>CM030899.1:3825677-4425677 GCA_018136845.1 Heterotis niloticus
AGTCCAACAGCTTAAAACGATACACGGAATTAAAAACACGCCAAACTAAATCTGCGCTTTAACAAGGAAAAGTCTAGAAAGGAACCAATTTCACGGTCAGGTTGTAAGTAAACAGCTTTCAAAATTGAACAGCGTTTCAAAATAAACAGTGCATCCATAGGGGCCCGGTTCTGAGGAACTTTCTGCATGGCTTCCTGACTTACTTGGCAGGCGAGACTCTGGAATGGGATCAGTTCTGGCAGTGGCCATTGGCAGCTGTGATTTACAGCGGCATTTAAGGGAATCTAATAAGGAGCGCAAACGCCTCCCTTGCTCTGGCATCGCATGCCACGGCTCTAAGTATTCACGCGCTTTTGGCAGGGCGCAAGGTGAACTCCGCCGACTTCTTCATCACAGCAGATCAGCTGGCATAAATAAAAGGGAATCAAAATGCACTCAGAATCTTCACCGCCATCCAAAAGTGGATGAGCGTGCGCCCAGAGCCTCAACGGTGGCTTAACTTAAAAGTTCAAAACGTTTCGAAGAGGAGACGAATCCGTGCCGCATCTTAAAGCGATGTCGAGTAAAGGAGAGGTGGGCACACTCCTCCCTTATCCTTCCTTTCTTTTCTTGTTCACCAAACGTACGCTTTAGCGCGTTCTGTGACCCAATCTAAGAAGCGTGACCTTCTTGCAATTTTTGACTGAAGCGCCGCCAACTTTGCTTTCAGTCGAGGAGCGGCTGCGTGCGCCGCTAAACGATTTTTAATGATGCTGCTTCAAACAATTTTGTCAGTTTAAGACCTTGAATTTTTCAAATTAAAACCTCCACGGGCTACGCCGAAAACAGTGAGGAAGATACGGGAAGCGTAACTTGACTAGGGGTGGTACACCAGAAGGTTCTCGTGAAACAGCACCCCGGATGTGGCTGAACGGCGGTCCTCGTAATATCGCTTCTTCACAAAAGCTGTCCCGGGCGCGCAAAGAGCGCGGAGAAGAATCGAGACCCTCGCTTGCTTCAACGCCGATGCTTTTGTCAAGCGCCGGACCTGTCATCGACATCCAAGCTGTCACGAGCTGCTCTAGACGCGATAAGGCCGGCGTGTCGGTGACGGTATCCAAACGGCGTATAGATACAGCTGCTGAGTGATGGAAACATCCTGCGAGGGCATGGATTTTGTGAACACGGGCCGCAGGAGGGCCTTGCCCTCAAGGGAGGGAGAGGGAGAGAGAACGGCTTTGTTTTTTCCCCTCCTTCTGCAGCAAACCGCGGTGAACCTCAGGGGCCGTCAGCGTGGAGGTCTCTACTTTCCGCCTGGCCAAACACCGGGGGTCAAAGGCCGGAGGGCGCTTGAATGCGGGATCTGCACCAACCACACCACTGTTTTCAGACAAAACTTCTTCATGCGTCTTCGAGTCAGCTCGACAGCTACGTTTTTTTTTTTTTTTTTTAACACACGCGGGCCAAATTAAACCTTACGGTATGACAGCTCCGAAAATTCTCTACAGAAGAAACCGAGAGAGGAGTCTTCCCATTCACGATGAAAGATCCATCGGCGCCGCGACGCCCGCGCAAAAGCGTCCACCTCTCACGCTTCTTCCAGAATGCGGCACCTTAACGCTTCCTAACCGGCGTTGTCGTCCATCTGCAAGCGCCATCGCCGTACTGTACGTAATTATGCACAACACGCTGCGGTCACGTCACCTTTGAACAGCTGCTAAACAAACAAAATGAGCAGCCCAAGTCTCTCCGCATCGGGCTAATAATTATCTTGGCTCTTGTGAGCGTTCGACAGGTCTGGATTGCTCACCATTAATGGAGTAATTGAATAACAATGTCAGCACCGCACCTGTTCTCCGCGCATAGCGGCACTCCGACGGTGAATTAGGTTTCCAAAGAGCGGCACAACCCACGTTCCGGCCCGCCATTGAAACAACGTGCCCTGACCTTTGCCGGGGGTTAACCAACCGATGTCCTCGCTACAGAGAGGTGCGGCTCGCCGCCCGATGAATGATGCATCTCGTGTTCCTAAATAACCAGACAAATGAATCAATAAATCACTCGTGCAAGAGCTGGCTTATTAGCGTCACCGCCTCTCGTTCTCGCTCGGATCTAACACGGCCTTTTATTGGTGCGGAATAATCTCATATAAATATACGCACGGATGCACATGCTCACCTATTTTATTTCATTATTCCCAATTTGCCTCCTAAAGGGCACCAGTGATGCGGTAAGAAGCCCGCATCGCTTTCAATCGCCGCCATATTTTCCACATCGTATTAATGTTTGCGTCCCTTTTGGAAAACCCGGGTCTCGGGGACTTCGGAGCGGCGCTTCACAGTAAATCTGAGTGCTGCGGGGGGGAGAAAAAGAAAAAGAAAAAAAAAAAAAAAAGGCAGACAAATAAATAAAAGGTAATAAGGACTGCATTAGTGTTCCACGCAAAGGGCAAGCGAGCGCGTCGCCGTAATCGTAAGGCGAAGGATGAGTCGTCGTCGAAGTGCAATTTTTAGTTCGGTTACCTTGCGTGTGTAATGTAATTATAACATCTCGAATTGACCCAATTCCACATCTTGAACAAGACGGTAAATGCACAATAAACACATCCGCCGAAAATAACGCGGCGCCTTGGAACAGTCCACCGCTCCTGAGGCATTCTTAAATGTGGGGGGGCATAAAGATAAATGGATAAATAAAAACACAAGCCAGAAGGCGCTTGTGAATTATTGGTGCGTTTCCACCTCGAAGTGTGTGGTCCCCTTGTTAGTCTTTTATAGGAAATCCAATAAAGCCAGAAGAGGAGTAAAGATGCATTCCTCCTGCCAGGGTCCGGCCCCAGAGCATCGCAAGCTCTTTTCAGTGAAAGGTGGTGTCTTTTAGTGGCGCGCTTAGTGATGATTACATTAGATGGACTGCAGCAACGCGCCTCCATTTCGCATTATAATGGCCTACGAGGAGCACAAAAGACCGTCCCCTTCATTACAGAATTTGGAGCCGACGGCGGCCTTGCCACCATTAGCTCTCCTTGCAGATTCGTCTCCTAACAACTGCCTGCGCACCTTGCGCGTGATCTCGTCCCCACACCCACCCTGTGCTTCTCAAGGCCGGTCGGAGGAGCCGGGGTCCTCCTGGGAGGGGAGGGCCGCGTGCAACCGAATTCGGGGGGGCGTGCAAACAGGAAGCTCTGTTCATTTGTCAAGGCTGGCATGCGCACTTCCACCCTCCATCAAACACAGCCGCAGCTAGCTAACTCATTTCCCCTCTCCCAATTACAAATTAGTCCATTAGGCTGTCTGCAGTAAAGCCCTCTGCCGCCTCATAGTAATGGCTTGTGAGATTTCCATCATAATCGTAATGGCTCCCAGAACAGCCATGAGTGCAGATGGAGGTCGCTCATAGGTAATGAGCTATCACACTAGCAAAGGGCACGTCTTTGGCTTTGTTATTTAGAAAGGCAGGGGGTGGTCTGTGCGTGCGTGTGTGTGTGTGTGTGTGTGGGGAGCACGGGGAGGGTGCGGCGAGGGTAGTGTTGTTCCGACAATCGGGAGGAGTAAATAAGGGAAGCCCGAAGAGAACAAGGCACTGATAGGTATCATGAAATGGCTTCGTGGACTGAAATGGCCAGCTGTAAATCACAGGCGCAATAGCTAATCCTCGGACGGTAACTAAAACGCCATTTCCGTTTGGCGATATCCTCTCGCCGCTTTTCGTGCTAGCACGGACGGAAGAATCGCGGATGGTCTTACACGCATGAGTCACCGCTTGTTATTCCGGGCACATCAGATTACGGCCCAACAGAAAAGTATCCACATTTGTGGCCAATTATTTCACGGTTTATACGTTATTTATGTGCTTTCCAGTACACAAGGCAGCGTTTTGTGTCTCCAAAGCTTATGCCCCCAACACAACTCATATAAACTACTTTTAATACGCTGCTCTAACCGTACATAAAATCTCATGTTTTACTCACTGCAAGACAAATTATAGGGGATGTTATTCAATATTTTCAAAGAATACATTTGTCACAAATATCTCCAGAGATCTGAAAGAAATCCTCATTATTACTTACAGTGCAATAAAAACATACGCACAAGCTATTAATCCTCCATATCTACAGTTCTGTGGAAAAAGTATTTGCTCCCATCCTGATTTCTCTTATTACTGCATGTTTGTCACACTGAACGGTCTCAGATCTTTACAAAAAAAAATGTAACATTAGACAAAGGAAACCCAACAAAACACAACAGTTATATTATTATTAATCACTCATCTTGTGTTTGATATAAATCTATAAAGCGGAATCTCTCTTTTTTGTTCTTTATATATGGCTTTGACTTTCAAAACTCAGACTTGAAATTTGACACACAGGTACTTTTCACGCTCAATGAGATTTTTGTGCGGTTAATTCTGTTAAACTTCAACAACTGCTATGAAATGTTTGAATTCTGCCTTTTAAAAGGCTTGGTGATGTCACAAAGCAGTGTCACACGCAGAGCATACGTAAAGGTGACGGATTTCCTTGCTACACAAACACACACACACACACACACACACACACACACACACACTAAATTAAAAAAGTTGGAAGGTGAACAAGTTTGTTTCTATAATTTGTTATTACTCTGTGCACGTTACCATGGTCAACACACATGTTGCTGTCACTGTCATCTGCATAAGGCGGTAACTGTTGTATGTGGAAAAATGTACAAATTAATAAAAAGGTATACATGACACACGGAGTTGCACACATTAGTGATGCAAGGGTAATAAAGTTTAGCAATATACTGTATATATATTTTTCCCTTTCCACTTGACTGTGACTGGCATGTACTCCTTTCTATTGTGTCCGTCTGATTGACTATTTATATACTGTATTATACTGCATACTTTCATGGTTTGCACAATGTGTTATTACCTGATACTTTTCTATTGCTACACTTTTTGACCCAGGCAGTGCCTGGTAACTATATTATGATATAGGTAATAGATACATGCATATAAAAACATATATTATTTGCTATATTACATACACATTATAATTTGTACTATCTGATAAAAGTGGATCAACCAGCCACTGCTAAAAAAAAAATGTCAGTCTTATCTGAAAATCACACCACTAGCATCACATTTTTTGTTGGTACAAAAAGACTGACCCTAAAATGAGCCTCTTAAACAGTGGTGAGTCATACTGCATGAAGAGTTATTATATTACTATAGGGGCTGAATTATTAATAAGCGTTAGACTGATCAATATGTACAATACTGCACTGAAATAAACTATAACAGCTTCAGACCGAACCAACATAGAAGCAACTTTCATTGACTATGCGTTGCCTTTTCTTCCCCCTGCAGAATGGGAATCTACCAGGGTCAATGGTGACGGAGGTCAGATCCTGCTGTTTGTGATCTGGTGGAATGACAGAAACGTCATATATTTTCAATTCAATTCAAAAGGCTAAATGATGGAGGGTAAACCTCAAAAAAAAAAAAAAACAACAAGCTAACGATGAGTCTAGTTTCTGTCATGTCTGAGCGTCGGTTTAAAATAGGAAATCATTTTAATTTAGACCCCAGCTGTCCATACAGACTTTTCCACCTTAGATTGCGATCAGTCCTCCTGAGAGAACAATAACAAGAGCTGAGTCATTCCATTATGACCTGCAAACTTATTTCACAAAGTATTTATTCATCTCACTGGCCATGCTGCAGCCAAAACTTTGGCAATCCACATCACATTCTGTCGGTTATGCAGTGGGTGGTCTGTACCAGAGGGACGGCACAGAAGTGTCTTTTCATAGCATACAGCCAGCATCGCATTTCACAAGATGGCTTCTGGGCGGTGCCAAACACAACCCTACATTGTCCACATAAAACACACATGCACACTTTTTTCTTTATATTCACCCATCATTTCATGCAGTTTTTCTGCTTCCCAACAGTTAAAGCCAAGAACATGCTAATGTAGCTAATGTTTGTCGATCATATGTCAACTGTTATGTCTTTAAAACAATTTTCAGGGTTTACCATCCCTGCGGGGCCATTTTTTTAATCTAAAAACGTCCCCTGAAGGAATAGGAAAACAAATCATGCATATTTTAGTTATATAGGCCTATACAGTATAATGTGTGTGTGTGTGTGTGTGTGTAAATACAGTATCTTTAAAATACTGCATACAACCATGTTATTCTGTATATATCATGATGACATGTAATATGGCCCCCAAGGGTTCAAAGACAAAAGAACAACAAACCATCAAATTCAAGAACTGTATTCTCATTTTCCCCAGGTCATCTACTGTATGCCTTATACAGACAACAAGCTGCAAAAGATTTTTTTTTAATATGTGTGAGCACGTGAGTGTTGTTTTTTAAGTAAATCGCTTGGGAAGAACCGAACGGTGTGGCAAGACTGCGCCGTACCTGTCCGCGAGAATGAAAAGGCCCTCATTACCGTCCTTTAATGAGTACGCCCGGCTGTCCGTGGAGCCACATGTGTGCATGTGTGGGGTGTAAACTGCATGTTGTCATTACTGTCCTTTGGTACCGCGGTGAGAATGCTGGGTTACCATGGCTCCCACCATCTGCCAGAACTCCTGTCACTATCTGCTCACCTTGGGACTCTCAGAAGTCCAGCCTGCCCACTGGGGAAGCATCATTTTCCGTGCATTAAAAAGCTGAACATTATAATCATTTGCAGGCAACAAGATGAGTGACTGCAGCACTGAATGTAATACGCTCACCTAGCAAAACATGCAGGTATGAAACACCTTAGAAATGTGTAGGTACGACCCCCATCTTTAGACAAACTGTACATTCCAACAAGTCATACTTCGTGACTGTGGTGTGCGGTATAAATCGGTCCAACCAGTGATTCTGACATCGGTTAGCGTTCAGCTGAGCATTGCAACAGGCAAAACGAGTGACCTCGGCGACTTTGAAAGTGGCATGACGGTTGGTGCGAAGTGTGCCGGTTCTAGCATCTCCCAAATGACTGCTGTCCTGGGCTTTTCACGCACAGCTGTGTCAAGGGTTTACCGAGAATGGTGCGAAAAGCAAAAAAGTACCAGTGATTGGCAATCCTGAGGATGATAACAGCTTGCGGAGCAGAGGAGTCAAAGGAGAACTGGTGAGAACTGTGCGAGCAGACGGGCCGCAACCAGGCAGATCGCATCCAAATTCAAAAGCGGTGTGCAGAGTGTTATCTCAGAACTAACCACTTATTTGACTTTGTCTTGAATGGCCACGGCAGCCGAAGACCACGTTGGGTTTCGATTTTGTCAGAAGGGATGAAAAAAGTTCAGGAGCTTTAAAACTGGACCAATGAGTAGAAAAAGTTACCTGGACAGATGAGTCTAGGTTCCGAAGCAACACGAGTCCATGGAGCAATCCTGTTTGGTGTCAACGGTGCAGACTAGTGGTGCCAGTGTGATGTTGTGGGGAATGTTTCCTTGGCACACATTAGGACCCCTGACGCCCTCTGAAGAACATCTGAATGGCACGGCATATCTGAACTTTACTGCTGACCAAATTCATCCCTTCATGGCTGCACTTCCAGTACGACATGCCACAAGGCACCTATGATTCCCCTGAATTTTCATTGCATCGGTGGTCTGCACAGTCTCCAGATCTCAACCCTACTGAACTTCTTTGTTCTGTTCTGAAGGCCAGATGAGGTAAAACACACTCCTGGACAGGTATACCTAATAAACTAGCAGCACAGTGCATTTTGTAAGTCCAAAAAACACACCAGCAATCTCACGGAAAAACGTTTAACGTTACAAACCGTAAACGCTCTAAAGCAAATGCCTTAATTTCTCCACAACTTGTCGCTGCTGCGTAGACAAAGGAGAGCAGATGTCGGAGGGACTGGTACAATGGAGTACCTCTTCCAAGGTGCCCTCCAGGCCAGAAAGCTTAACCTTGGTTTTGGGAACGGTCACATGGATACAGCATGCAGTCTGACCTCAAAGATGACACAGCACCAAAAGACTTCCACACCAGCGGGAGATTTCGGAGGAGCCCGTTTTCTCCAGATGACTAACTGAACCTAAGGCCCAACTGCATGCATTATTAAAGTGCAGCAGCTGACAGTGTTCTCTTATAAATATACATGAACTGGGTATCTTAGCAAGAAGACAACCCCGTATCTGGTTCTGCTGTAACAAACACGAAGAAGCCATTTATTCATGGCGAGCGATGGCCTCAACAATTAACCACAGCTAACAAAAGCTGTCAACTGCCTAGTCTGTAATAATTGGTGTTCTTCATAAGGCAAAGCTCCTGTTCTCAAGTTGGCCACACGCAACACTGGCAAGGTCAGCGATTACTTGTTCTGAGCAATGAGGTTTCAACTCTAAGGCCTTTTTTTGCTGTTGGCACTACCGATGATGATAATGAGCCGCTAGCTTTTCGACATCACAGGAACTAACTGCATCCGGTAAGTATATTTACTAACTTTGCACTTGCGTACTTATTTCCCACAGCCCCGCAAAACTAGAACCATTGCTCAGGACTATCACAGACCGCAGTGTTTTCATCCCTTCATTTCCTTTCAAGGACTCTGCGACCTTGGCTTATGGAAACATGCACACCATCACTTTTTCATCAGGCAGAAATTAACAGTGAAGTAGAGGACTCTTATTCTGAAAATAAAGAGTCATTGAAAATCAGAAGGTTAACTTTTTCCACGGAGTTCAAGCAAACTGCTATGTAAATTGTTTTTCAAGTACACCTCCTTGTATTACTCATAGTGGAATGGATAAATTTATACATAAACTACAGGGCACCTGAACACGGCTTTCAAGAAACTGGTAGGATTTGCATAAAATTCAAATGAAAATACAATCACGGGAGTGGACAACAGCTACCGCCAGAAAAAATTCAGTCATGCACTACAGGCCGATGCTACTCAGTCTTCTCCGCTTTGTAACTTCAAGCTGAAATGAGTGAAATACAATCCCACCCACACCAGCATCTTTAAGGACATTAAAGCGAGATAAACATACCGCAGCCCATAGTATTAAAAATACGAACGCGATCGCTGCTGTTTACTGATGAACGGAAACACGAATGTGAAGTTGGCACAGCAAAGCCACTTCAGAAAAGACAGTAAACACAGGCAAGCAAAGGATGAGTGAGGAAAAAAAAAAGAGCAGCCGGTCTATTGTGTCTTGGCAACAACACCCAAAAAAAAAAAAAAGACATTGAAGTGGAACAGACTGCAAAGGCTGTAATAGAAGCTTCGCTTTCCAAGAGGCTTATCATTTGCTATGACACTGCTGACAGAGAGGTAATACAGAAGTGCAGTGCGGTGGGCAGGTTAAATTGTACTAGGCAGAAAAAAATCATTTCAATTTAAGCAGAAGTGTTCACTGGGCACAGAGGAGATCCTGCTTGTCACCACTACCCTGTCGGTGTGCGCGGGAGCATGTGACCATCCTCAGGTGCTTGGACGCACTCTGGCTGCAGAATACACAGTAACAACACAGCGGGGGTATGGCTGACTCTGGTGGACCCGTGGACAGGAGACAGGGACCGGTGGCCGAGTCACTCGTGGTGGGATGGCATTCCGTGGTGCCAGGATTACCCCTCAAGAATGACGAGTGCCAGAGATTCGGCAACAACCATCTTGGGCGCCACCTGTGCAAAAATATCTACCGTGCAATAAACACGTAAAGCCTCCAGTCATGCTCAAAAGCACATTTATTGTACGTATAGTTGCTCATCCAAATCAATCCATTTCCTACCACCTGTTAATGCGGGTGCATGCATACGCCGATGTCCGAATGAAATTACTTCTCAGAAGTCCCTCAAATATCGGGAAGCTGTTTCCATTATTTCCTATGAGGACACTTATGATTCATTCCACTTTAATTTCCTAAAAATACCCTTAACACGCTAAAAAACCTATTTCAGCAGAATACAGAACACTTTAAACACCGGTTACCTTATTAACAGTTTGTGGCAATTGACATGGATTTGTGTGTTTATATGTAACTGTTTTTTTTTTTTACTTTGTGTCATACGTTGCTTCTCTCCTTATTAGTAGTGACAGCAATGAGGATTTAATAGTCAAATGAAAAAATGAAAACAACATAAAATGAAAAAGCAATACAATTTATCTACTGTTATGGACTGTTACTGCAGTTGCCGAGAGACTTACAAACCGAATAGAAGTGAATAAAATCGTGAATGCGCTAACTGTATTTAAACCCGGGCCAGACGAGGCAAAGAACGAGAACACCGATGCTGCGCACAGTGCTGCCACGCAGGTTCACGCCCGCACCAATTCCCAACGTTTCTCCTGATGCGCTTCGGCTTTGCTAGGATAGTTGCGCTGGGGCTTCTTTACTCGGACATCGGGAGCTGAAATACTGGAGTACAGGCGTATATTAAAGTGCCTGTAAAAAAGGCCAAAGTAATAAAATGCTGCCGTAATACTGAAATTAATGATTAAATATCGTATAGGAACCAAGGAAATACTTAGTCATGCAGCTCTCCCCTCGATCTGAGCCCATTTATTTCTGCAGCCAATACCTTATTAACCTTTATATCCTCAACATGGGGGGAAGTGGGAAACAAATATGTCAGAAGATACAGTTAATTAAGTGAAAGTCGACTGAACACAACAATATCCCTGAAGCTAATAATTTCCTACTCACAAGCTCACTACCCCGTACCTCCCGTTCCCATCACCGCCTTCTGAGCACTGCATTTTGTAGAGGTGAATTTAAGGGATGGTTTGACCTGCCGAGAGCCGGCACGGCATCCATCTAGACGTCGTCCGTCTCGTCGCCGCAATCTGTCTTATGCGCTGCCTGTTGTCCGCCACGCAGGATCCCGGAATTACGAACTACGACGGTGACAGTTTGTCAGCAGACGTTCTGTGTTTCTGACCGAAGCCTAGCCTGGGCCAATAGCGCCAAAGTGTTTGCAAATTAGAATAGATGTCACTGTGCCTTGGATAAATCTTCATGAAAATGAGCGACAACAAAAGAGAACTGCTGACATGTCACTTCACTCTCAAAAATATTATAAGAGATGCACGCTTAGAGGAACGTACCGAGCAGAACGGAGAAGTAAAATCCCTTTTGTTCCCAGTACCCATGGTAACGCATTTCAGAACTCTTATAATGGACAATAAAAGTGTTTTCCTGTGAACTTAGATGTCATTGAACAGAGTGTCTGAAGTGGTCAGCTAGCTCAAGGGCTTCTTGGCATACTGGAATAAAAAAGAACCAGTGTAGGTCCTTGACACCAGGTAACCTTGGTGAGGGATGTGAGGGGCTAAACGTATCCATCACTGTGGCAGCCCAAAGCCCAGGCTGCAGCCGCAGAACTTGCCGGAGAAGCTAGTAAAATTTTAATGCACTCTGCAGAGCGGTCATGTCATACTTGGTTATGGCAAATAATCCCAGATGCCTGCAGTGCTAAAATGGAGCTGTAATGTGCTTGCCTCCTAACCCGAGCTGACAGCGATGATGTACGACTACCATTACCGGAAAATATCACTTCAACTAACCCATGATCCGGCTCCGCTAAGGGTCATATTATCCATGAGGAACAAATTACACTCCCAAAGTAAATACAAATTTCCTACACCGAATGGGTACAAAGCAGAGAAGGGAGCGATATGTTACCTATGACAACGCTCCGCCAAGTGACAAAGATGATAAAGCACATGACAAATCATCGGCTGACAGGGCACTCCAGCGCGATCAGGATCAGCCCTGGCCTGGCATACGAGCACTCAAGCCTGTAAACACTATATTCTACCTTTAGAAAAGCTAAAAACACAATCTTTTAACACTGACAAGTCGTGCTCTCGCTTTATTACTTGTCCGGCTCCGCCGAGAGAGAACACGAGTTGCGAGCCGACCGAGAGACGCGCGTTTCCGCGTTTAACTGCCTGCAAACGTCTTAGGCGTGCGCTAGCCGTTTAGGCTTTCTACAAAGGAAAGGAAGAGTTTCCCCATGTGCAGCTCTTTGAGCGCCGAGGCAGTAAAAAGCCAAAGTGTGCGTATGAAACCAGGCGATTTTTCCCCGGCAGACACTTTAACAAAAGGGACGCCGTGTTAATTCCAAACGAAACAGCACTTTTGTTTAAGTGGCCTTTGTTAAAACCTCGAACGGACGCACTCAAAATGAACGCCGCAAAAACATGTTCTCCACACGTCATCATCGGGCAGTTGTAAAATAGAAGAATTTCGGGGAAAAAAAATTACAAGTTTTTTAAGCATTTCCCCGAAAAGTGCCGACCGGTGCTTTCGACTCAGCTCCCTCTAAATGGCACTTGGTGATCAAAACTTCAGTTCAGCGTTCAAGTGTTTGAAGCTGAAATCCTCATGATTGCACCGTAATTTCATTTTTTTTTTTTTTTTTTACATAAAGCATACTATTAACTTTCAAATTTGGGAAGCCATAACATTAAGAATCACTCTTTTAAGTGTACAAATTTCTACATCTGTGGCTGGGGCACAAGAAGTCAAAGCGCCAGATTTATATTTTGATCTACTGCAATGGCAGCCCATTGAGACCTAATATCTCAATGCGGTGAAAATAATCAAAAGTGACTTCCTCAATACCTTCTCAGCAAACACTTGGCTATTCCGATATTAGGGGAAAAAAATGATTTCTTACCACAGGAAAAAGTAGGACAGGATAGCCTTGGTAGACTGCTTAAATTGCCGGAGAATATAACCACATACGGATGCACCGATAAACGTCTAATAGACTAAAACAGTTCAAATTAATTTCCAACCATTATTCCCTAAATGATCTCAGATGTCTGAAAACCTGCTGATGTTAACTGTACCGTGAAGGAAATATTACTGAAATTTGGCAGCTGGACATCAAAGGCACCTTTGGAAATGGAATCCATGGCCCTGTTCAGTCGGCCGCTGATTCTGTTGCGCTAATCGAATTCAAGTTGGTCTAAATGAATAGCAAATCCTACCTGTTAGTTCTAATAAAAATGCCGCCAAATCCCATATGTCCTGGTGCGGAGAGCACAGTCACAGACAATTAGCTTTACGTGCCAAAAACATAGACCAGGGCTTCATGGACGAAATCAAATCCTGAAGTCGCGGGCTTGCCAGAGCGTTATAAGATCTGCCTGTAATCATGTTCTTTCCTCGCGTTCTGCTGCCAAATCGCCGACCATCGAGAGCCTACAAAACAGAAACCAAAAGAAACAAACGCCGTTCTTTGATACGGGATGTACCGGATCACAAAATCCATACGCCGATTGCCAGTCAGATTCCGTCCGTTTCTATGGCGGCTTTTGTTTTGCGTTCAAATTAAATTTCCGCTCATTACAGTTATTGAGCTACTATGGCAGCCATGCGAAAGCGCCCTGCATCTCTTCTTCGCAGGCTTTGGAAAAAAGCACGAAAGGCTTCAAAGAGTGTCAGTAGAAAAATGAAACAGGAAACAACAAGCAGTGGTTGCTGGAAGGATGGCAAAGATGTTCAGGGGAACAATAATGGGAGCAATGATATCAGCAAGGGGTGCTGGATCTGCTGTCTTTCCACCCTTCAGCCGCCGTCCCATTCTCATGCCAGCGCTGAATACCACTTAATTAGGGTCACTTTGTTTAAAATGACAAGGAAAATGTAAATGTCAGCGCACTGACAGCTTCGACCGTCCTTCACAGATAGAAGGGGAAGCGAGGCAGCCGTCCGCTCTTATCTTCGCCGTATGCCTCCGTCCGGTCTCTAAACTAAGCAGAACGTGATTTCTCTGGAGAGCACTTTTGTAATTTCCTGATTTTAAGGAAATCAAATAAGCGATATTTGTTCTCGTCTGAATACGCTTGACCTGTTAAAGCGATGATGTCCCATGCGTTCTAAAATAGACCGCGCGCTGAATCCAAATGAAACTGGGCCCGGCCCCCAGTCGTGCCGCCGCAAAGAAAGAGGAGCGAAGGCCGATACAGCTTACGGAGCCATCGCTGCGTGGCCGCCGGCAACCTGCGCTTAACCGGTACCGGTGGATTTTGGGACAATGACGCCGTTTACCTTTTTAACATCGATTTGCCGAGGCCGGTCGGTTTCTAAGTCGCGGGCGACGCTGCGGAAATCACCAACGGCGATGCGTCCAGAAAACAAGCCGCTGGGGATCGCGAGGGGAACCGAGACGCTCCTTTGTGCTTTGCTGGAACAACAACAAACCTCACGGCAAGGAAAATGGGAAACGGCAGCAACTGGACGGAGTCCATTTCGCAAACAAACAAAGGAGTCGTTCTTCTCGATGCGGCCAGAAGACACGTTTCGTGGTGTTGGACGCAATTTTAGACAAAAATCCCTAATTAAAAAACAATCGCCACTAAGCGTAACCCAGTAAATTATTGCTTAAACATCTGCCTTCTTGTAGCAGTCGCCGCACGACTTGCCGAGAGAGGCTTGTTAACGTGCCTGTGGCTTGAAAGCATAGTTTCTGCATGGACTTTTTCATCCATCACCTTTTCTCCGAACACCGCGTGACTCTACAAAGTGCTCCTTTACAACTGAGGCGGTGCTGACCTCTTGTTGCCTGAGCGGTACTCAGCTGTCAGCCCTGTCTATTTATTTACACACTTTTACACTTGTCCTAACGCGTTTTTATTTACTGCTGTGTATTCTGCCACCGCTTTTCCGCACGTATGCTGTCGCAGCCTCGTGCGGCTTCTGAAACGAACACAACTTTCATTCATCCATCTATCCGTCAGCCTGCGTTTCTTTTTATAGGCTAAAGGGTGTTAACTGAAGCTAAATTAAATCACCGTGTCGATGAGTCTACTGAACAGAAAACTATGCTGAGGCTTGTGAATCCGGCAGTGGAGGTGGGCAGTCAAACCAGAGTCCGGATTGGGGTGACCTTCGGTCCGTCCGAGTCCTTTGAGTTCCGGCAAATGCTGCCCCATGCCATCCGCCTACGATGCTTTCTATATTTTCTGCACGCTCGGAACGTAATCAAAGCTAGCAAACAAAAGGAGAGAAGGAAGAAATGTTTAAAAAAAAAAAAAAGCACGTGAAGCGCACTGTGAGGGGAAGGCCATGATGTGCGGCGGATGGATGAGCCGGATGGACTCTCTGTCAGGACGAAAAGAACAAACCTACTTTAGCCTCCATTGAGCTGTAAAGAGTAAAGAATTGCGAGACCCTCTGGTTGGAGGCTCAGCGGTATTACTGTTGTCAAAATGTGCAAAGCGGACTGTGGGTGAAGAGTGTGAAATAGAAGGAAAACGGATATAACTTGGATGTATGAAAATAAAAAGAATAAAATAGCAAGCGCGCAACCACCTACGGTAGTGAGCGCTACAGGCTGATGTTTGCAGTTTTTTAAAGATGGGACAGTGCGGGGTTTAACGTATGCCAAGTAAGACCCTGTTATAAAATATGCGAGCGCCATCAAAATTTTGAAAACCATCCAATCTCATGTACCACGAGCACGCGCAATACACACGAACGGTTCATCCAGAACAACAGAATCAAGAAGAATCCAGACTTCGCACGCGGTACGGCATCGGATCCGTAGAGTCGGACCGCAAACTTCCATAACGTTCTCACCCGACATTAGAGACTGCTTCGTTTTTAAATAAAGAGCGACAAATATTAAACATCCACCCCTATAATCTTAGCGACAGACGTGCACACACATTCGCACGCAAAATGTTTCGTGGCCCAGAATGACTCAGTCTAAAATTTGCATGCCATTTAGTTATTAATAATTAATGTACAGTTAATTATAGCTTCCTCGCAGTCATTATCTAGATGTGTAATAATTCTTTAAATAAAAATTCACACTTAATGCAAGTCTAATATTGAATTCAAATTAAAACCATATTGATAAAATAGATATGATTATGTGCATCAATTTTACACATAGTAACAACAGTTAGAAAACGTTAACATTAATGTGATCCTACCTTGTCGTCTTGGTCACTGTCACTGTCACACTGAAAGAGTTTTAAAAAAAAAAAAAGACAGACGTCATCTACTGTTACACAATCGTACATTGCACATGTTCCCAAGTCACAATTTGTAAGATATGTTGCTGGATCCGTACTGTGCAACGTAACTGCTTAACAAAGAAGTGCAGGGATGACAAGTTTATTAAAAAGGCTTGCCTTGAGAAGAATATGTGGGTTAAAAAAAAACAGCATGTATGAAGGCTCACTGCTAAACACAGAAAGGAGCGCAGGCTGTACCTGCTTAGCGAAACAGAAACATTAGCCACTCGCCCCTTAATTCATTACCGAGACGTTTCTGCTACATGAGAAAACAATCCTGGGACGACAATAAATGCTTAACACCAAAAAAGCTTCCAAAATTAAATTCTGGGCCACGTTTAGAGAAATGCTGACAACAGGCTGGAAACCTTACAGTATACACAATTGGCTGCAGAATATTGCTAGGTTTCGATGTGGGGAGGAAAAAAGGTCTGCAGTCTTTCAAATAAATAAATAAATAAATAAATACATAAAAATAATAAATAAGGTCGGATTTCGGTTATTCTTCCCAATTTCAATTTCAAGGTCTGCTTAATTCCTTATCAACTAATTACTGGGATGCCTGATGACCGGCAGGCCCCCAAAGTTGTGCATATGGCAGAGGGCTGGGAGGCAGTCGGATTGGTAATGAAGGCGGCGTGAGGGCCGGGGCCTCCGCTGGTGTGCTGTGATTGACAGCGCCGGGAGCCGGGCCATCATCGCCCCGGCCTAAGCCTTTGCTGAGCTGGGGCCCCACAGCGCTCAAAGGTAGAGGTTCAATTTCTGGCACCGAATTCCCCGGCTGACCCACGGACTGGCCTGCGAGCTCAGCAGGAGCGCGCCATCCAATTTACAGCTCTGTCCCGCGCAGCCCCAGGGGCCGCCCCTGGCAGAGACGGATGATGGTCAGCTCCAGCAGCTCATAAATTATGCAAAGGCAATAAACGCACTGAGCAAACAGCCCTGACTCTCTTTTCTCGCTCTCTCTTACCCCTCCCTAGCGCTCGCTTCCATTTCCCATTCCTACCCTATCTCTCTCAGTATCTTTTAATACATTTTAAAAGCCAGCAGCCAAACATCGGAAGCGCTTCAGAGTTCAAAATTAAGAAACCGGTGTACAGATGAAGGAACGCCTGCAGGGGGCACAGCGTCGCGAATCGCCCCGGATAAAAAGGCGTCTCGGCGAAAGTCGCTTTGGGGAAAAACGCGCGCCGAAGGAACAAATATAAACGCTAGCTGGCAGTTTAACAGCAGGGCCAAGGACAAGCGTCTACGTAAACATGCCGAATTTACCGTCATATCTAGCGGAGTTTAACTGTAGATTTAAGTTGCACGACAGAAGGCGAACACCGAACGAACGTGGCCTCTGACGCAAGGTGGTTAATTCGCTGTAGATTCCGCACGTACGCCGGTGTCTGCGCGCTTGCAGAATGGGGGAATTTTTTTTCCGCTGTGTTGTGATCCATGCAATAATGTACCGCCATGCCCCCCCCCCCCCCTCCTCTCCAGCTATGCAGCCGATTGCTTTGATTGCCGAGATATAAGCACGCCGGAATGACTTGCCCTTGCTTGTGAAGCAAATGGAACGCGTTAATAGAACTCATCGCATTACTCGATGCAAAAATGCCATAGCCCATTACTTTAAGATAAAAGGATATCATTGTAGACGGCGAGCAGAATTGACTTTCTGCGGCTCGACTTGATGATGATTTAATCAACTGCTCTCCTTCACTTCTCATCCCGGCGCCTGTCGCTTTGCACAGGTGGCACTAAATGAGACACGCGTAGCGCTGGGGGCGGGGGGGGGAGCTGCAGGGTAGAGAAATTGCTGTCATTACTTTTCAAGAAAAGAGGTATGCAAATTCTTGACAGTAAGAAATGCTCTCGTAATGAGCACAGTAATATCCAAAGATCATGCTTGACAGGCAAGGGCAAGCAATTTGTATGTCCTTAAAGCAAGGAAACTGTGCTCATTTATAAATGCTGCATTCCATAAAGAACGTTACAAATAATAACGATAATAAAAAAAAAAGAAAAAAAAAAGGTCGCTATCTAGGATGCTGTTAGCTGAGAGCTGCTTCGCTTATGTTGCCTCATCTTGCGGCGCACCAGCGCGAGGAGGTGGCTGAGGACTGGTGCGTCGCTGTACGTTCAAGTACTTCCAGTTGCTCTTATGCTTGTTTACAGAAAAGTGGGTAAAATGCGGGACCGTGCCGTTGTTTCTGCATGAACGTCGTGGACGCAACTCGAGGTACGATGGAGGTTGAAGGGGTACCGAGAAACGGTGACTGTACAGACGGGTTTGATTAAGGCGTTAGCAGGATGGCAGGGTAAGAAAACAGAATACAGATGGTCCCCATCTTACGATGGGATTACGTACTTATAAAGCCACTGAAAGTCAAAAATATCGTAAGTTGACAATGCATTTGTCACACCTAACATACTGTCATGCCTGTGGCCGCTTCAGCAACGGAAAGTAGGCGGTCTCTCCACCCGTTTTCTGGTTAATTGATTGATTGGCGTAGGAACCAATCATGGACGGGATTTAGTTCCTACCCGGACTTCCTGTCAGCGCTCAGCTTCCGCTGCCCCTTGTGAACTCTCCTGCAACCACTGTCTTGCTAAGACCTTGTATTTTGTTTATTTTCAATTGTGGCAAATGTTCCGTTTTTGTTTAATGCCAATAGCTAGCGTCTAGCGCTAGCTCCCAGCTAATGACTCTTTGTTGGAAACAACTCAGTAAAGAGTTTAACAGAACTTAAACTTATTACCGTGGTGTCTGGCTTCCACCAACCCACGCCATAACACCTACCGAACAGCAGGACCTGGCCTAGCCTAGCCTAGCCTACCTTAAAAGTCATTACGGGCCTTCCGCTTTCATGCCGCTTTTAGGAGACACAGACACAAATGGGCGTTTCGTAGATAAGATGGATGCACAAAACACAATGTAGTTATGGGGGGTTCAAAAATACGCTGGCAACACAGAACACTGTAGAGTATCGGTTATATACACCAGTGACCGCGACGCGGCAGACTGAGAGATGCGGATTACTGCCGCTGCCCAGCATCACGAGATAGTATGGTACCGCGTATCGTTTGTCCAGAAAAAAAAATCAAAATTCAAAATTTGAAGTACGGTTTCCACTGAATGTGCATTGCTATTGCACCATCGTGAAGTCAAAAAACGTTAAGTCAGACCCTTGTAACTCGGGGACCATCTGTATTTATGAACACCATTACAGGTTAAACCCCTAACAAGATGTAAGCGTAGTGCACCTCGATGTTTTCCCTGTACAAAGGTGGCTTATGTACAGATCACCATGGATCTCGGTGAACTTCCTGCGGGGGGGATGGGGAGGCCTTGCTAAACTCAGCCTCACTAAGGATCTCTGCCATCAGTCACCACCGTAAACCCCAAGCAGGTTTTAAAGGATCCTAAATGTAAGCTTCCGCGATGATGCCGTGACGTGTTTGTTTGAATTAATCAGAGGAGCAGCTATGAAATCGCCACTGCGGGGCAGTTTGTTTTCCCCTCTCGAGAGTGAAACCGAATCGCGAAAGGGATGCAGAAACCCAAAAACACGTCCGATACAATTACTTTTATAAGAGCCAGGCTGCTTGCCGTTCCAGAGTTTTCTGTCTAGTCACTGCACTGTAGTCAGCGCTCAGCTCTCGACTGCATAAAAAAGCAGCGCTGGAATACGGAAACCATCGTGCTTCCCAGGGAATTGTGGGAAGGGGTTTGTCAGGGAAGGCAGCTGACAATGAAAGTGATACGCTATCAGAGGCCCATGGTATTTTGACAAAGGTCCTTTAGACATTATAACCAGACCTTGGTGTTTTGGGTAAGTGACTTCGGAATGTCAAACATTACATTTGGCGCTGAAGGTTGCTGTTTTTGGAGCGCACCGTGAACTGTTCAAGCTGCCCCGTCCGGCTTGCTGCCCTCCAGGGAGGAATGCGGTAACAAATTTCCCTACAAAGTCTCTAAACATCAAGGGTTTTTGTTTATCCTCTGTTCATTTGGAGGAAATTACTCTTGTTTTGAAGCCTGCCCAGCTGAGAACAATATCGGTCCAGCGGACAAAAATGCTCCGAAGCTTCAAATTATTCAAATCGCGGGGTTGTCTCGGGCAGAGGGTTTTCATCGTCCTCTGCCGAGCACCAAACGCGGGGGAGGTGGTCATTCGAGCGTACACGTGAAATGAAAATGTAAGCAAAGCGGCGTTCGAAGCACACTCGATACGAGCGCCGGTTCACGTAAACAATGTAAAAAAATAAAGCGTATAAATATTACTCGGAGAATTTTCCAAAGAAGATTCAACTTTAACGCCCGTTCGCATTGTACCGTCAATCTGCATCGATCTTCCGGAAGTTTAGTTTCCGCGGTTTTTTTTTTGTCGCCGTTTTATTAAGCGAGAGCCGCTAAGGTCTGCGCCACAGATCGCGGCAGATGTCCGCGTCGCTTCGCCGTAAAGCGACGACGTTCCATACGAGCGCTGCATCGGGGCAGGCGGAGGGAAGGAGTTAAGAACGGAGGGTGCCCGGCGTAGTCGGGAAGGGGGAGGGTTGGATGGCGGAGACGGCCGGGGTCAGCCCTGACAGCGCCAATTTGATGTGCTGCCGTCAAGGGCTTTCGGAAAGCTGCGCGTCCTGATGGTTTTCTGATGCAAACAGTCGCATCGCAAAATGGTTTTCCTCTCCCGCTGCCTGCTCCTCCATCTGCTGCTGGGCCCAGGCGCAGCCGGCCGCCTGCCTGTCACAGCGTGCATTAAAATTAGCTGGGGAGGAGGCGCTCAGTTGTGCTAATTACATTTTAATCATTGGGAATGTGTTGGCAAATCAAGCCTTGATTGCCATCTTGGAGCCTGGCTCCTCCAGCAGAGCGTCAGGGCCGCCCGCGTGCGTGGGTGCAGCGGTCGGGGGGCCCCCGCCGGGCTCGCAAAACGGAATACGGCGCCGGCCGAGTCCTCCTCGGCGTGCCGTTCGACGGCGACGGCCGGATCCGAGGCGAAGCGCGCCGATCCTCCAAAGAGCGGGCGGGGACGGACGCGCGCGGCCGCGATTCCGGACACGTGCTGTTCTCGGCGAGCGCCGTAAAGAATTAATTTTTTCTGCCGTAAACCCAAAAAATGGGAAGCTTATCCATAAGAGAAAGGCGGACTGGAAATCGTTTGCCAGTTTGGGGTGGGAAGAGGGTCGGATTTCCCTCCCTGTTGCCAGCAACCGAGCAGCGGGTCATTCGGCTTGCAGATGGGAAGAAGAGACGCCGATCGCTCAGACTATTAGCAAACCCAGGGTGAACGCAAACCACGGAGGGCTAACGCGAACAACGTGTCGCGGGGCCCGCGGTCTTCGCAAGCGAGCCAAAAGGTCCGAAGCCGTGACATCAGCGTGCAGTTTCTGCAGCATCTGCCTGACGTTCGGTTGTCATCTCCTGTGGGGCAGGAGACACGGGGGGGAAGAGCGTTGGCCGGGAGAGCTCGGACGGCTCAGCTCTGCGACATAAGGCAAGTGTCTCCTGCAGCAGCCAAGCGCCGGCCGGCAGGGAGGGATCCAGCAAGGCCAGCCTGTTGTCTGGTCTAATACGACCCAGGCAGAACCCGGTCTGGCCTTCTCAAATTGCAGCGGGCCAACATCTGAAGGCAATTTCCTTTCAAATGTTAAACTTTATCCAGACAACATTAATTCTGACCACTAATGCGGCATTCCAGTCACTGGAAATGAAAAGAGAGAAGGGAATAAAAAGAAAGACTTCCATAAAATAATAAAGCCTTTATAAGTCTCTGACCTCTGGTTTTAATACCCACGAGTGCAACATTATGCACATACTTTTATGTTTTATTCCCCCCTTGAACTGACCGTCAGGACTATCGAAAGCGCATTTAGCGGGAAATAAACACGCCGTGGAGACGTGGGACGCAGTCGCGTTCTTCGACCCCCCAACCCACCTGTGTTTGGAGCTGGAGAAACCGGGATGGGCCGAGCCAGCGGTTGGGGAGAGGGATGGGTCACACGAGCACGACGGTGTGGGGAGTCTCTTTAAAATAACTTGTCAGCTGATCTGCCTCCCCAACAGATGTGCCGACAGAGCCCTGGAGTGGGGCTTGGCGCAGACAGATGGCGCCGGAGGGTGCTCCGCTCAGTTGTGCGCCTAGACTAGGAGGGGGGGTGCTCAGCTTTTTAGCAGCAGGTAAAATCCATTTGTTACACAAGCTCCAACTGGGCTTTAAGCACCAAACTTAATATCTAAAACCAATGAGGCATCTCAACACGCTATCTTAGTGAGGGAGTGCGGGAACGACGCCTCCGGGCAGACAGCCTTTGTATTACGGGGAGCGAGCATAATTTCATATTTCTTTGTCTTCCTCGCTGATTTATTCAAGGCTAGAGATCCCCCATCTGCGCCCCCTTCTATACGGCAACATTTGGGGGGCGAGAAGCAGATGCTAGCTTAATTAAAGATTAATGGAAGGATTTTGGACAATTAAATACATCAGATTCCATTGTTTATACCATTATGCCACCCCCCACGGGACGCATCATTTCCATGTGCATTTTAATTACTGCACGCGGCCGACATTAGCGTCGCTGTCAGCTGCCATCTTTATTGCGCCACTTTAGTTTGACACGCAGGTGAACGTCAGCGCCAGCCATGATGTCACCACCCGCCACGCCGTCATTTTTTGGGCACGACGCGTAACGGCTAAAAGGACGCGGGAAGGATACAATAACCCAAGCCGGCACCTTAGGGCATTACTATTTTAAGCCCGAGGAGGGTTCTTTTTCAAACTGTGGCACCTGTTAGCTTTACCTGCGACGCCACAACAAAATAAGCACCTTTATTGAAGGGGAAAAGTTTAACTGCCATCTAAATATCAACCTATATGATAAGCAGAGTTACGGTGTACTGTCATCCTTCAATTTACAGGCACTAGTATGACGGGTTTCTGCTTATTTTTGATACCATTTCACAGTTTACATGCCGATCTGCCATACCGGGAAAGGAAAAAAAAGCCAAGGATCGAAACACAAAAAAATCTGCGCTTGCTTGTCACATGTGCTGGCATCTCTTTCGTTCTGTGATACATCAGAGTAATATTTATTGGGCTTGTACGTGGTACCGTAAAGCACTGTGCTAGGTGGGTGAACGCAGTAATATTTAGTGCTACTGTACATAGGCAAACGTAGCAAGGGCGCAAGTTACCACTGACCAACGAGAACAGAGTTCTGGGGGAGTTGTTAGTGTAAAACATCTGTACGTACGCCTGGTTTTTAATAAAACAGTTTCTATTTTGTTTCAACTACATCGCAGTCGTGAATCTTTTTAAAAGCTTCGACGGCACTGTAGGCAGCCTATAGACAGACAAGTTTCTATGGAAATCTGGGGAAATTTTTGGGGGTTTTTTTTGGGGCTGGGCTGGAACGCATTGCAATTTTTCCCGTAAGAAACGGAAAGAGCCGTCTGCATTTTTAGGAACCGACCGTGCGTAAATCGAAGGACGACTGCCAAAGTTCAAAGTGGAAGCAAAGTTCAAAAGTGCACAAAATATAAATGGCGCACATTTATTAGGCGGAGAACTTCACGAAGCACCACGTAATATTTTTTAAGCTGTCACTGTACTGCTGCTGTGCGAAAAGGCTTTTAAGTGTATTGACACAGAAACGTAGCCAATGCACTCCCAGTATAGCGACGCCACGTCATCGTCGTCTTGTATCCACACGTGAGCGCAGGACTCGTTGCGCGAGGTGTTGTGGAACCGAGTCCATAACCTTGACGATAAAAGTGCTTCTTTGCACGGTCGCACGGTCGGAAAGGCCGTTCTGTGTGCTAATAGCTACTCTAACCACTTACCCACAAAACACGATGATGTGTTTAACTCTCCCTGTCTCAGGTGGCTTGCTGGGTCATTGGCCGACGCATCAAGTTTTTATTGGGGAATTTTCTTCTTCATTAGCTCTGGCCTTGAATTAATATTCAAACTGGTGCCAGAGCAGAGGGTAGACCCCAAGCACAGCGCTGAAGCACTACAATTCACGCTGCTATTAGGATGTCAAACGGCAACTTATTGTTCTTTCCGCACAAAGAGGAACGCAAATTTCCCAACATTTTCCCTTTTGTTTGTGTTACAGAACGCAAATAAAATTTCTTGCTTTGTGTGTCTGTTCTTACAATGCGGGACAAGACAGCCCTGCCCATTCAAATTCCAGTACATCACAACCTAGTCTGCAAAATATTTAAATTCATTTCAGCCCTGGAGCTTGAAGAAACGTGTTGGTATCTTAATTCACACTGTGATGCTGTGCAATGCACGGAAAAGACAGCGCTCGGAAAAAGACGCTTCAAACAAACTCCGAAACAAACACGACGCAGTCGCGCAAGAATATTTTTGGAGGAGATTCAGAACCGGCTGGTTTCCTTCACCGCTCTATATAGGCATCGAAGTAACAACTACTAAAAAAAAAAAAGAGAAAACTTGATATAAAACTATAGTACTACGGAAAACGTGCATTATATTCTGACTCCAGGTAGCCCCATCGACGGAATAAAATGAACAACACGCGAGAAAAGGCCGCAACCCGGCTGCCAGGTAGCACTCACACCAACCCCACCTGCACTGTAGCATCTCAGGCCAATAACAGCCATACACAAGCCCGGCATTAAGCGCCGGGGCTGTCACGGCGTGTCGGACGGACACCGCCGGGCTGCTCTCCTTTCGATAAGGCTCAAATTGCGGCAATGCTCTCCCTTGGCGACGACTGCAGCTGCGGTATCTCCATGCCACGCGGTCCTGTGTGATGGGCGGCCGCAGTAATTAAATGACAGCTTCCTGACAAAGCGAGATAAACTCCATTTAAAACGCTGGGGATAGACTGTTTTCATCTTCATCTGCGGGAAAACAAACCGACTATTCAGATTTCTTGCCTTTAAAAGCGAGGCGAAACCTATACGTTACGATAAATGGCGGACAGATCGCCTTCGAAGATTCGACGGGGCTTTTTGAAGAACAAACAAGCGGTGTGTTTCTTGCCCGGGCCTCTCCATTAAGGGGGGACAGTAACTGATGCCGAAAGGCAGAGTTTCGTTCGCAAAATATTTGCTTGCTACGATTCATTTGCCACCATCCGAAACACCATTCAGTCATAGCTACATAGCTATAAGCGCGCTCGGTGTAGCAACGTAGCTTGACCCACGTGCACATACTGTACATACCGAACGGGGCGCATAAATATCGAAGCGGGATGTGTGACAGCACAAGAGAGCCCAGACACACGGCGCTACGGAACCGCATCGCTTTAAAGATAGTCGTCTCCGCACTTGCCGCGAAGCTGCCGCTGGCGACAGGTTGACAGAAGAATCTGTTTTCCTTTTTCATATCAGAGAACTGCGTCTGATATGTCAGAGCTTCCTGAGGGCCCAAAAGGAAGAGGCGATGAAGGAGACGGAGGAGTGAATGAGGGGGAGGTGGGGCTGGGTGGTGAAGACCGGGGGGGGGGGGGTGTTAGGAGGCACTGTAACCCCCTAAACACCTTCCCCTGGCTGCAAACTGGCATTATGGGCACCGGAGTCACTTCCAGTACAAAACGATTCACTCAAAATCGATGCGTGTTCACCCTCGGCTTCGCTCTACAGATACGCCAAGATGGCGGACGTAGAATTAATATCACGTAGGCTTTGGTGCGCACGACCCACTTTGTGCAGATGTTCCCCGCAAACGCCGACGTGCAGCAAAATGAAATTAAAATGAACTCGTGCTAACCGCTGAAATAAATTGCTCGCCGTGCCGCGTTCCGCCGGATTTCGCATCGGAAGATCAAATGAACCCGACTCCAGCCGCCCCGCACTAATTATTTACCGTGTTTGCTGCCATTTTGTCCCACGAGCATTAACAAGTGCACTTTTTTTTGTATTTTTTCCGCCCCCCCCCCCCCAAATTGGTGGTGGCGAATTAGTGCAAATCTAATTTAATCCTGGAGACGCCGGGTCCAAACGGGCTCAATTAAAAGAGGATCAGCCCTCTGGGAGCAGCCCGGCCGAGGGGAGGTGACAGTGACACGGCTCGCTGTTTGTGATTAATTATCATGCTAAGCAGGGGGAGCGGGGAGCCAAGCGGCACCAGAGACCCCAGCCCAACAGCAGCATAGACGGGCTGGCGGATCACGCGCACCGGAAGAGGACGGCGAGCAGCTGCCTGAAACGTGTTTTCAAAAAACCAAAAGCATCCAAAGCGCAACCTGAAGAATCCCAAATTACCAACGTGACTTACAGCTACACCATCAATAGGCGTTTACCTATACATTCATTTATTGGTAAATAATATATATTAAATTATTGCTTTTTTAAAAATGAATATCAATTATTATTCATTAAACACTTATTTAAATGTATTTTTTTTTGCTACAACCTCAGTCTTGCACAGGCCGCCATCAGGTTCATCATCCACCTTCCTGCTGCTAGTATCTTGCTTGTACTGCTCAGAGATTCTCACACACACACACACGATGCAAAATGTCTGAACACACCTTAACTGATCAAACATGAATACTGCAGAAGTTTGAGGGGAAAAAACCCCCCCAAATTTCTAAGCTATTTTCCTCAGCCTTTATTGTGGTCGGTAGCCAGCAAAGCAATTCAAAAAGAACTGCATGCAAAATTACCTGCGCTGATCAAAGTGGCTCACGCATTAACATTTCAATAAGCCAACAAGTCCACATCACAACAATCCGATGTATTGTAAATGCGTTTCTGTTGCCTTTGGCACAACACATCTACATAGCTTCACGAATAGGAAAAATCTAGATGTCGGTTGTTTTTGAAATGGCGTTTAGTGCAGAGTCGCTGCCGGGAAATATATATTGCCCTGTGGAAAAGGAAAGGAGGCAGAAAAGCACCGTCCGCTGAATGAAGTTCCAGCTTCCAGCTGTCAAAGTGACCTTAGACAACTACACGCACAAGGTGGCATACCCACAAAATCACGGCACGTCTCTTTCATCAGGTCGCTTTGGACGGAGCTGCACTCTTTGGGCTTCCATCACAGAAATCATTTGCATTCGAAATTCCAAAACCACCGTTTCCACATCGTACATCCAGTAGAGGTGTGATGGTAGCAGGTGGCGAACTTGTTAGAACTACCACCTCGCACTCAAAAGTCCCAGGCCTCGAATTCCACTTCCTGCTCTAGTACCAATGAGCAAGGTGCTTACCCTACATTGCCCCACTAAAAATAACCTTGCTGTATAAATGGATAAAAAAATGTAAGCGGCACCTTAAGCCGCTTTGGAAAAAACCATTAGCTAAACGATTAAATAAGCAAATTACTTGTGGAAAGATCTAACAGGGGGTTAGATCTTCTCAAAAGACTTACTGTCAGAAGCTGTTTTTGTATGAATGCTCTCCGTTATACTTTGGCCAGGCAAAGGCAGTGAGAGAAAAGCAAGATACAAACCAGTATTGCACTGACTGTGTCAGACATGAAGCCTCTTGTTTTAACACCGAGTTCCTCGTAGCAGCTCCAGCTACAAAGCAGCAAACTCCAGCTTTCACGCACAGTAGACGGGTTCAAGTTCACGTGATAGACATTCAGGAAACAACACCAGGAAAAATTCCACACTTCAGTACAAGTTATTCTGGAGAGGAGGTCCTTAACTTCCAATGACTGTAAATCCCTTACTGTATTATATAAACTGCAAGGACATACGCATAACAGGATTTGCTATATTTTCACAGTAATTTAATAACAATAATAATACAGTACAGTATTATGTACTTTTCCTCTAGAGCTCTGCTAGCACACTCACTTTTTAGCTTGTTAGACACCGGGAATAAAAATTACATGGATGGAATTAAATTCTGAAAATAAAACAGTCTTGCATGAAATAAAATGCCGTTGCTATTAGACACCCAAAAGAGAGTGGATCAAAAACAGACATGGCTGCCTTGTGACAGCACGACCGGCCGATGTTATCGCATGGCAGTTTGAGTGATCGTTAGACACGCAAAGCTAGTATTTTGAGTCATTAATATAACAAGGTTAACAGTACGACTATTGTCCAGTGCTTAATTTTCCCAACGTAAGGCGTAATATGAAGGGCTATCATTTCGGCGTGTTCAGTTTATTAAAAGAAAGGAGAATCAAACCACAACTAATACACCTTTACCTCATGCAACGAGCATTCGAGTTTCAAACAGCTGAAGACAGAACATTCCCAGGTTTATTTCTGCATTTGTCACCATTCTACTGCATTGTACCTTGTAGTTTCTCTGTTGCAGAAGAAAAATAGCCTGCATTTCTGTTGTCTGCCACTAGAGGACAGTAAAAAAAACAATCAAGCAGGCATGAAAAGGACAGAGGAAAGGAAGAGGAGCTAAAGGGGGGGTGTGAGGGGTCGTTTACAGTCTTGTAGATTTTTTTACTCACTGTATTTTTATTTTTTATTGCCGTTTTCAAAACTGCTACAGAAACGAGCCGCGGAACAAAGGGGTGCACGTGTGTTTTCATGATGCAGGTTTGGCAATCATGTTTTATGTGATGAACTAGTTGTGTCCTTCTGGCCAATAAAGTACTGGGACTGGGAATTGAAGACTTCTACTATATTGTTCAAAAGGTAGAAGATTTGTACTGCTTTTGTGACAAAACCACGTAAGAGCTTTTAACAGCTTAAGCCTTAATCTGAGTAGCACAACAATTCTTGAGCAGAAGACCGTTTAACAACTAGAAGCTGGCTTGAATGTGACAGCGGAAAAAGGGGGAACGTAACTGCAGAACGGAGAGGCTTCTATTGTGCCAGATGAAGTAAGCCTGACTGCTACCAAGGGCTAGAGTCCGTTTGGCCGTATGGTTCTGTGGCCATATTTTAAGGAACCCAGTTAGTACTGCCGCTGCCTGCGAACTTCCAACGAAAAATGCCCCTCCTCCTGGTTCCATGTGTTTTCCAGCAGTGTCAGCACAGGCCTTGCGTGCTTCATGGCGACCTGCCCTGGCCCCGCTCACAAAAAAACAAAAAACACAGAAGTGTTTTGTCAGCCATGATTACTCTCCAATTATACGGTCAAACCGTTGTATTATGAGCACTTTGTTGTCTGGCTGCAGCCCTTTGATCATGTTGCCATGGAATGTGGATTGCATTAGAGTCGGTATGATGTATGCTTCCTGTCAAGAGTGGGAATAACAGCGAGGGGAAGCAGAGCAGCCCCCACCTGTCTCTGCATCCCTTCCGCCCACACACTGCCTTCCTTCGCTCTTTAAGCCGACACCGGGGAAGAGGAAGTCTTCCAGAACCAAACGCAGCCGGACCCTCCGTGAGGATCAGCACCATTCCACCAGCGAGGGAGTTTAGCACAACCAGCACGAAAAAAAAAAAAAAAAAAAAAATCCTGCCATTAATATTTTTTGCCCAAAAATCATTTGAGTTGGTTAACATGGCAGAAACCCCCAACTTCCTACACGTAAGTAAAGGAGCCTCAAAATGGAACGTGGAGAAAGGGGGAACAGCCGAGCTGTGTGAAACCTGTCTCACCCAACACACTTCTTTTTTCCAGCTTCTGTATTTTAAAACCAGACTCCTCGATATTCTTTGCAGCATTCGCAAGTGTACATCAGCACACACCCTCTGACCCGAAGGGCACGGTGAAGACCGACACTTTTCAACACACACAGTTCGTGCAAAAGGACCACAAAAGAGATGGCAGGTGCACGCCGATCCGATTATAACCACACGGTTGTTTTGTACGTCGTGTTTCTGTATTTTAATATGATGTGCACGACACTTTAATTGTGTATGTATAGATAGCCCCCGTCATACCATAATTTCTCATTTAATTTATATTTCTGTTCCTATTACATACATACACACACACAGTCCGCTTGTGGCGACGTCTGTTAATGTCCCGTTCCAATGCGCTCCGTTTGCCTGCAAGATGGGACCGCACGGCTTACCGTAGTAAAGGTTGCTGTCACGTAAGTGAAACTACAGCAAAAATCCCACAAGTTTGGCCCTTTCTGAAAGACGTGAACCAGCCCGGCTGGTACCAAAGATCAAGCCGCGTTCAAAGTGGCTTAGATCACATTGTGACCATTCTCACAATCATGCAGACAGTCACTAGACTTCCACACCTCATGCACAGCCTCTGTGTGTATAAACTGCCGCGTACACCTAATAAAGTTACCTGTGTGTGCACTTATACAAAGAGAAATATAAATTAGATTATAAATGACTACATAACTCATACGCAATTATACACATTTATTACATTTAGTATAGACCAAAGCTACAGTATATATACAGTAGAATGTATGTGTGTGTGACCAAAATGCACACTTGGGGTGACTGCAAGGCAGAATCATGGGGCACAAAGAACAATACGAAATGAAACAAATTTGTGGTTTATGCCGGCAATCTGTTTAATTGCGAAAGCAAAATGTGGCATCATATAGGCAGCCAGATGCCCCTGCTGGGCTGGGCTGGTTCTGGCTCCTGCAGGCCTGGCGGAAGCGGCTGGCACGATGCCGGCCTGGGGCTCTAGTGACGGCCATCTGCCGCCTCCCACTGGACACCCATTGGCCGGCCAGCTCCCCCCCACCACCACCACCACCACTCCACAACACTTCCCTCTGGCAAGCTGGCAAGTGTGTGTGTGTGTGTGTGTGTGTGGGGGGGCACTTGGAATGCCTCTAAGTCGTCCGGGGAGAAGCGGAGCGTGGTGGGGAGCAGCTGGGCGCTCCAAGCTGCTATTTAAACCCTGGCAACAGCTCTGTCCATCAGACAGCCCCATACAGCTCCCCTCCGCTCTCCTCAGAAGACCCCCTAACAAATTGCGGCCAAGTAGCACCGCCGCTCTCCTCAAAGTTCAGGGCCTGCGAGGACAGGTGAGCCTCGCTCTGTCATGTGTCACCACCTTGTTCTACCAGCAGGCAGCCAAACAATTACATCAGTAATTCAACTGTGACGCCAGTCCGTGCAACTGCTGCTGAGCTGCTATCTGCAAAGAAAGGAAGAGGAAGCACCAATGGCTGGGCTGCCATTTTTGTGGCTTGGAATTGACTCTATGCTGGCTTGGGCTCGGATGTAGATGTGGCGTGAAAATAGGAAACCGCTGCGGTATCCCAGACAAAGCGTAAAAATGGCTAATTGAGATGTGAGCTTCCGATATCATCGGAGGACGGGGAGGGGGAGAGAAAACAAAAAAACTTCTGGGCGGGGCGTGCGCTCGAAACTGCCGAAACGCGGCGACTAGGCTGAACGAGACAAAGAGATGAAAGCTTTAAACCGCTCTCGCGTTTCCTCCCAAATTAAGCGGTGCGCATCTTAGCGTTATTTATACGCAAGTCGAAGGTGCTTATGTCACTTAAGTAAACGTGCCAAGAGGAAAGCCAAAAACCATTCCGCATCATCTTAGCAGGTATTTAAAATGTTTGGCAGGCCCCATCTCGCATGCTACTGAGAACGGCAGCGAAGGACAGATGCGGGAATAACCATTAGCGCGGCGTTTCCTCCTGCATTTTGCTGACACTTATACATTCGCCCACATTAAACCGGCAATAAAGTGCAATGCGAAACAATTAAGAGATAAGCTGCTCGGAGATGCTGCTCATCCTTCACGCAAACGCTCGCGTCTCAAGTCTGTTTTGATGGAGAGCAAAACAAATGTGCCAGATTGTTGCAGATGACAATATTGTTAATCGGGCACAGCTATTGTGTGCTGGGGGCTGTGCGGGAGGTAATGAAGACAGACTTTGCATCACTTTGAGTGTCTAATTCTCTGCACAACAATCCCAGGGGTCTGTGCTGTCAGAAGCGCGCCTATCGGTGGGAAGCACATTAATTAAAGTGTTAAAGGTAAAGGAGTGCGGACGGCTGTTCCCAGCTTGTACTCTCGGCCCCCCCACGGCGAACCCTTCCGCTCGGCTCAGCCCTGGAGGCATTGTTGAGCTAACCGAAAAAGCCCCACTAAGACCAATTAAGGTATTCGGTCTAGGACAGAAAAAAGACAAACAGAGGAAGAGAGACTGTGATTACAGGATCCCATTGCAAGGATGTAAAGCAATGAGCGGGCTCTCTGGGGACGCACGCTCGGGACCCCGCCGAAAGTTAGGACGATCTGTCGTTTCTGCCGAAGCCGAGCCGACCGGTCCGCGCATCAGCCATTGGTTTGCGGTGGGCTCTCTCGCGGCGCTCCCTCCCAGCCGTCAACAGCAGAAACATCGTGCTTCCGTCTGCGGGGCAGGGCTTACAAAACGATCGCAACGTGGAGGCGGACAACCTGCCGCTCGAATGACTTCCGCTACCTCAACAAGAAGCGTGACGGCTGAGCGCGCAGTGCGTATTCCGCCCACGCCAACGGCGGCTACGCAACCGACCTCTTGCTTACGTCTCTCCAGAATGCCGGTAGTGGAAAAAATATGGCCGCTTCATTGCCATGCGACCGACACGGTGAAGTAATGCGATAAACCCCCCACGTGCCATATGAAATCACTTAACCAACCCAACAATTTAGACAGAATTCTTTCCTTTTCAAATGTGCAACCGCAGCAAGTTATCTCAATAATACATCTTAGATCGAAACACAAACCAAACGGGGAATTCTGACACAAAGCAGTTTTGCATAAACGTGGAGCTCGTGAAGTTCTGATATGACGACTGAATCTCTACGGATGACATGAGAAAACCGGGGGGGCGTAAATAAATTCGATACCGACAACACGACAAAGCAGTAGTGGGCCGACAAACAACACAAAAATGGCTGTCGCTTTTAATAGAAGGTAACAAATTTAAATTTATGTTCAATATCTCCACTTAACAATCTCCAATTAGCAAGTAAAATTCTCCTTGCAAGCATGAGTACGGCGTAATCTTGACAAATTGTCGCCAGGCCGTAATGACCGATCCTCTTCAAGGAGTAGCCGGAACTTCCATTATTTATTACGTTTTTAAAAATCAGGTTGCGGAGAATAAATGTGTTGCTGTCACCGAGGGTAATGGGGCTAATAATCATGGTCCACACACGGCATAATAATGTTCCTGACCACATAAAATCCGCTTTTTCTCCCCTTTCCTCTTGGGTTACGGGACTACAGACCAGACCGCTGGTAACTCAAGTTCCCGCACGCATTCTACAAATAAACACCTTTCGCCACGCCGGGTGTTAGACCAAGTCGACGACCGCGTGTCTGCTTCTGCATCTCTCCATGTTCTGGCAAAATGCACTTTTCCCATTTTTTAGGGTCGTTTGCTGCACCAGACAACAGGAAGAAATGTAAAGGTTTCTAAAGAATGCCCAGTTTTTTCTGTTGCTGTGTCCCATGCAATCGGGGCGATTATTTCACTTTATTTCCGTCGAAAAATGATCCTAAATCACCGGAAAACCAAAGACACCTGCAAATCTACCTTCGCCCAAAGGAGATTTTATCTTCATGTGCATGTAAGATTTTTTATCACTAAAGGCAAAGATACTGGAAGGCGCTTGAAAATGGAAAATTTTGCACAGAGCTTTAGAACGAAACCAAATATAAAGTAGACTTTAAAAATGGCCAAAATGCACCAAATAAACAGAGATTATACACAAAGGTGTGATGCAAACACGGTCTGTCTGGTAACAGAAGCAGGCATTATGGGCTGCGGGGCGATCGGAAGACATTAAGTTGCAGCTCAAGTCAGATAAAATCCCACCGCGCCACCGTTAAAAGGTTTGAGCAGATGGTTAAACGCTTGGCTTTAGAAAAGAGGTGCACTTAATATTTTTGGCAGAACAGGCGCATGGCAAAAGTTCATGCCGAATGCTTCATTTCAAAGGAAAAGCCTGTTGTAGGGCAAAAACAAAAAAACAAAAAACAAAAAAAGATGTATGGAGACATTTCAAAGTACCAAAAATATGCTATTATCTTCTGGTTTTAGTTTGCATACAATCAGTTTGCTTTGACTGCGTCCAACACTCCTCGCCCTGCGATAATCACTGCAGCGCTAGCAGACTACGAGGATAAACGTGGTTCTGGTTAAGATCAACTTTAAATCCTCGGTGCAGAAGACGTGCCAACCCAACGATGCCCTTAGCATTTTTGAAAATAATAAGAAAGTCGTGGTGATCGCATTAAAAACTATTCTTTTGTCTCGGTCCAAAAGATTTTCTGAAGGCTTTGGCAGAGATTAATACATATTTAGGATTTAGGGATAATTTATTGGATTTAAATTTAAAAGACTTATCATTTCATGCAATAACTAAGTGGTAACATCTATAAAAAAAGGTTGTTGAAGGCTCACGCTGTTGTTTTATGTTAAAAACGTTGTTGTTCTGCATGAGTTCTTGCACATTTTGCAGCAATTTGGGACGAAGGAAGAAGTACGATGTAGTAAAAATATTTGTGGTAAAACTTGCACCCAAAGCAACGTATTTTACCAATTTACCCAGCTCTTTATTTTATTGACCCACTTCAAGTTCCTCGAGGTTAATATAGCAAAATGGTGGCCTTCGTGGTGTCCGTACGCCTCCTTAACCACGACACTACTCATCCACTATCGGGTCCCTTCCTATCGCACGCGGTAACTTGGTTCCACATCACAGCAGACGCACTGCTGCAGTGTCTTTAGAAATGGCCACATTGTCCCCCCACCCCCCCCACAAAAAAAACTAAACTGCCTATTGTGTTTCACAAGAATGTCCATTAACTATTGTTTTGATCAGCTGAGAGCTGTATTTTTGAAGTGGGGGAAGGACCGAGCTGCTCTCAGTGCCAGAGAAGACTTTTCTGGCTTCATTCTACCTCTCCTTTTAAAAGCGCCGAGGAAACGCTGTCAAAAATGATCCCCGGAATAAAGGAAACTTCTATCAAATCCTGATGCACCGACGTACTTTGCCTTGAAACGTGTGACAGTTCAAAAAACGAATTATCGTGCAGGAGCAAATGGAGCAAGAACAAAACCCGAACCTAAGCGAGCGCTCGCCTCTTTCATGTCTGCGAACCCGAGACCGCCGTGAACGGATCTGGAGCCGACTTCACCGCGCACCTCCTTCCTTCCCCGCGTCATCTGAGCTGCTCCTCTGAAATAAACAAGTTGTAATTCGGCCGCACCTCCTACTGTAAACTGGCTCGCACGTCTACTCCTTGCGCGTTGCTCGCAGACATCTTCTTCTTCAAAAAAGAAGGAAAGAAATTCCACCTGAAAATCCTCTGAACCTTCCCTGAAAGAGAGGCCAAGGACATTTCATCCCAAGCGTTAGATTGGTTTCACATGAGATGATGAGACTCCTCCATGCTAATTACATTGAACAGAACTAATTAGGAGGAACCTACTATTCGGCTAAATGAGAACTCCGATCCGTCCATCTTAGGACGTCATTTGTGCCACATTTCTCTTTACTGTCACCCTAAAGCTAGTTTCTTTCTCCCTAATGTATTTTCCAACGTTACGTGCCGAAACTATGCTCTCGAAATTTGGGGCAACGGGAATGAAAACATTCGCGTCGGTTTATCTTGTCTAAGCTTGCATAAGAACGCGAGGCAGGTTAAGGAAATGCGTAAATGAGTTTCGAAACGCCACCTCCTGGCGACCTCTGGTCAGGTAGCAGGTGTGTAAGTGCAGCGGTCGCGGTGGTTAAGGACGCAGGGTCTCCCGTCGGCCGTACAGGAGTCGGCTCTGACTCAAATGGCCGGCAAAGGAATTACTTATTGTAATAACAAAAGCTACAATGGGGAAAAAGGAAGAGGCCCCCATGCCCTTTATGCAGCCTCGGTGACACCTTTCATAGCCTCCCTCCTCTGACTGCCAGTGTTAGCCAACACACTGTGGGCACTGCACACACTCTCCAATGGACACGCACCTCTTCCAGCCTTCTGAGTGGCTACACACAACCATTTGCTCGTAGCTCCCAGTCTTCGTTTCCTAAGCTTCCTCCCTTCATTCCTTCCAGAACCAGAAGTACTAGCAAGAAGACCGGATGCCTGGCCTCAGAGATGTCTCGGTGATGGTGGCTGGAAACCCGACTTGCCTCAACTACCGGTGTGTCACCCTCACCAGGAGCTCTGATCTGTTACCAGGCACCAATTCTACTCCCTTCTTCACAAATACCCGGGGATTCTCACTGTGTGGTATCAACACACCGATGGACTCTTCCACCACCTTGCGCATCTGCCATTCTCCAGTGTTACTTTATGAAATATCAACTTTTTTTTTTTTTAAAGAAATACCAGGGTAAATAGCACAAAATCATTCAACTTGCTCTGTGTAAGGTCACTGGAGGCAGTTCCTACAGTAAATCGCATGGAACGTACAAAGCATCTACGCAACAGCCTTTGATGAAGCTGTCAACGTCAATGTCATTGATTCCCTTGCACCTGCGCCCCCGCACAGAGCTTTATTCCTCTCTGCATAGTCTTGCCCGTTGAGGACTCGGATTAAACCGAGGTACGACGACGCAAAGCCACGCGCAATGACCGCTCCTTTTCGTCTCGACTCCGACCGCATTCCACCGCCATAGCAACACTCACAACAGCAGCTGCGGCGCATTAGTCGCCATCGTACCACGTGCCCGCCTTCGGGCGCGTCCAACGAAATCGGGGAATGAAATCAATGGCGACCCAGGCCGACCGTTCGTCCTAGCCGAGGTTGGCGGGATCTCGCGCTTTCTTCCGAGCGCAACTGCGAAACCTACTACCCGGCAGCCACGCAGTCAAACTCCCCGAGAGCGTCCCGCTCGCCCCGACAGACGCGCGCGGCCCAAACAAACGTCACCGCGCCGCTCGGACTCGGCGTCAACCCGGGCCTAAAACTAAGCACGCAAACAGCAATCGAGCCCGCGTCGATATCCCTCCGTGCGCTTGTTTGCCTAACTTTCCCCATGCCCCAAGCAGAGGTCCACTCACGCTGCGAAAAAACCGCTGCAGAAATCAAAACAGCGAAATCGCTCCATTCCGCCCCGAGAACGCGAACGCCGGAGCTGCTTGTTTGATTAAATACGGAGCAGCGAGTGCAATTTGCTAAATTACAAGTATTCTGAACATGTAAATATAGTTTAATTACAGCAATTAAAGGAAATTACTGGAGATTGGCGGATGGGGATGTAATGCTGTTTTAATTACAGTTTGAATGCACTGTAAAATAAGCAGAATGTTAACCCTTTTCAATGGAATGGGTAGTTAGGCTCTGACAAATTGCATCCTGTTGCCTCCTTTTGAACACTTGCAATTACCTGCCTTTTCGGCGCGTGCGACTCGCCGATAGGCCCGGCTTTCCCGCAACGTGGATGACATCATTGAAAAATATTTTGACAACAGTTAACGTGGCGTTAGATGCAGTTAAATCGGATTAAGCCTCTGACATCACTCGCGGAAAAACAGAAACAGACCCCCCCCGTCTTTTTTCACCGGGAGGGAAAGAACCTTGGAAATGAAGGATAACAAAAGTACTACAACTTGGCAGAACATCAAAGCCCAAAGGGAGAAAAAAGGAAAAATAAGAGCAGAGCTAACAGAATAAAATCATGACCACAAAAAAAGGCTATCGAGATCAAAGGCTCATAATTAGATTACTGTACGTATTGAAGGTGCCCCCCTATGTAGTGCATAGCAAAAACCATTAGAGTGTCTAAAATTCACCACAATTAAAACAACTTTGACCTCACTGGTTTTTGTAAAAAAGAAAAAAGCTTTCTATAAGCACTTCATAATGCATGCACAGCACTGAAAGAATTCAAATACAGTGATTTGCTTTACATGTATTAGTAAGCTTTTAAAGCAAATTTAACCCGGGCAGAAACACCATTTTAAGGATCTATACAGCTGTGTAGCAACATTTTAAACATTCAAGTCAATAACCTATTAGAAATTCTAATTGAAAGTTCAATGCCCTCGCTCAGGGCCTTGCAATAAAGATTGCCTTTGGAAAGCCATTTAAAGGCTTAATCTCTTTATCATGTGGTATTTGGAAGCCTAACTTTGTTCTTGTTAGGCAGATCAATCGCATTAATTTACAAAATGGGGGAAAATGTCACCCTTCATCCTTTAAATCTCAGCTCAGCAAAGAGCAGCATTAACGAATCAGAGCGCTGCTCTCTCATATTAGCAGAAATAGGTGTCATGGGAGACTTGACCTACAAATTTTAATTACCACATGAAAAATTCAGCTCGCGAGATGAATAGAGAAGCAAAGAAAGAGCTGTGGTCTGGCCTGGCAAGTTAATGGTTTGGGGCCTGAGAGCTGGGCCATAGGGTGGTGTTGGCTGCAAGCTCCTTCGACAACGAAAAAAAGACAAGAGCCTCAGAGAAGCTGCGTGTCCTCAACAGGTTGCGGTCCAGCATCTGCATTCGTGTCTACGAGGATGGAACTGCTTTGTGCTGCCGCGTTCACCCGGTATGCCTTTCGGCGGCTTTGCTCTTGCTGCGAGGGTATCTGTGAACGGCGAACCCTAAGTTACGAATGGAGGGGGTGCACACAGACCACATGAGATGTGAGCTTACGCTGTCTCGGTTTAATGTGGTTTAAAAGGGGGCGTTTCAACATGGCGTCGCTTCCATGGTTGAAGGAAACCTGGAGGGATTTGGAATGCGACACAATAAATGATTTGACTACTAATAAATACCAAGCGTCCATTTTTTCACCCATTTACATGCAAATATCACAGCCAATGTTCTGGAGTTCTAAACAGGCATTTTAAAGAATTCAGACACTTTTTTTTCCTTGTCTAATAACAATAATTTAATTATGTTTGATTTATGACAAAAGTTAAACGTGGCCAATGTTTCCAAAACAAGTCATGGTTCATATTAGAGGTGGACGCAAGGCTTCGTTCTTTCAAGGACCGCCAAGACAGGCAAACTACCGCGCGTGTCGCGAAGCTGCGGACCTGGTTGACGCCCTCATTCCGAAAACAGGGTAACCCGGAACTGCGCGCCCCTCCCCCACTACTCATCTGCGATTTCTGAAACGCGTGGTTGTTTTGGGTAAAGAGGCAGCCGAAGAATTTCAGAGCGACGCAACCTGAGAAAAGAAAAGAAAATTAAAGAAAAGATAAGAAACCCTGAAAGCACTGAGCTAGTAGCTGAGCCGGTTGTGGCACTGCACTCAATATGCATGGTTAAATAATCCACAGTCCATGTGAAAAAGCCACTTCAGGCAGGGGGTACCTGAGCAGTAATCCCACCTGCTGTCTCCTGGCTGTCACGCCTCCATGATGAAATTCATATCACTTCCTTCAGAGGCTGCTTTTCTGAAGAATGTCATCTGTGGGAGCTATGCTGAGGCCGTTGTCTCTCCCTTGACCTTCTCAACGCTCAACCTCACAAAATGATGGACAGATCGTGGGCTCAACAAAAGCCATGCAGCATTTGGCACATTAAAGAATCTTAGCAGGTGAGGCGAGGTCTTTAAATTGTCACATACGCTGGCAGCTTTTAGAAAAATTGAGCAAAATAGCCCTTTCTTGCCTAAGCGTGTGACCAGCTGGCAAAAAGGCCCCCTCTCCGGTATGTCTGGCAGCCCTAAATTTCACACATGCACTACCTGTGATTTTTTTTTTTTTTTTTTTTACCTGATTATGCTTTAGTCACCACAGCTATTTGAAAGCATCAGCGAGGAGGATAAGGATGACTTGAAGACTCATCTACCTGCCACCCCTTTCGGTTCCGCCAATTTACTCTTGAGTGCTGGAGAGGAAGAAATGACAATGACATCTCTGAAGGCTGCTCTCAATGAGATCCGCTTTCAGAAGAGGTCTTCGTTCCTTACGCTACGCACTTATGTATGGGACCACGTTCTCTCGGAAGTTACGTTCTGTATTGTTCGCGGGAGGGGTGGGGAATTGTGAAGATCTTCAGACATCGCTGTCAAAAGCACATCTGCAACAGGGTGCCCATAAACAGCCATCAAACAAACCACTAACAATCTGCAGATGCCCAAGCCCCCTGAGCTGAAGTCATGCGCAACAGATCTCGGTAAACATATTGCTCAACTGTGAACTACACTGGTGCACATTTATCTACTATGGATCAACATGATTTTCTGCATTAACAGCTCTAAAAATGAACGGGAATCCAAAAAGGTAAAAGTCTGTATCTGTATAACAAGGCCAATATAGTTGCTCTTCGGCAAACGCCTGTCAGGCGAAACTAGAAACAAATTGTTGAAAAAAATGGATGTGCTAAATGTTCTTGCGTTTCACAAAGGTTGTTAAAGTCAAACCTTGCACAAAATCAACTCAGGCAAAAATCCCTTTAGAGAAGGTTTACAGACTCAAGCTTAGCTCTTCAACTGTTGCAAAAAAAAAAAAAAAAAAAAATGTACAAAAGTAAAGCTCTGATTTAGGGTGCTCGCTATGTGATGCTAAAATGAAAGTCAACCTTACTGCAAACCAATGTAGAGAAGAGACCCCCTGTGCATTCTAAAAGTGCGGGATTTTCCCAAGTAGACCTCCCCAGGTTAGCAATAAATATCACTATCACTAGCAAACAAATATTTAAAAAATGCTTTTAGAGAGAAAAACACATTCTGGGTGCTGATCGCACAAGTTTTGTGCAAAATGAATTTCGGGAGGGACAGAACCCCTGGCCACCGATCACGTGCACAAACATACAAGCGCACGTGCCTACCTTCACCCGCGCAGGTGCTGTATTTCGTGAACCTGCTGCCACCCCACCTCCACCCCTGTCTTCCACCTAACCTTGCCGGACGCCAGGTGCGAGACCTAAAACAGACTGCAATCCCCGAGGGACTGCACACCAAACATCCATCCAAATGCATAAACAGCCTAATACTTCCAGCTCCTGAACACAATACACTCAGGACACCAAAACAAACCTTTTTCTTACTTTAGAAAACACAATTGTACCAATGCAGTATTTTCTTCAGAACTAATTTTAGACTTATAAACTAGCATTTTAATTAAAAACATACAGATAGACTTATTTTCTAACTTTGACTTTGAGGTGAAATGCATCTGCAACACATTTAGCTTCCCTCTAAAGTTCCAACCAATGAAAGTGTCTAACAGCAAGGCACGGTCAGCAATAAAATCTGTAAAGAGAGAGGGCATCGTATACTCTTAAATGTGTTGTACTCATGACAAATGTAGTACAAAATGGCAGCAGACAGCAAAGCGGTTAGAGCTATGCTCTAAGGACAAAAGTTTAAATTCCGTCTCAAGCTGTTGTACCCTCGATGAACGTACTTATCCTGAGCCGACAGAGTAAAAATTATTCACCTGTACAAATGAATAAATCCTTATACATAGATTAACACCGAGCTGCTTTAGAGAAAAAGATCAATAATAATATAAAAGTTAACAATAATAATAGTACAACAATGAAAAATACAAGAGATTCTTAAACAGAAAAAAAAAATGTAACCGAAATTCTTAAACAGAACTGTAAACCTTTTAAAAGACATTAAAATTCCATTAGCACTATGCGGCCCAAGTCAAAACAACTTCAAGTCAAAATTATACCTCCTGCAACCCTATTTAAAATAAATCAGAGCAAAACACATTGTGATACAGTCTGATCAGCGAAGGTAATGAGTGTGTGGCTTAAATTCGGCATGACAACATGGCTTGGATAAGTAAACAAGGATAAAAGGCCTGTCTGGTAGCAGGCTGGTTTTTTCCTCAGCAATCTGCTGGGCTTTCAACTTCAAACTAAGGAGATCAAGGCCTTGCCATGGGCAACATGTGTGATTCCAGCGTGCAGGTACAATGAGGTTTACCACACTTTTCAGCGTTGCACTCTGTCACACCAAGGACTACACGTCTTACATGCAAGCAGCCTGGTAAATAACAACCGTGAGCACAACGAACGTTAAACTTGAGGTCTTTTCATTTGTTAATTTTATTCTGTTTTTTTTTTTTTTAAATTTTATTTCATTAAATAATTATACGTGCAATACTACGGTATACATGGGGTACTTTTAGCTACCTTTACAGCATGGGATATCTGCTCAAACGGAAAAAAGACGTTATTACTAAAAGGCCCGAGATGATCTCCAGCTTTCATTTGACACGGTGTCTAATACCACTGAGAAGAAAATCCTCGATGATTTGTGTGTAAATCTGCTTTCGACGCTCTCTGAAGAGTTCATCTAATTTAGCATCGGCAAAGTGGAATAAAATGCCTTTCATTAAGTCACCGAGGGAGCCTGGCTGAAGGGTCCACGGTGGCGCTTTCTTCAGAATACAGGGCGCACCTAAGAATAGATCCCACGTTCGGGCGCAGTCGAGTGTCTTGGGCATTTATTAAAAGCTGAGACAATGCGTGTGCTCACAGGAGCAGCAAACATCACGGACGCTTTCTAAAGCTGCGGTGGTGGAGGAGCCTGTCATCAGGCAGCAAGGAGCTGCTCCAGCTTTCAGCAACCTATTGAGGAAGTGACAACACGCTGAGAGGCTGGAGCAGCATAGTCTAAAAAAAAGGCTTCATTCCCAACGTGCAGCACAGTGGACGCAGGAATGAGGAAGATGGTCAATGGGTGAAAACCCAGCATCCATCTTTGGCCCACACGAGCAATGGGTTTCGTGGGTTTCTTTCAGACGGCATGGGAGACTGCATGTCGACGATGGACGGCTAAACCGCAAAGCCACCTTGAAGAAGCTCTGAAGACTGAGGAAGCTCTTACACATCCACACAGAGGTGAGCAGTAACGTATAAAAAAAACGTTAAAATAAATTTTTACATTCACCCAAGCACATCTGTAAAGGAAGATCTGCTTTTGCTCTTTTACGTTTGTCGCTTTTGAATTTTTGCTCTTTGCTTCTTTTGAATTTTTCACATTTGATGTTTTAAACTTCTCTCCTAAATGTATCAGGTGGGTGTAGCTGCAGACCAGGGCATTTGGATATCAGTAGCTGCTGTCAACTACCAGTTACAGACAGCTGGGTGGCAAAGCGCTAAAAAGGTCTCCTTGCTGAAACTGGACTTTTTTTTGTTGGTTCGCCAGCTGTGAGACCAAAGTTGACAAATCAGTTCAGTTTCATCCAAGAAAAGGAACGTGGGGACAAAATTACTCAAATAAGTTTCCTTCAGTGTAGAGAAACATAACTGTTAAAATGTATCAAGACATTTTTTGCAACTGGAAGGTAAATGTTTGAAAACAAGTTCAAAAAGCACAGTTTAAAAGTGACACATTTTTATAAAACATTACTGGTCCGAATCGTTTTAGCTTACTTACAATGAGTGATAAATGGACTTGTGATTTTCTAGAACTTTCTATCTAGAACACAAGTCCTAGAAAGTTGGAAAATGTGTCTGTCAACGCTAATGGTTAAGTTGATAAATATGTTTATTCCAAATGCCACATAAAAGGTGAACGTCAGCAATCACAGTACAGATATGCTTTTGAGGTGAACTTTATTTCATTTTTATTAGTTATTCATTTCCTTTTGCTAAAAAAGCTTCAAGGTCAGGTTACGACAAGCGTTCTCCTCTGGCACTAAAACAAATGTTTGGGTGCCAACTGTGAAATTTATCATTTATTTTTCTGCAACCTTTAAACAGGGTGAGCACATTTTTCAGATTGTACAGTAAATCCGGGCGATATCCAACCTAAAAGTCACACTGAGTGCACGTCCACCTTTGCTTCACGTCTTGTCATCCTCGTCTACCAAACGCCAGCGTGAATGAACCCCACCCCCACTTTGCCCCGTGTACTTTCTCACCTCAATGTCAAATTCACTTTTACTCAAAGAAATTTTTAAATGAAAACTTTTACTCGAGGACCTTGGTGAGCTGCTCTACCCACCCGTACAGGGAACTGCATCATAGCTCCCTTCTAGCCATAATCTATTTCTTATGCATTAGGAGTCTTTTCTTCAGTTCAGGTAAATTTGTTCAGTGACCTCTAATATGATAATATTTTATCTATGTTTTGTCAAATATTATTTATTTTCTTTCTTAAGGTCCACAGCGCACAGTGTTTCTGATGAACATGCACAAATCATAAGTACCCCCCACCAAACAAAAGAACTACTTTCCAGCCCCTTACAAGGAGGCAGTCACACAAAAGTCCCTTTTTTCAATGGCAAAAACCTGAAAGACACCGGTTGAGGGCCAGTGTCCAGCTGGTGGACGTTAAAGAAGAGCAGGGGATGCTAACTTGAGGAGCAGCTTAACTACTGGAGTGGTGCTGCACCGGGGAGAATCAACTTTGGCAGGAAAATCAACGACTGTTCATGGAAATAAGTCCACATTTCAATAATCCAAATCTGTGTTTAGCCTCCTGAAAACTCCCAGAAGAACCTCTCCTTAAATCACCCATTAAATCAAGAGATTTAATACCAGCAAGAGAGACAAGAGGGACAGAGGAGAAGGAGCAGGAAAGGGTTTGGAATGTGATGAGTTTACAGAAAAAGATGTAAAAATCTGTTTTTCCTCTTTTTGAACGCAAAGAAGAAACTCGACATTTTCCCCCTAGAATAATGAACTGTAGCAGCTGCATTCGGCAGAACACGGGAGAAAACAGGCAATTCTATGCTACAAACACCCGTTTTCTCAAGACACTGCTCATAACCACAACTTGTTTTGCAAATGTTACTCAAAATCGCTTTGTGATATTTCTAGGCAGTTTTTCCGTAACACACGAGAAAACACAAGCAAAGCAGCAAACGCTGACCATATGAGTAAAACTCAAATAAAGGTAACCAAACTACAAACACCTTCAGCAGCCTCTTTGAGACCCATTTTAAAATTTAGTTTTAAAATTGTAATAAATGATGCTTTAACACATTTTATCAAAAGTTTTAATTTTAATAAAATACTGCCTAGTTGTCTTATTTTTCATTGAAAAATACAGATGTTAAAGGCCAGGCAAGCAATTTAACATATCGATCGCAATATCATAAACAGCTGTATGATCTTTCTTTTCCGTAACTACTGGCTTGCTTTTTCTGTCCAGAATTTCCAGGAGGGCTGGGCAGCCACTGCCACTTGGACCCCCAGAGATTCATCGGCCTCCCTTGCCTTGAGTTTTTTTTTTTTTCTCTCCTCAGCTGCCAGCTGGCTCACTTTATAGCTTAGTTATTAAAAGTATAGCTAGCTTTTTATCTAGAGGCTTATTTTACATCTGATGTTTCTACTACATCTCTTGACCTTTTGTCCAGTGCCTTAGGTCACTGTACAAGAACACTGTATAAAAATGAATTAAAATTTAAAAAACCAAGGCAGAGAGTTAAACATAGCACCGTGCCTCCTCACCATGATTTCAGTTATTAGATGCTAGCAGTTAGCAACTCAGCTAATGCACAACCTGCACTAAGTGGTCCAGTTCTATTGGTCTGGTTAATGTCAAGGGAAGTTGTTATATTAATACAGGAAATGCCGACTTAGTAAATCCAGAGGTAATTTTCTGCATGGAGCTTCCCAATACTCAGCGCTAAATACTTGCGTATGCTTCTGTTCGCGTTCGCGTATGTGAAAAATGCTTAGGTGCATTCAAAGATGTTGCTCGGTACAGAACACCACCTTTTTTTCAACAGTAAAACTTATTTCAGTTTCCGTCATCTTGTGCAGCATCCAAGGACCGTGTGAAAAGTTCAGTGAAAGGAAGTACGCGGCACACAAATACGGCAAAAGAAAGCGGCGTGAGCACCCAATCGGACTTTGTGTGTGCATTTCTGCTGCTGCTGGGGTGACCGATTTTACGTTTGCTTCTGTATTTTGCACTTATTGTGATCTCTACCGTGTTTTGCGCTGAGTTTCCTATGGCTGAGCAGCACGTAGTGCAGAGGTTAAGCCTGTGGTCCGGGCTTCAAATCATACTTCGGCTGTAGCCCCCTTGCAGAAAGTACAACCCTGTTTTCATAACAGTTACTCAGCTGAATAAATGGGTGAACGGGTGAGTCCACGTAAATAAGCATCATTCTGTTAGATGCCTTGCAGGAAGGCATTGGCTCAGTAATGAATTCTAAAGATCTGTGACTGTCACCTCAATTTTAACTCCGATTTTCCTTGTTGTGATGCTACCCTTCTTGTTTACGTGTTGGGTAAGTGAAATCGCTGTATAACTCCTCTGTTATGCATCTTTTACGTAGCAGCGGCAACATCCCCGTGTGCCTTTCTTCAGTTTTGTATGCAGCCATCAAATATTTTTATAAGTATTTACCTTAGCTTCATTCATTTCAAACGCTAAAAAAATTCGGCAGCTTAAAAACACCTAAAAAAGGGAGGAAAAAAAAAACCTTCTGCTACCAAACTGTATTTAACAGCACTAAAGAAAGAGCTATTTGTGTAGACTTGGATGTGCTCCCAAACATCCCTTTGAAAAAGGCAGAGCTCTGCCAATATGTCACTCAAAAAAACCCTGAACTGCGATGAGCCAAACCACCCATTGAGGAAAAGACTGCTGCCATCCAGGCCTTGGCATGGCTTCTGAAGTACGTCATCAGAGGTGCCCACATCCTGCCTTGGCGAGCCCCCCACATCCAAGGGCACAGGCATCAAGTATTCCTGTTTGTAAGTCTAAGCGTTCCTGACCCTGCAGCCCCCCCCCGGGAAGGAAGATGAGAGGCTCCTTCAATGGTGAAACGAACAGCCAACGCTGGTTGAGGCAAAGCGACTTCTCTAATGGGATGCACAGGACAACATTCCAGGTTTAAAATGAAGCCGAGAAAACAGTTGTACTTATAATTAATTACAAATGCTTACAAAAGTTTGGGGCTAACTTGCCTTTGTTTTATCTCAGGAGTTAATGAAATTTTAATGAAACAAATCCAAGCCAAGTCTCATATCGAAAAGTAGCTTCAAGCAAAAGGCTTTCATACGGAGCAGCAAGGTGTTGAAAACACATAGTGGGCTGTATGTTGGAGCATCTTTTAAATCTGTACCTAGCCTCTTAGATCAAATAAAACAGTTTCAATATTCAGACATAACAAAAATGATCTAAATTATAGTTGTCAGAAGAGCAGGAAACACTGGAGAACATTCATTTTACACAAGTGACTGACTTCTACAGTACAGAAGGTAAGTATGAAAGTACTTTGTTATACTTATCTACATCCCATGGTCCTACACCCCCCCTCATCAATAAGCTAAACACAGGTCTAGAAAAGAGGCCGGCACACTCCTTCACCAGTGGACACTATAAGGGCCCCCCAACAACAGCAGAGGGAAGCTTTTTGAGAAGGTTGTGCAAGAGAGCTAATTTATTTCTAACACCTCCGATTCTTCTGATGTGAGATGTAGCCACCCAAGGGAGCTGCTGATGCGATCCCCAAGCCTTTGCAAATAATGTCTGAACATACGTGAGCCACCGGCACCGCTGCCATGTCACGCGAACAAACTGCTGGCTCTTCCCTCTGTCTGCCTCTCCTTACGCTGCACAGTACCCTGCCTCATCCTCAAGGTCCATGTCACCAATCGCTGATAATTTGGAGAAGTACTTCCAACAAAACTCTATCCCACCTCAAGCCAGATTTAAAAAAGTAAAATTAATAAACTTCTGAACTATCTATACCAAACAGGTACAGATAGTTACGAAGGCTTGTATATGGGGGTTTGAGGGTACAACACAGTATTTTTGCTGTTCCTAAGATCGGGATCTCCTAGACTGAGACCCATGTTGTGATTCCTGGGATCTGATGGAGCCGCTCCTCCAGCTTAGGGGTCACACCATCGAGTCTTCTTGTCTCCCATGGGACTACCTTGGTTTTCACCTTCCGCATTCTCTCCAGCGGCTCTCTCAATCCCAGTTCCAGGGTGCTCGGTGAGCAGCTTGAGGAAGCAGATGGCTTCCTTACATAAATCGAGTGGTTTGTCAGTCCAGCTCCTACCAAGGGTGGCTTCAACGCTGAAGGAAGTGCAGAGAAGGAGACCGAATGCCTTTAAGCCATTTCCCCTCACGGCGTGCCTCATCACGGCACAGGAACAACTGAATGCCACAGCTTCCCATGTCGAACAAAGGTTCAGAGCAAGCCTTGTTCTCCTGAAAAGACAACTTCCTTTGCCCCCCTTTTTGTTTCATTAAATTGGCCTTCAAGTATCAGAGTCAACTTGAGGAGGTACTGACACCACAATAAAATGAGCATCCTGCCAACTTGGCCGGCTGTGTTTCGCTCTTAACATCGTTTCCTTCCTGTGGCAGAGACACGGACTCCTGTTTTCTCGCATCTCATTGACCCAAAAGGGTTTCCTCAGTTTTTGGGACAATTAACTCATTTTGCTGGACAGCGACTGTTTTCTTACCATTCAGCAAGGGCCAGGAAGCTGCAACACAAATTTCCTTAAAACCGTTACCCAGTCACTCCATTAGTTTTGTCATTAACTGCACTCACGACTTAGCGCACGCGCTGGCTTCGAGTTTTTAATCCATTTAATGCATGTAAGGACCTTAAATCCCAGACATAAAATACCAGACAACCTTGGATACATTTAATAATGTGGAAAAAACCTAAATGAAATTTTACAACTTACACATTTAAAATCTCTAAAAGGGGGCCGAGAGTAACAGACCACCCCCCCTAAAAAAAAAAACCCCTTCTGTTGATTCATTCCCTGACCTCAAAGTCCTTGTGCATCAATATTAGGCAGACGGAAGATACCGAGGTGCCTCTGATGCAGTTTGTATATGACAACTGTACACATATGTATACATAAATGCCCCAGCATGTCAGTCTGATGGGGGCATAACCAATAAAATGGAAATCCCCCAATGCCACAAAACAAAGAATAAAAGAATTCAAACATGGATAGAGAAAAATCTGACTATATAAAAGATCAATGTATAGATAAATTATACATAAAAATATATACCAGCCAGAATGTAGCAGCAAAATGTGAATTAAACTGCTTTGCTAATAAGTTGCGATCGGAAATAAAGAATAAAATAATTATTAAGTGACTTGTCTGTCAGTAAATGAATGTGAAAACACAGGAAAGCCCACTGTGTTTTCCATGCGGCACAGCATGTTCCAAAGTCTTATATTAAACCGTCCGACCTTAGCTGACAGAGTTGGAACTAGAATTAATTAAAGCAACAAAATACTAACTGGATAGCGATATTCACGATACTTCCTTCCCTACAGAAATGTTTGAACCATCAAAACAAACTATTGTGTCATTATTTATTCACTCTGAACTCAGGCTGCAGAATGCAAGAGTTTACAATTTGGACTTCTAACAATTTTATGTCGAATTACACTGCTAACATTTACACAAAAAAATTGTACAAAACAGAAATAAAGATACAAGCAAAATAGCATTGGGTATCGGGGCTTACAAAAATACACTCATCATCTGAAGCAGAACTTTGTCGGCGTTTGGTATCGTGGCGCTAAAGCATACATTGCAGTTGGTGCGCAGTACGTATACTCGCGATTTAACGTTTTAGCTAGCTACGTGCAATGATTATAAATAACATAAGTAGCTGTATGATGCAATTTACATCTAACTTGCATAAGAAGGCAGCTATACAACAAAAAATAATGTGTCTGGCACATGCTGACCGTATATTTCAGGAGCAGAACGCCATGTACCTAACTGGACCGTTACGCTCTGAGGATCTGTACGCGGCATGTACTTCACTAAGCAAGTTGAATGCAGGACTTCAGGAAAACGGGATGATCTCAGCCAGCTTCAGCATACAATCTAAAATACAGACGTTGAGGAAAATGCCGCTTAAACCGCCTCCCCTACAACTCATTTGCACATGCTTAAAGGAAATATGCAAAAGGGCCTTTGCGGTGTTTCGGTAGCATTGTGTGTGTAGCTAACAGCTAGTTATGTTTGCACAAGGTGCCGCATGATGCACACAATGCTGAGTTTATGGACGTTAGCGCAAGCCTAAATTTATGTACAGATTACAGTCAAAATATAACCACCGTAACAGTATTCAGCAGAGCTGGAGAAAAACAATAGGTGGTGCAACATGGCAGCATTTTCTACGGCTGCGTATACAACGTGCTTTTAGAGAACCCTTTACTGTTTTAACAAAGTGATCCCTGGATCATCATGAATTATGGAAAAAAAGAAGACACTGACTGAATGTTGCATCTTTAACCGTGAAATATATCCTCAGAAGCCTTTGGTTTTGAAATAATGATATAAAATTCATTTCATCTTCCTTTTTCATGCCAGACTCTTTCATACATACATCAGCCTTGTCATATCTGAGGAATTATTAAAATAAGACGGCGGCGCCTGCGACGGGGTGGGAAGCTTCTCCGAGCCACGGCTCTCTGGAGGGGAGGCGAGCACAATCTCATTAGCGGGCGCCGAGAAAGGCGTCCTCACTGCGCAGGTTCAAGGTGACGGAAGATTAGGGCGTTTGGCCTTAGCTCATTCTGTATGCGCCACACATCCCTCTCTGCCCGCGAACACGAAATTACATTGAACCTGGGGAGTCTAACTCCATTAATTTTAAATGGAAGATTAATTTAACAATATGCGGCGGATATTTGTTACAAACCTATCATGTAACGGTGACGTTTGGCAATAAATTTGAGACTGGCTAACGCTGGCTGGTGGGTCTGGCGCAAATAAATCAGTAAGCATTTATAGCTAATCGCTGTTTTTTAAAGACGGACACACATAGGCGATGGGTTCCTTTGATGAAAGATTGGGCAACTCAATTCTGAGAAACAGGATTTTCTATTAAGGCCGCTGTTTCCCATTTTAAGGGATGCCTTCTCCGGGCCGTACCGGATGCAATCTCCCGGAATGTGGATGGGGTAATTCTGTGTGTTCAGAGAGTTATTTGTGTCGTCAGGTCCGCAACCCCCTTCACCTCCCTGCTAAGCCAGGCATTTCTTCTGTTTGCTTCCCCTTGATTTACTTATTTATAGAAGGGACTGGAGCAAGGAGAACCGCACACCTGCTCTAGAGGACAGAAACGCGTGCTGCTCCAGTCTACCGAGCACCTCCCACTTCTCCCTGAAGCTCTGTCCGCACCGTGTCTTAATTTATCACGAAAACAAATAAAGTCAAAGAGCAGGAAAAACGTAGCTTGATGAATAAAAGGTAAAAATAACTGAGAGATTTTGCAGGTAATTCACTGAAAGGACTGGATACTCAATATTGCACGTAAATCACTTTCGGTAACCTTGTCTGCGAAGTAACTTAGTAGATGCGAGCCATTTCAGAAGTCAGCTGCCGGCCTCGATTACGCCGCTGAAACAGCGTAAACTTAAAAGAAATGTGACGGCTTCTGTACAGATTCAACGTGTCAAACTGAGATATGGGCACCATAATTTGGCAGCAGAGGGCTGTAATTTCTGATCACATTACACAAATCAGCAGTATTCAAGCTCCATTAATGCTCGGAGCAGCTGCGTTCTCCAGACGCCGTCGGCGCTGCGCAGATTCGTTTAACCGCTCGTAGTTTTAGTATATAAGCGAAGGGACCATTGGCAAAGTGGGAACGCGGTTTAGTGGCTAATCTTTGCGGGCAGAGGAGATACAAAAGGGCCAGCTTTTAGGTTCAGGCCCAAACCCCCCCTGTATGCTGGCGTCCGCGCATCTGCAAATAATTTTTTTGCACTTCGGTGTGGAATTTCTTGTGGGACCGCAATGCCTAATTAGAAGAATTGATAACTGCACCGGTTAATAATAAGGCCAATACATTTCAAAGTCATAAAAAGATAACCAAAGCAATAAGTCTGTGTTTAAGCACCGCTAGGTTTCATAGCTGCGGTGCTGAGGTTGTAAAGGGGACGAAGGGGGAGAAAAGCAATTCCTGTCTAGTCAACTGTAAATGCTAGGTTATTGGAATCTTTAAAACAGGCAGCAAGGAGAAAATTACATGACCAAATCTCCTTTTCCCAGTTAATGAAGAATTAAGGCCCCCCATTTACCATATTAGAAGGTTCATCGGAGGTCAAAACATTGTGGGGTGGTTGTCTGACAGAGACGGCAATTTAACTATGAAGAAGCTCATAAGTGCATGTCGGTACATTGCTCACAACTGTCACGTTCGGCGATCCTTCTCACTGTCGGAACGCAAGTACCACCCCCCACTCCTTCCTTCTCAACACTTGCGATACCTTGAAAGCTCGCTTGACCCCTAGAATTACACACTGCCTTCAATTACACAGTGACTTCCTCCAGTCTTGCGCTGTCTGCTCCACACCCTGCATTTTCACGGCCGGCCGAGAGGCTGCGCACCACCGTGTCCTTCAGGTGACAATTTTGCCTCGTCTTGCTTTGTGCTGGTCTTACAAGAGGGTTCCATAAACAATGAGGATCTTGTCGTGTCAAAAACAGTATTTCTGCATCGTGGACAAATAACCTTCACAAAACTCGACAGATGCCCAAGCAATGAGAATCGTGAAAGTAATGTTTTGCTTTGAGATGTGTGTATTTGCAGCACATTTTGTGAAAGAGCTGTACTTCATTGTTGTTTCCAATGCTTTAAAACAACTAAACGGTTTTACAGTCTTCCTCTGCCATAAACAGGTAAAGCATCAAATGAGAATCACCAGTCTTACATTAGCTTCAATAGTAAAGGTTTTCATGCGATTCCCAAGCCCAGAACCTGACACTCATTTTGCTAAAATATCATTAAATACCTCACAACTACTTCACAGGTATTATCACAGTAGTTAACACAGGTATCATAAAACAACATACAGTAAAAAGTTTATTTGTGATGCCTGTGGAAGCATCTTCAGCGATGAAACCCGGGATGCTGGATCCTGGGCAACTCAACCAAAGTTGGTCATAGCTCAGCCTGTGTTCAAGTTGGACCACCCTCTCTGTGGCCTCAGCAACAATTTTAACAGCCTTCCTCCTAGACTAGGGCACTGCGGCTCAAATAGGTTGCCAGACCATTGCGCAGCATCCACACATTCTCTCTCTCTCTCTCTCTCTCTCTCTCTCTCACACACACACACACACGCACACAAAATATGGTTATAAAAATGCACTGTAATTGCTTAAAAAAACCCAGTATGTGCAGAATAAATATACACATGCAGTACAAGTGCCCCCGTGAATAAATCCATCTTTGCATCTTCCCACGTTCATGTGTGTTTTTCTGTACACTGAGTTATATGTGTGTCTCTGTGTGTTACATTACTTCACTACAGTACATCTAACATTGTAGTAACTTTGTATACATACCAGTTAACAATCACTGCAAGCCACTTCGGACAAAAGTAACCACTAAATGAAGAAATGGAAATGTTGCTTGGCCGGTGGGAGATGCGCAAAATCCACACTTTATTCTCATAAACTTCTCATTGGTTGAAGGTATCAAGTGATACTTTACATTTGTCTTAAGCTGAATGTAACACGAATAAACCCGCAGGTTTAATTCGTCTGTGTGGTACGAATCATTGTTTGCAACATGGAAAGCCAAAGGCGATGTGAAAGAGAGCGTGTAAAGACATCTGATAAACATCCTGTGCACTGTACAACTTTAAATTTACAAGTCCGGCATATAACTTTAGTCCATATTTATTATAACGTTATACTTGGTTTTTTATTTAAGCAAAGTGCTCGATGATGGCGTAATAACAGCATCGCGGAAAAGGGAATGCTTAAATATACAGGAAGTGGGATTTATACATAGAAATTACATACCGCAAACACTGAGATTTGTTTAAAACATTTCTTTTGTTTAAAACATTCCTTTTGTGATGCACGCAGGCAGAATAGCCAAGCGTTACAGTTTCAGACTGAGATCTGACCGGCATACGAGAAAACGCATTACTGGAATTTTCCACAATATGCTATCAAACAGCGCAACATATAAATCAATATATATCAAAACTTCATTTCTCTTAATCAAACTGACCTTTGCTAAACCTGCGGCAGAACACGACAATATGTTGTACAAAATAAATTGCCTTTATAGACGCAAGCACAGTGCTACTCTCGAACTGCTTCCCATACAGGCCTTCAATGACCTTGGATTAACAAAGCCACAGTGCTGACATTGTAGAATAAAGTCAAAGAATGGGTCAGAACCAACTAGCGGACAGCGAGTGCAGCAGAAAACACATTAGAGGGCCTCCGGTTAGAAAGAATGTCACCGAGGGACTTGTGAAGAACGAATAAAGCAGTTCTGGACGTACTGTGTTCTGTATCGTACGCTATAATGTAGAGAATACGTTTTTAACTGTGAATAACAATGCAAATTAACGTCATTTCAGAAGGCGTGCTGTGCCCAAACTTGACAATAAAACTTTACAACGAAGCGCAGCTAAAAATCTACTCATTAAATACATATTACAGGGCTGGTACATTACTTTTTGCTGGTTTCTTCTTTTGTATTTCCTTCATACTACTTCTTGTTTTGTTGGTTTTTGGCTTTGATGATGCTGTAAGGCTAATAATTCCTCTCAGGAGACTGACACTTTAAAATAACTTTAAAAGTAATGAAAGTTTTAGCACATTTCTCACCAATTAGCCTTGTTTCAGAATGCCAGCATGCTATCATTTGGAACAGCAATATGTTCTCGACCGAGGTGGGGGATGTGGGTTGTTCCCTAAGCTCTCCAGAGGACTTGTGCATCTTTGCCCCATCCATAACTCAGAAAGAACCTCACCTGGGACCGACACTCCACTTTGTGAGCCTCAGAGCTCATTATCAGAGCTCTCAGTGGTGGAGTGTTAAGCAGAGACCCAGGAATTAGGAGTCGTCTCTCCTCGCAGAGCGCCCTGTAAATGGATGACGTGCTGCAGAGAGATCAGTAACAGGGTGTCCAGGGAGTATGCTGCTGCCGAGTAAGGCCCTTCTTAAAATATATTTAGTATTGCACCTGGCGCGTTTTCATAACTATAGCACAATAATCGCATGCTTTCCCCCTTACACGGTTGTTTGAAGTGATAGAGTCCGGCTAAGGTAAAGGCAGCGAGGTTTTCAGTCGGGACGTGCACCTGTACAGAACGCAAGGTTCAACGTGACAGTACGTGCGCGTGACTAACGGCTCCAGCGCTACATGCTGAACAGAGCAGATAATCAATTAATGGATTCGATCACGGTGACAAAGGATGCACCCCTTTCCGAACGTGGATAGCAGGCAATCCTGAAGCCACATTACGCAGGACATGACCAACACTCGATACCTGGGAGCAAAAACAACATTTATGTTGACTGTGTGTGCTGGTCTGGAGTTTGCCCCACAAACACGGGGTACATGGCTAACCAGTTTGAACCAATTTAACAGACAGGCCTTAGTAGTGCTGGCTACTGAACAAGGAAATAACATTACTAATACAGCTTCCATACAAACATGGAAAATGAGAAAGTACAGCACTACTACCCCAATTCAAATGTTCTGGAACATATGAACAAATCAGAATAACTGACCAAAATTCTTTCTTTTGAAATTATGAAATTAGAGCGTTGGGTATATTCCTGCATATCTCATTTCCATTTGTACTTTCAGCAACAACACTGTGAACTTATAAAATTGTCCTGTCATCTTCAGCAGTCATTCTGCAACTCTAGAATACGATGAGATTACGTCATGATAAACCCATCGTAAGTCAAAAATGCATTCAATACACCTGACCTACTGCCACGCCTGTGGCCGCTTCAGCAGCGGAACGTAGGCAGTCTCTCCGCCCCAGTCTTCAGACTGAGCACTGATTAGATGACGGATTGGCGTAGGAACAATTGTGGGCGAGATTTAGTTCCTTCTCAGACTTCCTGTCAGTGCTCAGCTTCCACTACCCCTTGTGAACTCTCCTGCAACCTCTGTCTTGCTAAGACCTTGTATTTTGTTTATTTTGAATTGGGGCATTTTCCATTTGTGTTTACTGCCAGTTGCTAATGTTTAGCGCTAGCTCCTGGCTAACAACGCTCTTTGTTGGAAACAACACTCAGCAAAGAGTTTAACGGAACTTAAACATATTACCGTGGTGTCTCGTGATTGCTTCTACCAACCCGTGCCATAACACCTACTGAACATCATAGCCTAGCCTAGCCTAGCCTACCTTAAAAGTCATTACGGACCTTCCGCTGTTATGCTGCTTTTAGGAGATACAGACACAAATGGGCATTTGGCAGATGTGATGGATGCACAAAACACAACAAAGAAACTGGGGGGGGGGGGACACACTAATCCAAAAAAAATTCTGGCAACACAGAACACTGCACAGTATTGATTGTATACACTAGCGACTATGTGGCAGACCGGGAGATGCGGATCGCTGCCGCTGCCCAGCATTATGAGAGTATCGCACTGCATATCGCTTGCCCAAGAAAAATTCAAAATTCAAATTATGGTTTCTACTATCGCACCACCTTAAGTCGGATCATCGTAACTCGGGGAACATCTGTATATTACAACCCTTTGATCATAAAATCGGGGACCCATCTGCATTCCCTCACTTAGTAATACTTCAACTTTAAACCCTATGAGCACCCTACGCTCTTACTGCAATGAATTATTGTGCAGGATTCTATCACAGTCAGTGGACTGGCTCTGTGCAAAACTGGACTTCAAGGGTACTGTTCAGGTTGTGGTCTGTGCTGTAGTTTTGATTTTTTACACATGGCGACCACTCATTTGCATTTACACATACAAGTGCCTTCACCAACAGAGTCAGAGTTGCGTACGGGTACAATCACTTTGTCTAATGGCCCTGTTTCTGCTGCATGCACGACTGTCAAGAAGAATTTTTTCAGCAAGTAACGTAGCAAATCGTCTGAGCGATTTTCTTGCCAAGCGAGGGTCTGGAAGTGATTCACCGTTTGCCTTCTTTCCATTGTTTCTATATCACAGACATGTGGAGGACAGTCAAACACCACCAACCCTGAGCTGGGTCTGAACCCACACTTGAGTGAGTAGCTCGGCATCTGCAAAGTACCAATGTGACCTGCTGCGTTGCCGAGTCAATGTTTATTAATGCACAAATGCATTTTTTTTTCTACAGAAACAATTAACCAGCCTTAATTGTATAGTTGACCACCGGTGTGCCTCATTTGTAAAATAATTTTCTACAAACTGCCTTCAACAGCAATACTAGCACTGTGAGCAACTTGCCTTAATATTTTTCGTTGCACTCTTGCTCTGTGTTGCTTGACTAACTTTTTAACAAACTGGAAATGCTCTCTTTAAATATCAAAACCCAATATTGTGCCACCACCATGTGAGCATTAACCAACCTATCAGGGTTCAAAGTAAATTATCCACCGATTTGAAATGGGCCATTCCTCATAACCCAAAATTACCTGAACTATATACCTGGCTTTTTTTTTCCCATAAAAAGGCAAGTTGACCACTATACTTCGGTATTAAATGTATTTAGTTTCAGACTCCGCTATCGTACTAAGGCGGGGTCTGATCTGCCTAGGATGCTAGGCAGAAAGGGGGTACCAGGGCTGTAAAAAGCGCATGTACGAGTGAAATTTTGGGGTAACTAAAACAGGAGAACATAAACAAACATAAATACAAATGATTATCTGGGTCCTGGTCTCAGCATACTCTTGTTTCTCTCAGTTTCACCCCACAGTGCAGGATGGGCCAACATAAAAGGTACTGTCGCCATTAAATGCCTGGACTAGTAGGGGTATTAAGTGCAGTCTGGACAGAACCTCTATTGCCTCACGTATATGCATAGCTTTTTTTAAGTGCAATAATCCTTTTTTTTTTTTACTACTTATGACTAACCTCCATTGTCAGGGTAATGAAAAGAAAATTTGAGAGACTAAACTATAGGAACATGAGGTTCAATTCGCCAAAGCTCCTAAACTTCTTTGGCGCATAAAAGGTCCCCATTGTCTGCATCCCCAGTCTCTCCTTGCAGTGGTGGGACACCTAACCATGGCAGTCCCATAGTGCATTGCTGCTGCACACGAATAAACAGTTCTGCCATTGTGGGGTGTTACAGGGGGACTGCTGACGCCCACGTTGCTTAAGGTGTCGGAGAGCTTCAAGGCCAGGTGACACGGTGCGCTCTGTGACCGCTGCAGTTTCACCCCACGGTCAAACCAGTGCCCAGACTGCCGAGTACCTTGGGTACAAACCCAGGACTTGCAAAACCCGGACAACATTTTAAATTATATGAGCTTAAACAATCTGTGTTTCTGTGCCAATAAAAACAAGCAATAAGAATGAATATTGGATAACATGGACCATTTCAATTTTATAACTCTGTACCCCTTTAACCCTTCAGCCATCCACCTATTTTCAGCAACCGTTCATCCCGAGCAGGGTAGCGGGGGTCTGGAGCTGATCCCGGAAGCAGACGGCACCGCACCATGACTCTACCCCTGGATGGGACCGATGCAAAGCCAACACAAGTAAATTTCAGAATTGATTTATACAGTTGCAGAGCACCCAAGATTCATCATGGAAGATTAAGAAATCATCCAAAAAAATAAGTGCTACAGTATGAGCCAGAGCAGAGGAAGCATCCCCGCTGGCGCAGATGCGGCAGGCAGAAACCCTTCCCGCTGCGCTAGCCTGCGAGGGCAAACATGCCTGAGAAATGCACTTACCTTTCCACAAGGTCAGTGTTGTCTACAAGCTGAACAGCAACTCCGGTCAGTCAAGGGTCTCATTTAAGTGGATGGAAAGGAAAGGAAAATGGAGTAAGTTTCCCCATTTAAAAAAAAAAAAAAGAAAGACAGAAAAAAGTAGTGAAGGTCTTCTCTGTGAATTTCATTAGCTTTTTTCTCTTTCACTCCCCTCAAGGTGCAGTGGAGTCCAAATTTGCTTCCTTGACATAAACTTTTTTTGTCAGGGACAGCAGTGTTGTTCTTTAAAATGATTGATTGTTTCCTACAGCGAGTGTCTGGCTCTTAAATTAACATTATAATGCCCTGACCCCACCATGCATTAAACATTCCCCAGAGAGACACGGAAACGTTTTCAGGCGAGCTGTTTCGTTCAGCTGTCTGCCTAACTCCTACCACTGGGGCTGATTAGGAATTGTGCGTTTAGCTGAAAGCGCAAGCTGGGCTTTTATTACTTTCTGGATGAGATATAAACAAGGTTCATTGACAGAAGGCAGTAGCTGAAGAAGAGGAAAAACAACAGAAACAAATAAAACGGCGAGAACTCAAAAGAGCATTTGGCTCCCAGCCTTAAGGAGAGACGCTAACTCTGTTAGTCATCCTAGAGTTTCCACCACCTGATCCGAGAGCCACCTCTGCGCGGTTTCTCCGTCGCCCAACCAAGTTACACTTTTCCACTCGGTGTTTAGTGGATTAGCAGACATTTTAGCCAAAGCAACTTGCGTTTTGAGCAGTCGAACTTAACATATTCATGGAAAAAGGTATTTAGTGCAGCACTTTGACTACTCAGAGATACGGCGCTAAGCTCTCCCTCTCAACGACTTCAACTGGGAAATCTTCATAAACAGCTCCTTGTTTTAAAAAGCAATTTCGGTTATTCCGGCTACATTTACATATAGATTTATTCATTTTAGCACCGTACAACTCACGCAAAGTCACCAACGGTCGAAAAGACTGGGGATTAAGACAGGTTTATCGAAGGCCAACACCACTGTTTTTGCCAGCGTCCATCACACAAGTTGATGCATATAGAAGTGATTGGGAGATAATTTTATTTAAAATATAGTGATGTACAATGTAGTGAAAATTTACAAAGCAAAACAGAGATCAGGAGAGAAGTGGGCTGAAGGGATGAGTTTTGAGACTTTTCTTGAATATCGAGAGGGATTCCAGAAATTCAGAAGCGAGAACAAACAGACTTTCCATGTTTGAGCTCTCATGTGCGGGACCGTGAAGCAGAGGTAGAGGTAGAGGACTGGGGCCCTTGCCGAGGGGTAAGGAGCGATCAGGTTTTACAAGCACCGAGGTACATTTCCCCTCATGGCCTTGTAGGCCAAAACCAGAGTCTTGAACTTGAAACAAACCACTATAGGGAGTCAACGGAGAGAGATGAGTAGGGGCGATATGTGGGAATGCTTTAGCAGGTCAAACACTACTCATGCAGCAGCACTGTGGAGCAGCTGGGGATGGGAGAGGTCCAAAGGCCAGGGAGGAAATAGCTTCAGTAGTCAAGAGAGACCACTACCATGGGTTAGAGCAGAAGCTGTGCAGTATATGTTGTGAGATAAGATAAAAACTTTATTGATCCCTGATGAGATGAAAGCAGATCCTGCAGATGTTATGCAGGACATCTAGGTAGGACCAGATTATGGCTTCGGTGTGTTGAGTGAATCATCAACAAATAAAAAGTGTAAATTTTCAAGTCCGATGGAGAGTTCCCTACAGATGGATGGACCAGCTGTGGGACGAAAGATCTCAGTCTTGGACAGGCAGAGTTAGACAGGTGACCCAAACAGAGATGTCTGAAAGGCAAACTGCAACACAATTTATGTGCATTACGATGACACGCTTCCCCTACAAGTAGTTCACCAGTAAACTGCACCAAAGCCTTCTCTGATATTCTAATTTTGGAGTGTGACCTCTAAGAATTACAATTTTGCAATTAGATCGCTTTGTTTCCTCGACGGGTGACTGCTGAGACTCCGCACACGTATGAGTGAGTTACAGAAACCTTGTGCAAGTTATCAGTTAAATGCAAGAAACGATGTGTGCTGGTGCCAGATTTGCTGCGAGAAGCACTGTCCGGATGTGCTCGCTAGTTGCGCTGCGACTATCGATACACGTCCACCCGTCCCAACTTTCCTCGTTTCAAAGACAAAAGGAGTCGCACGATTTATACTTTTCTGCGGTGGACTGGGGTCCTGCACGGGGATGGCTGGCACAGCTTCTGGCATGGGCTCCACACCTCCGAGACCCTGCTCGAGTTTAACGAAAATGAACGGACGGATAGATTTGTAGTTTTAACGCGTTTCATATTTGGACTGCATTTTTTTCCTAAAGTCTGCCCTACAAAAAAGCAGCGAAAGGGGGCGAGAGAAAGTAAAATTCAGCTAGAAATAATTGCAAAAATCGCAGCGCTCAAAATAAATCCGTTCATCGGTTATAGAAAATGAAAGGCTGCCTGGTGTCAAAGCCTCAGATTTAAGCGCAAGCATTACTTTTTCTGGTTCATGTCAAGGTTTCAGTGGAACAAATGCTATTTAAAATAAATAAATAAACACTGGCGAAATGGGGGGGGGGAGCGGCGGGAAGCGCAGCAGGGAGATCGGCTCAGATTTTCGTCTTTCAATGTTACAAATTAAATTCCCTCGTCAAGGCTCTAATCATTCATACCAGATGGGGCTTATGCTCTGTTTTGGATCCACGGGAATTTTAATGGTTATTGTTTCTGTTTAAATTAGAGATTATTGCATTTTAATAAGTTCTCTTTGGGACTTGCTGCAACAATGGAGTGCTATGAATTACTGTAGATAGCTGTTACTGCATGCTGGGGAAAAATCAAGTTACTAAGTGTGACAAGTTGCTTTTTTCCCCTTCCCTTCCAGAGATGGCTCAGAGTGTATTTACCACCAAATTAAGTACGTGCCGTGGGGATAATATTTTCATCCGGCAGAGGGGGAAGAAGCTTGGCTGTGGATTTTCATTAAAATGACACATCTGTTCAGCAATTTTGCAAAGTAATTCTGCTGAAAGTTTTATCAGCTAATTTTAATTATTCACTCCACTGGGTTGAATACAGGATTCATCATGTTGAATTAATACATTCAACAAGATTCCCCCACCCCACCTTTTTTTTTTTTTTTTTTACACAAATAAAGAAGAAGGAAAAAGAAGCAATCAACAAATTAAATCGTCATTCAATGAGGATACAAATTTGATTCTTTAATAATGAAAAAGAGATGTTGTATTTTATATAAATATTAGGTGGCTGAGAAATTTAACACTGGAGGTTGGGTGAATGCTAGAAAACAGTGGATGCAAAGAACTCATTCTCTGCGGTTCAGCAATGCAGGACTGCATTCATCCTATATTTACCCTACGGTGGCTTTACGAAAACAGGATTCGCGAGGAGGCCGCTTTAGACCGCATCTTTCCGAATCCACGTGTGATTAAGTTCTTACATCCCCTTCAAGAATGTCTTTAACGTCCTCTACCAGGAACAGGGCCATCGGTCCAGTACAGCGCACACAGACGAGAAGCCTGACCCCTGGCGACAGGAAACCCGGGGAAACTCACGGTGACCTTGGAAATGAACGCTGTAACGCAAGATGACGATGAAACAAACTCAAAGCGCTGACAGACAGGCCTTCGCATGAGGTCTGGGGGGCTGCGGTTGTATTTTTATCTTCTCCAGCAACCTTGCTAAGCTGTCTTGACATGCCTGCCCAACCTGACAAATCAAACTGCAGGACAGCAAGAGAATGGCAAGTTGTAAGTGATAATATTTTGCCTCCGCTTTCGCTCGTTCCCGTGTTGCGCTGCAGAAAAACACAAAATACTGGGGAGACGTGTAGCTAAAATGGTAGGGAGCGGATAGGAGGCATTTTTAACAATTGGACCAATGCGTAAAATGGAATTGCACCTTAAAAAGGAAACAGGTGATGAATACAGGAGTGAAAGCATTTTTCCTCCGCACAGACCGCGAGTCAATTTAATTAACCGACTATCTCCTTGTCAAACGCCGGGCGAGAGTGTTTCGCTTGGCCTGCTTCAAAATGTCTCATAATGTCCACATACAGAGAAGCCCCGCTATTCATACCATGGGGCTGCATACCGATTTCAGGCTCAAATTCAACCCCCCCCCCTCCCAAACCTCCTGTGTTTCATCTTTTTTTCCAAATTGCATTCATCAAATTCAACCCGCGCAGCTATATTTGCAGTGTGCTCCATCTGCAGGTGTTCAGAGCTCCTGTCCCCTTTCCGTCACACCTCCGCGATGACAAAGGACATATTTATGCGTGAGGTTGCCATAGGTGGACTATTCGCACACATCCAAAATCTATTTATGCTTGTTAGAGGAGAGGAAAAACTAAATGGACAAATTAAGCAAATGGCTTAATATTGGGGGGGAGTTTTCCGATGCCCTTCTACCTTCCTCTTAGATGAACTGAACGCTCTCTCTCCAGAGGCCTATAGCAGTTAGCAAATTTAATAAATAAGCCGTATAGAAATATGTCTGCTCTTCATTCCTACTTTCCTCTGAGGAATTTTTCAAGCTGGCATTTTACAATTTTCAGCCACCGCGTGCTTCCCTGGAGACCGCAGTGCCGTTTTCCTGATAGCTGATGTGAACCGAGGCGGCCATCATAAACCACTCCAAACTGGGCTGAAATCTGCTGTATTAAAGCAACAGTGGAACACGATGAGCACTGGTTTCTGTTTTTGGGGTGCTGATCTTTAAGCATGGAAGAAGAAAAAAAAAACTTTCATTGTTCCTGCATCAGCGTACAGGTTTTCTGCCACTAGAACCGTGGAGCTACCGTGACTATTTCAAAAAAAGAAAGACGGAAAAAGAAAAACAATAAACAAAAAGGACCAGCTGCACTGTGGTGCTGAGATGGGAAAAAGACCAACTTTTCCATCTCATAAATTTAATGGATGCCATATATTATTTAAAGCTTTTGAGAAAATTGGCAGCTTACAATAGCACTTTACAAATTCCACTTTCATTTTCTTTCTTTTGAGAATTCTTACATCTGTCAAAGAAAATATTACAGATAAGGAGTGTATTTCATAAAGCTTTTACTTGTCAGTATACGAGTGCTTTTCAGATACCGCAAACTATTGAGATAAAAACCGACTGCCTATAAAGCTCTTCCGCTGCAGCTTTGCCAACCAAGAAAATCATCTTTTATCCAAGCAAAAGTTAAATGTATGGCCGCAATAACAACATTTTGATCATTTAAATTTCCATTCATTCTTTCATCCAGTCATTCTGTAGCAGCTCGAAAAAGGAAATCTCACATACGTGGGTCATATTGTTTGGAAGTGAAGGCAACAGGAAACGCAAATTAAATATAAATATCTGTTTTCCGCCATGTGAACGAAATCTTCAAAACTGGCACGTCTAGGGAAGGGAACAACGGCGGCGTGGAAAGTGACCCTTCCACGGGCATAGAATTAAACCAAGCCACCGCCAGGGCTTGCGGAATTGTCCATTTGGATAACAACTGCTACCATAAATATCTCAACATTAAGACAACATTAACTCTTTAGGCAAAATGACCCCTTGACACTGTGCAATACATGAAATTAAAGAGGCCTGAAATGCTTCAGAAGTAGTAAAGCGGGGCATTCAGTATGCCCTGTCACTAAACCAGGTATTAAAGAATGAATTATGTAGAATGAATGTGGTTTTTCTTGCACAGTATAAAGTTTATCTGCTTGAATTGTTTTCTTAGGCGGACCATAAATAGAGAAGTGAGGCAGGTCGGTAACCCAAAACCCAACTGCAAACATAACTGGCATCTGAATAATCCAATACGGTCGTCAAACTGGTGTAATCCACTCAACTCATCTGCTGGGCCACCAAGAGGAAGCAGTGGCCCCCAACCCCTCACAATTTGGACTGTGTCGCACGGTGTGACATGTGGCCAGCGGTGCCAGGAGACCTGTGGCACCTGCGCACAAAGCCAACTCTGCGCTCCAGGTTGGATTAGTGTGACCCAAGAGGAATGTGTTGTGACAGTGTTTAAATGGAAAAGACATGCATTAAGCCCAGCGAAGCCCACCTCCCCACCATCCAGCACTTATTATTTCAGCAAAATGTACAGCAGCAGTTCTGAAAGTCTGGTCTGCAGACCACCAGTCGTCCGGAAGCATGCACGACGCGGTCCGTGGGCTACCCTAGGCATCTGTCTTAAATTTCTCGTCCCAACTACTTGGAATTGAGATTTAGGGCAATTGTTGACCAGAAAACAAAGAACAGAAATTGGCTGAAGGCAGAGCCCAAAGTGAGACTAAAGTTGTCCATCTTGCATCAAAATAACAGCTCTCTGCAACTCCGGGTGCTATTTAAGCAGCATAATGTATGCAACGTATGCAATTTTTTCAGAAAAACTATTTGTAATTGTCAGTTTAACTCAATTTTTTATTTATTTATTTTTTGTACATTAATAGTTAATTTTTTTTACAGGGCGAGAAATGGACATGGGCGTAGGTGGTCCACAGAAACCAGCATTTATGACATTCAGGGATGAGGGTAGCGATGAAGCCTGGTGGTTAACCCCTGTAAGTGACAGACATATTCCCTATGAGAGCAGCTCAGTATGCCGATCTGCAGGAACCTCCTTCTGTTTTTGCCATTGTTTAACTTACAACACCAACAAAACTGACCGCACAGTCACAAACTTGCCACAACGGCCCAAACATACCTGCAGCTTTTTCCATTCTTTTGCACAACAGACCCTCAACTATAACAAGCCACACGAATACACGCAGGTGCTCTCTGGCACATGGGCCGTAACAGTTAGCAACAGGCAAACGGTTAAGGTCGTGGCCGCATTAAACAATGGGTTTACTTGTAGAATAACTCACAGTTTTCCTTATAACGGCGACGCATTTTAAGAAACTTCAGTGCTCCACTGATAGAGCTGAGGCACTGCAAAAATGAAGGAGGGAGGCAAAAAAAAAAATCACGGAACTGTAATTACGGATTCTTCCATTCAGTACTTTGCAGAACAGTAAATAGCAACACTCAGTGGGAACTCTCTAAATCTAACCTGCACATAACTCTGCCAAAAATCAATACTAAATAGTCCAACGGAGACTGCCATCTTTGGTGAAGCACTGACTGTAAAACACAGGGAGAAGATAGACGATACTCTCCCAGGTACCTAGGAGCTATAATATCCATCCTTGGCGGGTCGCTTGACATTTACTTGCCCCACTTCCCATTTCTTCTTTCCTAACAGCTTTGCTCCAGCTCTCTGGGGTGTGCCGACCGGGTGAACAGATAACAAACCTGTCAAGACGGGTTTAGCGGGGGAATAAATCCTACACTGGCCAGGAAATGATGTGTTCAAGGGGAAGATGCGGGGGTGCTGGGTTGAATGGGTCTGCACAACAGTTGCACCCCGAGGCCAGGAGGTGGCTGAAATGCTGCAGAGTGAATGGTAAAAGGACGCAGGGATGGCTGATTAGATCTCATCATGGATGCTTTGGGCTGCCGTCTCTTATGCTTCGCCCACCGTTGGAACAGCTGACAAAAACTCTCCCTCAGCTCTCCCTGCCTGTTCAAGGGTGGCTGGATGATGATGAGCAGGCAGGGCAGGCTGTGCGCACGTGCGTGTGGCAGTGTTCCCTCTCAGTTGAGATAACATTCATGGTCAGGTTTCTGAGGGAGTCCAAAAATGTCAATGAAAATCTGCCAAAGGATATTATTCTAGTGTATAAAGGAAGGCCAGAGCAAGCAGCCTCCTTTATTTCCTGTTTTCGTTCCGGGCCTTTTTTTTTCCGAATGGGCTTCCAAGCCTTCCCTAAACCACAAAGCCGGCAGAAGAACTTACGACCAGAAGCGATAAGGTCATCTAATCGCACTCCTGGTATTCTTCAACAAAGTCAACCCCATAACATATAAAAACACTTAAACTATCAATAAGCCATGGACAGAAGGACATGTGGATCCATAGGCGTTAGATATGTCTTTTGACCGCTGGAGCTGCAACACAGTTACAAACGGAGAAGCGACAGCTCCTGCGAATGCAATTTATCCCCCATTAACATGGTGTGAGCAGCAGAGTTAAAGAAAGCACCGCTTTCCCCCTTTATGCTGATCGTGGACCGTCCTCCGGATCCCTCCGCAAAGAGAATCTGGTCAAGATGTGCGTGACGAAGTGTTGAATCGAATATAAGGAGGAAAGGGTGTCAAAACTTAAACGTAAATGAAGGCTTGCGGGAGGACAGTCAGATCGAATGCGTGAACGCGTAACCTGCCTCTTCCAGGCTGCTCACTATTGACCACTTGGGATAAAATGGGAGAAGAGTTAACGTGCGGCGAGGCACTTGTACAAAAACAGTACAGTTATTCACTGAGCCAGCAGCTGAAAGAGAACGTAAAACTACAGAAAAAAATGTAAAAGATTAAAAGGCGAGCGATCACGCACACTCCTCAACGACCACGGAAAGAGCACGGTAATGACCTGTGTTCTTAAATTGTTTCGACCCTCCCGCAAAAGTTCCGACAAGCCGAGCGAAGTGCGCTTTTTCGGAATAAGAACGCAATTCCTAACGGCGCTAAAAACCGCACGTCAATTACCCGGGGCGCCGAGGCCTGTCTTTCGGCAGCACGGTCTTAAATTGTCTTTAATCCCAGCAAAACCGTAAGAAAAAAAAAAGAGGTTCACACAAAAAAGGCCACACGCTGGTAAAATCCCGGGAAAACCAGTACGACAACAATTACTGAGGCGAAACAATTTTTGATCACGCGTATCGGCGGCGGTGCTTTAAAAAGAGCGGGATTCTTCTGAATTGCCAGGGTGAGGTACGACGCTGTTCGAGTGGGCAAAGCAGGCTCTCGAGCGCAGAACAGAGTTCGAAAAACTGCCGGCACGGACCTCATCGGGCTGATTAAAGCGCAGATTAAATATACGGTACGAATGCCTTTGAAAGCTCGTGCTTATGTAAAAACGGGAAGTGCCATTAAATCGCATTACGTTCCAGGCAGCAGTAAAATTCAAATATTTAACAGGGGAGGGGGACCGGTGAGCACACATCGCTTGTTTTGTTCCTGCATTTCCAACAGCTGTTATGCTAACAGGGGGCAAAAAGAAAGCACCGTGTTCCCATTTTCTGTCTGAAAACCGCATCAGGGCCATTGGAACCTGCTTGATTTCCCCAGTCCAATTATATCTCGGTGCACAATCCTTCCCGAGAAGCGCGCCATGCCAGGGGACACTGTCTGCCTAAGAACAGCGTGCTTAATGGTGTCCCAGAAGTTGTCTCCTTTTCATTGCTCCTAACTAATGGTCTGTGATATTTCTCCCCAAACAGACTGCTGCTCGGCCCCCTAAAAACCTAATCTAGTCATGAACGAGACCAACCCCTCCTCCCCGCAACGCCAAGGCTCCCGCAAAGCTGCCTCCCTGCTCCTCTCCTGCTCTCCTCGGCCTCCTCCTCATTAGCTCCTTCTGCATGCCAGATGATTAGGAGCCCGAGCGACCGCAGCTCTCGGTTCCGCTCTGCGCCAGGGGGTGGGCAAAGGCCAAATGCGGTGCGGTTCGCGGGCGGTGGGGATTTCGGGAGACAAACAGGAATCGCGCGTTCTTCTGACGCGGTCTCACGGCATTCGGGCGGGCCGCCAGCACGGCTTCCCCTCGCAGCGTTCCCGGTGGACCGATGGCACCCAGCGTTGCCATCTTTTCGCCGCTGGCACGAGCGGCGAACGAAAACGGCCGCGTTTCTGCGCCGTGCTATTATACAGCGATATCGTCGTTGCTAACGCTTCGGAATCCGCGACCATAAAACGCATACTTTTACATTTTCGGACGCTTCGCGGCGGTAAACAAAGCTGAATGACGTAGCGAGCGGAACTGCGACGCGTCGGATTCCTCGTAAAGACATCGAATTACGTGAAAGGAAATGAAAGTCGATCCTATCATGAAAATGTGATTTTTTTCCTTTTTTCTTTTAATGAACGGGGGTTCGGTTTATTCAGGGCTCTCCTTTCCAGGCACAGAACGAAATAATAAAACCAGAAGTTCTCGTGAATAAAAAGCTAATTGTTCGCTTTTTGAGTTATTTCCTTAATTACATCTAGAAACGTCAAACGTTTATTTTTTCCCTAATTGACAAGAAAATTAACAGTGAACCGAATTAACCGTCCAGGGTTGTTTTCAAACCGTTGCATAACACTTAAGACCGCGTTCACGGGCAGTACACGTAAAAAGCAATTATGCTCTGTTTTTATTGTCGTAGCTTTTAAGCGCTTTAATTCAGCAGGATAAATTAATCACACATAAAAATGTAAAAACTATAATTATCCAGAGTGTCTCCGGTCTCAACTACGAGGGGGGGCGTCTTTCTGCTCGACTCCGAAAGACACCCGGTAAACAGAACTTTCCCCGAGTTCCTTAAAAGGCGACCGCAGCCATCCACGCCAGCATCCAGAAGGTTGCAGGTTTAAGTGCAACTTACTGAAATTCCTTTACTCCTGTAAATTCAACATAAAAAAGTAAAAAGCTATTATTATTACACGCAAACAACAACAACGTGACAAGCCAAATCCCGCGCTCGGGAACTCCGGCTAGCGGCCTAAGGAACTTTACTCTGTTTGTTATCGCACTTCCACCGGGGAGTGTGGCTGGATGCCATAATACACTGATCTCATTTGGTGTGAGATAAGATAGTAGTAATTGGATGAGACTTGGAATTAGATGTTCTCCTAGGCTGTGCTAATTCCACTCTTCCTGACCTGTTCTGTCCCCTTTCAGCACGGGGGGCACGGAAAGGTTAACCCGCTCCAATCCCATTTCTCTAAGTGTCCACCGGTGAGCAGCTGGGCTGCGCCGAACCCGGGCCACCTCGCTTGCTGCCCCCTCCCCCCCCCCCCCCTACTGCGGAGCATAGCCGGGCATGTTAGAAATGGCTTAACACCAATAAGTTAATTGGTTTAAAATGGATCGCTCAAACACGCAATGCTCAAACTCTCTGGCTGGTCCTTCAATATTACCCCTCTGTAGCGGAGTGGGATGTGCACGTTTAAATTTATTCATTTAGTTGATGGTTTTCTTCAAAGTCACGCTGGCGCGGAGCTTCACTTCTATTACACTGCATAAGGTAATTTGAAAGAGCAATTTATGGCAGGATAAAACAGCCCTAATAACCTTCAGAAGGTGACTGGAACTAAAACCAGTCTGATCTCAGATACGGAGCCAGAGTTAAGTACACAAGTTTTACCCCGTCGTTGGGCGACTGCTGTCTCCCCGCTACGTGCCTCTGTATTAATCCCAGGTCCTCCTATTTACAAGCCGTAAAATGAAAAAGATGGGCTTTACCTCAGTGTGTTGGGAGGGACGTCTGCGGAAATCTCAACACGCTTTCACTCGGAACGAACACGCAGCGATGCAAGCTTTGATGGAAACATTAATCCTCTTATTGCAAATACTTATTCAATTTCTGGGTCAATATCAGTGATAATCAAATGGGGGCGGATACAAGGAGATAAAACCTCTACGTGCAAGCAGATAACACAGAGATAAAAGAGCTTTCATGTAATCAAGTAAATCCTTCAACTGAAAAAAAAATTAATTGATTTATTGTTCTAAGGCGTACGAGCTAAAACTAGCATGTTGTCAAGACACAAGAAATGCGCTATAAATGTTTCAGCACATAACGGACCACCTAATGCAGCCCGTAATGCACATAAAAACACACAGAAGTGCCCTTCCATTGTACAAACCGCTGCTTTCATCATCGTATCACGGCACACGAGGTTCTAAGCGTGTTTGATACCGGCAGTGAATAAGCAGGTGAGGAACGGGCCTTTCCTAGAAGGTCCATCCTAGTATTTACATGAGAGCAAAGTGCATGACCTGAATCCCCGAAACACTATCTAATTGTGCAAACTGTTCAAATATTAGCACTGGGCATACAGTGAATTACTTTTAATCTACACATGCAGCAGCTTCTGTAATTTGTACTTAAAATGCACTTGGCTGATGAGAGAGGAGAAAGACGAAGCCGCTTCCCTGACATTACCTCCAAGATGCATCCAGACCTGGACATCAAATTCATAACACAGTGCTCATAAAAGGACTAGCGCTCCAAAGGGCATCCGACATCCTAACCTTCAATTTTATCTTAACCTGCAAACACCTCGGCAGTCCCGGAGTCGGACCTACGGTAAAGCTACTACGTAGCCCCTATGCGACGGTTTGCATCTCCTTAATCTGCAAAGTCAGCCAACTACAAACCCACACGATATGACAAAGCGATGGTGCAGCATTTCATCAGGGTTGATCTACAGCAAAAACGAGGAGATCCAGCCAAGCTCTTAAGACGGACTATATGCTGAGAATCTGCAAACTGAAGATACAGAAGGATCCCAAAACAGATTTAATGGGTGCATAACCCTATCCTTTGCCTACACCTACTGCTTTCTCCGAGTAACTTGCAACAGACGACATTAACGTTTCCCTGCTCACCTGCTCTGGCCTGAAAAGAGCACGATTAGGAGAGTTTTTGCAGTGAAGTGACATAAACAGCAGAAATACGGAAACAAAAATAATGGAACACGCGTCCAGAACCTTGGTTTAAATTCGGCTTTTGAGCTCCTCGTGTAACCGGAGCTGGTGCTGCGTGATGCCTGGCTTGCTACAAAGGCCACAGTTTGCAACGATTTTGTGGAATCCTGCAGTTTCACATCTAGATTGCCAATGGATAAGGAAGCTTTACAACCACATCCCCCTACTGACACACACACACACACACAAAAATCATTTCTCATAACTGTCTCTATTTACTGGCATGCAGAATCCTTCCCACAGGGAAAGAGCAAATGAAAATGTTATTTCACTACTCATGAATTCATACCTGGTTTTTTCTGGCAATTTCACCTTATGACTTGAGGGAAATAATTCCTCAAGAACAATTGTCCAAAACTCTAATTCTAAGCCTGTTTTTTTCCCCCCACTTTTTTATTATTATTATTATTTTTTTTTTTTGCTGCCTTGTGGTTTAGGAAAATTGCAACCGCTTTTGAGACATAAGCAATGTGACATCCAAGTCTAATATAATAAACCCGTCAAAGGCGCAGGCCCCAAATAAAAAGCCCACGTCCCCTTCCCCAAACATGATGCGCAGATCTAATAAGAAATGACAAGGCTGTAAACTGGAGTGTGTCAAAAAAGAGTGGAAACTTAACAGGTGTGCATCGAGCGATATTGGCAAATCGGTTTAATAGCAAAAGGGTCAAAATGTGTTGACATTTATTGGCTCGGTAACTAAACATAACCGAATTTTCAATGTGATTCCACCAATGGCGACAAATATCACGTACGCTCATAAGTGCCGGTCAAGTCAGGGGTAACCAAATGAAACACAAGGTGGGCGGTTCGAGCAAAGTGTTGCGTGTGGGACCCAAAAAAAGTACGTTTGATCCCGAGGGTTTTAAACTGACAGGCATGCTACTGCATCCACATCCAGCTAAACTATACTGTGGCCCAGCTAAAGGAAATGCAGGGCTGGAGTATCTCATGCCCAAAAGAAATTTGGCTCACTCAGCTATGTGCTCTTGTCTTTAAATCAGGGTGTTGTCAATGGCCAGTTCATAAAGGAACAAAAAAAAAAACAAAAAAAAAAAACGCATTTCGTTAATAAATATAAGGCAACCATAAATCACATCAATAGCAGCTATGGACAAAAAATGGTTTGGACAACAATGCTTGTATCCACGCAAACAGTAAACTGTGTGTGGGAGCCCTGTCGAATAAAACATGACCGTCACTTAATTTAAATAAAGTCAATAATTTGTTCATTTAAAACTCCTCAGCTACACAAAATGATAAACACAAATTTACACACAGAATCAGACCATCGCTGTGGTGTGTACCTCCAACATGGAAATGGTGCATGTATCACCTATTTCGAAAGAGTCTGCACTAAAACACATTTAATCTCGATGTTTTAACTTACTGGCGTGTTATGGCTCGCAAACAAGGTATCTTACAGTTCTCGATACACACGCAGATCATTTACTGAAGCCCACAGGACCGTGGGCACTGCCCAATGTGGAACCAGTGACAACTGTTTAGGGATTTGAGCTGACGCCCTTCTTGCTAGAAATGTGGCTCTTTCTAGGAGACCTAACAGAAATACGGCTAGCGTGCATTGGATATCGCATCCACACAGGTGCAAATCTCTCTTCTGCACATTTAGATGTGCAATGTTCCTCCATTTACAGGAGGCACAGTGACCATGCAGTAAGGGTGGCCAATGGAGACAACTTTGGAAAAGAAAAGGAGCACATTTCTAATAGTTAACAGACAAAAAAAGACGGGAATGGTGTTCATGATGATTTGTTGGCCCGGGAGAGGAAAAGGATGCTCAGCCATGGGTCGCTGGTAATCATGTTTACAAGGGAGAGCCTATGTCGACCTCCTGGGGAGTTGGGCTGTATTTTCCCTGGCTCACAGCCTGAGACTAAGTGCAAACCCACTAAGTCTTTGTGATTGAAGGACATGCTCCAACCGGGCTGTTTGCAGGGGGTAGGGTGTGGGTGCTTGTTTTTCGTGCGTGTGTGTCTTTGAGATATGAGCCAGTCACCTCCTACTGGGCAATGCAGGCTAGCGATGCAAAGAACTCAGCCCTCTGCTCTCAGCTAGTTCTCACTTGCTGTCTAATCACTATGGCAACCATTGCTCTGCTTCATTCCTGTATCCAATCAGAATGAGACCTTTGTCAAGATTCCTCTGGGCTGCGCTAATTCCACTTACCCACTGGAACGACACCAGCGTTCAAAGCGGTGGAACAAAGGGGACTTTACCATGAAATATCTCCGTGACATCTCAAACTGGAAAAAGACAGAGCCATTGTCTCAGATGCAACATGTAGCTGGGAACCGAACGCGAGCCGCCAAATATTTTTTTTCTTCAAACCATACGACAGATCCTCACAGCACATCAAGGATACGGTATACACTCGTATCAGTGACAAATGCTGAGCTTTTGTCAGTTGCTAGCAATACAAACACAAGGTGACTACGACTGCCTTAAAACTGAAATCTGTGCATTTGCATGAGAAAAACCTCCCAAAGAAAAATCTCAGCTACGATCGTTTCAGCCTTCAGTAAAACTGAACCGAACCAAATGTGGAGGGCGAGAAAGGTCACATCGTAAAAAACAAAGAGTGATCCATTAGTTGATAAAACAAATTGAAAAAGAATAATTCAATTGGAAAACAACACATTAAATAATAAAGTAAATGGCAAAACAAACAGAAAATAGTGTACCGATAAACTATAAATCCACGTACACATACGTGCGTTTATGTGCAAGTCCGTGTGCAAATTAAAGTGCAAATTAAAAATTTGTTTTCAAACCCATGTATGAATAGATAACTTTAAACAGAAATGAAAAGTCTCTTTATTTCATGCAAAAACATTCTTTTTGTGCAGAATATATAAGCCTTTGCGTACTACTTGTTTGCATTGTTTTTCCGACTGCTTTTTCACTCATTAAAGTCCTATGAACAAAACAATGCATTTATACAAGGATTTATGGTACATTTATCTATATGCTGATTATTTTCTGCTTTGTTCTTCCATTTATTTTCCATTATCTGAAGCACCGTGTTCCAATTTATTCCGTTTTAATTTGTTTTAACAATTAATTGGCTACTCTTTGCTTTTTACGTGGCACTCCTTGTCCTCCATAAACCAAAGATAGAACACACGCCGGAAATATTTGCAAATATTAGAGATTGTTGGGCCCAGTTCACAGCATTTTACACTTTGTGTTTCACCCAACACAGCTGTGCTGTTACATACAAAGAAGTGAATAATTAGAAGACAACGCTTGATAATTCTAAGTGAGAAAGTCACTTGAGCAGCATCCTTCAGACTGCTGTGTTCTGGCTTTCTACGCATTTCATACTGCATTTTTCATTATTAGTTCCATCCAGGGGTCCAATACGAAATTCCAGTAAAGCCTCAACTGGTGCCACATGATATTTTCCACCAGGACAACTCGAGAGTCTTTGACGGACAGTCAGCTGTCTGGTAACGACAAGATGACGCCGGCGTCCAATAATTTAGCTGGACCGAAGTGCCACAGACTGTCACAGTCTGTTCTTGATGCTGCCTCTTAGTGAGGAGAGATGGCCACATGTGTCCACTATGGGGAGGAAGAAATGAAAAGTCTGTCAAAAGACTGGAGCTATGGAGCAGATGCTGGAGGAGGTGAATGTTTACATGCTCTTCTCAAACATGCCATTAATAGACAAAGGAAGGGAAAGTCATACTTCTCAGAAAAAGTTGCCCTCAAACCCAAACAAGAAGACAACAAGATAACGAATCTTTGCAGCACCAAAAAGGTAGAATGGCAGATAAAATCCGTGGCAGATAGAAATGGTCTCCCAATTATTAAATATCTTGTTGCAAAAAATATGCATCAGTTCGCATCAGGCAAACCATCAAGAAAGCGCAAATTTTTAAACCGGGATCCATCGTTTCATCTAAACTCATGTTGTAGGTTATGAAGTTGAGCTGCCAAATTTTAACCCAAGGAATGGCTGTGTGAGGTTTTTATCATGCTGAAAAGCTAATGCCAACACTAATAACTTAGAGGACAGAAACTATTTAACCAATATTGTCATTCGAAGGCCGGAGGGTTACTTGTCGTGTGTTTTAATTGCCAAGAGAGCCAGGGTACTCCCCATGTCATAAAAGTGAGTGCACTGAATTACATTTTACTTCCTAGTCTCTTATTATTTGTAAGCAAAACATAATATTCTGATATACAATTCTGAATGAGCAACACGATAATAACCAATATGTACAATTAGATTTCAAGTCACAACTAACTTGCTGCTGTACTTAAAATTACAGAACAAAAAGCTAATAAATAATGTTGGATTATGAGCAACACTACAGTTTGGTAGACTACATAAATTTTACTCAAACTGACTTCTACCGGACTTCTAGAATACTGAGATTTACCAGCAGCAACAAAAATACCTACAAGAACCTTGTGGTTGCCTTAGGAATTACAAAAACAATCATATGAGATAAAAATTTCTCAAACGCAGTAACAGCTAATTTAAAAAAAGATAAGCTTTGCCAGATGTAAAGAGAATCTGAAGTATAGGCTGACCTAACAACGCAGATGCAGAAAAAAAAAACAGGGTTCAGGTCAGTGCTAAGGTGACCTGAGTCTGCGTAAGATGGAGGACTGTAATTCCACATGGAACATATTAACGCGTTCTAGTGAGGCTTTTCTATATAACTTTCAGGCGTTCCATTTTCGTGCTTGCAAAAACCGAGAACCAGACTTCAAAGTTTTTTTTTTTTTTAAATTTTGTTTTTTTTTTTTACTGAAAAGTCTGTAATGATTTCACTCGCTCCCATGCCACAGACTCGGCAAAGCCATTGCGTGTTTTTCACTGCTATCTGTGATCTGTATGAGCAGATCACAAACTCCACTTCTGCAGGAACACAACAGAACCAGCTGTGAAGGACAAAGATGTGCAGCTTGTGTTCACCACCCCCCCCCAGTCTGAGTGGTGTGAATGTGTCTGAAATTGCAGGGGTACCACCCTTGGTCACGTGACAACCGTCTGTTCTACAAACTGCCGCGACGAGCTCGAAGGGGCCGAGCTCTGCAAGGGAGAGGATGAAAAACTAGCAATTTTTCATTAATTTATTTATTTTACCCCCCACCCCACAGGATCGTGGTAAATTCATTACGAATCGCTCTTCATGTCTCCCGTCACCGAACTGACGGTGACAGGCGGCTGTGACACCAAACACTCCTGCGCTGCCAGCGGGCCTCTCATCAGGCGCAGGAAAGCAATGCGCTATTTACTGAATTTCAAGCCTATAATTGCCAATTTATTTGACAGGCAGCTGGGTAATGATGGCATTTCACCCCGCTGTACAGACTAAATGCAAGTGATTCATGGCAGCATTTTAGACTCAACAGCTCACTACTGCCCAGGATGCCTGACGCTGGAGCACTGGGGGAAGCAGGGGGCAGGCAAGCTGCAACATCTTCAAATAATCCCAAAAGGGGACCTGAGGCTTTTGAGCAAATAGCACGCCTGCCAATTAGCTCGTGTTCATTAGAAGGTAAACAAAATGACATAGGCAACCAAATACATAAATACATGTAAAAAATAGAAAAGCAGTCTAATGAGCTGGTTGGAAGGGGGAGGGGGGGGAGGGGGCCATGGATGACCCCACCCTACCCTGTGATGTCCTTTGGGTCCTGCTGAGCAGGGAAGGGCAGGGGAAAAGTTGATCCATTTTGATGGGGCCTTTAGCAAACATCATTAGCAACCTATTGGCCTATTGGTGTTTTATAAATGGACAGCTTTACTCCTTTCCTTGAGCTTCTTCTAATTCATCTGTATGTGCGTGTGTGTGGGAGAGAGAGAGAGAGAGAGAGAGAGAGAGAGAGAGAGAGAAGGTATTTGAACCATGGAGAGAGGAACCTTTCCCATCATTACAAGTCATGCATCTGCTGTTTGCTCCAATCCTGGACTTCAGCCACCGGCCACTGCTATTCAGTGTAAAGGTGTTTTGCTTTGGGGTGCGAGACATGACGGAAGCACAGAAACACCCTCCTGGCAGCACCCACAAACAAACAGCCAATTCCAAACACACTGTGCACAGACATTTTAAAAAGAGCGAGTGACACCAAAAAAGAGCAAGGAACTACTGACTGAATGGTCACGAAGCACGGAGGCTTTCTGAGGGCAGGACCTTTTGTTGAAGCCATTTTATGAACTGTAATAGGAACTTAAATGAACGGTTGGCTTTGCTGAAAAAAGACAATTCTCTTCTGTTTGGACAGGTCTTCTTAGAAGATGGAGCAGGAGGAGGCCATCAATCAGCAAAGAGAAGCTGCTGTTACCTTTTGGCAGCCAGGGATTTCACACTCGAATTAAATGGATGAAAACGCTTTAAATGCATTAAAAGCCCCCCCCCTTCACTTGGTTGGATGCGGCCCCATTACAAAACGGCAGGTGGCACACAGGACCCAATGTGTGAAGTGGATTTTTACAGTGTGGCCTGGGAACGGCTCACTGGTGTGGTGGTGGTGGGGGGGGGGGTGTTTCCTTAAATGTGAGTCCTCAATACGGTGTGGTGTGAAATGGCCCTCAAACACCAACCCCACACTCAGAAGAAAAATGGGGCCTTACAGAGAGGCTGGGTAGAGTAGCATTAATATGTGGCCAAATAAAAATAAAATCTGTAAAAAAGTGACACTGTAAAATCAGGGTTATGAAGTTGGGAAATATAAAAAGTAAAAAAAAAAAAATGTTGAAGTTGTGAAAAAGTTTAAAAGGCAAAGGTATGCCTTACTTATAAGCTGAAAATCTGAAGTGATAAAAATAACAGAATGAAAGTTGAGGCCCTGTCATTTAAGCTTCCAGGGAGAACTTTTCAAGTTTAATACCGATGTGTATATTTCGCAGTCCGATGGTATACACAGTATTCTCTGCCAACACTGTAACAGAAAGGCGTCAGTTTTCTTCCTCCGTTTCTTCGCTGTCCAACTTTCGCATCCGAACGACATTATCAAGAATCTGCTGAAAGCGATTCATCGTGGATTTCTTTGTTCCCTTTCATCTCATTATTGATCACTCATCTAAGTAGGCTGAAGTTGTTTATTTCTATTTCTTCTCCATCAAGAATCAAGAATGAAATTATTGGCTTCAACAGTCGCTAGGATCTTTGTCTTCTTCATGTTCAGGTGGAAGCCTATTTTGAAGCTTGAGTCTGCTTTGACTGCTGATGAGCAGATGTTTCAGGCCATTTATACTTTCAGCTGGTATGAGGGTACTGGTCAGCTTAGCAAAGGTTGTTGATGAGTCTTCTGCCAGTTTTCACACAATGGCTTTTCTCAGACAGTCCTGCATCTCTTCTGATTTGTTCTGCACGTCAAGTAAACATACGTAGACAAAGTACGCAGCCTCATTGTACACCTTTTAAACCCTTCTGCTTCTTTTTGTTTCATTCAAACTGTGGCTTCTTGGTCGATGTAAAGGTTTCGCACAAGAATTACTGGACATTTTGGGGCCGGTTTCTCATTTCTTGTTACTTACACGATTTGCTGCAGTCAGTGAAACACATGCACACATCCTTTTGATATTTTTTGATCCGTCTGACATCTGCACTGATGTTCCTTGTTCCTGGCACTTTCCTTATCCCCGCTTGCTCTTTGCTCAACTCTCATTCCAGGTTAGGTTGTAGTCTGTACTGAATCGCCTTGCTGGTGTGTAGAGTGATTGTGTGATCATTTTCATTTGGTCAGGTCACATTTTTTGGGATTGTATGAACGCAGAGACCTTTTCCAGTCTGTTGACAGGAATGCTATCTTCCAAATTCCTTAGCACAGCTTTATTATTGCTGTAAGGGCCACATCCAATTACTGCAGTAATTCAATGGGAATTCAATCAATGCCCAGGGCTTTTCCCTTTATGGCTTTCAACACTGCTTCTGCTTCTATCACAGACGGTTCCTGCTTGATTCTCAAGGTATAACAGGCAATTTATAATCACCAGTTAACCTAAAGCACATATCTTTGGACTGTGGGAGGAGTCTACTCGCTACTTATTAAGGCACGTTAATATTTTAAGTATAGATAGATAGATAGAAATGTAAGGGGTAAAAGTATTTGTAAGTGATTCTTAACATAAACACGTCTGATTGTGACAAATACCCCCAAAAAGCTATACTGCTCACCTTTTCACCCCTCAGACCCAGGACTCCAGAGAAGAGAAGGCATGCTCACATACAGGCTGAAGACTCTGTTTTATAGTATCTTTGTGTATCAGAACTGCAGTGATTTTCACAGGAGATTCAGCGCACTTCACTTTTTTAGTTTCACACTTGCTCAAAGTTCTGACCACCAGGACTAAGGTTTGCGAGCGCTGTTGTAGATTCTCTAACTCAGCCTCTCATGGCAGGCTTTTGGGAGTGCATCAGACTGTCTCTGTTTTACCTCACCCACCAAACTATGTACTGTTCCTGCTTAAAGCTTTTTTGTGGGCCCCAGTAGTGCCCGTGACCCCCATCTCCAGCAGCGTTCCGTCCATCAACACACACTTGTTGTTACCCGAGACCATTTTTTTCCACCTCACACTACCTCAGGAGCTGCCCGAACCAGTTTCTCTGTTAAGACGGGCGGTGAAGAATCATTTCAAATACTGGCCTTCAACATCAAATGACTTATTTTGTTTCATGCCTGGCAAAGCATGGTATGGCTGTGCACCGAATCATTTTGCTTCACTTGTTACACCGGGTTTTTTGGAGCTTTGGCCTGCCTCTCCACTGACACCATTAATTAAGGGGGATATTTGATAGCTCCTGTTCTCAATGACTTTGGCACACAATAAAACTGCTCTAGCACACTGGGTCTTGGCAGGATTCATGCAATCTGGTGCCATCAAATTCAACATATTGTAAGGCACTCAGCAGCAGGAAGTTTATCCAATTTGCACGCGATCACAGGGCCATCAACCTATATGATCTTACCATGACACAGCTGCCGTATAGAACCACTGAACATAATACCGGTCTTCTCGTTTCATTTGCGATAACCCCTTGTCTGGTTCAGGGTTTCTGTGGTTATTCGCACATGTAAGGAAGTCGGAGTCACCAAGAGAGAAGTGCCTTCGGATTGTAGGAGTAAACTGGAGGAAACTCCGCAATCACCGCATAGATGAAGCAGGTGCTGTTAGCCACAACTGCTATCTGTTCAAACACCTTGTGCCCTGAAGGTATCAGCAGGGAGCTGAACTCTGGTTATTCTTGAACCAAGCGACACTTCTGCTGGTGAGCTACTGGGTGGCCACCTGTGATCCCACAATAATCAATTACACCACAGACCGCGCCGCACAAAGTTGTACGAACAAAGACATGGGGGTGTGGGGGTGGGGTGGAGGGCGTGTTAATCTCCTGTATATCTGTAATGCTGAAAAGTTTGTATTTTACACCATTCAGGAAATAGCGCAAAAATTTCAGACATAAAATCAACGTACAGTGTAAAGTACATTTAGAAACAGTGCCATTATATGCTATGACTAAAATGATGTTAATATTTAAAGGAAACACAGTGACTAAAAATAAATTGAAGCAAGCTGCTAAAAACCACTTACCTCCAGCAGACATCTTTTTAATAAGGATACTTGAAAAACAGGTAGCTAAGAGGATGGCTGCGGAAAACCATCACTGTTTGCAAAGCTTTAGTATCAGATACTATTTTTTGCTGTGTGTGCAAATAAGTGTTTGCAGGGAAAACTGCTGTTAGAATGAGTGCATCGCAAGTTTGCCCTTTTGTACAAATTCACATCCGATTTAATTTCATCACATTTCTTTGATATGTAAAAAAAAAAAAAAAAAGGCCATCCTTGTTATTTTAACATGTTTCTTCAGATACTAATGTACTAACATACTTTTAAATATTAATCTTATCTGAAAAATAAAGGCAAGGGCTGAAAATACAGCCATGCCCTTTTGGTCACTGAAAAGCCCACAATATGGATGTTAAAGGAAGTCCATCATAGAACCATGCTGTTCTTCTGTAATGATAAGGGGTGGCGGGGGGGGGGTATGACGGGGGGGGGGGTGTATGACGGAGGCACTTACGTCGCTCAGTCTATCCTGGGAACTGCTTCTGATGGAGGGCTTAGATTCTCCACTGCCACTCTCACTGTCACTGTCCCTGCAGTTGTTCTGCCCCGTCTTCAGCTGGAAACACACACAGATTGTTGAGTTAAAGCAGAAACCGTTCATGGCAGAGGAGCCGTGACTCTCCCAAACTGAATTATTTAACTGATTTGTTATTTAATGCACAGGTACAAATGAGTTAAACTTCCCAGGGAACCAAAAACATAGCCTTCAGGGAACACCGGCAATATATCTACTTTTAATAAAGCTTCATAATGACTAGTGATTCTGGATGTAACACATACACTGTATATCGTACTGAAGTGAAATGAACGGAATTGAAAATACTTTATTTATCCTGAAGGGAAATTACCTGGGGTTATAGCACCACACAACACAGTAACGATACAAGATACATAATGACACGAGCATAGGCGAGAGTAAATCTGCAGAAAATCCGCAGAGAAAAGGAGAAAATGAATGGTGAGTTCAACAGGGCATCATGGGTAGTGCCACAAACAAGCCTCCTGCAAGCAGCATGACGGTGTGGTGATGACCGCAGCACGGAACCATCTGGGGAAACATAACGCAATGAGAACCCATAAGAAAGGGATGGCGCGCACGTCCTCGAAGACGTGCGACTGCAGTTGCTGAAGTTGCGTCACAGAGCCTTCTGTTAAGGGCACCTCTTTCCTTTGTCTTTTTTAAGCAAGGAAGCCGACTTAACAAAACGCCAGTGGTTTCAGTCAATTAAAGGTACTCTCCTGTGACATTACACTACTTTCTACTGAGCACCGGGGGCCCTGTAATGGCTTTCACACTGTGACAGTGAAACAGTACTTTTAACTTTATTTTCACATTCATAATTACATTAAATAATTAACAAATCGCACCGAGTCGCACGAGGCTGCCCTGACAGATGAGCTTACACAAGCCACATTGTGTAACAGGCCCACCCTTGAAATAGCTTGTAGCCAAGGGACAGAAAAAAGAGGGGGAAACATGTTCATCCTTCAAGAGATTAGTGGAGGTGAGCAAGAGTATTTGAAATGGTTTCCTCCAGGGTGGATGAACACCCCGCTCTCTTCAGGATGACGAAAGGCATGCCAGTCTGAGGCTGCTGCAAACGTCTAGCCAACAGGAAAAAAGGAGGGTGGTGGGGGGGAAACGAAACAAAACAAAACAAAAAAACTTCAAATATGCCATTTTCCAACAGACGAGCTGAGCAGACAAGAGGAGCCCAGCAGGTGTCATTTTTCTAGACAGAGCTTACAAAGGAACAGAGGACAATGTGATCCAAAACAACTGAGCTCTTAAGTCTGGAGAACAATGACTAACTCCTGGGACGCTGCCGCCATCCGACTTACAATTTACATCCTTCAGAAGCTTCCTAGGCATGGCTTCCAAGCGGCCGTCTCCTTCGCCAGGCTCCTTGGGCTCCGTAATGGAGCGGAACAGGACAGCGAGCGGGGCGAGCGCTGTCGTCTGATAAAGGTGCACACGTGGGTTGATGGGGTTTTTAATACAGCGACATGTGCTGTTTCTCTTGACCAAGCATCCGTGCAGGTTTCCATCCTTTATAGGTCACGGTTGGAAATGAGGGCAAGAATATATATCCATTTACTGGAACTGGCTGTCATTTACTACGAAAGGGGGGTAGAGAGAAGAGAAGCAAAGGGCCCTTGAGTAAAACACATAATTAAAATGAAAACGGTCCTTTTCTGTGGCCATTAGCAGTGTGAAAGGGAGCCTTTCCTGGGAGAATCTCCTAAGGGTTTATTTTCTGTCGCTAGAGCGCTAAGTGTGATAAGGCCGACCGAGTGCTTGGAGCTACCGAGGAGCTGTCATGAGGGACGAGTGGGCCAAACAGGACAGCGTCTATGGGAGTCTGCAGGAGGTTGGGGAGTGAAGGAGATGAAGTCTCCTCCTAGGAGAAACACCCAGTCATTTGATAGCGCTAATTACTTCAAAGGCACTTCTTATAACCCCGACGAAAGAGAAATATGATTTCTGCAAAGGCCTGCTGCAGGAGGGGTGCTCCTTCGGGAATGAAAAAAAATGATGCAAAGAAACGATCCTAAAACTAAGAAGTGGGGGGGGACCCAAAACAACACACGCACACACACGCTGAAGTAAGGCTACAAGGGAGGGAAGTCTGAATATGTACTAGACAGAAATGTCTTGCCGACTTGTTAACGTACTGTTACTTTCATTGCACAACCCTGACCCATGATCTTCATTAAACGAATTATGGTCATTCTTGGCACATTTGGCCAAAAGCATAAGCAGCACCTGAGGACAACCTTCTTTAGATGTCCTCTGCTGACCTCCAGGCTGCCCGCAGGCCCAGAATCCACACTGCCAGGCGCTGTCTGCCATTAGAGCTGCTTATGAACATGCATGAGCAAGACCCCACAAACCTACAATCATCTTTCTCCCAACTCTCCCTCACTGACACCCACCTGCAACGCCAGAAAAATATACATAAACACTTTTTAGAATCGATTAAAAGCAATATTAAGCCATTAGTACAAATAACTCCTACAAACTACAAAATTCTCCATGTGTTAATATAGTGTAATTAATCGTCACTGAAAATTTTTTACCAAAAAATGTAATTCTATCAAAAACAATTTCACTCCAAATGAGCTATTTTGAACATTTGCTAATATTTTGAAAATGTTTAATTTGATCTCTAACAAGTCTTTTGAGAAACAGATATAGCGACGCCATACACAACATAATTTCATACGTGCGATGTATAATCTGTTATTATCAAGAGCATGTAACTATGGCCGATGTGGGCGTTGCTGTCAGTCCCATCCGCACGTTCATTCACAGGAGGCAGTAGCCGTTGTATGTGTGAAAAAGAAAATGTAAAAATAACACTCACGGTGCTACACACATTAGTGATGTAAGAGTAAAGAAGTTGGACGATATACTGTATATTTTGTTTATTTTCCTTTTTGCTTGATGACCATAATGTGTGTCACCCTCTATGATGTTTGCCTGCCTGACAGCGCTAACAATACTTATGTACTAAATTCAACCAATTTAACAGTAAAACAGTGTGGTGATTATATATTATTACTCTTTACCTGTTCACTGCTACACCTTTTTGACCCGGGTTAGTACGCCACATGTATGCATATTATTGCAATAAACAAATTAAAAATAAATAAATAAACAATGTCCATGGTTATAAAATCGATACCTTGTTGTAACACTCGTATTAAATTCATTTTAGTTCTCTAGATGTCATGCAAAATCTAAAGTCTTAAAAGTATTTGAAGCCTACATGCTGCATAATAACAGGAAAACTAACAAACATATTTCCAGCATGCAGAAAAAGCAAAAATACTGTATTGACTACATTATTCAAGCTAACTTTTTAAAGATGAGCAGTGTAATGACCTTACGTTCATGATAAGGTTATCCCGAGAGGAGCAGAATAAACAGATGGGTTTCATATTCCACAGGCTAATTAACACAATGATATTAACATCAAATGAAACATTTAAACTGCTTGTAAGAATCTGCCATTCATTTCTACACAGTACAGCCTTGTTCTCCCTCAGTCTGTTCTTTATTAGGGAGCAACTTTTCCCAATGCATTCGGAATTTACTGAAGTATGGCATTAGCAACTGTTTTCAATCAGCAGGCAGCTTGATTTTTGGCTCTAAAGCCCAAAAATCTGACAACATTACAAATAAATTTAATCTGGCAATGCTTTGATTTTAAAAAGATTAAAAAAAGTCATGAACCTGAATGCCCCCTCATCCATTCGGAACAGTCAATGAAAGCAGTGTTATTTTAACCTGGTGCTTATTCAAGTGGGAGAAAGCCAAACTGCTAGTTATCACTTATCTAAAAGGTACCAATTGAGAAAACAAATTGGTTTTCTGACAGCTTGGAGGTAGACCAGCTGCAATGCTGACTGACCTCCACTGCACATTAAACCTGACAGTTATGTTTTCCATTTAGTGCATTAACCTGGTTTCAACCCAAAAGTGAAACCCAGGAACTGCATTATAGTTCTGAGAAGGACTTAAGAATTTGGATCTGGAGAACTGCTGCAAGGCCTTCACCCAGAAAAATCCCACTTAAATCTCCAAACACACATAAATATAAAATAAATGTATAAACACACATACATCTACATATATACAGACAACTACAGATAGAATATTTGTATCTCTGTACCAATAAAGCTCAATACCTGTTTGTTTGTCTTTTTGGTCTTTATACACCGCTTTGTTTTTCAAGCCACAGAGTTGAAATTTGGCACGCACGTACTTCTCACTCTAAGTGAGGTTTTTTTTTTTTTATATAGTCAAGTTCATTAAACTGCAAAGAGGCTACACACACATACAAGCAAGGCTGCCTCGCACATTCTAAAACATGCTGATGATAAAGTTAAACTAGCACCAGCCATAATACCTGTCTCTCACAATATGCAATGGTTTCTAACTTATCTTTCAGTGCTACTGTATATGCTCTTTATTTCCATCAGCTGTCTTTGCCTTTGCACGCTTTTTATGATTTTGCTGACTGATGTTTGTAATAAGATCAAAAGATCCCTGTGATGTTAACTGTGTGGATGAGAGTTCGCACTACACGATCTTCACATGGTTTATATTGTCAGTTCGATAAGAAGAAGGAGCTGTGTATAATTGTTTTTATTTTAGCAGGCACTGACAGAAAAATACTATATAGCGAAGTAAAATGACTACAAAACCAGGCAAAATTCCCTCTGTAAAATAGAATAATATTTTGTATGGAGAAAAAAAATCATACATTAATATAAACTATTATAGCAGTATTTATTGTATGAGAACCCTTATATGAGGGAAGCGTATACATAACAGCTATACCCATGTGCAGTGCCACACATTTATTTTTCATGTATACATGAAATGGGAGCAATTATACAACTTTGTCTACACCACTCGTAACTATGAAACAAGCCAGATCAAACCGATGAATAATTGAACAGCTAAAAGCATCAGGGAACACCACAATGTGGAAAACAGCAGACATTTCATCCAGTTTGCCTGTAAGAAAGATGGGGGGCACGGAGGTAGGTAGCACTGCGTGGCGTTCGCATTCTGTCTCCATGCCGGCGTGGGTTTCTTGCCATTTGCAATAATTTCTTTCCACGGTACAAAGTCACGTGGTATTTCAGGTTAACTGGAGTCTTTAAAGCACCCACGGTGTGTAACTGCGTGACTGGCGTCCCATCCAGGATACAGCTCCTCATAGCCAAATGCCCAGTGGCTCCTGTATTGTCAAGTCCAAGAAAATGAATGAGAAAAAGTTACCTGGAACAAAAATATGGCTTCACTCATAAGAGTGGCTTTACTAGCCGCAAGGTAAAGCCGTGTTAAGGCAGATCCCTTAGAAGTCGTGAGTTTGCAACATCTTGAAAAGCTTGTGGTAATTATTGGTTTCAATTTTCTTGATGCGAAACACTGACTAGCTCAGCCTGGAAGAGCTCAGGAACGTTTACAAGAAAGCAGAGTTATTTTTGAGGGGAAACACAGGCATCCAACTACATGCGCCAAATAAAAAGGCTCTTTTATTTGTTAAAACAACCCTTTTCAAGAACCGTACACAACTCCCCCACCTCCAAAACCACATGAAGAAGGGGGCGGACGCGATTCGTAAACAGTCTTTGTGATCGGTAGCTGCTGGTTCCAGGTTTCTGTTTAGCCACGCACAATGGCCGCTGCGTAATAAACTCGGCACAGTTTACCAGCTTTTACTGCTCTGCTATTATGTTGTGAACCTGTCCTCTCAAGATATCTCGAGTCCCAGAAGGGCTTTAGCGAAAGAGCGGGGTTCTCATTCACCTAAAAGCTCTTATAAATTTTTAATTTGCTTTAACAAGAAAATTAACAAGTCCCTTGATCGGGGAAGTTTTATGGCTGCTTGCCACTGAGGGAGGACCATGAAAGTTTTATAGATAATCCGCTGCTAGCAAGGCAGTTTATAATAAATTGTCTGTTTCCTGCCTTGCGGTCAAATCCCTTGGTTTTCAGTGACTGCACTTTAAATAACTTCTTTATGCTACCTTCTGCAGTCTATATATAAAGGCCATTAAACTGCGCACCATCCCATTCCTGGCAGTCTAATCCTGTTAATGTGTAAGGAGAAAACCTGCAAGGACTGTTGCCTACATGGATGCCAGGATGTTCCAAACAGAGAAACATCACCTGAACAGCGCTATACACTCATAATGACCATAATGGCAACAAAGTGCAGTCAATATTAGTAAAACACTAAAGATCATTAAAAAAAAATACAAAGTGGTTCTCAGGTAGGGTGGGCAGCCACTGGCATTTACACCACCACAGGTGCACTGTTCTCCCTCACCCTTTGGTTGGGAGGTTTTTGTTTTCCTTTACTCAGTTACTAATAGAGCATGTACAGTCATTAAATGTATAGTTAACTTTCAGCTACAGGCTTGCTTAATATTTGTTTATCTGATCTAATATCTCTAATACCTTCTGCTATCTCCCTGCATTTTTTGTTAAGCACTCTGTGTCCCTGTGTGAAAAGTCAATTGACCTGAAGACAGAAAAGCTTAGATGAGCTATGATTAAAAAATCCTAATAAACAGGAATTATAATAAATGTATTTGAACTAAAACAGTAGAGCAAGGGCTCTGTAGCTAAACTTTCAATATCAGTTTTCCCTATGATGACTCTTGAAAAACAATGCCTAAATATCGGTCTGTGAAGAGAAACTTTTGTCATAATGAGTTTTTATCCCAAGCTAATCCATAAAATAAAAATTGAATGCAAATAAAAATGTTTAAAAAAACCTATAAATAAATACTGTACACTACCACAGTTTACTGTAATAAAAAAAAACACTATTAATTGTAATAAACTATATTTTGTAGTGTTACTAATTTATCCGAAACCAGACACACACGTACCTGCGCCGGTTATGAGCTGTTTCTGCTTTGTCGGAAAGCATTCCTCTGTGTCACCGCATTTATTGTGAATTTAATTTTTAAATGAACCTTTTTACTTAAATGCTGGTGGTTGTGTCAAGCAAAGACATGACAGGTTACTTTGACAAACATCATCCCTTTATTCACCATCTCATTACACTGCACTCCTGCTCCAAACCCCCCAGGCGTCCTTTTATCTCGCGTGTGCAGCAAAGTGACACCAAAACACACAGAATGTCCTGTACTGTGCATACTACGCCTGTATGTGTAAAAATGTGCAAATTAATAACAACATACAAATATTTCCTATTTAGGTAACTGCTGTTCAGAGTGTTTCAGCCTGCTGAAATCATGGGTCGGTTATATATGTGTTTTCGGATGGATTGGGAGCTCTTTATTTATTTATTTGTTTGTTTAATTACTTCCCCATTTAAAATAATGGGAAGCAGGCACCGGTATGTGAATAATAGGTACTGTTTCCAGGGACGAATCAGATTACAGAGGGACTCCATTTTCTAATAAGGACAGCGAACTTTCTCTCCCTGTCCCTTCTGAAACTTCTGTCCACTGACTCCACGCCACGAGGACCGCTGGACAAAGGCAGCTGCACGCGACCTCTGCCGTGTGGACAACAGCATTTGGAAATGGTCGGACGCTGTTAGTGCTCGGCGAACTTCAGGAAAACATCACGCAAAAGCAGATGCGGGGGCAGTCACAACCTGTAAGGGAGCGCCGGGCTGCTCTGTCATCTTTCGGACAGCGCCGAAAGCCCCGGGTTTCAGAGCAGGCCCGTTTGGCCCACCGCTGACCTCCTTTTAGCTCTGAGGCAAGAGCTTATTAAATTCCACAGACAAGGGCTCCACACTGTCCCAGGATGCAATGTAGCAGCCTGTCATGGAGGATCAGTTCTGAAACGGAAGCAGCGCTAGAGCAGACCTGCTTACGCGTTCATTTAGAAAGACGCGCTTCGGATTACAGGTGCGCAGCCCTCCGTTATTTCAAATTTTAACGGCATTCCCCTTAAGCTAAAGCGATTCGGCCTCTGCTCCTCCACACTTCTGGAACGTAGTTCTGCATTTGTTGGTGGCGTCAGCCTCTTTTCTGGAATGGCTGTCACTGAAACAGCTATATTAAGCACAGATTTACACGACTTTGGGGCTCAAGAGACATTGTGACCTCTAACAACCTTACACGACGATATTGTCACTGGGATAACAACACACTGACTTAACACCCTTGACTAGCTTAAACAGCAGAAGAGGATAAGCAGCATTACGCTGTCTGTGTAGGAATGTAACGCTGCTACGTAACGCACACTCAGGCTCAGACCCATATTTCCACGTTATTTACATCTTTGCGTGCGCGTACTGTACGCGCGCGTGTTGGCACTGCGTGGAATTCGGCTCACTTCCAAGTCCCCTATAACTGAACCTCACAGAACAAATAAATGAAGAAATGCGTTGCTCCGAAGCCTCTTCAGAACCCTGTGCCATAATGCAACTAGAGAAAGGGCCCCCCCGTGGCCCGAGACCTTTGCGAGCAGCCAGACACAAAAACAAAGCCCCGCAGAAGAGGCTGCCGAGGAGGTGCGGGAGGCGGTCCAGAACTGCAGCTGTGCGGCGGGCATTTAAAAGCCCACAAGGCTGTTCCTCCGCTGTGGCCTCACGCTCTCTGCCACGCAACTATTCATCAAAGAAAATTTGCACGCAATTAATTACATTATTCCCATGTCCCTGCCACCCAGACATTATTCCAATATCGACTTTCACTGGTGCTTTCATAAGCCCGAGCCTGTGTGCCAAGTCACATTTCCCGAAGCCGGCCAGCCTCAATAAAATCTCCGCTCCTCTCTCGCCTGCTATGGCTATCATTTCTCTTTTTTATTGCCATTTATTTTCCTCCAGGAATACACTGCCGGTATACTGGCAGGACTTCCAGTATATGGAAGCAATGAAATTTAGCGCAGACACTTAACACGAGGTCAAGCCTTCTGCGCAGATTATGCGGGCCTGTAATATGATAAACAAATGCCTCCAGTTGAGTTTTTTTAAGGCTACAAAAAGAGGGGCCAGCTCTGATGTGTGAGGGGGGTCCGGTGGGGGGAGGAATGAAGACTCACATGTGCTGCTAACACAGGGCATCGAAATAGGTCAGCGCGGGGCCATTATCCCGGGCCCCGAAGCATAGATGATCACAATTTCTACGTAATGCGGCAAATAAAGAGCTAAATGTCTAACAGAGCCTTGTCTGAAGTGAGTCCGTTCAAAGGCTCTCAGACAAAGCGCCCGCAAGCACACAAAATTTGCACTAAATTTGCAGCTTCTAAACAACAACTGAAGTCAAATGAATGGCGTCGTGCTATGACCTGGTTCTTACGGGCCTCTTTCAGAAAAGGCCAACACCGGACGAGAAAGCCGAAGGTCATTATCGTAAAGTGTTGCATTACAACGGGTGTTTTGGCTTCGCTTTCCTGTGGGTCCGAATAGAAGCACGCGCTTTCCCCGGGAATTGTCTGCTACATCTACAGTCGTTCCTAACAACCAGTGCTGGTCATTCATATACGCGGTCGCTGCGAATGGGCTCCACACTTGCTTTCCTAATATCGCCATCGCCTACGGTGTTTTTACCGCAATATGGCACGATTTACCGCTGCTTCGCATGTATACGCAGCACTTGTTAACCTATCCTAGCGGCTTTATGCGGTGTGTTCCTATGTATTCCCGCAAACCTCGGCACGCCCACCAGGAACCTGCGCCGGGATCCCTTGCAGTAAGACGATCCCTCTTTGACCCTGAGGAAGCACATCCTCAGAACTGTAATGCTGTGCTTTGGCTGACCCGGTGCAAGCTAATAAGCATGTGTTTAACTTAGTTCATGCTTGGCATCCCTGGTCTGCAGGGATTAGAGTGGCTCGAGAAACTGCTTACAGAATATTTGGTGCTGCGTTTGGCTGACAGGCTGACCACGTAATGCTTTTGCCGCTGCTAATCCCTGCTGTCAACGTTCTAATGGAAACGCCATACATACATTTTTATCTGCATTTAGCAACCCGTTGAACAAGCGGAAACAAAGATGCCAGTGTATGTATATTTGGGAACCTTCTGGCATTTCCAAATTGAATTGGCTGACCTTGGTTGCTTAGCATGCCTAGCCGTTTCGTTTGTCACCCGTCGTGAGACACAGGGATCTCAGGGAAACCTCTACCTTTATGGATAGCGGTGACTCTTCCACTTGTTCCAACATACACAGTATAGCCAAAAGTATGTGGACCCCCCTTCTAAAGACTGAGTTGAGCCATTTGAGCTACACCCATGGTACGCACAAACACATTGTGGACAATTGTGAGGTTCCAGCTTTGTGGCCACAGTTTGGGGAAGAAACTGTTTTCCTGCTCTAGCATGACTGTGCCCCCCCCCCCCCATGCACAAAGCGAGCTCCATAAACATATGGTTTGCCCGGGTTGGTGTGGAAGACCTTGATAAACATGACTGAACGGAGAAGCTGGGCAAAAAAGGGTCCATAAGAATCCCCATGAATATGGCTGAAATAAATAAGGATACCTAACCCAAGTCATGGTATTACAAATTCAGAGTGTTCACTGGCAAGCACTCAACAGCGGGGAAACTTGCATAACCTGGTCTGACCCTAAAACGGCAATAATTTTTACAGGCTCACCACCAGCAAGGTGAAGGGTGGAGGTCACGTGCAGGCACAGGCTGCATGGACTTAGACAGATTGGACTGTGGCAACGGAAGCTGACTCTGGGAATGTGGGCTATAACCTTTCTATTGTGTAAGAGCCGGTGTGGGAAGCAAAAATGTTCCTCCTCTACACAGTCAGTCTCACCTTTACACATCGCGTGGGCTCTCGATCCAAACTTCTTGATTCGGCCGACAAAATGGCCGTTCCGACACGGCGGCATATTTTTTTCTCGGCGAAACTCCATTTCAATAAAAACAGCGGTAATGGCGAGGGGGAGAGTGACTGTTTCTTTCCTTTTTCCTTCTCATACATCAATTGAGGAGAGTGAGGTACATCATGCACTTAATCTCAACCAAAGGTATAAAGTCACCATAATATTATGCAAAAATAATGACACACTGAAAAATACATTTATGTCTCAACGTAAAAACATAATTGGGACCAGATGTCTCTGTAACTGAGAACTGAGTAATTTGATCCACTACATCGTGATGTATAAAAGCTTAATAACACAGTTTAATCCCTCGATTACGTTCACAGGTTCCGTTCTGTTAAAAACATCACATAATTCTAAAGCTCTGCAATTGCGGCGGGACTTTTATTTATTCTTTTTTCTTTTACTGCTTTCGGCCTCGGTGCTCCTCTATACTGGAGATGGGCACGAGGGGGATTGCAACTCTGACCGGAAACCGGTTTATTCCATCATGTTTTATTGATCACGAAGCAAAATTAGTCCGCTTCAAAATAAGTGAAAATAAATGAAAAAATGGCCTCATTTATTCACTCTGCTGCATTTTCCTTTACACATGCTCATCGTGCTGTTACTTCATGTTTCTTAGCCGCGTTTTACCTTAAAAAACCTCACCTGATTACAAGGAGGCAACCGATTTATCGCATTTATGACATGTTTGTCATCTAACCCTAACCCTTTAAACAAGTACAATAACAGACACGCAGCCCTACTTATCTGTAACCGAGTTTCTGTAAAAGTCTCGCGTAGCAGTTACACTGCACCCTGCTCCCCGCAGCACTTGAGCCTCCATTCGATCCGGGTGCATTTCGTTTCCTTCTAATGATGGGAAGCAGAAATGTTATTTTCACTGCAACACAAAGATTTTAGCACATAAAAGGGTGCAGAAAATACAACTAAAAACAAACATCACGGAAAACTCATAAATCAGCTGTTTGTAACCTAAGATAAGACCGTACTTTACAATAACCAAAAATAAATACGCAGCGCTCAGCATCTCCTGTTCGGTGTGTTGCGTTGCCCTCCGCGCAGGCAAAATCGCACCATGTTAACCCCACACTGCCCCCTCACCCTTTGAGAATAAAGCGGTAGCAGAGTACAGATAGCAAGATGCCGAAAGTGTGTTTCACCCTAAAATCACAGCGGCGTTTAACACAAAATGAGGAAGCAACCGATTCATCGGATACATATGTTTGTCAGCATTCGGTCGCTTTCAGTTCTGTGACCAAAAAGGCCTTTTCTATCGCAGGGTGTAAGGAGCAACTTTTGAAGACGGGAGCACGTTAAAGGTCCCCGAGACCTACTGCTTTGTCTCGCGCAAAAGCAGCTATGATGTGGGCCGCGTCTTTCTTTTCTGCAACAGCACAGCCGTAGGCAGCTGCCAGAGGAGATCGGTCAGCACAGGTACAGGCTCATGTTGGGAAAGGCTCCTTACCTGCGTCCAGCCAAATTACTGCACGCAACGGAGTTATAACATTTCCCTGACAGGAACAGTTCTGTGTCAGCAAGCACAAGAGGGACTCTTTAAGCCCTTAAAAGCTTTATTGATGCAAAAAAGAATTACAGGAGATCCAAATCGAGAGTTTTTAAATGCACGTACAGGGTTATTGGCTTTTTTGGCAGGAGATGCAAGAGCGCTGCTCTCTGACCTCAGGTTTAAGCATGCACCGGCTTTGTTTTTGTTTTCGTGCAGACTTCCTCCTTTCCATAATGGACTTCCTTGAAGCGATAAATCACTCCTGCGCTTCTTTTCATCTAAATTGGACTCATTTTCTTTTATTGCGCCACGTCTTTGTTAGCAATATATGTCTGCGAAGCTCAGCCCAGCCACAACACCCTCTTCCCCTTCCCTTTGCGCGCCGGCCTGCAGAACTCCCGGAGCCGCAGACATCAACCACAGGAAGGCAATTATGAGAGTAAAATTACTTCCTTAGTGTTATCATGCTTCCCTGCAAGCTCAGGGAACGGTTAAAAGCCGCCGTGTAATGGGCACTGTTAGACCGTTCCCTCCTGGGCCGCGGCCAAGGCCACTAACCTTGCTATTAAAAGACCGACAAGCTTTGTCAATGCAATCTGCTGAATGCCTTGAGTGACGCGCGATCGATATTCCCCACTCTCTCGGGTCATCACTGGTGACAGAGGCCTAAGTAATAATACAGCCCTGGCTGCCTCCTCTAACTTAAACGCTTCCCCTGCCACAATATTTCTTTTTTGTCTCAGGGCTACGAGCTAAATTTCTTGCCGATCGAAAGTGGAAGGCAGAGAGGGCGAAAGGGGGCCTGAGGAATTGCAATGTGTCTGAATTGATGCTAGCTGGCGAAAGCTCAGCAGACTGGAGAAATGGGGGCCCAGATAAATCGAAAATGACTGACTGCCGACTTGTAATCTGCCAGAGTCAAGCCCCCCTGTAGCAACAAGCCAAATGAAAAAGCATGCTGACAGGCCAAGGAAGATGGAGGACCCGCTGAAGATGGTGGGGAGAGAAAGAGACAGAAAGCAGGTGCGAGGAAAAATGTTTGCTCGTTCCTGCGCGAGGGAAGGTGTCGGGGACGGGATGGCAGCGCGTGGTAAATAACACACACTGGACACTCCTCTTAAAACCCTCAATCTAAGGCATCGAGATGCTGAATTATCCTGTTTAATTTTGCACACGGCAAATAGAAGCAGTTGCCCACGATGTGCTTCACGAGCAGCACCGTCAATTTAACCTGCGTTATTAGTACGAAAGCGAACATTAGGATATGAGATGGCAGAAACACAGCAACAGCGCATTTGCCCCCAAACACACACACACACGCACACAAAGGCTAGAAGCCCATCATCAGCCCCCACAGGTGAGCCTCGTTCCATCAAAACCCAACACAAGAGCTCCACCTACTGAACGCCGCAACCGCCCCCTCATGTCCTTTGTTTAGACACAGGCCCGGTTCTGCAGGGAGAGACAGAGGGAGAGCCAGAGACCTGATGCTCAGTACACGCTTTTAAAATGCACGCCCGACATTCGTGCTCTCTCTCTCTCCCGCAAGCGCGCTATTGCTTACGCGAGGTCGACGCAGGCTTCCCTGTCAACAGCCAAAATGACTGCGGTGCCAGGCTCTAAGTCGGGTTTATAAATGACACAAAGGTGCCAGGTATGGAGGCACCATGTTGTTTTTGTCACAAATTATGGAGATTATGTTCTCCTGATTGTCTTTCGGAATTGCAATCACAGAGCTGCAAGACTGGAAAAATTACGGCCCGGAATATGAATTCATTACCTTTCCTTTGCCTTCCATGCAAACATTCCTCCTATTTTTTTTATCTTTCTTTTCTTCAGCCAAACAGAACTGAAGTGTCCGGTATTACGAACTGAAGAACAGCTGAGGTACCCAGCGCTGCCCGAGCAGAAACTGGAAATTATATTTCACCGAACTGTACTGTATTCCCCTTAAAGTGGTGGAGCGCAGTACGTAAGTACTGCGGAACGGGGGCGCTGCAGTGTGACACTGACCGTAGACAAGTGGAAGAGAGAAAAGCAATGACTAAATATGTATCGACAAATATTATTACCCTTATGCTAGCAATGTGTACAGTGCTGTGTATAATTTATTATCCCTCCCTAAATCGCCAATGGGGTCCTTTCTCCAGAACACCCCTCCCGCCGGCTCGGAATAAGATGGAAGCACGCGTCACGGATGTGCGCGGTGCGATGTGTTTATGCATGTTTGTGCGTGTGGGACAAGTGGCTAGTTTGTCAAATTACCTGGGAACTGCCTGGAGTCAAATGTGTACAACCTGTGTAGTGTTGTGTGTGTGTGTGTGTTTGCCTAAGTGAAACTTAGAATGAAAAGTGTTCCAAATTTCGAGTCTGTGGCTTAAAAAATAAAGCTGTGTAAAAAAGAATAAACAAACAAACAGACAGATTAACAAACAGAGATTGAGCTTTATAGATACAGAGATTAGAGAGTGCCGACACAGAGACCGAATTCCGTGACAACCTTGTCAGGCAACGATTCCGACCTAAAACTTTGTTTTCGGCTCAAAGTAAAGTCAGTGTTTCGGTACAATGACATGAGAAATTGTTTACAGAACTGCTGAAAGAGTTGGGTCACAATGAACACAACTCCTTTGTTCACGCAGCTGCATAACAGAACCCTAGACAACCAAATCTATCAACCGCTGATTTGATTAAAATATGTTTTCATCCAAGCAGCAAAAGTGAAATCTATCTCAGATGACAACCGCACTCAAACAAAAATAAGAAAAACTCAATCCATTGCATCTTCATGCCAAACAAGGAAAACAAAGTAAAGGTCATGGGTTTCTTTCTCCTTCCAAATGGTTGCCGTTCCCTGTTAAACTGTTTTGACGGCACAAGGAGCCCTGCTGTACTATTGAGGAAACCGCTGTTGTTGATGTGCCGCTTGTCTCCCTTGCACAGCTGTTCCGTGCGAGATGCTTAAAAAACAAAATAAAAAAAAGGATAGGAGGGGTTTCGGGGGAACAATGTAAATTATCTACCTAACCTCCAGCATGGCAATTTTTTCAAAGGGAACAAATGAAGAAAGTACCAAATTGAAGGCGGGCCTCCGCCCGACTTGGATCTTGCCTGTGGCTTTGGGGCTGCTAGGGTAAAAATGAGCATTCTAGGTTTTACATTTATCATTCAAACGTGTAACTTTTGCACAATTCTACAGAACAGCTTGAGGAAGAATGCATGTATTGAAAAACAGCTTAAGAGCTGATACTCTGCTTGAGAAACAATGATTTCGGGCAAAATTAATAAGGGCCACTCTCAGGAACACAAAATCCAGTCGAACTCCAACACACGTACTGCATCCAGAAGAAAGGGCTTCCATGATTCAATTCCCAATAAGCTTTTTATCTGAACTTTGGGCATTACTCTGCTTTCCTCCTGTTTTTTAATCCTTACAAACTGGTTGCACGTCTTGACGATGAGCCTTGAACAAACACAACATAAGCTGGATATCGCGGTGCTTATCAGTGCAAATTTGCCATTGCTGGGAATGCAGCTCACATTTGTTAGCTTAAATCAATAGGACAGGCCGTAAATACACAGCCGCCGAGCAATAATCGTGTAATTACCGACTCTTGTACCGACTGAGCAGTAAAAATAAAGATAACCTGCAACTCCACACCTTGTCCACCTTGCTGATAAGATTAACAGTCTCCGACACCCAGCCGGTTATCAGCAGGGATATGACAAAGTTGTTTGGAAACCTCTAAGGATTCCCACAGTCATCTGTGACAAAAGGAACTGCCTGCGTTTTATCGTGTCTAACCCTCACGCTGTGTCACTTCAGCAAGGGCTCTGCTGATAACACTTTTATCGTACGCTGGTTTATGGTCCCCTCAGTGGTTTTACGCTTCTTTATAAAAATAAAAAAAAAAAACTACGTTGCAATACGCTGTAACTCAGCCAGGCAGGAAAGACTTTGTTTTGTCTTTGCCACTTTTTCCTCCGGGCTTAAGACAGACGTTCGGTCTATGGTTCACACGCAGCACAACAGTTCTCGTGTTTTCACTTGAGACACCTTTTGAGCACATCGCTATTATATGTATATTTGCTATAGATCACTAACCTTTCTCACAATAAAACCCTCCCTTGCTTTGGTTCCTGCTGTGTTATCTGGACAGTAAACCCCTTTAAACCCCTCTTCCCATTTATGTACGGCCCCTTTGACCCCTAGACTTTACCGAGCCTAGCAAAAGGGGTCGGAAGAAAAGAAACAGGGGAAGAAGGAGAAAAAAAAAACCACTGCTTTCATTGCCGAAATTCAAACAAACTCTTTTCCAGAAATATTTACCAAAGCGTGTATTCTTTTCCGTGAGAAATAGCTGTTATTAGTTACAAGGATGCCCGCTAGCCGAACGTCCCGATCTGACACTCTTAAGCAAGGCAGGTGTCACTTTGGCATGAAATCTGAGCCGAATTCAAACGCTCCTCCGCGATCCCGTCGCAGCGCGACGCCCTTGTTGTTCCTCTTTGAGGGAGCGACGCAGGAGGCAGGTTTTTAAGGCCTGTTATTTAGTAAAATGTTTCATTGCTCGTGTAGGACTCCTGCTCGCAGAGCCGGCGCTGGTAACAACGGCGGTGCTGCAGCTCTTAAGCCTGTCGCATTGGAGGAAAATGAAAGCAACTGTTTTATGAATTATGGAAAAGCAGACAGCATGCAAATGAGAAAGAAAGTTTTATTTGGTACCAAACAAAAAACAGATTTTTGACTTAAGAGTGCTGGAAAACAGTTAGGGATTCAGAGAGAGAGAGAGAGAGAGAAGCTTTTTAACTCCTCTAACCCAAGAGAGTAAGGAGATACAAAACTGAGCCAAACAAGCAATGATTTAGGAGAAGGAAGATTTAAAAAATAAAAAAAACACAACACATCCGAAGGAAAGCTTTCCAACTTTTTCCACATATCACACCCATAATGACCGCAATACCGACAGGCTCTCTTTAAACAGACGCATGCCTACCTAGAGCACAACAACAGGTATTTACACAGCAATACAGACAGCTTAACTCTGTGCAGAATTCCTCTGAGCTATTTTAGCACGTGCATACATAATTAAAGAAGCCAGGAAACCAGACTGCCAGGGAGACGTGAAGGTGCAGACATGCCCGCGTCTTGGAAATAACTTTGCAATCTCTGTAGGCTCAATAATTTTTCTACGCTTCTCTCCGTGTTAATGCTGGGAATCCCCTCTGGCCCTATCCACACATCCCTCGCTGTTCCTCACGCAGCGACCGCCTCGATACCTCGTCTGCGGCCTCGGATGGGAGCGCCGGCAGCTGTGCTGGTTGGTTAATGCTCTGACCTGCAGGTGGTGCTGTATGACTACACATGGGGACAGGGACGCCGCTTACGACAGGGTTATGTAAACAGGTAGGTTCTGAGCAGGCCCCGCGCACGTCTGTCATCAAGGGTCTGCACCACGGTTCATCCCAACCTAGTTCTCCATCACCTGGATGCCACCCCCCCCCAACAGAACATTTTTAAATGAATAAAACAAGCTTATCGCAGAAATCGATTATACATTCTGGAACAATTTATCCCCATAATTTGATTTACATTCAAAGTGACACACATCCCAAACAATTATATGCTTGCTTCTATAACCAAATAATCTGCTCGAGTCAATTCATTTTGAAAATCTTGCTCGCGCACCATGCGCAGTCTTCTTAAATGCTCACCACGCAGGCTTTCTGCCCAAGTTCCCTGGACCACTGATCTCCTTGCTGTCATGGAAACAGGACACAAACATATATAACACAATACTGCGTTCTTGCTGTGTTCTGTAGCTCATGGTGGAAGAGGGAGCCACCACAGAACAGAGCACTCTGCCCATACACTGCTTGCCTCCTAAGGACCACTGAGGCCAAAAGTAGTCTGAATCCAAAGCTCGCAATCAGATGTGTTCTGCTCCCTAATTCCACCGGGGCTGTAAGGACCTCCCACCGGGGTAAGTGTTGCAGTCCATGTTTTATGTAGCCGAGCAGAAGGAGAGGGCCTATGGTTGGAGAAAAATGCAGGGGGCAGCAGACGAAATTGGACAGAGGCGTTCTTGGTGACACAAACATGCATTCCATGTCAACGCCCAGTTCAAAGATCTAGCCGACATTTTCAGAACACAAGGGCAGCAGAAAGTGGACAATGAAACAATTCAGTGCTTTCAGGAAGCAAATGTAAACCAGAGTGCACTCCAGCTTAGAGGTTACATAAATGTGGGCTTCATCACTTAGCATGTGAGCCACTCTTTTCTGCTCCACTGGAAAACTAATGAAACGGGCATGGCACGGTGCGAGGCCGGGCAGCTGAGATGCGGGTCGAGGCCCGGCTGCCCTCGCTCCGGGCTGCGCATATTAGCACCGGCTGCCTCTCTCCGGGTGCGATTAAGTGATTTTTTCATTTTTAATTGTGAACCCAGAGCACGGTGAATTATTCATTTGCGGTGCTACCACTGGGGCTCTGAAATGGAGCTCCCTACTGCTTGAGAGGCAAGCGCTCAGAGTGGCTGGGGGAAGGAAAAGCGACACTCAGGTGACAGCACTGCGCAAGTGTCCCCTTTGGAGCTGCCTGCTCAGGTCCCAGGGGTCTGACACAGCTTAGGGACTGTTCACAAGGCTCCCGCAGGGCAGCTCAGGACAGCGCCAACCCAAGAAAGCTTCTCCTGGCATCAGTATTCCCGTAGGCGTACATATGGACCGCACTCATGTGCCCTGGCCCTGGGCACGAGGCAGTCTGTCATTCTCAAGGACATCCTGGGGTACAGTTCCCCTTCCCCCAACCCAAGCAGTGGAACTGGTAAGTGCTATAAGCAGGAAGCAGAAAAGAGTCCATGCACAGGAAGAACACACCCAAACCAGAAAGAATATGACCTCCATCAACTTTGGCTCTCCTTTTTCTACACTATTGAACGGTATATATGGCACAGTTATTCTGTGCGTCGCCTGAACCAACCTGGCACAAGCGACAAAATCCAAACACCCATCCAGCCATTATCATTAATCGCTTCGTCCTGATCGGGGTCGCAGAGGTCCGGAGAATCAATGAGGCCCAGAATCACTGGGTGCTGGGCTACGAAACAGCGCCTTGATGGGACATCAGTCCATCCCAGGGATGCAATCCAACCCTTTAATATTTCCATTATTAGATCCTGGTCATCATTCTCAAGTACAGTATGTTACATTGCAAAAGTCTCTCAAAACAAGAGTACAAAAAGTATCCCATGAATTAGAACGAAATTTTCCTTTCTTTAAAATATATTTTTGTATATTCCGCCTGCTGTGAGTTAGAATTTACTTCCTTCCACTGCACTGCACCATTCTTAACATTTCTTAAATTTTCAGCTTAAGGAGGGAATTAATCCATTACAATGGAATACATTTTTAATAAAATTTTATCCTGGCTGAAAAAAAAGTCAGTTTACTGACTAACAAAATCACCGCACCAATAAATCACCTATCAAGAGGTCAGGGAAGAGAGAAACCGACACTTCAACATTTCAGACAGATTATTCTCAAAAAAGTAAATTAAGCAGTAAGGATACTTCACCTCTGTGCCTGTACACATTTATCTCTTATTCCACATTTGGACTCTGATGCTAGCTCACCACTGTGCTAATAAACGTGCCTATGGAAGTGTTATCGTAAGAAAGATGGAGAGAGAGAACTCAGAAAAATCTAAAAAGGGAAACAGGGTGGGAGGAACTGTAGAGCAGACCATGGTCTAGCAAGACTGCGGGTGTTGACCAAGATGGAGACTGCATCTTCACAGTGACTGACTGTTCTGATTTTTGCTTGACTTACCATGTTTGGACTGAGCTGTGCCGCTGCTTTTGTAGTGATTTAGATGCTGGGAAGGAAGATGTGAGTCCTTGTTACCAGCAGATACTTTCATAATCCTTCCAGCTCTTGCTCACGGATGGCTTGGTCTGGCTCATGACGTACGTTTCTCCACCCTCGTCTTACAGGTGCAACCGAGTGGAGGCCAACTGACAGCGGTCTGTTCCACCATTTTTACTGTCAGAGGTAAAGCTGCCTAAGAGCTCAAACTAATTCCAGACACAAAAGGACCCATTCAACTCACATTTCTGATCATTAAAGTACATGAAAGGTCTGTTGAATATTCAACGTGATGTCGATGCTAACATCCCAAGGTTCACTGGATCCAAGTCATTTATGTCTTTCTTCATGTCCTTGTAGCTGTAGGCTTATTGTGCTGATTTTAGATAATTGTTATTAAAAACAGAACGGCAGCAACACTGTAAAAATGACTCCCCAAGGAAAGCTCTATTGTACTGGGACCTGGGTAACAAAATGACTTCAATGAAGCCGTGCAAATTTGCTTCCTTTGTTTCAGTCATTATTGTCTGAATTCACATAATGAAGTGAGCCACATGGGCCGTGACTGCACAGGATGAATAAAAGGCCCAAATGCTCTTTTCGACCTTATTTTCACTGACAGTTCAACTGCACGATGCAATCTTACAAAAAATCAAATGAAAACATTTCAAATTTACTTACAATACCAGGGACATTTATTAATATTATTATTACAACTATGGACGTTGAGTAACCAGTTTCACAGTTAAAAAGGCAAGTTTTCCAAAGCATGGGCATTTTAGAAACTGGTGAAATTCTACTTTAGAACCCCTGCATTGCACGTTGCCTTGAAACGCTTTGTGCTTGCAGCGTATGTGGCTTGGCTGGCCGTTCCAACAACATTTTAGCTGCCCTACAGAGAGCGGATGTGCTGTGAAAGCGAGCGTATCTCAGCTTTATATCCACCCCAGAAAAGTGCCTTAAATTACCAGCATGGGAGCATTTTGGATAGCTAAAAAATTATCATGAGGAAATAAAAGATAACATATCTAATTTGCATAACAGTCCAAAAAACATTTGCCGACAAAGATTCGGATTGGCCCCGGCATATCTGTGATCATCATCCATCTTTCTACAGACGAAAATAAATAAATAAACAAACTAGCTAACGCAGGATGAGTCGGCTTAAGTTACGGCTTGCTCTGTCTGGAGTGGTTCATAGAGGAGGGGTTTAACATAAATAAACAAGAAAGCAGGTCAGTAACTCTTCCTACAAACATCATACCTCAAACTAAGGAGACATAAGCAGAACTGAGGAAAAAAGTAGTGAAGTAGTTTAGATTCAGACCCAACAAATCCACTGTTAGGCAAACAGCATACAAGTGGAGAGTGTTTAAATTGGCACACCCTGCCAAGAAGTGGACATCCTCCTAAAATTTACCCAGTGACACAAGGGGAATAATAAGAGAAGCAAAAGTAATCCTGAAATAAGGTCCAAAGATTTACAAATCTCCACAGCCCCTCTGGAGTAGTGGTGCATTGATCTATAAGAACAACAACTCCGATCCGAAATGCCAATAAGGAATGTTTGCCAAAAGGAAGCCTCTTCTGTTAAAAAAAAAAAAGAGAACAAAATTGCCTCTACGAGGTTTACCCGAGACTACCTGGACAAACCTGAAGAGTTCTGAAAGTGTGTTCTCTGGACAGGTGAGTCTTAAATTGAACTATCTGGGCCTAAGAAGAGGATCTATGTTTGGAGAAGAGCCAACAGAGTCCAACATTGACAAAATCCTCAAGCATAGTTGCAGGAATGTTCTTATGTGGGGTTAGGCAACTTAACATCATTGAAAAAACTGAGTTCTGAAAAATATCAAGAAATTTTGTAAGAACAATGTCAGGCCATAAGACTCAATTCTGGGGGTGGGCACAAAGTGCATGTTTCAATGAGACAGCAACCCTAAACGTTAGTGTGCTAAAAGATTACTTGGGAAGAAGAGGTTCAGAGGTCAAGAGGTTCAGAATAGTGAACTAAAGCCTCTACTTGAATCCTGAAATGCTGTCACAGACCTCCTTCAAACCTCATAGAGCTGCCCAAGTTTTGTGAACACTCCCTCCAGGTCAGATGCTGACACTCGTAACCTGGGGTGACCACTGCTAAAAGGAAAGGACTGTGCTGCTAAAGGAAGTGCCACAAGTTATTGAGTGCAAAGGGTTTTCCACACAATAATATCTCATTTGTTAAATATTAGTCTAACAATCACTAAATTCAAATCCCTTTTTTATTTGTTTCTATTCAGAACACTCATTTTATGTGTTCATTAAAAGTTCAGGTTTATTTAATACCTCTAACACCCAAAATAACAGCCACCAAGTTCACAAACTGTACGTAATTTTACCATTAGCAAATATGACCGCTATTCTCCTAAGGAAGACAATAAAATAAAGGGTAATGTTTTCAAGTAAAAAACAGCACCTATAGTAGCACTTCTCACAAGACTTCCAGCTCCACAGCTACTTAGCAAAATAATTTTAAAACATACAGCTAAAGACCAAAAGGATGAAACAATGAGCCTAAATTTGGGGAAAGCCCTTCTGCTCCTGCTCCAACTTCACATTTGCACTCATATAAAATTCTCTCTCACTTGTCCTTGGGATCGGTTAGCTCCACACCCACCCACCCACCCACACACAAACACACACACACACACACACACACCTCGTGAGGACTGCTTTACAAATTCTAATAAACAGGAAATAAACAAGTGCAGGTAGCCAGAAGGATCCTGTCCGCTGCAGTGAACGGTTGCAGTGATTAAGTCCTGTGAGTAATTTAGTTGTAAGTGAATCAATTCCAATTACCAGCAAGACTCATTCCTATGCATCGGGCAGCAACATGTCCTGACCTGCCTTACACAAAGTCACTTGTAACGCACCAAGGACAAATTACAGTCGCTCCTCTACCCGGTTCCTAACACGGAGACCTGATCGAGGACCCGGAGGGACTCCGATCGATATAAGGGCGGTGGGCTCTGCCGACGAGGGCCACAGAATCTCACCAACGGAGACTCTGAAAATTGTGCTTCTGGGTCTATGAACCCGTTTCGCCGGAGACCAGACGATGCTCCCTTTGAACGACTGGTTGGTTTGAAAGTTTAATTCCGGCATCATTTCAGTGCCAAGAAGCACTGAAAGCAACCTTAAATCCTACATTTATATCACCGTGCTCTGTTAAAGTGATGCTTTACTGTAAATCGCTGAATTTGTGCCACCACAATGATCGCTAATTTTCTATGGAACGCCTCCGCGTCTCAGGCAATAAGCTTTTGCAAAGAAGGCAGTTTAACAAGAAGCTCCAAGTTCCAGTGAGCAAAATATGCATCGATGTTCATATATTTGCATTTGGATTAGCGTGCTTTCATAGACGAGGATCTGGAAGATCTGCTCGCTGCAGATCGCCCCTCTTCCTGGCCCCTCCCACAGAAAGACAAGCGCACAGCTGGCATTTCGCCGATAACGTCCTTAGAAGAGGAGCGCCTGACAGCTGAGGGTCCCGCACCCCATGCCCTCATCATCTATTATGTATGGCTCCATGTAAATATGCTGCCACACACATGCATAAATAAGTATTCAGAGGTTTTTTGGTATTACTTACATTTGTAATTAATAAAACATGTCACTTCCTACTCTGCATGCAGACATCCCACCACAACTGTGAACCCCACCTTATGTTTATTTGTACTGCATGCTCTAATACTAAATAAGTGAATAATGAACGCTTTCTCTTGTCAAAACTTACAGTAACCCACGGCGACACATCACTCGTGCACGCTTGCACACGCATACTCCCTTACATGCTCATAATAATAATAATAATAATAATAATAATAATAATAATAATAATAATAATAATAATAATCTTCTTCTTCTTCTTTCGGCCGCTCCCGTTAGGGGTCGCCACAGCGGATCAAAAGCTTCCACTTCCTCCTGTCCTCTGCATCTCTCTCCATCACTCCCACCACTTGCATGTCCTCCTTCACCACATCCATAAATCTCCTCTTAGGCCTTCCTCTCTTCCTCTTGCCTGGCAGCTCCATCCCTAGCATCCTTCTCCCGATATATCCAGAATCTCTCCTCTGCACATGTCCAAACCAAATAATAATAATAATAATAATAATAATAATAATAATAATAATAATAGCTTCACCAATGCTTCCATATGAAGTGACTTCCAGTATTTCACTCATTTATAAGGTTGGCTACATCACTGAGACCATTCAGGTTTAGTACATTGTTCAAGAGTATTACAGCTATATTATTATTCTTTATAGCTATTCTTCATTTATACAATGCCTTTGTCCAAGGTGACTTAGAATTTTACAAGCAAAAGTACTTACTAGATCATAAGACAAGAATTGGAGGATGATAGTTAAGGATGAAATATCGGAGGTGACGAGAACAGCCTAGAGCAGTGCTTTCTAAACATTTTCCACGGACTTTCAAAATTCTGGTCAACACCCCAACATATTAGGTTTATATATTTATGTGCTGTAATGATCTGCCTCGGTGCTACAGATGGAGTGCTCGGGTGGTGGAACCATGCGACTATGAACGTTATTTCTTCAAGCACGTCCGAACTAACAGCCCCCACTGATCACCGCGACGTTCCCACCCCACAACTCTCGCACCAAGTGAACCCCACAAGATCAATGTCTCCCTTGTAACTGACGGTTAGTCAACTTTTTACAAAAGCAGCAAAGCAGATGGGAGAGCCACCGCTCCACCCGCTGCTACAATATGCAAGCAGATTTTAGAAGGGGAGCGAAAGAAAAAACAGACCTTGTTTATTGTCACAGCAAGTGTGGTTTTTCACTGTCACTTTGAAACAATGCTGATCTTACACTAGCAGCACACAACTACAACTCTTCAGTTTACAGCAAAAAGGCTGCACTTAGCAGAATTTCAATTCAAGTTATTTTTACCAAGCACTTCTCAAAGTGGCGCGAAGCGCAGAACGACAGATTAAACCTAAACAGATACAAGACATATAAAGCAGGTCTACTAGCTATGCATTTAATAACTAGAGGAAATATACTGGGTAAAAGCACAACAAGGCAAGCCAGGCAACAACTGAGGAGAGGAAAAAAGAGAGAAAACACTCCCAACCAGAAAAGGCGAGGAAGGAAAATAAACCTTTGGGGTCCAAGTGTCAGCCAATGCCCACCACTCCTGGACATAATACATACAGTATAAAAACAGTGCTGGTAGTTGCAGCTAGGAAAGGTTATACTGCTGTAGACAACATTGATTTAGCTTTAAAAATGACATCCAGGTCCACTTTGCACATAGGAGCAGCGGCAATATAAGATTGGCAACGCTGGGTTACAAGTCCGAGTGCTGTACCTCCTGGCACACACTAGTCTCTCAAGGACACAAACGGCACCCTTTTCTTTATAAATGAGCGATATCAGTACAACAGTTTATTGACATCTGAATGAAAGCTCACAGATCCCTTATTTTTCCCCACCTCAAGCACCACGCACCAAGGGCCGTGGATGCCAACTCACCCGCAACAACCATTAGGCCACCAACTAGCATCAAGAGCAGTTTGCTCCTGTACACACAGCCATGCAATGTACACACACACGTGTAGTCCTCCCCCTACCAAGCAGTCCCCCAATCCACCCGGGTGCGAGGGGGTGGGAAACAGTGCGGGCCCTGGAAAGTGACAGCTCTCTGTTGTCGGGTCCCAGTTGCGCACATGCGTCAGAAGCTGGCTGTCAATTGCCCACCCTGCGTGGCTGCTGAAATGACAGCGTCTCCCAGTTGCTCATCCTCCAGAGCGACGGGCTGACCTTTTGCAACCACAACAGCTGCCGCCCTTCCTCCTTCCATCACGAAAAACCTTCCCCCTGGGCAATTTCCTGTACTGCTTTCAAGAGAGCATAATCCGTGTTTATTAGCAGCCTTCTTTGGTCACGTCAGAAAACGGAGGAAACACATTACAGAGATTAATCAATTACAGCTATTAAGGAAATATGGTGCGGCGGAAGAGAAGGGCATCAACTCTGGGCACATCAGTTAGGCTGTAAGGCTCCAGATCTGTGTGCTATCTGAAACAGACAGAGGAACACATTGCTCGTGTTATTCATAGACTGTACAAAGGCACAGATGTCAACAACGCTAAAGATGCTCAAACCCCAGCATAAAAATTGGTTCATTACCCCATTAAGTTGTGAGAAAACCAAGAACTGGCCTGCTATTAAGCTGCAAGTGACATCTGCACTTAACTTGCGCAGCAACGTTCTCATTTCCATGCCCAAACAACGCAGAATCCATTTAAACTATGCGGAGCATGCAGGATATACAAATATTAAACTGATATCACATCTAACAAATTCAATACATTACTTGTGGTAGCTAAACTGAGACCGCAGTAGGCCAATGTTTTTACACTAAACAAAAATAAAGTGCACAGCAGACTCCCGGCTGATGGCAAACTTTTATTAACGGTGCGCACGGCCGAGCCTCCTTTCCGGAGGTGGTCAGTTATTCCACGGGAGGAACTGGGAGCACGAGCTGGCGTCAGGAAGCCCGAGAAGAGGCGGACTGAAGTGTAAATAAATTAAAACAGCTGCAGTTTTGTTTCCCATTAAACCGGAAACCTCAAAGATTAACGCATTTAGCTTTGAAGAGCAAAACTTTTCTAAAATAAGATTAAAAAAAAAAAAAAAAAAAAAAAAAACAGCAAACACTAGGTGCACAAAAAAAAGAAAAAGAAAAAAAAAGACCAAAAGTGTTGAACAGCTGCATGGCCGAGGCAATCCAACGTTGCGCTTTTCTGAGGGGAAAACAAACACACGCTGTTTAAGATGGTTCCTCCTTCTGTGTTCCAGAGGGACTCTTTCAAATATACAGTAGCATCAACAGAAACATGCAAATGTGAGCAGAGGGCAGCATCTGGGTACTGGAAGACATCACAACACGGATGGTCCATTTCCTATGCTCCCAGAAAGAGGAAAAGCTGTTTCCTGTCACTACCCATCTTGTCAGTCTCTGTTCAGACATCTTGCATCTTCTCCACCAGCTGTTTTCTCCATGCACTGACAGATGGTTGCCTCTCTTTGATATAGGCTTCCCCCACCCACCCTTCCCCTGCCAGCATCCTTCCGCCCACCCCCCCACCACCACCCCAGGTACTTCGAGAGAAGTTCTAAGCTAAGTACCCTTACACAACCCCAGTCATGTTTCACACCTTCAACACTACACGTGCTCCGGGGGTAGCTGGAAGCATCCTAGAAACACGCTTCCGAATCATTTATTGAGCGGCGCTCTGCAAAGCCTGGTTTGCCTTTAAACTTAACTTGGGAGCACTGGCTCTGGGCAATGTCTGCAACAGCTAAAATCTGCTGAAAAGACCACACCAAACCTTGCCCAGAGTGGAAACAGCCAACAACTGTTCTTCAGACAACACGGCCAAAGCACCGCTCTGCCAGGCCGGGTTTACGTTCAAACAAAACCCAATTGTTCCTCCCCCTCCACCCTGGAGATAAGGAACTGTGTTTGTGGCTCAGGTTAACACAAGGCTTGTTGAGGAACCAGACAGGGGTCACCCAAACTATGGGAAACATCTAAAAGGCCAGTCAGAGGGGAAACCAGAGACCAGCACGGTGCAACATGTCGACCCTGAGCCCACAGTCTGTACTTCCCAACGGGAAAATTCCAGAAAGCTTGACTATAGCTTTCTCAGCTACTGTGACTACAGAAGCAACAAAAGGAAAACAAAATGAAAAAATAAAACATCAGGTGTGGGCAACAGCACCAAGGACAAGGAAGTAAAGCCGAAGAGGAAAACTGCATTCTGACAGCAGACATCTTTAACGGTGGAGCAGACCGCACGTGTAGGTAAGCTGCGGTCACGAAAGGCCGAGAGGGTCGTTTGACAAGGGTCAAATTCCGGCATCTCGGAATCAGACTCAACATCATCCTTGGTTGTATAGTCGCCACAGGTATCTGACGCCCGTCACATTCCCATCATTTGCTAATCTGAATCAGACTGCTGGTAACAGAGACAGAACCCTGGTGCCGATTTCCAGCGTGGCAGCAAACTAACACGATCACCTGAGACAGTTGTTTGCGGGGCACCTTAATTTTAACAGCTGTTGTGGATCTTGGGCTTTCCTTCTCCTTCTCAGCCATAACAGAGACACAAAATCTATTATGTGGGAGCAGGAGCAATGAGCACATGATTGTCTACTCCATAATATAACGTTAACAGGCTATACGCTATATCATAATATTACCTGAAACCTCTATTATTAAATTCTTTTTCAGATTTTGCTAATAAGGGACACAGCATCTTGTCAACACGGGGTTTATTAAAAAAAATCTTTTAAAGCTGGTGGTGATGTACGAGGGAGATGTGGGTTTCGGGCAATATGATCCGATTAGATGCGAACTGCAGCAAGCTGGAAGTGTCCAGAACCACGGTGCGAGCAGGAATGAAGGCGAATCGGCGGAGCTGAAACAGAACTAAATCGCCACACTAACCAAGCATGTATTCGCACATATGACTGCAAGGAAGTGGAAATTTAAAACCACACCTGGTCAAAAAGAGTACGGTCATGTGTTTCAAACATGTATGAGATATGATGGTAAAGAAACAGCCATCATTTAACAGCACCGAATTTGAAGAAAAAAAAGACAGATCAATTCAGAAGGTGCAACGTGTATTACTAAGCACAACAGTCATACTCAGCCAGCTGAATTGGTCATTCTTCATATAATTATTCCACCTTGAACGCTTAATGTTTACAGCTTTGCAAATGGACTCCCTTGTCAAAATGTTGTTCTGAATGAAGGTTTGTGAGAAGCACGTAAATGATATACAGTATATAACATCAGCTAAGTTACCTACTGTAGCACTGCTTGAGTTATGATGTCTCTCTCTCTCTCACACACACACACACACACACACACACACACACACACACACACACACACACACACGTGTAGATGCTCATGTACAACAGCTACTGGTTCTGGTGTTTTGCAGCTGCCACACTGTTGCAGGTATTTTGGGGAAAAGGACCTTAAACTGGTTGCATGTGGCACATGACTGAAATGTCCCATGAGATGCTCTGCATGTGATGCAACTACATTTGCACTTCCAACCCTTTATTCCATTGGACATAGCAGACATTTTCCTTTGCCTTTTTAGCATTTAATGAACTTTACTGCACAAAAAAACCTCTTGGGTGAGAAGCACCTGTGTACCAAATTGCAAATCTGTGGCTTAAAAAACAAAGCTGTGCATAAAGAACAAACAGACAAATATTAAGTTTTAGACATCAAAAGGCTATAAAATGAAGCATAACATGTTGATAAACTAGCTTAGCAGACAACTCTTCCTAAGGCAAAACTTTTGCTGGAGACCTGCTATCCGGTGCCATTTGTCCCACCTCCGTAGTTGCCGCTGCCTCAAACCAAGCAAAATGTATAAAGATTTCTCACATTCATGAACCGTCAATAAAAACACAGTCAGGCACAGTCACTTCCACTTTCTCTTCAGTGCCACAAAATCTATAAAACTGACAACAAACAAGGTAGTTTGAGTAATTTTTACATCAGCCTTGTTTCATCTTTACACGTGCTTTTGTCTAACTGATGTTTCACAGGGATACACAAGATGTTTCCTCAATGAATGAGCGCTTTTCAAATCTGAACAACTACGTTCGCCGGTAATCACATCGAATTCTGCAGGATGCTGACGCGGATCGACTCTAAACCCCTTTAGAAAACACATATATGAAATGGGATTGATGGCAGTCAGGATCAGAACTTCTATAAGCCTCTTACAGCTTCAGCTTTAAGTATAAATAAACTGGCTCAAGACTTTAAAAGAAAGCTCATTAAATTCTGCCAAGCATGGAGCAAAAAAAAAAAAAAAAAATTATGCCACTGAACTGAATCAATGGCAGAAATACAAGTTCCGAGAATTTTTTTCCCCATTCTTGTAGCCAAACGCGTTCTCTTCACCTGCTGGTGACTGGGGCAGCTGGTCGCTGTAGCATCTTATCTCCTCTCTCCAGGAATCATGTCCAACACCGTCCCCAGATGGCCACTACTCTCGGAGTGAGCGCGGTGCTGCACGCCTACAACGTCAAGACAATGATGCCCCTCTCACTCGCTACAGACCCCCCGCCAAGCTGCACCCGCTCCTACTCCCACGCAGTAGCCACTGTTTCCGTTATGTAAGGACCCCCAACACCTCTCACTGTTTGGCAGCGGCGGCTGCTCTGCTCTGCTAAGAACAAAAGAGGGGGAAGTGAATTCAGCTGAGATGTCTTCAAGAAGTAAATGCATGCACTTTATTGTAAGTAGCTAAATAACTGTCTGGAACAGGCACAAACTTGGCATTGGCAGCCATGCTAAAAGCTGTAGTGCAAAAATCTCCAATAACTAACGTGAAATAACAACTGAAGATCTTCTAATCTACCTCTCTGGCAGCCATTTCCACGTTATGACTCAAGGGATCCTGGCTGGCCAGGAAAATGGGTGGAAAATTCGTAGCATTAATGAAGTGCGGATGTGGCTGGCGGTCACTTCACATTAGAGCCGACGACAAGGCTCAGCCAAAACCTGCCACGAGTCAAAGAAATGCAATTATTTTAACCTTTCCTCTTTCGTTTAGGGTATGCTCAAGTGCAGCTTTTATGGTGAGGATTTCTTCTTTTGAAATGCAAAGGCTTTTTCAATGCAAAGAGTGAAGGAGAGCGACGCGAGCACACCTCCACCCAGGGGTTACCTGCTGGCACCCTCTCACCTGGAGCTCTGGCTTTCCTCAACAGAAGCAAGAGCTAAGGGCAGGAAACAACCCCTCTGACAAAGCCACGCGAGGTCACTTCACGCCTGTCAGTCAATCTCTGCACAGAATCGTGTCGCAAAGTGGGGAGGGGGGACGGCAGCGTGCCTGCCCAGGCCGTACCACCTCCTGGAGTGTAAGTGTGACAAATGATGGGACCGCAATATTCTCAATGACCCCGACAGAGCGCCGTTTGCGCTGCAAAGCTCAAATCCAAAACTGGAAGCTGCAGCCTAGGCCGCATTCCAACAGAGATTTGCCAGAAAAACAAGAGTCGGCCTGTCATCCGAAATTGATCAATGGTGCTGACCTTTGGCACAACAGCATAGCCTTTCCACACACACACTCCCCGAAACTGCCTTGAGATTAATCCTCTTTTATTGCTTTTGGCATTTTTCCTATCCTTCTAATTAGCTGGGCAGTGAATTGTTGTACAATTAATTTCCTCCATTTAGAAAGTGGAGGGGAGGGAAATAAATGAGGAAATTACTAGCAAACTGCCTTAATTTTTTTTCAAAGCACAGAGAGCCGGTTTCACGGCGCCATAGCGCTTGTTTCAGCACCGGTGTGAGATTCCGGGCGCTGCGTGGATCGTACACAGAGCGACCCTTTCGGCCGTAACGGTACTTGACTTTGTGAAATCCGAGGTATTTTTCCAGCCATTGCCATAGCTTCAGAATCGCCTTTTGGTCATAAGCCCGAGACCAGGGTGTGAAAAGTTACACGTGGGAAAGGCACGTTCTTCAGCCTCTTTGTGCTTTGGGGTCCATTTGAATCTCAGCGGAGGACACAAGTTGACTGGACGGAAACAATAATTCCAGTGTGAGATAAAAAGCGCATTGGGGTCTGGGGTGCAGCACAGAGAGACGAGCCCAACTCCTCTTGCACCGCTAAACCGCAATGTGTCCACGCTTTGGCGTCAACCGCTGTTTTAACCGTAGACTCCACAACTAAGTGACACCTCTTTGTCTGTCTTGTTGGGCTTTATCTGGGGGCAGACACTGGATCGCACGGCTTTAACAACTTAAATAGATTGTTTGTGGCGCTGTGTAGACGCATAATGCAATAAGGTGAGTGTGCTTGGACACTGAAACCTTTGGAAAACGGAAAGTTACACAAAGAGCAAAAGGCATGAAGCTATTAGAACGGGCATGCTTTGCACTTCATAGAAAACCCAAGTACCTTTATAGCTTGAAGAAGAATTTGCCTTTTAGAAGGAAAAAGTAATGAGCCAAAAAACTATGCAAACTAAAAGAAATTCAAATACCTAAAATTAAATTCAATTGCTTAATATCTGTTGAGAAAACCTCTAAGTATGATTCTTGGCAGTCAAAAATCTGGAGTAATGCTGCTATGTTATGTGCTTTTTCAAGCAATTCCCAAATCGATGTGCACAACATTTTTAAAACGCCGAGTTCCTTTCTTCAGCCAAATACAGCAAACTGTACGAATATATGAAAACATGGAGCTTGGAGTTGGACCATGGACATCACTCGTGAAAGTGTGCAACCAGCAACCACACAGTTTAAAAACAGGGTTAGCAGTTTTAACAGTGCGATGCGTCTTAAGACGTTTCAACCTTGCAGCCGCTGAGAAAGCGTGGAGTCTGAGATCTCCGGCAATATGAGAAAAACTGCTGTGGAAAGGGAGATTGAGCTCTGATCGGATCCCCAGGGCACAAACAGACCAGCAGTGGTGAGGGCTACATGCCCCAGTGTGATGCAAGCACGTGCCAAAACCCCACCCATGGACGCCCTGGTCCGTGTTTCTTAGGCCTGCTTTTGTTTACCAACCAGGTGTCCATACCTGGGGTGCTCATTATCAGGACGTCAATAAAATATGAAGGCCAGAAGAGGTCTGAGCAGGGCCGGGTCCAGTTGTTGTGGCAAACATGTGAGCAAGGTATGTGGGAGTGGAGGCTCATAGAGAGGAACAATCATGGGGGGGGGGGGGTAATCGTACGTGTGTAACAGGAACGGACCAAGAGCAGAACAGATGCAGGACAGGATCCCAGGTAAGGTAAGTGGAGCTAATTTTATTTTATTTTTTTTAAATAGACATACAAACAAGCGCAGAGTGTAGCGATATGATCATGATGGACATTCGCACCACTACTGTAGCCAGCAATGCAGGCTGAAATCCCAAAACCGTACGCAACAGAATTCATAAAAGTTTTTATAGTCGCATGTATAAGCAGCCATGTAAAGAAAGAATTTTATGTTTATTACAATCCCTAAATGTATCAAGATTAAGACAAACATGCAGACTTCTGTAAAACAAGCACACGTACGTACAGTATTAAGTCAAAGGTTAAGAGTTCCCCTCTCTTTAGATAAATACTTACTCAACAAAAATCCTATCCATAATCCATAATTTAGATAAATGAGATGACAAACTATGGTCCCAAAGACACAGCGATGAAATATTAAAGTGGGTAGACAGGCTGGCGGAGCAGTGCAGGAAACAGGCGTCTCGAGCAACGTCTCATCTGCTGCTCCAGCTGCCGGAGCCAGAAAGCCGGCTTTTTTCTTTACGTTTTCGGGCAGTTTTCCGAAAGAGGCAGCCAGCCCCAGTGATGCTGCTGCGGTCGAGTAGCACGTGGGGACGGGGGAGTGCGGGAAGAAAAAATAAACAGCACATTTCCTTACCTTCTCGTTATACTTGAATTTGACATAAAACCAGCTTGACTTGATCATCCTGTCACCGCCTGTGCTTGACCAAGTGCCAAGGCGTTTCAAGACTTTTGGATGGTTTTCTTGTTTTTCTCTTTTTTTGAGGGGTGGGTTGCAGGGAGGTGGGGCGGCCAGTTCGGCATCGAGTGGTACGAGCTGTCAATATTTCTGTGGCTGTCTAAAAGTGGGGCTGCTATCGTTCCCCCTGCGTCGCCTCTTCACTCTCGGCTCTTCCTGCCTGCAAGTCGCGGTGCTGTGAGGTGCGGACGGGTTTGGCAGCCTGACAGTAGGGCTCCTCAAATGGGCTTTGGCAGCACGCGTCACGAATGGCACAAGTTGGCGAGGCTGGCTTTCTCCCCAGCGGCCAGCCTCCTGCCCCCCCCCCCGCCACACACACACACACACACACACACACACACACACACACACACACACACACACACACACACACCTCCTGCTCTGCCCCTCTCCCTCTCTCTCCACTTCTCTCTGCTGTTTTACTCTGTCTTTCTCCTACTGTCATTCCTTCAGTCTGTCTTACTCTCTTGTTGCCATCTCAAGTGATCCACAGAAATTAAAGGAGCACTTTAAGGGAACTTTTTCATTTAAACTGTTGAGGCCATACAATTAAACAGAAACCTTCAAAGACATTCAGTACAACGTATAATATGTACAGTAATACTGTGTTAAGAGCTGCTTTGTATAAGCCCTCATCTTATAACTTTATAGCGCTCATATACAGTATATAGTGTTGTTTCTTTTTATTAACACTTTATATTTTATTAACACTTTGTACAGATGTATTAACACTAATACTTAACCCTTTTTATTATCAATCCTCATTTTCCCATTGCTTGTGCCACATAACCTGGCCCCTCCCCAATGCACGCACAAGATTCTCTGTGCTTTTTCTTCCCTGTGCACTGCCGATTATCCCCAACGGTCGCGTGGCACACGGTGAGACATTCGCTCTTGCCATCCGCTCTCTCAATACGTTGCGGTTGAATGTCCTCTCACACACGTATGGCAGCACTGTAGGGCATCTTACTTTCGCCCCTTTTACAAGTTTTCAGACAATATCGTATGTGCATGTTTTGCTGGACGATGATGCTGCTGATGGGGACTGGGAAAAGTTGGCAACCAGCTGAGGAGAACTCCCATGTCACCTTTCTTTAACTGTATTTTTACTGTCTTTTCAGCATTTCAGGTATCTCCCTACATTTTTTTCGTGGATGTGACACATTCGATCAATAATCTTATATTCTACAAACACCAACATGACCACTACAGACAGAACATAGTAAATTATGTCTGCTATGTAGCTCCTAAAATAAATCACTTGTACCGGTTTGCAGACCACAACTGCCTCCCACGCTTCCCACTTCAAGATGACAGCCCAGTATTTAAACACAACACCAACCTGACACAGGAAGCTGAGACATGCAAGTATCTGTGTGCTTATACCATAGCGTTGCCCCGTAAAAAACACATCTCAGGGGTGCACTGCCACATTTTCAGTTGATCAGGTTCCACCGTATGAGTGCTAGAGCAAGGCATGGAAACAAATCACAGCTGGTAAATCAAAACCTGACACAGAGAGCAAAAATGTTCCTTGCTGAATGTGACAAGCTCTTCCCGAGCTCTCAGCAGGAATACAATAATACCGGCAGTCAGAACTAATGCAAGCTTAAGATGGGTACCCACCATATCGAGTTGTGCCAGAATCCATCAGTTCTTCCAAGCACTCAGTGGAATCACTGAGAATGGGAGGAAGCACCAAACAGGCCGCTAAAGGAGTTGCAGAAGAAGTCCGCCATTGGCCCATGATTACATTCCATTATCTCAACATACACAGAAGAGCTCCCAGATTACATACACACGCAGTGTGTGTACAAATATGTCATCTGTGATCTTGGAGGAAAAACACCACCAAATATTACAATGCTCTACCTCACATTTCCCTCCTCCGCAGTCCACGCATGGCCAAATTTGGCAACCTCCAAAAGCAGACACACTCACATTTTTCCTTGTGGGATCACTGCCATACATTTTCTGCATTCAGCATTCCCAAAAACTGCAATTTTGCTATAAAATCATCTAAAAGAAAAGATTCAAAGATTCAAAGAGATTTATTTGTCACATACCTGTACATGGTAACCAGGTATGCCATACAGTGAAATGCGAACTGAATCGACAGGAGACTGTGCGCGGTGACACTCAAAGGAAATCTAAGTCACACAGCAAATAGACAAGCAAAAAAATGAAACAGTAAATAAAAAGATAAATAAAGTTGAATAAAATTAAATATTAAACAGACCTTAACAGTGACAGTGGGGGGGGGCAGTTAGAGGATGTTGTAGACTGTAGTTTTGAGGATTGTGAAAGGTGCAAAACCACGGTCTACAACATCCTCTAACTGCCCCCCCCCCTTACTGTCACTGTTAAGGTCTGTTTAATATTTAATTTTATTCAACTTTATTTTTTTATTTACTGTTTCATTTAAAACCAACTGCAGTGGTTCACCAGGCTACAGAACATTAACTAAGCTGAAAACACTCTGGAAGCACCACATGCTTTTCCCTCTACATTGACATTATTAAGTCAGCCTCTCCTTCTGCTGGAAGTTACAAGAATGAAGGAAGTTCAAAATTTTATGACTTCTGCTCAAGGAAAGATAAATGGCACTAGCATGGAGTCAAACTTTGTGCATTTCACTGTATGGCATACCTGGTTACCATGTATGTCACAAATAAATCTCTTTGATCTCTTTGAACTTTAGCTTCAAAAGTTTAAAAAAAAGCTGTCAAAACAAATCATGTATGTAAGGGCATCCATGGGATGTGAATTTGAAGTGGCAGAGTGAAATGAAAACTTGACAGAGAACCTGCACTGCAGTGTTTACAGTCATGTTTAGTGGCAGCTTCTCTACTCACTTCTAACATAAACATAAGCAGCCACATACAGATGGTCCCCGAGTTACAATGGTCCAACTTATGATTTAAACTGTACTTTGAATTTTGAATGTACTGCAGGCAAGCGATATGTGGTATGATACTGTACTCTCTCATGATGCTGGGCAGCGGCAGTGATTCACATCTCCCAGTCTGCCACGCCGGTCGTTTATACAACTGGTTGAGGCCAGAGGAAGACTGAGCACTGGCAGGAAGTCCAGGTATGAACTAAATTCTGTCCACAATTGGGTTCACATTGTCCAATCAATACTCAGTCTGAAGTTGCGGGCAGAGAGACCGTCTAAGTTCCATTGCTGAAGCGGCCACAGGCATGACAGCAGCTTAGGTGAATTAAATACATTTTCGGTTTATGATATTTTCAACTTAGGATGGGACTACTGGAACATAACCCCATCGTAAGTCAGGGGCCGTCTGTATATGCATGCATGCTCTGCTGCCCCCGCCACTCCACAGGGTTTTCAAAATGATGGAGAGGCTAAAAAAGACAAAGTGAACACAACGGAGGGTAACAAAGCATAAACCTCCATGTCTTAAACGCACGCAATCCATCGGTAACACTGTAAACGGTCATAAGATCCGGGTGAGTGACAAACCATGAAAATGAGTGATCTGTCCCAGTCTGGTCTCCATGCTGCTTCTCCATCCTGGAGCTCTGAAATGACCTCTGACTGCACTCCTCACACTCCCTTCTGCACACTCCTTCCTTGGAGCACTAACAAAGTTTAGGTTAGCAAAAGTCATCTATTAAAAAAAAAAAAAAATCACATGCAACCCAGAGCGCAACACGATTATGGCATTAAAATTTAATTTGGGGTGCACAATCATTTGCATTACAGCATTAGCTGGGGATAGCGATTACGCGGCAGGGCTAGGGGAGAGGAAGAGTGCTGTGCTTGTCAACACCACAGAACAATCGGAAACCCAGAGCTCTGGTAATGTGATTTGAACAGGCAGGAGCCTTACTGGCTGAATCTTTTATCCCGCTGAGGCAAATGCAAAAAGACAACCTCCAAAAGCGAAGCCAACCTCCGTCCGCAGAAGTTCAAGAGACAAGACCACCCAAATGGTTGCTGGTGCGGAGAAAAGCTGCTGCTCCGTTGCCCGGTCCTGTGTTTCGGCGGCTTTCCCCGGCACAGCCCCCAGCCTGTCTGTGGTTCCCCAAAGAACCACTAGAACAAAGGGCAGCAACGCAAAAATAGCCTTCACTTCCTTAATACTTTTAGCAGAGTTTTTAATCTTTAAAGCCGCTAGGGCTGATGCAACACTTGCCGTAAAATGTATGGCACTTACATAATCAAGGGAGCGCACAAGAAAGAGGGGAGAAGAAAGCATGCCTTCAAAAGACATTACTGACATTTACCACATTGCTGATTCCTTTTAAACTCACACGCCTCACCTGCCTGACAGCACCTCTGTTCGTGCCATGGTGTGTGTGTGTGTGTGTGTGTGGGTGAGAGAGGGAAAGCATGGGACACGGCAGTGGAGTCTGCGTGCAGCACCACCCCAAGCGTGCATGCAAAGCAGCCCCCAGGTTGCTCTCATTACCGGCCTGCTTAGCATTACCGCTCGCATGGCAGAAGCGGCAGCGCTCCTGACAGCATCCTGCCCCCCTTTTAGAGATGATGGCCACTGCGGTACAAACGCAGGACCCTTTCCCATCTCTGCATGCAATTACGGATGCAGACCCCCCTGGACAGATGATATTTGCGGTAAAAGAGCTTGGGAAGATTCTGAATGAGCGTACAGCAAAGAATTTGGTGATTAAATAGCAATTTTAGGCAAGACTTCATCTACCCTTAACATGGCCATACGCACTCTTACCCAAGTGTGCGTTTTGATTACTTTCCCCACGTGAATAAAGCTTTACGTACACTACACAGCAGAGGAGAACCTGCACTAAATCCACAGACATAAAATATTTCCTCCAGAATCTGGAATCCTGCAAAAATCTAATTAAACAGGGATAAGAGCCAGGACTGCTAAGATCAGAACCCTGGCAGCTCCCTGACAACTGGTGTAACAGCAACTGTGTAAACCCTGAGATATGAGGTCTTTTGTTTCCTAATATTTTTCATCATCTCAACAGCAAAATCATTGACCCATAGAGTAGAAAGTCAACACAGTGCTACTGAGGGAAAGAGAGGACCTGTCGTAGGGCCTGATGTGATCAACATCTTCCAGTTTGCATGTGGATGGCCAGTGCAGCCCAGAATAAAGAGCACCAATTTTACTAGAGATCATAAGCTCTGACATCCACATCAAGCCTGTGGGTTCCTCCTTTCTCCCTTATGGGGAGAGAATAAGGATTCAATGGTCAGGACTTGGATGTTTCATTCATCTCAGTGACTGTTCAAGATGGAGCACAAAGGCTCACTGCTTCTAATGGCCTCAGCCTGCTAACTGCAGATTTCACCGTGCGGTTCAGGTTACGGTTTGGTTCTGGCGCCTTAAAGTGGATGAAGGTTCCATCTGCAGAACACTTTTCCATAATTCGGACAGGAAAGTGTGGGGAAATCAACAGCCTTTGTGCACTTGCACATACCAAACTGCCTCAATAAATCCATCAGGTGCCTTAAGGTTGTAATGGTTGCTCCTCATGTGGGTGCTTAACCATCTTGCTGTGCTGATCTGCATTTGTGTGTAGCAGACGACAAGAAATGACAAGCTGAGCTTTCTTAATACTGAATGACAACCGGGAGGAAAATCCCGTAAATGGCCACGACTAAACCATAAAATGGTAACTGAAAATAGGGATGACTGACGAGTGCTACTAGCAAAAGGTTGGACGTGGAAGGATCTGGGTGGGAGAACAACTTTGCCAAAAGAAACATCATGTCTTGTGAAGGGAGTATAAGATGGAGCAGGCCAAATCTGGAACTGATTTCTCAAAATAAGCTAGTGCCTTCAGACAGACTGAATGAGGTGGGGGGGGGGGGTCATTCCACATTACAATGACTTTGAGGCACAGTGGCCCATGCCAAGCCCCTGTGCACTGACTTTGATTCCTAAAGCTTCGCACGCACAGGGCCCATCAAGAGTGCAGACCCTGCTTGCCGGACCCAGCTGCTCCGTCTTTAGCGAGAAATGGATCAAATAAAGTCAGGAAGAAGATAAACGGCCCCATAATTGTTCACAGATGTTGGTGCACAATGGGATAGGCCAGGAAGCAAAACAGAGCGGGTCCTATGGACAGGAGAGATCCAGGTTCTCATGTTTGCATGGCAGGAAAAGTAAAGCTTGAAAATCAAACCCAGTTACAAGGGAAGGAAAAAAAAAGAAGGTACTGCATATAGCAGCCATAATCCTGAAAAATATGAAGACCTGGCAGACCTTCCTGCACCAGAGTGGAACAGAAAAAATGAAACTTCATATTTTCCCCTTTCTCCAGAAGAATAATTCAATCTCACACCCCTGCCCCCTCGCCCCACATGTATTCTTATGCTACATATAAATTCATTAGCTTACAACCCCGCATAAACACCAACAAGTTCTTGGACCATAACGTGGCTTTTTCACTGCATACATTTCCCCAGACAGAAGAGCACGTTTTCCCTTTCAGAACACCACAGTCCTCTAAATATGTGCAGCTTTGGGCTTGAGGTCACAGACCTGGGAAATGAATACACAGCTCGAAGCAGAGAGGATAGTGTGTGTGTGTTTTTGTATGTGTGGCCAAGTGGAGACCCAATGACTTCATGCCTGAGATCCATAAGAGAAAGTAAGCAGCTTGATAAATAGCATCAAGATGATGCTGAAAACTAATCTGAAAAGCACACATATTAGGTGTCATGGGTGACGGGCGCAATAAGTCCTGGTTATGTATTTCCTCCAACGGTACTGCAATCTCAGGTCTGGAAGAGTGTTTTTGCTGAGAAAATGATTTTACTACATGGGCTGCCGTTGGGGGAAAAACAGGTCAAATGACTCAATTCAGAGGGAAAAACCTGTTAGCATTTAAGGGAAATTAGATGGGGGCTGGGGGGGTCCCCCCTCATCAGCACTTTGGTGGAAAGGTGCCCCAATGCTTGGTATGATGTGCCAATTGCTCTTGACTGCTTGGAGAAACATCCACCAGCTGATCTCCACCCTCGACACTGCCCTCCTCCTGACACTCAGGTTCTGCTAAGGGAGTTTTGTTATGTGAAGTAAACCCGGAACTTTCTAATATGAGCAGCAAATAACACTGCACTGCAATGTTTGGGAACTGGGGTCTGGCAAATGAAGTAAATTGCAGGATACCAGGACTTCAGTGAAAAGGCCATTTGGATGGTGGTGAGGAGCACAGAGGTCTTTCAACAGAGCTGTAGCTGAGTGGGCAATGAGAGAGACTTTAAGATGCGTCGATCGGCATTTAATACACCCGAGCACTCACCATCTCCGCATCTCCAACCATTCTGGAATCACTCAGTTCAATTTGTAACAATTTTTGCATTTATCAGCACAAAAATAAACATCAGAAGTCATGCAATTGTGAGGTTTTGATAGAATTGATAGTAATACAGTATACACAGGTCTACTGAAAATGTACCTAGCATGTAAATTGCCACAAATATCCCAGACAGTAAACTTTCAATTTGTTTTCCTGTTTTCAATGCTTCCAGTCCACTTTGGCTCCAACATAAATACAATTTAGTATCTGATAAAATGGAAATGACCAAAATGTACAAACATACAAGCTGAACTGCAGACAATTTATTAAGCTCGGGGGCAGGGTAATCAAATTATAAACATTGTCAATGACTAAATAAGCAAAAGATTTAAAAAAAAAAAAAAAAAAAAAAAAAAAAAAAAAACACTTCAACTGCATATTGTCACATATTTGTTTCCCTTACATCGTAGCAAGGTTCCTCTAATCCTGACATTCTGTAAATCATTCTGTAAATTATTATTATTATTACTGCAATCCAGTTCCCAAGCTCTTTCTCCAGGAGTGAGCCTACTCACACTAAAATGTAGCAAATACCCAGCACTCGGCCTTTCCAGCAGCTACTGAATATTTACAGGTGCACATAAACATTCAACACCACTTACTGTTGGCAAGTGAGTACAAGAACACTAAACGGACAGTTCACCAACTATCACCGAGTAATAAACTACACAACCTTTATGGCTCAGGCCGCCGCCGCCGCCTCCTCCTTCCTCTCCCCTTTTCTTCTTTTTCCGCAGCTGTCTTCATTCCTTAAATGCCTTCTTAATTGGTTGAGTCTTCTAATTGGTTAATTGATGCTAATTGATTGGCTAATAGGTAGAACACAGACACACCAAAGGAATGCTACAGGCCTTTTTACCACGGCGGTCACAACATACCAGAAGGTTCTTCTAATCTTCACCATACTACACATGCAAGTCACCCTATTTTTACTACCCACTACTGGACTGTGTCGTTGGTTCTTTTATAAAAAACTGCAAAAGCCTTTGTGCTGCTATTATTTTAAATCTGATGCAAAGCAACTGAGTTTTGCCCACCAGCATACAGAACACAATCTTTCACAAAGAATAACTTATTCCATCCCAAAGTTCCTTAGCAACCGGGGCTGCTGCAGATCCACTGCTGTGGAGCTCATCTCTTCTTAAAGGAGGCCTTGAGATATTGATCGCACCCCATGAAGTACACGTGTAACATTGATAAGGCAAATACGTCAGGCCGTCTGAAGCTGGGGCAAGGAGAACCCAGAGGTAGGACCAACAAGAGCCTTTGTGGTAACGTGTAGTATGATATATCGGCATGTGAAATTACCACATTGTACATTTTTTCCTTTAACTCCACAACATTATTCCCTTTCCAGGTTATCTTCAGGACCTACTTACATCTGTAGACAAATGGTAGGCAGCCCAATGGCATGAAAAGTCAACAAACAGGATGTATGGCATCCCATCAGCAGCTCCGGGGATAAGAAACACTATCCGGAGACACACGAGCAAAATAAACAGCTGTTCCTGCCAACTATCTGAGCTGACAGTGGAGTTTATGTGCTAAACAGAAGTCTAAAGGAAAGCTTATTAGCTTCTGTCACACTGCCTGACAATCATTGTGAGGCTTCCGGAAAACCAAAGCAGGTGAACGGCTGTACGAGTGGACTGGGGAACCTTGGCTAGGACGAAACTGCAGGGGCTGAGAAGGACTTTAAAGGGCTCATGCATACATTCAAGAGGTCCAGTCTGACTTGGGGGGGGGGGGGTATCAGTGGGGTATGCAGGACTCATACATATACATTCAGGAGTCAAGGACTGGGCAGAAGGGTCGTCTTTGCCCGGCCGAGGGCCACATTTCCAGTACAGCAAACAGGTGTGGCGGTAACAGGACTGAAATTCAGAGCAGGTGACTATGGGGGGCACAATTTTAAACCACATTATTTGTAAGATCCATCCTGAAATTCTGACAGCAGCAAATTTAAAATAAATAAATAAATAGATACATAAATAAAAGGAATAAGTTAATATAATAATCAGTAAAATGTTTTTGTGATGTGGTAGTTAAAAAACAGACACCTTATGACAATACATGCTGTTGACCGCACCATGCAGAACTCAGTTTATCCATATAAATTTATTCTTTCATTTTTCGAATGAAATGTGAGCTCACATGCTGGAAACTTCACTTGTGCCTCATCTTGCAAGCACAAAAGTGACTGGAAATCTGTTTCTAGCATGGAATTGAACACAGGTTCACCCACTATTTAACAATTAATAATCCTAATAAAAAAGCTTAATTCTTCAGTTTATAAACAGTTATGTCCTGTTTAAAAAAATCAGATAAAAGTATAGTGCATTAAAAAATGTGCCAATTTAATTTTATTTTTTCTGTTTTCATCAACAGCTCATACTATGCAGGGCCCTTTACATTGACAACATGGAGTGTGAGGCAGGAAAAACAAACAAATGCCAATTTACTATATTTTATTAATCTGATACAATGTTAAATTTGTCTGCTTTTAAAATAAACTATAAAAACTATAATGTCTATGAGTTTGTATTTGTGTTGGGCCTTACAGATGCTGGTATGTTAACTTCACATCTCAGAAAAAAAGAATAAAAAAAGTGTAGCAGAGAAAAAGCAGTGAGCTTTATCAAGTATTAAGAAGTGTTTCACCTTAAAATTCCACCTGCACTTCACTGGGCAAGCAGAAGTGACTGATCAAATAAACATGTTTGTCAGAATCTTGTTATTTAACCCTAACCATCAAAAAAAGCATAATAACAGATGTACAGGTACCTCTGTCTATTTGTTTAGTAGTTCCTGTAAAATGTTATAATATGGCAATAAATTAAAATCTGCAAGATGCTCTGAAGCCCCCGAAACACTCAGTTAGAGCTCCTTTCTCCGATCCTCCTTCTGAGGGTGCATTTCTCCCAATAATAGAATTGCAGGCCAGTTTTGCTTTGCAACAGAGAAATTTCAGAAGCAAAAAAATTAAAAGAAATTCAACAATAATAAACTCAGAAGCATTCACATTTTTTCTAAATTTGTAACTTTGATGTTGATAACATAAGGTGGAGGTATAGTTCTATATTTCAGTCGACAGCTTTGAGCAGGAAACACGCTGACATATCTTTCCAGCTCTTCTGCTGCGATTCCCTGAGATTTTGAGCATTTGTGAGCCACTTTGCTTTTACTCTCCTGTCAAATTTGTTTCATACATCCCAAAGACAGTTACACTTTTGATTAAGGTTTATGTTAAGATGGATTATGATGTATTACAGTAAACTAACTATAGAACAGTGGAGGAAGAGCAACACAAGATACGTGGCTGCATATCTTCTGCTGTTTAACCAAGTACTACAGCTTGTTACTTTCCCGTGTGCAGAAACCATTTTTAAAATAACATTGCAACACTCTAAAGGTATAATTAAATTACTTTGCATTTTTGTTAAAATAAAACAATCAGAAAAATATTCAAAAATATATTTTGGTTGCTTTTGTAACTAACGTATCATTGCATACAAAACACTGACATTGACAAACTCCATGGAATGAAACTATAAATTCCTTTGGTAGACTGCAGGGGGAGCCATAACACCACTGAACGAAAAACAAAAAAAATTAACAAATAAATGCATCACATGCCAGTAAACTCACTGTTCATTAATGACCCCTGAAAATACTAACCTTTTTTTTAACACAGTATTTATAAATAATTTCCAAGACTCTATCATGCTTGAGATGAACAGAAAAGAAATCACCATCAGGCAGCTTGAAAGACGCCAATTCAAATAAAATGGCACCCGAATGACCTAGTCGCACTTGCTGGTCATCATCCGTACAGTGGCAGATTCAGTACTTAATGTCAATCCCAGAGTTACAGTTAATGCACTCACTGTCCTTGTCTACTGACACACACAAAAAAACAAGAGATTAAAAAAAAAACAGTGAGCCTGCAGTGACCATCATGGACGCAGAACCCCAGTGAGCATCTCAACATCTTCATGTGAAGAAGCTGGTGCCTCCTGTCAGCTGGAGCGTGACACAGACACACCTGCTGCACCGGTCCACTTCTCCTGAGCAATGCCAGTGGTCACCTGGGATCAACCTTCCACCTTCACCTGAAACTAACCCGCTTGCCCATCCCTTATAAATTAAGATACTAATAAAAGCAGTAGTGTTTTCTCCCCTTAGTTAATTCACTTGTTTTATCCATTTATACAGTTGATAATTTAAAAGGAGAAAAGGAGTTAAATTGTCTTTGTTCAATAAGGTAGCAGCATTTATTCATGCAGGAGTTGCTTTTCTACAAAGAAATAGTCAATCACATTGTAATATGTAGCTAGCAAATTCATCCAAGGTGACTTACAATGTTACATACATTATGCTAAACTCCACCCCCCCCCAAAAAAACAAAAAAAACAAACACATTTATACACCAGAACAAGGAAATGTACCCATATACACTAGTAGGCGACTAGTCATCAAACGTGTCTTTGGACTGTAGAACAAAACAGAAGCACCTGGTGGAAACTCCCTTTGTTCAGGGAGGACATGTGAAGCCCACACAGTCTGAATAGGGATCAACCCCATGTCCAGCTGCACAGCCCGGGTGCTACGAGACAGCAGCTGTACTCGCTGTACCACAATGCAGTGCGCCTTCAACTGGCTGCCTTCAGCTTCAAACCTGTAAATTTAACAACCATGCTATCTGTTAGCCACAAATTATAAAAATGTTCTACTGCTTTCTCGTCTTAGTATGACTTGGGGGAGGGGGGGCACCCCCCCCCAAACTTCCACCAGCTTGTAGGCCAGGAATTGATGTTAATTGATGAAAGCCGCTTGGGAAAAAATTTCCCCCTGCTTCTCTCATGTCAAAGGGTGTATAGAGGACTGAGAGACCCTCCCCTCCACCGTGACCCCAACACGGACGTCTGCAAGGTCAACTGATCAATACAACAACTGGAGCAGCACGCCTGAGGGAGCACATCTGATTTCTGGAGTAAAAGACCTCACCTCACAAGTCTGCACGCCTTATGTTTCCTACTTGACCTGTGGGTCTGCAGTGAAATGGTAAGCAGAGGGAAAACATTCACAGTCTCTTATCAGTAACACTGCGGCTGTGCAGGATGGATGGACGGACATGAACACACACACACACACACGCACACACACACACACACACACACACAAACATTCAGACAAATGTCCTCCACCCGCAGCTCTCTTTTCCCTTTGGACTTCCATTTCCAGGACATGACAGCACCCACAGCGACTTGCGGTTTCAGCGGATGAGGCAAGTTAAATCCAACTGGGCTTTTAAACATAAGAAAATCTCCACACAGGTTCAAAGGAGTTATATGTCACTAAAACATGGGAGCTGCATAGGTAGGAGCAGAGCCTCATGAACATTTGGACCTTCAATCCATGACCTTAACTATGAGAATGTCAAAAAGTCAAATGTTAGAAAATTTTCCATATGTTAAGGGTTTAAATACTTACCCAAGCGGTATATTTTAGTTCTTCCCATTTTCTTTAAAATATCTGCAGATAACTTGTTTTAGCGCTCACATTTTAGTGTTAGAACATATGAGTTCACATTAAAAATCCAGATTGAAAAAATATGCTTAAGTATAATTTGTAATGAAGGTATTGTTGATAACTGCCAAGCGGATTGAATACTTCTGTATTGCAACAATTTCCATAAAATGCCCGTATCTCAAAACTTCTTTGAAGCAATGAAGGAAGTAACAAGCTAACGGCTCCCACTATACCTGTTGTCCACTTTTGAAAAATCAGTGGCTGGTCACTCTGCCACCATTGCACAGTACTTAAAGAAACAGCGTATAAGCAGTTTTTACGTGCATTACGGGTAAAACAACTAACGTTCTGATTTGTGTTCGTTTCAGTGATAAAATTGCACAAGTTTATATTTATTCAGGTGTTTCATTGACAAAAAATGGTCCTTAACGCAGTAGTAATGCGACGTGGCGTTCAAATGATGTTCAAATTTACTAAATGTTAATAAAAAAGCAGGGGAAATGGCTCAGTGGCAATTTGGAGGAACGACTGCAGAAACTGTAAACTTGCCTTTCATGCAGTTTAAAACAAAATATATTTGTTTGTGACCATCAAAACGGATCAGAAATGAAAGCCACATGAAACCCCGGCTGGCTTTTGTTTGATGAGGTGCTGGTCCCCCCCCAGAAACCGATGTACATTCTCAACTTTCTCAAGATGTTAAGCCTCGCATCACTTTGTGTGCTCTGACATAGCCTGGAGGAGCACAGATGGCTTTTGGGCATGCGCCCAACACCTTAAAGTGTTCCTGACAATGTGAGCAAATCCTGCCTGAAAAGATTACGCCTAATCTTGCGACAATGGGCTAAACGGCAAACCTTCTCACCTGAAAATCAAATTATTTCTCCTCCTTCAAAAGTCGGCAAACCCTTTCGGTAACAGAACGCGCCCCTGTAAGTAAACAGCAATCAAGCGCGTCTCCCCCAAACAATGACGGAAAATGATGTAATGTCTGCGTGCCAGGGCGGCGGGAGGACCCGAAATAAAACCGCGCTTGCATAAGACGCCGTGCTCCACACCGACACAAGAACACAGGATTCAATTACGGGCAATTAGCTGAGAACCCACGCGTTCCACAAGCGGTTCTGAGGAAGTCCTTATCTGGAGCAGACGAGAAGTCGCGGGCGTTGATATTCCTTGCCACTTTCTGCCCTGGGTTCAGTGCCACTGGAACCCTTCAGACCATTATGAAATAATCAAAAAGAGCCGATAAAATCCTTCATCTCAGGACGGTACTAAAAGGGGGCCAATTTCAATGCAAAAGGCAACGGGGAAATTAATGACTGAGCAAACCATAATGTGGGCCTGTTGAGCTTTCCCTCTGTCGGTGAATGTAGAAATAGGAAAATTGAGATAAGGCCACAGTTGGGGTTGTTTGATAGGAGGCATCGAGAGGGCTCGCTGCCTGCTGGTGATCAGCCATTAGTGGGCAGTTAATGAGGAGCAGAAACCCAGTCTGGATGGCCCTTCTCAAGTGTCCTCTGCACTTGGCAGCAGGAGCATCCCGGTTGGCCAGACACAGCCTGCGCTGGTGCTACAAGCCTTACGAAGCAAATTAAAAGCTGCCCGTCAGTACCAATGAATGTCTGTAAATGAAGTTTATACACCAAATACACTCATTAGCCAACACAACATTTAATTTGATGAACTTCAGCTGGATGTTTTGAAACTACAAACCATTTTAAACAGAACGCATCTATGAAAGAGCATTAATATTTCAGGCATCTCCTGTGGGGTGACTGTTAGTGGAGAATTATTGGACTACAGTAATTGCAAACATCGCACAGATGCTTTTTTAGGAGAATACTGCACGAAGCAAAAAAATGATAATGCTCCCCATATCTATTAAAAAAAAATTGAAAAACACAAGTGCAACGAAGGGATGCATTAAGGGTCCGGTGGAAGCTGAACTGAGACATGAACAGCTATGCTCTTCACAATCTCCAACTCGCAGTAGGAAAATAATGCCCCCTGTCATAGGTTATCAGTTTGATGACAACATTTCAATTGACTGGATACAAACGGACCTATGGTAAAAGATCGATAAATGTGACACTTGACAGTAAAAGCATTTATTTATTCTCTCTCTCCCTCCCCTACACACCGACAAACACAGCAAAAGCTAGTACACAGCACTGTGAAAAAAGTCTTATAAACCAAAAGCGTTGGTTTAAATCCCACAAGGGACTTCCCAGTGGTACCCTTGAGCGAGACACTTAACTTCGATTTGCTCCAATAAAAATGTTGCAGCATAAAAATGAACAAAACTAAGTCGCATTGCATAAAATATACGGTAAACTGCAAAATCTTTGCCTTAGTATTTAAGCTCCCGGTTCCCAAATTCTCAATACGTTAACCTGCATATATTAATACTCGGATCCATATCTGAGTTGGGAAGCAATGAATGCGGCACGATGAATGCCATTCAGGCGCGGCCAAAGTACCTCAGAGAAAAATTCTAAATTGGTGCCTTCTCAGTCTTTGCCTCATGTGGCCCGGGTTCAAATGTAGTTTCTGGTTTTCATCATTTTGGTCACTTCTGTTGAGTCAGTAAGTTCATTACAGTACCAGCAGTACAGTAGGTACATTTTCATGTTTTTATCTCGATATTGTTTTCATTTTTTATTTAATTTTTTTTTACATGAATCTCACCAGTACACATTTCTTGCCATGTCTTTGTATAATAAAGAATGAAACGTAATGTGTGGCACAAACTTAAAAAACTGCACATAAATTCACAAATCCATATTCATTACCTAATTAACTTATCATGCTGAAATAAATGTACAATTTCAGAGTGTTTGGCATATTATGGGGAAAGTAGCTGGGGTTTCTTGGAGTATAAGTGTACACAAATGTTGAACATCTCATTCCTGACTATGTGAGCAGTTTCCCATTGAAGTAGCATTCACACAGCATTGCCACAATCCAACCACTCCTCTGTTATATTTAGAAAATCAAACAGCTCAATACTCCAGAGGTGAGCGGCGGTTGGAGCCAGTCAACCTAAAGAAAGAATTGAGGCTGAAGCCCAGTGGTGAGGTGTTCCACCTAGGTCCATCTCCACATCTGTGCTAGTACAGCAATATGAGGCTTCAAATGCCAGCAATACATTCATTTACATTCGGATCACAATTCCAAACATCCAGTGCCCCGTCATTCGCATAGCACCTGCAGATCCAGACTACGGGTCCGGGCCTTTGCTCGGCACAAGGATCCGATTTGTGGTGTTTTAAATAACGTGACCCCAGCAGCTTCTTTCAGATAAGTTTTCTGCTAGGAGCTATTGATGATGCGCTAACATCGCCACAGAACCTGAAACAGTGGGTTGGTAAGGACCCAGCCTGTCCTCTGCGTTTGGAGGTAGGGACAATAAAGCATGTATGAGCAGGTTGTAAGGTTAGCTTGTCGCTAGGTCGGTATACGTGGAGGTATTGAAATACCTGGCTGCGGCCATTGAGAGATGGAGAGTGCAGGTAAGGTGAGGACTTGAGAGTGGAAATTCAGTGGTTCAGTTGGTTAGGGAAGGAGAGGGTACTAGGGAATGCTTAGGTAGAAAGGATATAGGTCATTTAAGGAGAATTAGAGACTGGGAAAGGCCAGTCGACCTGGGAGGAAAATAGGTTGTGCCCCAGGAAATAGTTAGCAGAAGCTTGAGACCTGATGTGGTACTGTGGTCAGTAAGCTGGTGTGTAGTGTATTTTATAGAGCTGATGGTCCCGTGAGAGGATCTATTTGAAGACACGCAATAAGAATAATTCCTTACAGTGGTGTACTAAGCTGCTCTAGGTGACTGGCAGAAAGGGGGTTGCAGGGGATGTAAAGAAATGCGCTGTCTTGCTTGGCGTGAAAGTGTCATGTTCTAAGTGCAGCTTGGATGGAAGCTGTGCATATGTGGGTTTCTGCATGTGCGTATGCAGCAGAAAGGGAACATCTGCCAAAACCAAAAGCGACTTTGCTTTAGCACATAATTTGATAATATACAACTTTCAAATTCTTTTGTCCCACTGAGCCACAACTGGAGTAAAATAACTTTAGTGGTACGTGTAATCTCTACTTCTATTACTGCCCTTACATTTATTATTTAGTACAGAATTAACACAATGACATAGTATGTGTGCTTATTACTACAATTTTTCCACACAGGATCCGCTCCTGAGGCCAAATGACTTAGGTATGCCCTTGATCGTATGTTTTACAAGACAAAATGACTGCAGGTAATAATTACACTATCACAACCAGAAGGCATAATTATAATATATAATGTAACATTATAATTAAATAACCAGGCAGGTAATCTGATCATTTCAAAAGCAAAAATAACCTGAGAAACCGATAATGCCAGAAGTGATCAAATTTTTTAAAAAAAGTCTGAGCTCCTGCACTTTGCTCAAGCAGTATATCTCCTCTCCTGTAAACATTTAAAAATTTCATCTGCGCATACTGCATGACCTCTGTCGGACAGACGGAACCCACGAGGACTTCTGAGGTTTATTTATTCCCAGCTCGAGCAGAGGGCAACTATGTATTCAATAATAAGCTTAATTAATATTTGCGGAAGAATGTGTTGTGACACCCTGCAGCATGGGCAAGGAGGGCTGTGGACATCATCTCCCTTATTATAAACTATTACTCAGCCACAGATCGAGCCTTCTGGGTCCTGCATATTGATGCCCACTGCACAGGTGGTCCATTACAGGCAGGATTTCCAAATTAACTGTTAACAAACCACGACTAATCACACAAGGCACAGGTTTATTTAATCCTAAATGCTCCTTTCCCCCACCTCGTATTAGTGGTTTGCTGGTTTACTTGTTTTACCTGGGGTGTAGAGTTTGTTGGGGGGGGGGGGGGCACTAGCACAGGTGAACTCCCTCCTGCCCCCTTCTGTTTGCTCCACACATGCTAATCAAAAAGCCGCATGAAGTGGCAGAGGGCAGAAAAATTGAAGGTCCGGTCATGCGCGCGTGGTTAAAAATGCTGACCAATGGTTATTTTCAATATGGGTGAGGAAAAAACTGACGATAGAAACAATATCATTATTAAAATTATTATTACTGACTATGCTGTACGTGCCTTCTGAATTCCTCTGTCGTTTTTTTTTTTTTTTTAAACCCTGTTGCACTTAACTTACCCAATGAAACTGAAAGTCAATTTGTACAAAAATGACTGCTAAACAAACAATAATATCAACCTAAATGAAAAGAAAATGTCCATAAAACACCTGCCAGTGATGGCCAACAGATGACAATGGGACAGGGGTCCCTAACAAGCTCCCACCCCACAGCCACACAGCCACTGGCTAACCAGCCTCCCTTATGACTAAATTGTGGCTCTTGACAGGAAAAGGCACTTTACTATGAAAAAAGCAGAAAATGACTCACATTAACATTTGTGTGACTCTGAGCCTCTCTGAGCCTTTTCCTCTTTTAAAAAAAACCGGACACTTCAAAAGGAGTGTTTCTCACAGAAGGAGGGAGCAAATTAAAATGGCCATTTGTAAAGATATGATAGTCCAGACTTGTCAGAAGCTTTTGGGCCTCGGGGAGCTCAGAGGCCCAGTAGCACCTGGGCAGGACAGAGAGCCACAGTGCCTACATTTAAATGTCAAAAACGAAGCAAAAAATGGCAGAGTGCCAGCTGACAGCTAAATATCATCTCATGAAATAGTAAAATGCACAAAGAAAATGAAGGAAATTTCAAAAGTCAAATTCAAATACTTGACACTTGCACACCACAAGCAAGTGTTTTAATGAGATATTAACTGGCGACGAAGCCCAGATCCCAAAATAAATGTTAAGCCTTGTGATACTGAGTGGCATTCATATCCTGAGACATACCCCAAAAATAAATCTGTAAATATTGTGAGTTCTCCACAGCATCTCTTCCACAACAACAGGAAGGATTTCAGGCTGATGGATCACAAAGGATCTGTAAATCACAGGATCTGTGGTGGGATTGAAAACACAGCAGTAAACTCCATTACTCTGTGCTCGAGCTCTAAATGTAGGGGAAGGACCGAGAGCAGCGCATTTCCATTTAAACCCACTCTGCTCGAAAATAACCTCTTGTTCCTGAAAAACACCCATCTTCAAACGCTCCGGTTACAAATTGAAACAGCTGTACGCCAGCGAGCGGGCTTCAAAAAGGTTCTTCAGCTGACAGCTCTAGAAGACGGAACTGAGACCCATGAATCTCGGGTTGTCAAAACACTGTCATGTCAGTTATAAGCCCTGAGATGGGAGGATATAAAGGCAGCATCAGTCACTGCAAAAGACACACTGACACCTCTCACACCCACACACCGGCTGTAAAAGCTGTTTGGGGGGAGGGGAGGATAGCGGGAGGGAGCATTGAGGGCAAAGACACTGACTGCAGGCCAGGTCTGGAACACATCTCCAACCCCCTTTTCCAGCTGCAGAGAGAACTGAGCTCACCGCTCCCTCAGCGCACCCCCAGCCCCAAACCCTCCACACACACACACATACACACACGCAGGCATAGTCTCAGGTTCAAGCTGACACATGGGGGCCAAATTAAATCCTTACTCGTAGCAAGACTTATAATACCCGCAGGGTTACAGTTTCGCTGCGGGTGCAAATTTTTAAAAATGGAACTCCTGGTAATTTAACTAAATTGCCATTTAGCATCTGAGCCCTCTTTCAAGAGAGACACTTAACAACAACAACAGTAACAAAAAAAAAGAGAAAAAAGATGAATGACATGACAAACAGACAAGGGTACTGCTCAGCCGCAGCTGAAAAAATTTGCCTGAGAGCTTTAATTTCATGCAAATGAGAGCCTCGTACTGTAAGACTCATTCAGTTGCCAAGCTCGACGCAAGCCACTCCGTACCTGTGTTCTCTCGAATGCTCATTTTCGACACGCATGCAGTCATTTTCAAATTTACAAATGTACAAAGTACGCTATTACAGACAAATACATCGTAATACATCGCCAGAGTACAATAAATCTCCAACCCATCCCTGGATCATGAACAGTTTTAAACTTAGTCATTCCAATTGCATTCATTACTCTAACTAGCAGTTTAAACATAGCCATTCCTTAGAATAATCAATAACTATCATTATTATTCTTTTTTTTTTTTTTTAGCACAAAATGTTTTCCAGAGGGGAATTTCACACCAATTTAACCTGTTGGCCATTTGTGTAAAATACTAATATTTGCCTACACTACTGTACTCACAGAAGCAACACCCGTTACCTTTCAGGAAATAAACCTAAACATATTGGTTATAAGTTCAGTTCTTTGATCGCAAATCTCTCTGCCCTTCATGCCGTGATTATTTTATCTCACAGGCGTTACTGGAGGAGGATGACAGACCCCCATCCTCATGCTTAGGCTTATTAAGACCTATTAAGATGATTCAATACGCTGAAACTTGCAGTAACTTTTTCTCAACTGCTCCCATTGCCCCAACTTAGTCTTTGGACACAAGTACAGTTGACCCTTGTACAATGCAGGGGTTAGGGGCGCAGACCCTGCACGTAGTCGAAAATCCGCGCATAACTTTCCACCCCCCAAAAACTTACTACTGTTGACCGGAAGCTTTACCAATAACATAAACAATAGGTTAAACATATGTATGTTATATACAGTATTATAAACCGGTGTTGCTCAACGTTTATGGTATTACAATAAACATGATGAAAAATACGCAATAACCGCAAAATTACTTTTTACTGTGTTCGCAAAAGGAAAAATATGCAATACATATTTTATGCATTTATGACATACTGTACACGACAACATTTTTTATTTGAACTCGTAGCTTTCTTGCATCATCTGCATTTTACGTATGTGCATAAAAAATTTTTTTTTCCCTGCATATACACAACAGTTGTAGTAATTTATGGTACTGAAAAATAAAACAGACATTATTTCAGTAGTACATTATGTACTACAGTAGTTAATTTCATGCATTTATGATTTACTGTAATACCATCTTAACGTGTTTACATTTCTCTCGCCTGCCAATAGCACCATGTAAGTCTGTGTTTGTGTGTGTAAGTTTTAACCAATTTTAACTTTTTTATAATACATGTGTATACAGTACATGATCTACATATTTTATGCATCCATGACATCACAAACTTTTTTTAATGTCAAACTTTCGCAAATCGCCAAAAAAATTTCCAATATATTTACTGAAAAAAATCTGCATAAAAGTGGACCCGTGCTGTTCAAGGGTCGACTGTAAAACCCTCACGCACTCAAAGGAGAAGTTTTCTTTGGATTTATATTTTTCTTGGAGTGGAATCCAAGAGGCACAACTTTCCAGGAGAAATTTCAGCGGAAAAAGTGGGAAGTTCTGCGTGCGGCCTGTCTAAACTGTGAACCTTCGCTGTCCCAACTCCTAGTCACGTGTCTTTGGCCTCACCTTTGGGAGATCGGCAGGAACCACTCCTTCTGCTCTGATAAGCAAACAAAAGCTCTTTGCTTTGTGCAAAGGGCTGGAAAATAAATCTGAGTCACTGCCAAACATCTGATCTGAGGAACAACAGATTATTTGGCCCAAATCCTGTCCACTTCTTTAGACCTTCACACTGCCGACGAGTCACAAAACTGCACGTCCTTCATTGGAAGGATTAAGAAAGCCTTAGCGAGAGGTGGGTAAAGACGGATGATAAAAATGTCATTTTCAGAGATTGAGTTTTTATATCACAGTGAACTCCGACAGCCTACTTCTTCCTTATTTCTCAGGTTTCTCTACTGAGACATATCTCACTTAACACTGCACATCAGGTCACCAGTCTCAAGAATAACCCTACTGTGCTTTTGGGAAACTTCCTCAAAGAAAATTAAACTTTGAGACCCCTCATTGAGATTAAGAAGCACAACTAAAAAAGGTGACACAAAGTTTCCCTCCAATCACACATTTTGGAGTAATTTTGTCAATGTTTCAGCAGAGGTGTGCGACAACGGTTATGCAGAAGCTTTTGCATCCCTGTTTGTTATACGTAAATCTTTGAAAAGGCAACAAACTTTAAGCGAACATTTTTCGTGGTGCACGGTTACAAAACAGATATCCTGACCCTGAACAAAATATGACTTACCTGGCTATTCGAACCAAAGTTAAACACATATGAAACGCATACGGAACGGCATAAAATCTATCAACGTTAAAGAAATCATCCACGTCAGAATATTCTCTCCGCGTCCTACTTCTTCGCAACTTTGAAGCATTTCATTACCCATATCAAATAAGCACATGAAACGCCAAGTATTAAATCAAAGGACGCTAGGAAACTGAGACAATGCTATTTTGGAAGTAATGGAATGTAAATGGAATTCGGCAGCCGCTGACGTCTCGCCGTTCTCTTCTGAGCCAACAGAAAACAGGAAAGCAATGGAAAGCAGTCAATCAGCATAGCGTAAATCACATTCATCCCATTGATTTTTAATGTGGTTATTCCCCCCCCAACCACCACCACCACCACCACAACCATGGCATAAGGCTGCCTGCTAAGGAATTCGAAGCCGTGACTTTATTCCTTGAGAGAAAAGATGCCTCACACGCACCTTCGGACACCACTTGTCAAACCACGCAGCAGCACTCCTGAAACCAAGGCTACTTCCCTTCATTCCTTTTCCACATGTTTGTAACATTTCAATACCTTTCTGTTTTGTATTAAGTCACCATGTCTGTTTAGTGTGTTGTAGTAGATACTACTAATCGGTATAAGAGCAGGATAACAATAAAATGAACCTCGAACCCTAAATTGCACTTGAACTTACAAACAGAATTTGAACAATCGATACAAGATAAATAATACAGCTGATTGTTTTCGTAGATTGATCATATTGGGTCTCGGTGGGGTGGGGTAGGGTCTCAGTGTCCATCTACAGAAAGAACACGGTGTGTGAAGCAGGGAACGTGCAAAGGGCTTGGCAGATTATTTTGTTATATTTTATTAATATGAAGTAACATTAAAGTCATCCAGCTTAAAAAGGCCAAAAATAAAAACTACGTGATGCCTGCAACTTTCTATTAATCAAGTTACACTTGTTACTTCTTCACTTCAGGTGCCACTGGAGAAAATACTAGAGTATTGCCTAGAGACTCAGGACAGCTGGAGAAAGTATTGAAGCGTTTCTCTTTAAAAACTGAACGGTATGTTTGTGGTCTGGAAAAAGCAGCTAACAGTATCACAAAGATGTTTCCTAGAATCAGGTAACCTAAACTTAACCATCAGAAAATACTAATAATAAACCCCAGCAGGTATTTGTTGAGATACTTATCTTTGACTTACAAATTTTCACATATGCAAGTAAAACTATTTAAAACCCTTGACTAAGTTATGAGCAACTATGAGTCACTAAAAAGATGAACAGTGGGTCATTTTTAAAGTTCACGCTGTAACGGTAATTACGTCTCCGACTTACTAGGCTGCACATTACAAGCTGACTTTCAGAAAAGAATTATGCTTAAAAAAGGGGACACGCACTTCTGTTTATTTGCTTAAAAATCGTTTTTGGACAGACTTCGATATAGCAATAATAAATACAGGTATGTGCCACTTAACAACAGGGATACGTTCTGAAAAACACGGCGTTAGGCCATTTCGTTGTCGTGCGAAAATCAGTGTCCATGCGCTGCATCATGTTGTTTTGACTTACAGTATATTATTATTATTATTATTGTTATTATTGTTATTATATATGGTATAGCCTATTGCTCCTAGGCTACAAACCTGTACAGCTTGTTACAGCAGATGTGCTAAACACGAGATGTACGAGGCTGCTGCTGGTGTAACACGGCATACTGTTTTACAGTAAACCTTTTTTTATATAAGTGGAAAGTGTACACTAATATAATGACAAAAAGTACAGTATAGTAAATATATAAACTATTATTATTAGTATTATTATTTTTATTATTATTATTATGTACTGTATATAATCTTATGGGAACACCGTTGTATATGCACCATTGTATACGCTCGCAGCTTGGCGCTGAGCAGCACGTCATTATGTGGCACATGTATAGCAATAATAAATTATATCCGCAGTCATCTTCCTCAACCCCCTCCGTTTCCCTTTTGGTTAGGCCTGTTTTGCTTTATACAAGCACAGAAAGAAAATTTAATTAAAATTAAATGCGACTCAGAAATGTTTGTATCTTTTCAAAATTTGTAACATGACATACAAGTGCATATTTATTACTTTGACAACATTTTTCTTTAATTTATTGAGAACTTTGAAAGGAGCGTCGCGAGCAGTCACAAGCTCCGGTACGCCAAAGAGTCCTTGTCCTCTGCTCCAAAAACCGTAAATGGCACCTTGGGCATCACTTGTCGCCCGTCTTTTCGCCACCCACCGGGAGCTCGGCAAGACACAATAAAGCCCATCTGCCAGGCCCGCCTCTATCGTCGTGCTATCTTGTGCACCAGACAACTGTGACGCTCGCAGGTTCCACCATCTGTCCACCGGTGCAATGGCATAATACTGGCATTGAGGACTGCAGGGGCAAAAGGGTTCACCCAACAACAAACACACCTACATGATACTGACGGAAAAGCCCGCTGGAGTCACAAGCAGTAACACACGTACTTGGACCATGGCCTGTCGGGAGGCTTTTCCTCATTTCCTCATTCTGCACACAATTCCTTTTTCATAACTGTTACACTCTCTGTGAAGCACGTACGGATTTTAAGACATTATATCTTGGTTATGGAGACCTACGACATTTGTACTTGACTCACTCTTTCCTACAGACTTCCTCACTTGCAAACTCAAATTTGCACGGACGTAAGTGTAGAAATAAACGGTAGCAATAGTGCCAATGGTGACAATGATAATCATACGGTGTCGCTGCGTGGGAAAAAACCCTAAATAAAAATAAACTTAACCGAATTGGCAAGTTGTAGGTGCTTCTTTTCCTGCTTTTCTAGTGGATGTCACAAGAAGCTACCACACATCGCACAGCGTTCACATGACTCCGTTAACACCTCAAGCATAACTGAGCATAAAAGTACGTTAAGGAATCCGTTGTTTCGCGTGCGCCTACGACCCCTGAAAGGTTGTCGAGTGACTTTGGAAGAGCTCTAGAGCTGCCGCCGTGTGGTCCCCTTCTCTGTCTTCTCAGGATGCCCGACTCCGTCCCATCTTTGCCTGCGCCGACGCCATTGTGTTAAACTGCAGATAAGCTGCTAACTGAACTCCTGACAGCAAAGCGCACGATTAGCGAACTGCCGACGAGGGAGCTGTGCACGGTGACAGGGACAAATGGTGACCTTTGATCTCATCCTTGTGCTTGGGTGGCAGAGGGGAGGAAACAGCCCTCGCCGCTGTGTCAGTGTATCATTAATACTCATTAGGAGTGGCAGCGTCGGGCATCTCAGCATGTGCCAAGCAACAATGCCTCTACCATGTCGACACAGTTAATCTAATTATTACAAGCGGTACATTGCTGCATCCATCATATGTACCACCAGAATTAATCAACCGACTGGAAGTGGCAGCTATCAGGGTTCTGGGGGGCACTCGTGTCAGTTTGCAACAAAAGTCTTGTCTTGTTTCTCGGATCTTTAACCATTCTGGCAGCTTAGGCAGTGAGGCGGCAGTCACGTGTGACTCACAGGGCCCGACGCTGCAGCTCTGGGCAGAGTGCCGCTTTGGCTTTCATAGGCAAAAGCCTGTTGAACTGCGTCTCTCTTACCTTCTCGACACCTCTTCGTCTGCTGCTGCGCTAACCGGGTGGCTGTAGCACAAGTGCTGGAGCTGTGGCAGTAGTCGGAAATGCTGACCTTTGCCGTGTTACTCTGAAGACCAACAAAGTATCTGTAGAACGCGGCGGAGGAGCCGGTTTCATCTCATCGAAAAAGGTGTTGGGTCAGAACCGCGTGACTGAGCGTGCCTCATACAAAAGCGAAATAAATACATGCGAATAGAAAGTATTCCTTCACACAATTTGTCTGTGAGAGCCAAAGCCTTTAATTGTCAGCCGTTGTGGCTTGTGAATGACCACTTGTTTGTTGAGCTTTAAGTATGACACCAATAAGTTTAAGACTTAAATACATCTTACACAGCTAGGGATACTGGCCTTAATCTGATTATAGCCCGGGGGGGGGGGGGGGCACTTACCAATCGATGCTTCTTCTGTAATTTCTTTTTCTTGCCCAACGAGGGCACCAGGCGGGGGTTGTTCTCCTGGTCCGAGTGTTGGTGTCGTGCCCGTTGCTGAAGATGGTGGTTGTGGTGGTGGCGGTAGTGGGCCTTGCGCGAACCCAGACTCAGCCCATTGGGCATGCGGCCGGGCCTCTTCTTATGCAGGGTCCCTGGCTGGGTGTTGGCACGGTCCTGGGGCTTGAGGGCCATGTCCTTCTGCAGAGGACAGGTAGAGAGAAAGGCCATTAACCTGCACGCCAGCAGCAGCTGCACCCACACCCAGCACAAACAACCCACTGGTACTGCACAATTACAACGAGTAACTTCTCAGGCATAACCAGCAATGCACAGATGATTTACAGAGTATAGCTCCACCATGTCTAACATTATCAATTAAAAGAGTTAGTCAAAAAGCAGAATTAGTCTTACAAATGAAGGAAAACAATAACCATTTTACACTAGGGTCTAACCGCTGTCTGCCTGACTTTGTTAAATGAGTATAATTCCCGTCTGGGGTTCTAATTATACACAGAAAGGATTGTTTACACACAAGCAAGCAATAATTCAATGATGCCAGAAAAAGCAAATTGCAGATGCCAAACAGATTTTGAAACAAAAGCAATCGGTGAGCTAATCTTAATTTGTGAAAAACATCCTGCAATCACAGGGCTGAAAACGGCACAGTGTTTCACGTACGCTGGAAAACATCCATAACCCTAAGCGTGCATATTAAGGATATTTGAAAATGATTTTTCGTCGGTTCTTACAGCACTTGATCCCTCCTAGGACCTCAACAACGGACCTTTGGGCTCCATTCAGACACCACAGCACCTCATACGCCTTTTTCCATTTTATTCGCGCGACGTGGCCGCAAGCCGACGGTCAGCCACACGTGGACTCTTTGCCAGAATGGCAGCTGCCCAAGAAGCCCCCAGTTAACAGGACACAGATGCAGTCTATCGTCTAAAAGGTACACAAAAGCCCAGCGCTGTACACAGCTAGAGAGAGACGTGGAGCTGGAAGGGGAGCAGCAACTGGTTGGGATGCTTTGGCGTGGTCATTTTGGCTTATTTTCGATTGCTCTATTTGTTATATGTGGCAAGGCGAGATAACTGTAGTGGAACCTTCCACAACTTAATAAAGGTAATTGAAAACGGTGCTTATGAAAGAACGAGAAGCTCCCTGGAAGGAAGATGCTTCCCATCATGCTGGCTGATGTTTTGTCTTCTAGTGTTTGGGTCTCTGGTGTTTATATTTCAAGCTGGGTTTTATACCGCACCTGGTTTGCAGGTTGTGTAATTGGTGTGCGTTTTTGCTGCATTTTGTGGTTTCTACTTGGCCCGAGGGAACAAAGTTATCGGATCGGCTTCATGTGGACTCCTGGTTGCCGGGCTCAGGAGGTGCGGTGGTTGCAACACGGGTACCACGGAGATGAAACAGACCATCTTCTGTCCTGGTGTTGCGATTCCTCTTAAATGTTTGCCCCAGCCAAGTGTGATTTCTTTCCACCTGCTTGTTTTATGCCTGCCCTTTGACTGTGCCACTGTGTGTACTGGGTGCTGTGGTAGCATCAGATGCCAGTCATGTGGTTCATAGTTTTATAATTTGTCCAGTAAGTTGTTTAACATTGTGTTTTTGGCACCATTTGATGTGAAGACACATGGGCGTTTGTTGCATGTGGTACAGGAAATCCTCCACCTGGGTGGCCTTCCCTTGTTGCCAGCCTTAGTTGTTCCAGTGGCCCTGAAGGGTTGGGCATTGTTAAGAATTAGTGTTTGAACTTGTTTTTTTTTTTTTTCATGTCCTGTGGTTTTTTTCTTTTAATACTACTTTTTTTTCTTGCTAACCACTTCTCTGACTATCTGCTATAGGATCTGTTGGGAACCATTCGCTCTGGCCTTGGTGTACTTTGCTCAGGTCTCAACTATTTCGCTGGGTGTAATTCCCAGGGTGGTGTACTAGTGTACATAAGAACACCTGTTTTACCTCTAATTAGGGTTTTATCTTTTATTTGATTTTGCTAAACTCTTCCCCCGCCCAGAGAGAAGGTGCATGCCCAAGACGTCACGCCATATTCTGGCATAGTCGCCAGGATGAGCGCTCATGTAGTTGGAACTTGAATATGAGGAAGGAATAATAAAAGGGGCAAATCCTCCCACGTTTGTGCCCTGCCTGGCTACTCCCCGAACCAAGCACACCCTGGTGTGCTACAAACACTTATGCTGCCCTTAAGTCAGAGAAACAGATGTGGAGGGTTTCAGAAACTGGGTCTGGGGAAAATATACAGCGGGGGCTCTAAATATGAGCAACCATACTTTTAGCCCCCGGAGATGGACAAAGAAGTTTGGAAAACCACATCCCTTGTCTACTTGACAGTGCTACCTGCTGCCAAACCGTCACTGTGCAAAGATCGGCTGAAAGCTAGTTATAGGACTCCTGAGGCGGCAGGAAAAAGGCAGAATGCTGGAGTGAGCTCTAAACTCTTCTCTGTCCAAGTGTCTCTGGTCAATCGAGATCCAGCAAGCAAGTCATCTTCCCAGGTGCAGGTCACTCAGCATTAATGACATTCTTTACTGAAGCACAACGTCACAGTTTGCAGGATTCTATGCAGCCCAGGTGAGAGGAAAAGAATGACTTTTTCACCCAAATTTTACTATGGTAAGTAAACTATTCCATATGGACACTTCAGAAAATGAGAGAAAAATCACAAAAAGAAACTCAAACAAGGGAAAATCTTGCCATGGGCAATGTCTGAGTGTATACTGAATGTATCCACAGCTGCTGTGGTAGCTAACGGTGTAAATTACTGTGGATACTTTTTGACTTTAACTTCATGTTTAAAAAGTGTGAAACATATAAGGTTTGTCACATCAGAATCAATAACATCATCTATCTGTGGCAAACTGCAGCACATTTGCTCAGTAACAACCTTGCAGGAGAATTCAATAATTCATTTGGAGCTGGATGACCCCTACCCTAGTTTCAGCACCACAGCGGTGTTCTTACACAACACCCCGCAGACATGACATGTCAGCATGGATAGGCCACCCACAACTAGATGCTCGGTGTAACAAAATGAAGCGTGAAACTGACACAAGTTTGCTACCGACAGTCCGTGAACCACATGTTTTGCGAAAGCAAATACCGGGGATTTCGTTAGCTTTTCTTGGGATTTACTTTTCCCTTCAATGCCTGCTGTTGCGATGACTGAACTGCATGAGGTGTGGAGTGAACAGGATGTGTGGGGGGTATGCAGCACCTCAGTGAGCCACTCTGTTGTATTAGTACTGCCTACTGATTTGCCCTTATTTCCAGCAACCCTCTGGGTGTGTCACCATTTGGAAAGCCGCTCAGCTAAACGTAAAAAGCACCGGACGTTTCCAATGCCACCGAATAAAACGACTGCCAGCATTCTAAAACAAGTTCAACATGAACCTCAGCAGACTTTTTTTTTTTTTTTTTTAATTTTTTTAAAATCCCGATATGTTTAGCCAGGTTATCATATTTACAAACTCTTGCTGACCGTTCAAGATGCCTTCAAATGCCTTGCAAGGTGAAGACAGCTGAGCGGCACTAACTCATTTTTTGTTCCCGTCTTGGCCAGCACGACACTGCCAGGCCATTTCAGTTCCCAGTCACTATATCAAGAAACTGGAGAAGACTTTACACCCAGAAACCAAGAATATCATGGGGCAGAGGGTCAGACACAAACTTTTCTGTGCTTGATTGCAGCTTAGGCAGAGTTCAGCATCTATCAAAACCCACCCTGTAACATCTAAGATGAATACATGGCTTACATATCCCTTTAATATACATACAAATGTGGCTGAAAGCATTGGTTCACTTCCACTTCTTACAAAAAGTTTTCTCCGAAACTGACAAAAGTATTTGGCATTCAGCTTTCTTGAATTCATATCTAAAAGAATAGAAATTTTGCTTTTGATTTATTACTTAACATATTATTTTAAATAAAATGAATGAAAATGGTATGGGCAAAAATATTGGTACCCTAATACTCTCTTTGTACTACAACCATTGGAGATTGCAGTTGAATGCTTTCTGTAGCTCTGAATGAGATTTCTGTACTTCTTCACTGGTAGTTTGGCCCACTGTTCTTGAGCAAACTGCTCCAGTTCTCTCAGGTTAATGAGTACCTTCTCCCAAGTGAGAGTTTCAGGTCTTTCCACAGTTCCAGGTTCTATGGGATTCAGATCAGGACTCATAGCAGCCACTTCAGAACAGTCTGGTGTTTTCTTCTCATTCTTTTCTTGGGTGCTTTTTGAGGTTTGTTTTGGGTCATTGTTCTCCGGGTGGACCCATGAGCTATGACACAGCTTTCTGACACTGAGCTGTAGGTTTCGCTCTAAAATGCCTTGATATTCTTCTGATTTCATTGTGTCCTGCACAGAATTGACGCACCCAGTGCCAGAGACAGCAAAGCAACCCCAAAACACCACTCCTCCTCCTCCTCCATGTCCACAGTAGGGGTGGTGTTCTTTTCTTTGAAAGCTTAATTTTGTTTTCTTTGAAAACAGAGTTTGTGTGATTTACCAAAAAAGCTCAAATTTTGTTTCTTCTGTCAAAAGGAAATTCTCCCTGCAGGACTGCGGCTTGTCAACATGCATTTTTATATCAGTTTTTTTTTAAAAAATGTTTCTGCCTAAGAAGTGGGGTCTTCTACTATGGAGCCCATTTTAATTCAGACAGTGACATACGGTGCAACTCAAAACTGCTGCATCTTGATCCTGAAGGTCAGCTTGAATCTCTTGATGTTTTCATGTTTCCAATACTTTTGGCCACATCTGCACTACACTATTTAATTGCTGATACAATTGGACAGCACAAGCCAAGTTAAACGTACAACTGACCCCACACTCGGCAACCTGTTAGGTGGATGTTTACTACAACAACAACATTGATGCTCCTGTTTCCAATGTTCAGTCAATTTAAATGTACAAATATGGTCACCACAAAAAAAATGGATTGATAATCTATTTCCTTGCACCACTTGTGTTTATTCTGGCAGCAGCAACCGATTTCTCAAAAAATGGTGGTTACTGCTGGGCGCAACTGGGTTTAGCATTGTTCTGTGCTTCTTAAACTATTAGCTGTCCTTGCTAACTGACTGCAAACAATACTTGTGCAGCAACTAACCCCTGACTTTAAAATACACCAAAAGCCTCATTCTGATTCTGTAATGGGTTTTGCAAATGTCAAATAAAAAAAAACACACACTAAAGATGAATAATGGGCTGCAACTGCCACACTTGAATTCACAAACAACTTCTTTCAAAAAGTGGTTTCCTCTGACTAATAACTGGCTGTGATGGTTAGTGCTTTTCATTCTGCCACACTGATCCAAAAAAAAAAACACTCAACCCATTTCCAGTCGGCTTATGGCAAGCGAAACAGTAAACAAAGCAGCTTGGTATTGCTTGGCCATCAGGAAACGTTAAAGCAGCTTCCTCTCGCACCTAACTGTGTGTTGCTTTAAGTCTCTCGACAGATCCCAGGGGTTTTTTTGGAACGCAATAAAAAGGCACAGTTTTGCAGCGGAATTTGTAAACTATATGTGTAATGCGGCGAATAAACCAAGCAGGCCATTGTTAACTGAATAAAGAGGTTCATGGTAAACTGACATCATTCCAGCGCCGATGTAAGAAGCCAACAGATGTAAACCTCACCCAAACTCAATTGCTTTTCCTCAAGTTACACGAGGAAAAAGAAAAGGGTTCACTCCATCCACACACAAGTGTCTGGAGCAGGAAAGACTTTTTGCAAAGTTGAACAAAAGACTGCAGTTGGACTTGTCAGGAGGGAACCTATCCACAGGGGTCTGCCCGGGCCGGCTGTGATGTACAGATCGAGAGCAGTTTGGCACAGATGGTGCCAGAATCTTGCTCAGCCTGTAAAGTAGTCCCTAAACACTTAGTCTGCAAGGTAGAGGAGTTTCCCAGCATGCTGCAGCGAACCGGTTAAGTCCATCACAAGCGGTTGCTGACATTCCCGTTCACAGAGCCCAATACTTGCACTCTCATCCAAGCAATTCAAGCACTACGGCATCACGTACAAGATTAGCTTGTTTTTAGCCTGCGTTTACCGATGGTACTCATGCTACCTCACTGAGCGCTGTTAACAAAAGGAGAGTCCTTCAGAGCAACGCGTTTCTCACTGTTTCGATGGTACTCCGTGATGCAGGTAAACCTGTTAAGTCTTTAGGCCAGGGTTGTGCAAACTGCAGCTCATACCCATAAATTTAATTGTCACAAGTGCATAGTTCAAAGTTGCCATTCTGCACTTAACCACATGTACATGAGGGAATGAAATGGGGCTTCCCCTGGGCCACAGGTGCACAATACACTAAACAGACAACACGACGAGACAGAACAACACAAATTAAGTGAGGAAGAACTATAGATGGAAACATATAGATGAACAGATAAATAAGAATGTTATCTAATCACAGCAAATAGCACTGCTGCCTCACAGCTTGGGTTTGAATCTGGCTCAGTCTCGGAGGAGTTTGCAGGTTAACCCCGTGTCTGTGTGGGTTTCCTCTGGGGTTCTGGTTTCTCGTCATGGTCCAAAGATGTGCCTTTCGGATTAATCGGTGACCGTACGCATTCCTTTTACACGTCTGCCTCCGCAACGCTGAACGGGATAAACCGTTGATGCTGCTTACTGACCTTACGTCCGTTTTCCCTGTCTGAGTCACATAGCTTTGCCAATCCACTATTCAGCTTGCAGTATGAACGTGTTTCATAATTAAAATTAATGCAAACAATAAGAAGACAATTAAGGAGTACAAAACAAAATAAGCAGAATGGGAACATTTTGGATTTTTCCCACCAAACACAGATACACATCCCTTGTGAAACATGGGAGTGTCGTATACTCCCAGGCATGCAGCAGACCCCTCAAGAGTCTAACAGCTAGGCTTAACCAAGGCCTCCAGTAGGACTCCTGAATGGATGTATTACAAGGTACAGTAACTACTCAAAGGTAAAATGCTGTTCTTCTTACGCTAAGTTTCTTAAGCCCTTAGTCTCTCGCTAGCCAGCCGCGTTCTATACATTCCATCATTTCCAGTAATGCAAGAAATAGCCTCCCATTGGAAAGTAGCACATGCATGGGTTTAATGCTCTCCTTATATGGAGGTTCCCTGAGGAAAATGTTCGCTTGTCCTTTCAGAAATTTCAACAGCCATTCATCTTCTCTTAATACAGCCTGGCTCCTCAAACATCATTTGGCAGGAATATCATTACGTCTGTGTATTTCTGCAGAACTGTAAAGCTGTCTCATTACACTTTGACATTCTAATGAGTGAAAAAATCCTATCGTCACAGTCTGCCCCCTGGCATTTCAAACTCCAAAACAACCGACTATGCCAGGGAGATCAGAACGCGAGGTTTCACGCAGACGGCTTTAATTAGTTTACACAAAATTCACTGCGTTGCGCCGGTGCGGCAAGACTCAGCTTGACACGGAGTCTTTGTCTGCCACAAATTTCGGGTCCGGCTGAGCCGTCGGGAGGACGCCTGGTGCATCTGTGTGCAGATGCAGTGTGCGAGTTTATAGTAGCGAAGGCGAAAAGCCACAACAACACCTGCAGAGGCCGTTGCTTCTCAGTCAGCGATCAAAGGGTTAGGAAGAGCTCCAGAAATCACACTAGCGGCACTGGAAATATTTTAGCGGACTGCAGACTTACACAACCGGGTTTGAATCCAAGCAGCAAGAAAACTGGGGAAAAAAAAAAAGGAAAAATTCATTTGCAGCACAAAACCATATTCATTGACGCCTCACGTATTAAGACCTAATCCCGGTTTGTGGTTTCGGGCCGTCGTCCCACGAGCCTTTTCTTTCTCCCGAAAGCAGTGGTGCTGAAAAGGGAACGGGTGGGGGTTGCCTTGCCAAGGTGCCAGGAGGACAGGCCAGTGCTTCCGTGCCAAATAAAAAGCACAAGACTGTTCATTCCATACCATCAACCAGGTCTCACTTCATCTGTCTTGCAAGGGAAGGAGGAAAAAGAAAGCATATATAAAAGATCCCATTGAAGGAGCACGGGAGGGCAATATTCCCATGTCTCCTGGTCATGAGTGCTACTGAAAAGGTACCCATCAAATATCCATGCAGTGCATTAAAATATAAAAAATGGCTACATCAACCTTCATTCATGACCAAGCGCTTCCTTTGTTTGACCCTCATACGTGTAGCGACATTTCATGACTGAACTGCTTGGCCAAGCAAACAAATAATTATAAAGCAGAAAGAACATCCTATAAAAAGACATTTCATTCGTTGTTTGTAATGGCTGGATAAACAGAGGAAAGAAAATCCCTTTCAGTCATGGAGAAAAACACTTCACAGATGAGTGAAGAGTCTTTAATTCCAACCTAAATACACGATCACACACAATAAAGAGCCTTGAAGGAGCTGGCATAATACTTCAGTGAGAATTTATGCTCTTGTTCCCTTAAATTCCACATTTGGCCTAACAGACAGAGCCTTGGGGCTGTGACCAGAAAGCACTGGATTAACACAGAGTTCGACTGCACTGTCCCACCTTCAGACAGCTCTCGTTCCTCGGTGACTCGCTTGAAAATCAGCTGCAAAGCAGAGTCTTTTAGCCACAGGTGTGGAGTCACTACAGTGCTACGATGAAGGCATTTGGGTCCTCTCGCACCCCTCCTCCAAAAAATAAAGTCTGTCTTCCTTCTTCCTGTGTCTGCCAAAAGACCAAAATCACTCCTGAGCTTAGAGCAAAACTGCTGTAGGAGCGTGAGGAAAGCTAATGGCAATTTATTTATTTGCAGAGACCACAGAAGAGCCCAAAAGTCACTGCCAAAGAGAGGGTCTTTATATCTTATTTGTTTTCTCTTGTCCTAGAAGAGCAGAGCCATTTTCCATACTGTATACAACTGCACCAAGCTGACAGACTGTGTCAAACACTGTGATATTACAGTCAGAACACAAGTCCAACTAAACAATGGGCTTGTCAAAAGGATTACATAGTGTATATATTAAAATATAGAAAAGGAACTTCAAAAGTTATTTTATCTCCCCCTAAAACATGACTTGAGAAACCAGAGGCCCTTTGACAACTGCATTTCCAACAAATCCCATCTATATCAGCTGGCAGCAATATGCACTTTTAAGGGCACTTCACAGTCCAAGACAGTCACTTACAATACTTCAAATTTATTTTGCAGTATTTAATTTAATTCATGATACATTACAGGTAAAATGAAAGTAAATGCATATGAACTCATATTTATTCAGACCACAGCACAATTTGATAGATGAATGTGACCAACAAAAAAGCAGACGGCACAAAACTAATGGGATATAATCGTATGCAGCGCTCACAGTAATAGCACATTTTCGCTCATAAAATAAACATGAAAGCTGTTCAGTATCAATTTGAACAGATACAGCCCCGCATTTCCTGCCATAAATTATTTGCAATGAGCACGTGCCGGCTTGGCAGACAGAAGGAATTAATTGATGACCTTCCACTTCCACGCGCAAAGACATGGGTTCCATCACCAACGGGGAGGGGTGGGGGTGGCAAACACTCCTTCGGAGTTCCACTGTGAGACCTAGCACTTGGCCCTCTGGTCCGCATTCAGAGAACTTTGAGAAGCTTTTTAATCACTGGGCACGAACACATGATTATGGCTCTCCCGAATGCCTCCACCCTCATCCATGGATACATGCTTTAGCTGCGCGGTTGTCAACCCACACGCAGAGGAAAACTGTCTTGAGACACAAAAGCAAGACAAACGCAATGTTCTCAGATCAATCAAAATGTCAAGAAGAGCGTGGAGGCAATTTTATCTTTCTGCTTAAGAAACTGGTCCAATGGATGACACATGTGGGAGTGAACAATGTTTATCTCTGCCTGAAAAAGAAATCTTCGGTAGGGTTTTCTCAGGTTCTTGGAGAAGTGTCTGGTGTTCTTCCAACACTTCAAACGCACACGTCCAAGGAGTTACTAAAATGTGAACATGAACCTCTCATTGGACCAAAAACCTATTACTGAATTGCAACAACACACATATCACAAATAAAAAATTTTATTAAAAGTGACTGGCGTGCAGGGATTTCTAACTACACATTTTATCCAAACATTATTCTGCATTTACCCCCACCTGCTCTGGAAAACTGCTCCCAGTACAGCAACATACCTAAGCCAGGACACTGAGGAAAAGCCTGGGTGGAATTGAAAGGCCACATAATATAATCAATATAATATAATAAATTTTAAATTAATTTTTCAACGTGGCTAAACTAATCCTGCAATGCAGGGACAAAAACACTGACTCAGTTTGCTCATTCCTGCCACTCCTAATTTACCGAGTGGTGACAGTTTTCCAAACGGACATTTACAGGTGGTTGTTTATTTATTTAATGCTCTCCCACAGCAACTGAAATATGACTGGATTTACAGAAGCGGTACGCGTTTATGCTGTGACGTACATCTGGGTGAAAACTCTGCGCTGCGTGGAGACACAAGGCTGCCATGTCGAAAGAGACAAGCAACACCTTCCTCAAACAGCGGCAAAAGTGAAAGATGATAAATGGAAGACTGCATTAGTAAATAAGGACATGCAAATGGGGTGAGAACAACAGATGAAATTGGGCTAAGGCTATGAACAACAGTCTACAGGTGAAAAGGCGGAGACCCCTTCTAAGATTCAAGTTAAATAGGTTCTACCCTTGTGATGCCATCCTTACCTTCTGCTCTTCATCTGCCTAACAGTTCAATATTTACTACTTTCCCAAGATGTCAGTCATGTTTAATGTCATCTCATTTAAGAAAGTCTTCAATAAAATGTGATCATCTACCAAGGAATCCTTTATTTCCCCACCTTGTAAAGAAACCCATTTGCTTGTTTTTGTGTCAGGACAATATTTGCTGTATAAAATGTTCTCTTGGGACCCTCAAAGAGCAATATCTTGATTTCTGTAAAATCCACACTTTGTACCAGCTGTTTTCTACATAACCTGTGCGGCAGGAGGCTCGACGGCAGGAGAGCAGCTGAGCGGCTGGTGGGGGTGATACCAAAACCCTGTCCGGTCTGCCTCCACCCCTCAGCCGCTCAGGTTAATCTCTGCAACACAGCTCTTTGCTCTCTTTTCTAAACTGCTGTTCTTTTGGCATCCAGAAAAAGGACCTGGAAAGAGGGTGACAGAAAGCAGTACAGCCAGGAAAAAAAAGAACCATGTCAAGTACGCTCACGGCTTAGGCTGGCTGGTTCAGCTGTTCCTGTGCTGAAACAGGAGAGTGCTTTCTGCTTAATTTAACACTTTAAGACCTTTAAGTCCTATTTAAAATGTAAAAAAAAAACTGCATGTGTATGTATTTCTGTTACTGTTGAACTCGAAATCAAGACAAAAAAAAAACACTTTATGAGACAAAGCAAGAAAATAGTTACTGATAAACTATAACAAAAAAATACAATACCTATATTAATTTTCAATTTTTAAAAACTGGCAACTAAAATGAATAGGTGACTTTCTTATGTTTCAATCACACATACAGCCATCGAACAGTCAATTTTTTTGGAAAGTCATTACAAAATAATCATAAACTTACTTTTTTAACTAAAAACTATGAGGAAGTCAACACTTCCCAAGACAACAAGGAAAGCGGTGTCTTTTCCGCATCTGAAACAATTGTCCACCTCAGGTTCCGGATGCACAGAACTAAGTAGTGAGATCATCTGAGCACTAGCATCTCAGTAACAACTATCAAAATTCTTCTACAGAAGATGCCATTATGTGATATAAGTGTTACTGTTTTAAGCTACTGTATTTGAACTATTCATTACTAGAACTTGTTTACATCGGTTTACATCGCAGAATGTATGAGCAGATAAAATAACTGAAAAGCCAGGTCACTCGCAGCCTTGATTCGCACAAACACTTACATACACCCTGGTTTCTTACAGAAACTGATTCATTTTACAGAAAATTACTTAAAGATTGCCAAGTTTTGCTTAAAACTAATTAACACCTACTTTTGCTTCAGGTGTCAACAAATTGGGGTTCAAGCACAGTGTACCGAGGTGTCCTCCAATAGGCCTGGTTTAAGAACTGCATTTACTATATTAGCCAAAAGCATTCCGGCAGCTACAAGCAGCAACATGATCAATTTTCCTGGTTAGTGAGCCCCCCCCCCCATTTTTTTCCCCATTTCTTCCACAAAATATAAGACTGGATGAGTCAGTAGGCATTCAACACATTTATTGCTTACTGTCTTACAAAAACCAAAAGGTTTATATGAAGACATTTTTTCAAGGTGACAATTTTGCTCAGTTTTTTACAGCCTAACATTCCAGGAGAACAATTCACACCTTTCTTCAATACCTGTACACCTGGGTACTTTCAGGTTAAGAGTCTGCATCTTAACCACTATGGGATCGGCTGCCCTGCATTACCTACCAGGTAATGTGCTATCCTCAGTGCGTAAACAATTTCTATCCTTTCCTCTGTGCTTGATTTGGAACTAGGAAGGCACATGACTTTCAGGATCTGATTCAGCGGTCAAAATGTACAGTAGTGTGCCCAACTCATAGGACAGTTTGTATGTGGCATCGGATGGTGGAGAAGGGAAGCGCTGTGAACACGTCACGGTACCGAGCCGTCGCGCACAGCCAAGACAGCCTAGATTTGACTTGGCACAGAAACAGCTCGAGTCTGGAAACATTTCCCTAGTTTGCAGGCGCCTTTCCAGACGGTCTCACAAATGCTCTAAGGGAACGAGTTCTGGTGATTTGGAGGGCTATGCAAGATGGGTTAACTTAGTCCTTGTGTTCCCGCAACAGCCCACTCAAAATATTGTGGGTTTGGAGCACTGTTGTTCTGGAAGACAACCCTCTCAGGGGAGAAGTGGTCGTTGTTCATGGGATGCAGATGGCGGCCCGAGGCGCTAACATGTGGGTCTGTGCGTTGCACCGAACGGCAATGTGAAGGAGAAGGGCCGCTCGTGCTGCTCATTCCGTGAGATCCCTTTACATTTCGCACAAGCGGTCGTGTACAAGCAGCCTGGGAAAAACACACGCTGTATCGTCTTCTTTACCACAGGTCTGCTTGTCAAAGTCACAATGTAAAATAAAAATACTACATTTCGTGCCTCCTTCCACCCCTGTCAGTAGCATGTGGTGTTTCTTATGGGATTCCATAGCTTTGGTACTTGTGCTCAACAAGCACAGTTGCTAAGCAACAAGGTACAGAAAGCACACCAAACTGCACTACCGAAGCCAGGAGTCGGCCTCCATAATGGAAAGGGGGAAGGGGCATTTGCTCAACTGTGTTCGATGTAATAAAGTTTCACAGCCACGCCTGTTGTCCTTTAAATTAAATAACTATTTAATTTCCTGTAATAAACGTCTGTATCGCTAAAGCAGAATATGACAGCCTCTCTCTCTCAACAGCTACCTTTCAACAGAAGCAGTCATGAAAATTGTACTTTTTTATTACATTCCCCCTGAAATTTTGCACACAAATTGAAATGGCTGGACGAAATCTAAAGAGATCAAATCCATATTTCTAGCTATATTTCACGTACGCTTATTAATTTAGTTGACACATTTATGCCAGGCTATGTACAACATTAAATGTACTAAACTAAGCTGCTTACATTATTTCATTACAATAACACAGCAAGTATTCTAACTGTGGAGATTCAACTTAAATACCTTCTTAAGGTTCCTACGGTAGGAGGGGGATTTGAACTCGGGTGCTTTCCACTGAAAGGAGACAGCGTTTAACCTGCCGCACCCTAATTCTCCGCTTTGGTTCAGGTAGTGCGACTTAAAAACGCACAGATTAAGTATAAAACTAAAACAGTCCACATTACAGACTCTGAAAAAGCAGGGAAAACAACATTTTCATCATTCATCTCATTGGCAAGATTTCCAGTGTAATGCATGCAGGGATGAAACTGGCTTAAATGCTAATTACTGAAAATAAAACGGTTCCTGGACAATGTCAAACCGGTACTTTGCAGGCCAGCAGACAGGATGAGCGCAGCAGAGGCGCGCGGCGCGTCCAGGTCTTGACACGCGTAATGATGGAACGGAGGAGATGAGCGCGTGTCGTGCATTTCCGATTTCGAACCGTATTGCTATTCCGTCTGACAGGCAGCCGATGAAAACATCGCTTAAGCCTCGATTCCGACGTTTGCATGGGTGGTCCGAGCCTTCAACGCAAGCGACGAGTCCTGGCAATCTGTGTACAATAAAACAGTCTAAATGCTGGCTGTTGTGACCGCTGACGCTCTCGCGCGCCGGTATATAAAAAGGCCTTCGAACGTCCGTCGAAGGGAGACTCTCCTGCAAGTTCCACTTCTGCTACACTATTTATAGCCAGTGAGAGCTAAAGCAAACAGTGTAACGTGAACCCAAAGTCTCTCCCTGCCTCGGCCCTCCCTTGTTTCTAATTAGAAACACAGCGAGAGATTACCATCAGAGCGTTGAGGCAAATAAACACTGGTACATAAAGTGTGCCACCTTATTTCAGAGCTCAGCGCGTGTCCCCAAAGACACATCGTGCTCTTTCATTACAGCCTGTTTATATGCATGGAGGTGGATCTCACTGGTGAATCTGACTCGCTGCCACCACCCCCCCCCGCCACATAAAAAAGCACAACAGTGAACAAAGCCAGCCAAAGTAAATAATTCTGCTGTGGGAATGTGTTGTTAATAGCCACGAGTACCACTCAAAATCCCAGATGCTCTTCTGGCTGCCAAGTAAACAATCATGTTGACTATCGTAATGAATAATATTTTAGTCTTCTTTCTGCAAACTAGAGGCGTCTTAATACCTCACATAAAAGGAGCGGCGTATCGGTCTTACAACGCGAACGCTGATGACAAATTTGCATTTACACATTTAATTTGGGCTTCGAGTGAATCTTGCCGTGCGACAAACCGGGGGGTCCTTGATATCGCTCGCAATATTTGCGTAATTCACATCAGAGCTGACTCGGGATGTCTTGGACATAAAACCCTCAAATGAGGACAATTTTAACCAGCAAAGGACTCCATTATTCACTAAGATCTCCCTCCATTTCTCTACATCGCCCAAAGTAACAGACATCTGAGAACATTTATCCAGTATGAGGTCTGCTTTCCTCTCCGCTGGCTGAGATGTTTGATTTATTAGCTCTGACATCTATTTGTCCAACAGTGTCACACACACATCGCCGTTTATAGTTATCTTTGGGCTGAAAGTCGACACGGCCCGAAAAGAACATTTCGCGTAAAAAGAGGAAAAAACCCGCCACTTGTTAACACCTCGTTCGTGGTAGCAATAGCGTAAGGGTTCTAACAATGGTCTTTGCATCAGCGCCCTTGTTCACTCACACGTGGATCCGACACGTTCTGGCATTCGTTTCCAACGTGCGTTTCCCAAGCCCATCAGGGACACAACAATCACCGTGTGTGACAGCTCTATGAACTGTAAGCGGTCCTGCCGCTCCAGTCCAGGGATGGAATTTGGAGCAGCGGGAATGCCAGGAGGAAGGACTGAGCACGAGGAATGCCATGGTGGAGGCCACACACATCGCACACTCTGGAGGAGTCCACTGACACGCTGACAACCTCTGTATCTTAGAGGCATTTACTTGAAAATGAGGACCATTTTCCCGTCCCCGTGTATATGCTTCCTGCGACTTCTAAAAACCAAGCACCTCATGGGCAGGGAAAACACATCAATGAACAACATTAGTTTACCTTCAGATGTGGCCATTTTGTTCAATTTCAGCTTCTGCTCCTTGGATTAATTCCAGTTTAACCCACAAGCATCTGCTCTTGGAAAAAGAAAATGTGGCCGTGTAGCTAAGGGCGTGTGCAGACCGTGGCAGACAGCGCCAAATTCTGGAATGTAAAGCCCAGCATGAGCACTCACGCTAGAAGCCTTGTACGGCTGAGGTGTTAAACCAGAGTCCTTCGAGTCAGACAACTAAAAGCGTCGACTCCATCACTAAAAATCACAAGGCTACATGGGGGGGGAAAAAAGTGAAATTTTACTCAATTATTGCTACCAAGGCTGGACTTACCTGGATCCATTCAAATGCAACACTTTTCGTTGCAAATTGTGGCACACTGATAACCTGGCAGCGGGTCCTATAGAAGTACCTTACAATCTGAAGGTTCCTGGTTCGAATCCCACTCTTACCGCAATGTCCTTGAGCATGGCATTTACCCTGCACCAACAAAGTAACGATATTCTGCTGTACAAAAAATCGTGTAAACTGGTAAATCGTTTTAAGTTGTTTTGGACAAAGATGACAGATGAGCAATAATAAGTGCATTTTATAAGTACATGAGGTGAAATCAGAGTAAAACCAAAGGTCACTTTACTGGGAATCATACAGTGGGTGCACCTTTGAGCGGCCGTCATGAAAACAACATTAATGTCGATGACTGTCCCAGCCAGCGATGACGCTCGGAGGGTAACGCATGACGCGCTGTGCATCGATGTGACATCAGCTCGGCGCCAACATCCAGGCAAACTGACTGCCGGAATAGCCTGGCTCAGAAAAGGCAAAACAAAGCCCCAGAGTACATCATCACGATGCTCATTGAGAAAGTGAGGCACCGAAATGATGGAACCATGTGGATTCCTTTTCAGGTAGGAATCTAAATATTTAAATAAGTTCACTAAATGAACTGAGAAGAAAATTCCAGTGGTGGGTGTGTGTGTGGGGGAAGAGAGAGGAATAATGAGCAAGCCACTGAGTTGGGACGTGGTAAATGGCACTCCTGGACCTTCGCTCGAAGCAGGGGTAGCAGGCAATGGCTGTCAGTCAACACTCAGTACTCAGGGGATGGGAGGGGGCAGAGGAGGGGGGCCTATCATAATAAAAATAACAGCCTGTCCTGCCCTGGCTGCCAGTCACATTGAAGGACAAGCTGCAAACAGTTGTGCAACCAAGAACAAATTAGAAAGCAATGAACCAAATGGAGTGCTTTCTAATCTTAAGTGGCAACTCATGCTTTATACCCCCCCGTCCTCCGTCCCCCTGCACCATTTTTCCGTTGTCAAAAGCTAAATGACAAACAGTTTACGGCGCTCAGGGGCGAGAGGCCTGCTCTGCAGAGGCCATAGAAGAGCTGTGCCACTCACACGGCTGTCTGGCTGGCCTCCTGCCCCATCTCAAACACCGACGGCGGGTAAAGCGGGGCAGATGGAGAAAGATCAAAATTAAGTCTCCATTTAGCATTTAATCAAAATCCTACTTTAAATGCAAATTTTGCTCAGTGCCAACTATTACGGCCCCTGCTGAGGGCAGCATGTTTCTCTGTGATATACATGTGACTAATGCCATTTTATCTGTCAGGTCCCCGGCAGAAGAGGGGCACTTCATCCAGCAGTCCTGTGAGTCCTATCATGGCAGGTCTCCGTGCAATTAACACTTACTAATGTGCAGCTTAATATTTTCTTCAGCCCGCTCCGCGTCTCGAACAAGGCCACTCTAAAGTCTCCAGGAAGCATTCGAGATTCACCAACAAAAAACAGGGTGCAGTATAGATGCGGACTCACTACATCATCACCTCCTTAGCTGCAGGGTTCAGCACAACCCGAACTGCGTCTTGGAGGGATTTGCCACATCGCATTGTTTTCTCAAGGTGTCACTGGCCAGATATGAGATTTCCAAAAAAATCAACAGATAAAACGAAATACTTATTACCAAAAAAGAAAACCCTGTCTGCTGATAAAAGGCTTCAATAAATTTCTTTTCCCTCAAGTGAAATATCCTGTTTGCTTTTTTAAACTCGTGAACAGAATTTTGTTAACAACTGTAAAGTGCTTTAATATTATAGTTGCACAGTTTTACCAAAGATGTCAGAATTGTTTTTGTCACTTCATACAGTCAATGCAGTGATAAACTGTAAACTGTGCAAAGTGTACAGCAGATTACACACTAAGTTGCCAGCTTTCTTTGCATTTATCATCATTGTTGGTTTTATTGTACCACACACCCCACCTTCACATAAATTGTACATTCCAACACATCACATAACTGCAGTGCGTGGTATAAATCCGGCAGACCGGCAGTCGAACCGAGCATTGAAACAGCCAAAACGAATGACCTTGCTGCTGCTGAACGTAGCGTGATGGTTGGCGCCAGGCATGCTGGTTCTAGCATCTTCCAAATGGCTATCATCCTGGGATTTTTAACATGACTGTTTCAGAGGTTTGCTGAGAATAGTGTGAGAACCAAAAAGGTTTCAGTCATTGACAGTTCAGAGGGTGATGGTTCAGAATTGTGAGAATTATTGAAGACAGATCACCAGGCAAATCACATCCGAATTTAACCGCGGTGCAGAAGGTTATCTCGGAACACCCCGCTTATTAGACTGGTGTCAACAGTGCAGACCGGTGGTGGCGGTGTGATGGTGTGGGGAGCGTTCTCCTGGTACACATTAGGCACGGCCCATTTGAACATAGTTGTTGACCAAGTTCATCCCTGCGTGGCCACGGTTTATCCACATTCGGACGGACACTCCCAGCACGATAATGCAGCGTCACCAGGTTCCGTGTCGCCACCGATTTCATCTTAGCCTGCACACCTCCCGGATCGCGACCTTGTCGAGGATCTCCGGAATGAGGTGAAAAGGGCTGTTTGCAGCAAGACTGTGCAGCCATATGATTTGCAGCAACTAAGCAACGCAATCGTCTGTACACAGTACAACGTTCCTACACAATGCATAGAGCACTTCGCAGAATCCAAACAAACGAATTCATGCTTTTCCAAAGGCCAAAGAAGGTGCAACACACTACTAAACAGGTGTACCACCTACAATATTAACCTGGGAAATCAGCATACATCACAGAACTTTATTAGCGATGCCATATAATACCTTTCTATCAATTACGTAACACTATGAGGTCATGGCCGAAAAATAGCGAGATTAATTGTACTGACACCCAAACAAGCAAAAGGGCACAGAGCAGGGACCGCACTTGCATGTTAGCAGCTAGGAATAAATTCTGGGCCTAGAACATGAAGGTGGAAGAAAAGGGTGAAACGGGGAGTTAAAACAGTCTTAATAATTCTAAATAATCAGGCCCAATAATGCAAAAAGAATTTGCACGCAGTCTTTAAATAGCACTTAAAGCACCAGACAAAACAGTGACAGAACATTTAATGGTGTAATTTACTGCTCAGCAATAAATTAAAATTTAATTGATTTAATCCATTAGCTCAAAAAATAGTTTAAAGATGCCTCTAAACAGTAGCCGTCCACAAAAAAGCAAAAGTGATCTATATATGTTAATTAAGAGATTTCAAATGAGTGTAAAAGCTTTCACGCCACACAAGGAAATTACTATGGTGATCATACACCCCCACGCACCACCCCTTTGGTGGTGCTATTAAGTAAAATTGACTGTAATTAACATTATTTCCAGTGATGGCGAGAAGTGCCATTAGAAAAACTAAAAAGTGTAATTATCAGCCATGGAGACCCGAGCGCTGCACGGCACCAGCACTCGGCCTTCCATTCTTCCTTCGTCTGCCGAGGCAGTAAAACAAGCGGTGTCAGAAAATGCGCCGTCTAAGAGCTGCAAACCCCTTGTGAGAAGATGCTGGCTCCTGTAGAACACAGACCCCGGAAACTGACATGGAAGAACGGGGATATTAATGCCCCGGCAGGCTGGGCTCAGCCGGAGCGCGACAACTGCGGCAAGCATTGCTGCGATGCCCGTGGCTGTTCAGCAGTCGCGTTTAATTCATCATATGTGCTCTGGCGTCCTTTAAAAGGTTAGCCTACCAGGATGTGTCTCCCACTGCCCTTTCTCCAGATGTATTTTCAATTACAAGCTCATACAATATCCCTTCAATGAATACAATAAGCTCAGCTAAGGTCAACTGGCTTGAACTTTAATTAACAAGCTGGTCTATTATGTTATACGGCCACAGTTTAGTCATTTAGATTCTCTTTCCCCCTCACAGACATTCTACTTTATGTGATAAACAAAAGGCCAAACACTTAGGTTAACCTTTTTAAGAACACTAGGAGAACAGAGGAATGTCTACACCGCACAGGAAAGGATTAATGCGAATTCCATAATTTATCAGTCGGGACAGAATTTAAAAACTAGAGTAAATCAATAAATCCAAAGTATATGGTGCTAACATGGAAGAACACCTCATGTTTTCCACAGATAAAAAGCAAATTTGGGCAAAGCACGGCGAGAGGACAACGGGAGTTTCGATTATATAACTGGCGAACGTACGACGCGAATGTGAGCAGACGCGTTTTGGTGCCCGCCAAGACGCTGTGGTGGCGGCCTGCGAGAGAGAAGTAGACTGAAAGCGACAACCAGTCTTGCCAGCACCAATGCCTCTGTGCACAAAGAAGAATGTTAATGGCAATTTGGAGAAAAAAAACCATAAGGAAACAAGGCCATAAAAATCTGAAGAAATGCAAATATCAGACAAACATTCAAAATGTACAATGTCCCTGCTTTCATGATTCCGGCGTTGCTGGGCAATCTAAGCTGCTTACGTCTCCTGGAGAATTGGCAATGATGAATCCTGACAATGTGCCATCTGTGTTAGAGGGGAATTAACAATTTCAGACGACGGCCACGATACTTCTTGATCCGTAAAACAAGTTCCTTTTCAATTAGCACTCAGTAATGAAATATCATAGCTAAGGAAAATATCATTAAGTATCACCCACAGCTCCTCGGCATTCAGAGCGCATGGCGCCCAAGTAAACGGTTCTGACAGATTAGCCCAAGCTGTCTACGTGCTAGAGAAATTGTACAAAGACTCGATGACAGCTTGGCTACACGCAGTGGAGATCACCTGCTGTACGACAGGCGGGGCTGCCGTTTGATTTAACATCGCGGTTTACGGAGGCTGAGAATACGGGAGCGACCGAGAGGCAGGCAACAAGCGCGTCGATGAGTGCGAGCAAATATACTCCAGCCCATGCTTGGCAATGCGCCTCGGGTGCTGGGAACGGACGCGCTCGGAGAGAATATCGGGAGTCAAAGAGGACATCGGCGCCCTCCGAGCCTCGGGCTGCATGTCTGCTTCTCTGCTGCGCTGTTAGCCCAAGGCTGCGCCTCGAACAGCTTGTTAACACTGGCCCCTTGCATACACAACGCACCACCACCATTACTCACACGATGCCCCTGGAACCAACCCGCAGCTGTTTCTTTCCTCGACTCATTCGTGAACCTTTTCGCTGGTTTAACACATTGAATCACTGTGTGCCATGCACTTTGAGCAAAGTTTTGAGCTCAACTCTGGTCAGAAATAAAAGAAAAAGAACCAGGATAAACTAAAAGTTTAAAAAGGGTACTTTTTTTGGTTGTTCTACAAAAAAGAAATACACACAAATCAAAATGCACAATGACAACAGTGACCAGTAATACACAAAAGGTTTGTTAATAATTCGGAGGGTGAACAGATGATCTTGAGTCGCAGTTTGACATTTAAGTTCACGGCTATAAAGTATTAGCACGCCAGCTTTCCATTAAATCAAGGCAAAAAAAAAAAAAAAAAAAAAAAGTATTTCACCTGGAAAAAATGTACCAGTAGCATTAGCTTTACCTCAAAGGACCTCCGCGCTTTATCGAATACTTGTACTAAAGTGGTTTTTAACTTCATCACATTTTGAATAGTTGACCAGGTGTAAACATGGATTAAGCTCACAGTGGCCAAATCCTTCTTCCTTCATGACTTCCTCTTTTCCACGAGTGCCACGCTAAACTCTGACGGCCAAACAAGCCGATAATTCACTCGGGTTTACTCCGCGAAAGTGAAAGTACATTACGGACAAGTGGAAATAAATCACTACGGTAAAGGGGCAGGTGTTGCATGACTTGGAAATGCAGGATTTCATTTCATCTTCTCTGGAGGGTGGCATGAACTTTGTTCAGCAGAATTAAAACTGTCACCAGGAAATAGATGGCTGTAATGAAGATGCCCTGCAATCTCATTATCTTATAAAAGAACCATTAGAATTGTGTTTTGATTGTCATTTCCGGGACTGAAAGAAGATGAAAAAAAACAAACAACTGCTGTCTCAAGGTCACCGTTCAACATTTATTCAAGACACCTCATTAAACAGAACAGCGTTTTATGAAACAGATTTGTCTGAAAACTGTATTTAGAGTAAAAGAGAAACAAAAAGGTTCAATTCCCGCGGTTCATTCTGTGGATCAGATTTATGCAGTGCTGTATTTCCCAATGCTTCTCTCCCATCACAACACAATACAGATGTGGCCGAAAGTATTGATAACCTAGCATTTCACTCATATAATTGCACCATTCTTCCTGAAAAGGGTTGAAATTAAAAAGATCTTTTGTCATCCACACACGCGTTTCTTTGGTTTTCAGTGGAACAAAATGAGAAAGCTGTGGAAAGATCTGAACTCTTGCTTATTCTACCCAGGCAGAATAAAATGGACTGGACCATTATTATTTGTATGCTTTAGGAGTTATGAGGAATAATTGTATTGTAGTGCTACTTCAAGGAGAATGTTCTGCAGTTAGTACTGCAGGTGTCTTCAGTCATTCAGCCAGTTTACATGGAGAAAAGTCCTCACTCTGCTGCTTTGTGTCACTGTGTGAATCACAGTAAACATGGGAAAAGAGGAGAAAATGCATGAGGGTTGTCTGAGGAAGTTAGAAAGAAGGTAAAAGCAAAGTATGGTCAATCTAGAGGCTAAAAGACCATCTCCAAAGAGCTTCATAATACTGCAACCAAGAAGCATAAGGGCCATTGGACTGTAGCCAACATTCCTGCATGTGACTGCAAGAGGAAAATTGAGCGAAGACTGAAGAGAAAGACGGTTCTTTGTCCTCCATTAGAACAAAGGAAAACATCAAAAGAGATCCAACCTGACCTTCAAAGGTGATGGTACAGCAGTTTCAAGTCACATCACCTGTGACTGTGAAAGAAAATGAGTTCCACAGTAGAAGACCCAGGAAGACCCCACTTTAAAGAGAGAAACCCAAAAAACTGGGGTTTGTTAAAAATGAATGTTGAAAAGCTAGAGTCCTTCGTTCACAGAAAACAAAATTAAGCTTTTAAAGAAAAGAACACCACCCCTACTGTGGACATGGAGGAGGCTCAGTGATGTTTTGGGATTGCTTTGCTGCCTCTGGTATTGGGTGCCTCAAATCTGTGCAGGACAAAATGAAATCAGAAGAATATCGAATATCAAGCCATTTTGGAGCGAAACCTACAGCCCAGTGTCAGAAAGCTGTGTCACAGCTCATGGGTCCTCCCAGAGGACAATGACCCAAAACAAACCTCAAAAAGCACCCAAGAAAAGAATGAGAAGAAAACACCAGACTGTTCTGAAGTGGCTGCTATGAGTCCTGATCTGAATCCCATAGAACCTGGAACTGTGGAAAGACCTGAAACTCTCACTTGGGAGAAGGTACTCATCAACCTGAGAAAACTGGAGCAATTTGCTCAAGAACAGTGGGCCAAACTACCAGTGAAGAAGTACAGAAATCTCATTCAGAGCTACAGAAAGCATTTAACTGCAGTCTCCAAAGGTTTTAGTACAAAGAGAGTATTAGGGTACCAATATTTTTTCCCATGCCATTTTCATTTGTTTTATTATTTTAAAATAATGTTAATTCATGGATCAAAAGTCTCTGTTATACTAAATGCGAAACAAAGAATGGTGGATACCAAATCCTTTTGTCAGTTTCCACTTATTTTAGAGAAAAGTGTGAAGGTCTTTTTTGAAAAATGGAAGGATACCAATATTTTTGGCTACATCTGTACCATGATAGCATAGAGCAGACCAGCACCATGTGTAAACATTTCCAACACAAGATTGAGAGGCAACACAACATCCAACATGTTTATTGTCCTCTTGTTAAGCAAATGTTTTCATCCATCTCCTGGATGGAGCTTGACAGCACGAGGTCTACAACCACACAACCTAACATGTAATTCTCCATGCAGAGGACGCTCCAGTGCAGAAGGCACCACCTTGCATGGGTTAGGTATGTCTGCTGCTACAGCAATCGGTCCCCTAAGGTACTACTAGAACCAACGTCCCTGGTGTCCACCCAACCTGCTAATCTACCAGTGTCCAAATGGACATACAGTATATGAATACCTTCTGAACTGGCAGTGGGGAAAAAAGCAATATGTCTTCATGAATAAAGAGCTAGAAGAGAGAACGTCACCAATCAGGAATCGCATATCCACAAAGCTTTATATTTACCATTTCCTTGTAAAAGTAAAACATGAAATATTCATTAACTGTATTTCTCAGCAATACAAACACATTGTATAGATAAAATCCATACAGGAGAGTTTAGCACAGCACAGTGTATGAACTTCTCAGTTAGGAAAATGTACATGTGAGGAAACATTAGTGAAAAATTATCTTATCTAAACATGCACAGGTCATCCCTCCTAGTCACATAGTGATTGTAAATGCTTACTGTACATGGAGACGGTGAGAAATATCTCAAAATCAGAACAGATCAACTCAAGGAAAGGCCATCAGCAACACAGGCTGACAAAGAGAAATGCCAAGGAAATGATCTCTCTCAGACAAAGGACTAAGAAGATGTTGGGCTCAGCTAATTCTTGCAAATTTTAGCTCCCGATTTTGAATGTATGCAAATGAAACAAAGTTAAAGTCATCAGGGCAGGGTAGGAGATGTCAAGCTGAACCTGGTTTTCCTGGGAAGGGAGGGTACGAAATGGACTGCATGTCTTTGGATTGCAAAAAATGGCAGAACTGCACACCTTGAGCTGAATTTTAACCTACACTTGAATACCACCTGAGAAAGGGAAAGGGTCTAAGGGTCAGAAGTGCGTGTGTAAAACAAGTATTCTCCATATAACTTAATAACAGTATAAAATGATAATTTAACTGCAGGTTAAGTTGCTTGCAAATTATTTGTCTACGTATTCAGGTTCTGGATGTTTTTTGCTAAATTGTGCCATGATGAACCCGCACACTCTTCATGCAAGACAGAAGAACTCTGCGAGCCTCAAAGGACTTCTGCATGCTGCCTTTGGTAAATAGGTGTAATTTGATTTCCGTTCCTCATTTGTACAGTACACCGAATTCTATTTATCTTTTTGCCAAGTTACACAACACCCATCATTTCAAATGAAGTTAAGCCAAAACTTTTATGAATGGAGGCATTAAAAGACAATAAATGCACTGTGCAGAATCACTGTGTTGTTGAGGCTATTAATTAGTATTTGTTCCACAATTGGTACCGATGAAGCTGCGCAGGCGATGGGATCTCACATTTGCAGTGTTTGTGTGTTTCAGCTTTTCGCCAAAAGTCAGGAGAGGCAAACTGAGAGCTCTGCTGGAGATGGAAGACATAAACAAACAGCTACAGCTGCTATAAAAAGAGTGCATTCAGTGTGAAAGTCATGCAGTAAACACAGTTGCATTTCATGTAAGACAGAGGATTTTGGGCTGGCAACCATCGCCTGCAGACAGCCCTGTTTTTCAGGGGAAGCTTTGCTTTATGCCAGTTTTGTCGAGCTACAGAGAAACGGCGCTGTTTTACAGCAATGCCCCTTTGAAGCCCCGAAAGGGGATTGGTTTTCCACATTGTGCTCTCTGCTATAATCCAATAATATAGGGGTGAAATAGTACTAGGCCACAGCAACAACCTGTGGCACTCTGTCAGGCAGGCCTCACACACATATTTCCAGTTCCAAAAAAAAAAAAAAAAAAAAATCAGGAGATGTTGGGCCCAGGAGGACAGCCATGCTGCCTTGGAATGGAAGGGCCGTTCAGCAGCTCTTACGCCTGCCTGCTTGCCTCCCACATCTTTCAAGCTCTCTGTCTGGTTCCTTTTCCAAGCCAGATGCAGGGAGGGCCGATTCTCCACGCTGTTTATGAGCTGCAGTGCCGCTGGCTGCTGCCCTGCATTCCTAACGCCCTGACGGGAGCCAGGCGTGGGGCACGTTGCTCGCACTGGGCTCTGCATAGCATTAAGGAGGGCAATAAAGGCTTCAGCTCTAGCAGACTCAGGGGCACTATTTATTCGTCTAACTGTTTTTTGGTTGTTTGTCTCTGGAGCAAACACACGATCGCAACACGGTGCACACGTTTGCACTCAGCACCTAAGACACGCAGACAACAACGGCAGGTTGTGCAGAGGTACAGCTTGGCTTCTGCGCTTATTTGTAGGTGTTCTCCATTGTCATCTCATCTCTCTCTCTCCATCTGCCCTTTAAGTGACAGTTCCAGAAGCCCCCTCTTCAGGCTTTCTTTTCTTTCTGCAAGCTGAGAGACACGCGTTTCTCTTGTTACCACCAGCATGAGTGTCTGTGAGAGGAAACGCACCTGTCACGTCTGCAGGCTTCATTGGCTAACAAGCCAGGTTACTCCTCACAAACAGGTAAATACTTATAATAAACAAGCAGCTTAGACATAATGAATCTTGACTTGCATGTGCGGTAAACTAAAACGTGATCCAACGTTCAAATAAAGTGCACTTAACTAAATCACAGCTAGACGTGTTAAAGTAACGAAATTATTTTGCCAAATTACTTATCCTAATTCTGCATTTGCAAACGCTACCTCTTTATAGAAGTGTAATCGGCTACAACGCAGCAGAAAGTTAATGGATCATTGGGCTGAGGAAACAAGCGTTCGGCTTAGCTGGCAAGCGAACACAAAACTGTCAGGCGAAAAAAGGAAAGAAAAATGTGTCGCAGAAATCAAAGCAGCGCAAAACGGTGTTTTCAGTCTGAGCAGATGAATAGAGAATAAACAAAGGATGTGTTGTACAAGTCAGTCATCTGATGCGCTGTAAGATGGCACTTTTGGAAAACCATATTGAGGTGGGTGGAATGGCCGTTTGTTAGAACCTGAGCGAAGCAGTGAGCGGGCCGTGCGGGGGAAACTGGGAGTGCTTTAACACTCCTTGGGTCCCGGCATATTGAGTGGCACTGCTCAGCGCAGATGCTTGGGAACTGTTTGAGTGCATTTTTAAGAGGTCCCTGTTGTGATCAGTAGTCACGTCACACACGGTTCCACCAAGGATCATCCCAAGTGGAGCTGTGCTACTCTTGTGGCAGGAGCCAACCAGCATGAAAAGCACTCCCTATGGTTGTGTTTACATAACTGCCTGAAATTCAGTTAGAAAGACTGAAACTACCAAAGACCTCAAGTATGGAACAAGGCAGCAAGTTGAACTTACCTCACAGAACAAGGATGTGGTGCTGGCAAGTGAGGCTCTCTAATAAGGGTTGCAACATCAAATTGCCTACATAAATATTTAAAATGTTCCAGGTTCATTTAACTTCCATCCAATCTCACTCAGTGCGTGGGCAAAATGCCGTAGAAAACATCTGGATAAATGAATCTTTTTTTTTTTTTTTTTTTAAAAAGTACACACTTCTCCTGTGGTTATTATAACGTTCAACACTGGGAAAAACTTTCTCAGCAGTCAGCACAATATTTCCAGGACACTGAATTTCAGTCAAATAAATAAAGAAATAGCTTTGCAGGTTAAAGGGTAAAAAAAAAAAAAACCACATAGTTGTTGTTTGGGAAAAAATAAGCAGTGAAAACACAGGACTGTTAAACTGAAGTATAAATGCAGGAACCCCCCATTATCCAAACCAATCTATTCTTGAAAACATGTTGGACTGCACATTTTTAGATAGTGGGGCCCTGCATTTCATTATTTTAAATGAGAAAAATATTTATGTATTTATGAATTCCCAGCCTATCACATAACCCAAAATAAATTCCCCTAAAATATCATTAACATACTCATAAACACCTACACAACAGTCCCCCGTGGATTTCTGCATAGAATAAGCTGTTATGGCCTTGGTCAGAAGGCCTTTATAATTCACGTGTGTGCGCGTGTTCCGTCTCCCATCGACAGGTGGTAAATTGGAAGCAGAGTGCCATTGGTCAGCCTAAACATTTAAGGAATGAGGACACCTAAACAGTAGGAAGTAGTAGGCAAGTCATGTATTTGCTGGTGAAAGCTGGTCAACTGTATCTGTCATGTTCTTGTATTTAATTTACCAAAAGTGATGTTGAATCTTTGTACATTTGAAGCAACTGCCAGAAAGGGCCAAGTGCTATTTTTGTTAAAAAGTTTCTCCTGGTTTTTACTAGGGCTAGCAAGCCAGGCTAAACATTGCACCTTTGTTTGTTGCTGTTTGGTAGAGTAGTTTAGTGGAGAAAAGGCTTGATTATTGGGTTTTATTCCACTAACAATTAAGGGGAAAGAAAAAAGAAACAAACTTATCACCAGGATTTGGCCCAACCCTAGGCTGGGCCATAAACTAAGAATTTAAGACACCAACTACCTAATTATTAAAAACATACAGTGTCAGATACAAATCGCTTTCCTTCTAAACTGCAATGATCAAGTGCTGCAATGCAAATAAATTATAATGTATAAATAAATTATAATATATATGTTAAAATATATAACAAATGCACCATTTACTTAATAGTGTAGGGAAGATGACAACAATAATGCACAACACGTTTGAACACAAGATGCAACCCTATCGAGCGAACAGCTGAGATACAACTGCAACGCATTCTTGTTGCATCCTTCTGATCGTGGCTGGAAACCCCAGGAGAGCTTCATGCTGAGAACTCCAGCCCTGGAGTTACTGCTCTGGAGTAATTCCTACTTTTAACTTGGTCAGCAGTGAACCCAAAGCAGGAATGTGCTAAGCATGCTGCATTTATGAAACTTGATAAGACTATCTGTAAATTGTCTAAGACAACAGATGAAATTTGCCTCTATTAGTGGCTATAAATTCCACATAATCCAAGGAGACCCCACATCATTGACTTGCTACTGGGGGTGTCATTTGCTCAGCTTCAAAATCCAGGTATTCCACAAATACCAAGAAAAGAAGGTCAAAGCCAAAAGCCCATGGGGGAGGGGGTCAGTTTCTGTCCTTCATCAAGACAAAATCGGGGTAGCCCACTTTGTCACACTAATGCAAACAGAACCTGCATTTGACGGGTCTTCTGGAATGCAGCAACCTACAGTATGAACCACGCCTGTCAGAAGCAAGTTTATGGCACATGCTAGCTTGCCATACGTTACTTCCCGATAGGTTTCCCTCTGTCGCGCTTGTTTGTTTGCATTTATAAAGGTACGATTGCCACCGATCCTCCATCCTGTCAATCACGATGACTGATGAAGCCACCAACAGTCTCCCCGCCAACCAGATCCAAGGCAGCAACATTATAAACAGCTGACATTGGACTCCCAAGCTCCCCCTTCTCTTGCTTTTAGCTCAACTCGTTGCTCTGTTTATCCTCATTTTTTTGGTGTGTGTTTGTGTTATTTGCAAGAAAACCTACAGATATTTTCGCAGTCACTTGTACCTAGTAAATCACTTTTGCACAAAATCCCCCATGTTTTCCCCTTATTGTGGCCACCATCCAAATCCCCAGTCTCCCAGACGGTTAAATGTTTCACCCCGGTACCCCTACATGCCTTGGGGTCGTAACACAAATGTTCACAAACACTAAAGGACTAAAAGCTGCCCTTCTGTCATAGACAAAAACGAAAAATGATCTGTCTCTACCCTGTAGGTTTTGGTACGAAAAGGTACCAAAGACAGAACAAGTTTTCATTATTTTCGACCTTGGTATAATTAAAGCGGCAGCAGAGAGAAACAAATTAAAATACAGGCCGCCACAACAGTCAGAGGTTTAAGGTAAACTCGACCACAAGGCAGAAGCATGTTTGCAAGTTCACCACAGCTTGGCGTGAGGTCCCAAAGCAAATGAGTCTGAGAGTTTTAGTGCAGATTTGTGTACGAAGCAGACTCCAGTACTCTCCTCTTTGGCTTTCGACACGCACACAATTTCATGGAAATAGAACGTAAACATGGAGCATACATAGATATACAAGAATTGTTTAAGGATGAGATGTGCTTTCTGGGCTGAGAAATAGCACTGCCAGGTACTCAAAGCCATTTGTAACAGGTTGAGCCGATAAGGGTACAGAAAATTGATCATACTGCTCTGCTGAGATGCTAATCTAACAAAGTCAATGGCACTTCTTGCTTTGCCTCTTTTCCTCAGAGGCTCTTTAATGTTCACATTGAGAGGGCCTGCTGTCCCGTGAAACAAAAAGCAGTTCATTATGAAGATGTGTAAAGCCCTAGAGGAACTGCCACTTGTACACATACTATTGTGTTTTCTAACTGCATTCCAATTAGACACAAAAGGTGTAGTGACCTTTTAACAATAAAGGAAAAGAAAAAGCCCATTCAGCACGTGAATTAAGTTACTGACTAAAATCCACATAAGAAATGTGTAGATTAGTCAAAGCGCCTGGTTAGGGGTCCGCTCAAAATTTACCGACCGTCACTCCTTCTGCGCCATTCCTGTTAAATCTAGCTATCAGTTCCGTGCTCAAAAGCAAATATTTGGGTTTTTTAAGAATAATACACTCGTGGATGGAAGCTAATCCAAAATGGCTTGCTTTCAATCACAGGAGTGTCTCCATTTGCTTGATATTAACAGATGTTATCAGCAGAGACAACTGGAGCAGTTTCCCAGCATGCTTGTGGTCAACTGATAAAAGCTATTTCATAAGGAGTGTCCGGAACCTAAAATTTTGCAAGAATGCTGTAACGGTAAAACAAATAACAAAGAAACCATAATTCAGATTTTGTTCTGTGTACTTTGGGTTGACAGCCAGGACTGCTATGCACATTTGCAGGGGTTTTTGTCCATGCTTGGGGGGGGGGGGGGGCATCTTCAAAACCAAGCCCTGGCTGGACAACATAGGAATACAATTATGACATTTGCCACCTTTTCATTTAGTCTTTTTTAAAATCCCACACCTCTAAAAATGACACTTTACCACAGTGTCCTTGTGGGGATCCGTCACACAGCCCTCTTACTGCGGAACAGCACTGTAGCGACCCGTTTGGGTGGTCGTTCCCATCTGACAATAATTTTTTATTCCATCGACGTAACGGGAATCAACAAGCCGACCTGTACAATTCACTGTGAAGCTAAAGATATTCAAGAAATTGACACAAGCCCTTCCCTCACTTTTTATTCCAGGCCACTCTGTTAGGTGAATTCAAATTGCGAGGGGGTCAAATTATCACCATTTTACAGAAGAAAAGAAAATCTGGCACAAAAAATATGAAAAATAACAAAAATAAAATTGAACACTGACTTTATCGTAGTGACATCTTTATAAAATTTGAAACAAAAGCAATTTCTAAATGATCTTTTAATTCTCATGTGTCTTGCAAGCACAGGTAGCCTAACCAACTCTGACCATCTGTACTCTATTTGCACATCCAGGGCAATGGTCTTTTTTTACATCACAAATTCCGGATTTTTAAGTGAGCAACAGTGTCAGAGAACACTAGACTGAACCCGACAAGCACCACATGGGAAAACAAAGGTTATGTTGCAGGTTAACCATGAAACTAACCTGAAGCTGGCAAACGTAAACAGAGCCACCAGTGATATTTTTAAAATAATCGTTTGAGCCCGAAACAGAAATTGGAGTGAAGTTTCCCCAAGCGGACGTTACGAATGCATCGGGTATCAGAGCATTACTAAGCAGCAGTGCTCAAGGCCATCAGAGATGTTCTCATGATGTTTGTTCATTAGACAGACTCTGAATCACCATAATGACAGAATCTGGACCCTGCCAACATCCAGGTACCACGAGTTTATCTAGATCACCTTTGAAGGGCAGTACACTGAAGGACCATTATGATTTCCATTTGCTTAAATTTATAGCTGGCTCAAGAACTTTTCCCAAAAAAGCTAGTAATCCAGGGCATCCTAGGAATAAACCATTACATATTTTACCATTACATTTTATGTGCTCCGATGCAATTTCCAAGCAAAGTCTTGCCCAACATTAAGGTTTAACGACAAGAACTTAACAGGGTTCAAGTGTCAAGTTCAAAATGCCCAATAGTAATTTCACATATCAAATTATTTTTTAAAGTTTTCATATAAAGCCCAGCCACAAAATATGTAATAATTTACATTCAGTCCCCGACCCATTAACTTGTCAAACTACATTTTTGTTTAGATTGCAGGTTATGCAGCACAGACAGCAAGGTAAATAATCCAAGAGCTGCACTACGCCTCAAGCCAATATTAATCATAACAGCAATAATAGCTCAGAAATTATGAGCTTCTAATGGTCACTGCACCCATTATGCAACATTTTAAAGTGTTCGTCGTCACGCAGCCCCGTTTCTCAGTGACAGCATTGTCCTTGATGGCATATGAGTTGAATAAAGGTGGGGTTGGAGGGAGGGGGTCTGGTTGGGATGTGTCAGGAGAGAGCAGTCAAAAGTATTTCTTTTCTGTCGGTTTTCTCTTCAACACGAGTCTTGCCTGGTGACTACGCATCCTCAAACAAGGCGAGCATACGTTGCCAATGCAGACGTGCAAAAACTCCCTAATGTAGCGCCTGTTTTCCCGTTCACCCCGGGGTTTTTGTCCACGGAAGTCAGGAAGGGAGAAACATTTATCTGAATGTTAAACATTTCTCGTAAAGCGAACGTAAAGAATTTTTTATGTTACTAATGCCTGTGTGCAAATACAGGCTTCCCTCGCACGTCAGATGTAATGAATGAGTTAAATCAATGGGTGGGTTATGTCGTTTTTCTGCTGTCACTTTTAAAGCACTGATTTTGTTGTTCTTTTATCGTATTTTTAAATTGTGATACTTCCAGTAAACTACTATTGTAAACTGTTTTAAATCTGCAATCCATGCACTTTGATGGCTGATTTTAAATGTCACAGTGTAAGAATCTGTTCTTAAGGTCAATTCTGGTAGAATGTACTCTTATAATTCATTTAAATAGGAAAAATATATATATTTTTTCCCCTCTATCAAGAAAAATTGCAACCATAGTGTGTATAGTTTGTCATTTTACTCTGCAGTTCTTGGGTGGCACAGTAGCACAGCAGGTAGAGCTGGTGTCCCACAGCTTGTGGCTCAGTCTACGCTGTGTTTGCATGTCCTCTTCTTATATTCATTTCTTTCCTCGGGGAGCTCCGGCTTCTTCACACAGAGAAGTGTGGCAAATGTATCAGTGACACTAAATTGCCTTTGTGTGTGTGTGTGTGTGTGTGTGTGTGTGTGTGTGTGTGTGTGTGTGTGTGTGTGTGTGTGTGTGTGTGTGTGTGTGTGTGTCGTGATCTTTACCACTGTGTCCCCTTCCTTGAGCCCTGGGACTCAAAGATAAGCACTGGACCTTCACAAGTGTTAAATTGGTGGGTGGGTTCTATTGTTCTTCCACTGTCATTTTAAAGCACTGATTCTGTTGTTCTTTTATTATTGTATTTTATAACTGTGATATTTACTGTACATGACTAGTAAAAACTGCTTTACTGCTGTAATTCATGCATATTTACTGAAAATATATATGTAATATATATATGACTTATTACATTGCCCAATTAATTTTCATATGTACAGTAATGACACTGCCCATGTATTTCTGAGGTATCATCTGCAATAAACAGTAAGTCAAGTCACACTAAATCATTTATTAAATTACCTTTCTAGAGAGTTTTTGTGTGTTATTTTTGCTTTTAAATGAACTACTTTAGCTTGCTTTTCCAATCACTTTCATATTTTTTTTGGCTTTAGGGCTCCTTATTATGACATATTACAGTTTCAGATTACAATAAATAAAAAAACCAAGAGATTTGGACTAAAAGATACCTGCAAAGGGGCTATGAGACGACAGATGCACAGGAGAAGCAGCACCAGATGCCAAGAGAGGACTTTGCCAGCACTTTATTAATATTGCTATCATAAGGAATTTCACATTAACCTGAGTTCATAGCTTATTCAGGAAATTTCAGGGCAGAGAAGATATTTGCAAACAAGCAGGAATTCAGAGAGTATAAATGTTCATCATAGGAGCTAAGCTTGTACAAAAAACAACAAATCTGGAAAAAACTGGTTGGCTCGTAAACATTCTCACTTATTGAACAAGCCATTCAAATGTAAACATTTCGGAATTACAGCCAAACACTTCTTCTTTTAGTAACCCTTTTTTTTGGGGGGGGGGGGGGGGGTGAAACGTGCCACAGCAACATTTCAAAAAGGGGCTATGACTAGATGCTGACTCAAGATCAACAGCAGGAGGCTAGATGGATGGCATAGAGCACAGCTAAATATTACATCTCCCTAGGCTTAGTGACCACAGCTGTGATTTTGGTCAAGCAATGGTGTCCATGGGCTTTGACTGTTCGCATGTACGTAGTAATTATGAGTGTAAAGGGACCACTGATGTAATGTAAGAGTCGCAGATGAACAGACACGAGGGTATGAAAGCTATGACAAAATAACCGATCTCCGACTTACAATACAAAACCACCAAAACACATCAATCTAAGGCACTGCATGCTATTAACTGCGATATAAAGTGCTTCTTTATCAATTTCACTTAATAGTGACACACACTGTCATTGTTCTACACAGTGAACTTATGAATAATCTTTTCAGGATAAAATACCCAAGTGCCTTAAGCAAGCAAGAGTAGAAAAAGAGTCAAAAACTTTTCCAGCCTTAAAAAATAATTACACATACCATGAAATTATTATTGTTTGTGCACTGTGTGTGATGCATGTATTGGAATTTAAATTGCCGACCAACTTGTAAACATCACCATTTGAAGGGGGACTCATACAGCAGAAACACATTGATGACTAGTGTTTACCGGGGGTCTGACAAGATGCTGATAAATGTGGCAAACAGCAGATACAGACTGACAACAGCTGCATAGCAGAGGTAGAAAAAGAGAGTTTAAATCATGTTAACATTTACTCTGATGGCTGAATGCAGCCAAAACCTTTGGAATCTACATTTTCATACCAATCGCCCCCATGACAAACATTTAAGTGTCACAGCCAGCAGGACCAGCTGATCTGAGTGGAACCTGCATTCATTCTCTATACTTTATGAAAACAAACAGTTTTCATTCCCTCAATAAATGTCTCAATTCACTTTAGCTTGTATTTGCATTTTTGCATCTTTAAGAATTGCTAATCATCTTGAATGAAAAGCCCAATAACCTTAGAATATTTAGACAGTTACACCTGATACGCACAAAACAGTGCTTACCGCAACCCTGACAGCTTGGTCTCGCCCTCCTGAACACAGCATATTTTTGTTGTCTACGTCTAATAAATAAGTTATCTCCTTTTGGCTGGTAATTAAGGATTTAATTCTGGCAACCAGTTTGCTTTCCCAATCTCTCTCTTGCCCCAGCAGAGCCATCCTAATGTCCAAGTAAGGGGAGCAGCAGATGGGGCCTCTGCTGACGTTTCTGCAGCCTACCCCCCCCACCCCCCACCTCCAACCCGACCCATCTGGAGCAGAGCTGGACAGCCTCTTGCATGACTCTGCCATATGGCTATGGTCATTGCTAATCATTATGAGCAACAGCTAAGTTCCTGCAAGCTCCACAAGGGACACTTGTGTGATGTGTGCACAGTACCTAGGAATGCAACGCATTCCTATCCTTCCTGTGGGCCTTGCTCCTAAAGCCCATACCCACCCACTACACACAGGCCTACTCATGTTGGGGGGGTGGCTTCTGGCAGCTGGAATGGCTCATGTGGAAATGCCATATCGGCACCACTGGTGTATATTTACTGCAAGGCACTAAGTAGAGAGGAAAAAAGGCAATTTAAGAAATGTAGATGAAGAAGGAGCACTTTCCACAGTGGCAATAACCACAGGGACTTTTTAACTTACAGCAACACTCATTTGAGTCTGTGCTGCTGCTGCTGCTGCTGCCTCCTCCTCCGTAATATAAAGCCTTGTGAGTGTGAGGAACCCGGAGCTGCAAGCTCATTCCCTTCCTGCTGAAATTCATCAACTCTAAACGCTGCAGAGTTTTATAAGCAAAAGCTAAACAGCAGTTTATTCCAGCAATCCCCCAGACAAATCACACCGATATGCAAATACATCCTCTGTTTCAGGATGTACAAAGTAAAAGGTTTTCTTTATTTTTGCCTGGATATCATTTGTCTTTTGACAAACCACTGGCAGAGAAATGCTTCACATTTCTTCTGTATGAGAAAAAGCAATAACAGTGCAAGCCGTAAACACATTAAGGCTCTTTAGCGGAAGCCGGAGAATACAGCAGCAGACGTTTGAGGAGCAATCCAGGGCACATTCACACTAATGATGTTAATGGGTTCCTCACCTTTGTCTTTTTGCAGATAGACGCCAGTAGCGCTGCACACACCCAACCAGGTAGCCTGCGCTGCAAATATCAGAGCTGGAAACACAGCTGAAGTTGTTACGGTTTGAGCCGTTTATCGGCTACAATGGCAAAGGGAGGGGCCTGTAGCGTTCAGCAGTGCACGCTCCTGCTTCAACAAAAAAAAATTTACATCACACAGGAACTTTAAAGCAAAATAACCCAGTCTGGAAAAAAATACATAAATTCCCAAAAGCAGACTTTCACTGTGGACTACAGGCTTCTCGTGTGCAGTACAGGTAGTCCTTGACTTATCACGTATTCAGACCAACGACGGACAATGACAAAGTAGCAATTTAGTGAAAAAGAGACACCAAGAAATCAAAAACATTTGTAATAATTTTCAGAAATTTGCTATACAAATGAGCATCTTACAGATAAATATATACAGGTATGGTCCCAAATCATTATATACAGTTAATAATACTTAATGATAATAATAATAAACAATATGTTTCTGGTTTATATATTAACTATACTGTACTTTTAATCATTATTTTAGATTTTACTCTTTCTACTTACAAAAAAAAAAACTGTAAAGCAGTATGCCATGTTATGCCAGCAGCAGCCTCATACATCTTATATTTACCACGTCGGCTGTAACTACAGGTTTGTACCCTAGGAGCAATAAGCTATCCCATATATAATAATAATATGATAATAAGTCAAATGACGTGATGTGGTGCATGTACACGCTATGATGGTCACGTAATGACGGAATCCCCTAACAAAGCATTTCTTGGAATATATCCGTTGTTAAGTGACGCGTAGCTGTATATGAACATCTTGTAACATACAGTGTACTGTACCTGTATAGTATCTGTACTATGATGCAGCATAAATGTGTGCGATGAACACTGTATGAGATTGTGCCTTACACACCCACCTTGCCCACACACAGCCACGAACCACCTTCTTGTGCCTCTTTCACAGCAGCCCCGCTCCTCTCCTTTTTACAAAGTGTTATTTGTGCTTAATGTTACATCATACACAGATGCGGACGGGGCAGGTTAATTTGGCACACAACTTCCCATTATTCTGCATCTCAGAACTGAACTCGCACCAAAAACTTCTCGACCGCTGCTGCATCTCCCATAGGTCTACCTATGCCTCCTGCACCAGTTTCTCCGCTGAATGACTAGCAGGCTTACTGACAGAACAGCCGCAAGAGATGTTACCTGTGCTTGCGACATCTCAATATCATATGGCACAAAACACTGAAGTATTTTAAAAAGCATTACGAACATACTGTACTTTTTAAAAATAAACTTTGGAAAATATTTAATAATAGTATGGATGATATACGACACTATGGCCAGAAATAAAAGAAAGAAGATCAAAAGCATCAAGAAATGTTTAAAAAGAAGTTACTGTTTGGTGGGCTATACACTCAGAAATCGGTCGTGAGTACGATCCAACTTACGGCTGTTGGTCCATAACCTGGTTATAAATCGAGGATCATTTGTATCTTGTAACTTTCGTTGTGTGTTGTGCTCAAAACATTTGGCAGTATCTATAATGGCAGTCCCAGCATACCTAGCTCTCTGCTTGTGGCCAAGCAGTAATAGCAGCCAGACAGGCAAGGTCCACTTCACCAGCTTCACAGCACATTGTGAAGAAAAGTCACAAAACAAAGGAGAACCTTGCAACAGTCCCTGGGGCTCAGCAAGCACAGGCTGCTAGCAAAATTACAGGCACTGAGATCATGGTGTGTGTTTTGTGGGGAAAACATCATTCAGCTGAAAGTGATACCATAATTACGTAGGGAGCACAGGCATGTGTGCTATAGACCCGCTCCATGTGTCCTCTGCCTGTGCAGCTTGTTCATTTGGCTTAGATAAATGTTGCCTCCACTGTGTCACGGAGGGCCGTTTGGAGCACCTCAGTCAGATCGAAATGGTTTATGGATCAGCAGCAGCAACACAGCACAGCTTGTTAACAGATTCAGGAGGCATTGTTCGGTGGCCCTCTAGAAGCAGACTGTTATGTAACAAACTGTAGGCTGTCTGGCAGCAAGTCAGCATGCAGAAAGGGGCGCTAAATGTAATTTGATTCCTGCAATGGCTTTCTCAGATGCAACCACAACATCTGAAAAGGTGAATTTCTGTCTGTTTGCTCTTTACACACAGATTTGAAATTTGACACACAGGTACTTCCTACATTTTCACCTTTCTACTGGACTATGACAAGTATGTCGCTCTCCACGGCATTCACCTGAGCCCCAGCACTAAAAATGCTCGTGTACTAAATGCAACCACGTAAATTATAATAGTTTCATGATATATATATATATATAATATAATGTGTCATCACCATTTACTTTCCCACTTTTTGCCCAGACAGCACCAGGTGACTCAGCAAATCACATGCAAAGTTGGAATAACCTCTGAACACATCTTAGCCACTTAAGATCACAAGAAGCAGAAGACCCCTTCGATGTAAAATACAATTCCAACAGTTTGTTAGAACCTGGCATTCACCAGCTTTAGCGTCTACAAATCACAATAGTAAAATGGATATGTGAACATGAAGCCCTATAAAACCGGTTGCAAAATGTACATCAAGCCCATTACTTTAACACAATATCTTTTGCACACAGAAAGTCTTGTGAATACAAAGGCAGCTGCATTTACATCTTTTCTTACAACTTATTTACTAATTTATATTCTTTCATTTGTTTAATTTCCTGCATGTTTCTCTCTTGCTTTGTGTCTGAAACACTTCTGATCTTGCACTAAGCATGTAGCGGTTGTCACCAGGGGGATGAAAATTTCATAAACCCCTTACATTAGGCACCCAGTGTGTAAATGATTAATACATTAAAAGGCTTGTGAATGGCTAATATTACTAGGTTGATTCTTAAGACATATCCACTACCAAAGGACGGAAGTTTTGCTTGCTGAAGTAAAAAATGTACAAATTTATAAAATATGTCACAAGAAAGGACGGACATTTCGTTTCCTCGACAGCCAAGCTGCATTTCTCCCTGAATAATAATACAACAAAAGTTCCTTGCAGAAAGGAATAAGACCTGTTATTAATAAAATTAGCTTCTAACATAATACAAGGCTGCAATGTAATGAATTCTTCAGAAGAAATGTCACAAGTTCAACTGTAAGAAAAAAGACCAGTCGACTCCTGTGTATAAAGTACGCAACAACTCGTCTCGGGGGGGGGTAATATTTTCCATTTGTCTGTACAAAAAAAGAAGGGGAAAAAATGTCAAGACAGCACTGTAATTGAATTCAGTTACTGTATGTTCACCTGAACAGAATAAAGTTACACCTAAGGTGTTAAATAATCTAACAAGACACAGAGCAACCATTTTCAGCTGAGGTCAAACCTTCACCGACATATGACATTTACAAGTATATTCATTCATTTAAAAGGTGCTTTTCGCCAAACTACATTTGAGAGAGAGAAAAAAAAAGTGTATTTTGCAGACAGTAACAGACAGAGACACATGGTTTTCAAAGTTGAGTTCCTTAGCACAATACGACCTTATTACCCAGCACATAAATTTAAACCACTGACCAGGAACGGAACGGACTGGCTTTTCACACAGCACATAACAAAAGCATAACTTATCAGCTCAGGCATTTTACATTTTAATCTCAATTACCAAAAGCAATTTCAAATGTAAAGAACAGCTGAGAGCTTCCTGTCCTCGAGCAGCTAACAGCTAATTTTTAGAGCAACTTTTCAGCAATCTGGCCACCACGCACATGTAAGGGCAATAAACTCTGCAAAATTTAACGCCCTCGATATTTCATTTTATCCAGATTCAAGAATTCAAATGAAACCCTTCTGTACCTAAACACCACCTTCAGACAAGCTTCAACACTTTATCTGCCACAAACAGAAATGTATAATAGTTTGAGCTTTTCCTGGAAGCCAAGGCCAAAAGGTACCGCTGAACTAGTTTTTTTTTTTTATATATAAAAACTGCAGGAGGCGTCAGCTGGCTGCAAAGCACACAAAAAAAAGACGTATAAAAAATTTAAGACGCCTATCTGCCCTGCTTCGGAGTCTTACAAAAATATACAAGCCTGGAGAGTGGCTACTAGACTTACTGCATGGAAAGAGATATGAGTGTTGGACAGGTGCTTTGGGGGGGGGGGGGGGGTATGCCAGAGTGTCATCATGCAAACACAGGAGTGATTTATTTTTATTTTGTGAAGGCTGCATGTTCACTTAAACAGTATGCTGCATAGCTCCCGAGGATCCGCAAAAGTACCACATTTGTCCTCTATTGCAAATTTTTCCACATGCGGTAAAACTCTGAGCTGCACAAGCGATGCAACCACACAGTAACATGTTCAAAAATATGGTTTCACAAGTTGTTTGGAGTCTCGGAGTGCAGTTTGCAATGACCAAGCAGTCTTGCAACTGAATGCAGCCCCCCTCCACCAACCGTGTTCTGAACTTGATAGAATGGATAGAGGATAAATGAAGGCATCTCCTGATCACAAGGGGCGAACAATTACAGCGCAGTTTACCTCTAAAACAGACCGAATGTATCTGTCAATGTTTGCAAAGTAAAGCTCTGAGCACAGCTGGACGGAAATTATCTCCCGCTAATGACAGGCTCGCTGGAAACGCATCGATACGCGGCGATGGCACGATCAGTCTAATTTCCCTCTTCCATTTGTTTCACAGCAACTGGATGACAATTTTGTTATGAGAGCCGGAGACACCAGATTTTCCCCTGGCTTATCAGGTGCTTGTGGAAAAAAAAATGGCGTGAAGAGACAGATGGCACATTCTTCCACAGAAAGAGTCAAAGCAACCGTAGAAATCACGTCTTCCACTACCAGGTCGATGAAGTGACAAGGAGCAGGTGCGGGGACAGACACGCACAGAATAACCGCGTTCATTTTTGTTTAAAATTTAACTTTTCTTGTTTAAATCTCCTGGGACAGGACATACAGTAATAACAATTTAAGAACTTAAGCACAACCACTCAAGTTAGAGCTACATAAACGCACAGCAACAACAATACATCGTTGTTGTTGTTGTTAAGTGCCGTCAAGTCGGTGTTGACTCAGGGCAACTCAATGGATAGCTGTCCTGAAAAGCATCCGGTCTTCAGCAAGGGGCGCCCATGGCTGTGGTGACCATGTCCATCCACCGCATTGCAGGTCTTCCCCTTTTCCGTTGACCTTCCACTTTGCCAAGCATGATATCCTTTTTCAGTGACTGCTCTCTCCTCAGGATGTGTCCAAAATAAGACAGTCGAAGTATGGTCAATACAATACATTACGAACCCCTAAAATTTGACCAGTTCTAATCCAGTACTGACATTAATGTCATTAAACTCACCTCAATTTCAAACTGCATTTTTAAATTGACCACAGAAAATAAGAATATCCTCCATTTCCCAAGTATATGTTGGAAGTAAAAAAAAAAATTAAAAATTAAAAATTAAACACTTAATGTCTAGGCAGGTATTAGCATAGCTATTAAACTTGCAGTAAAATGAATCAATGGCGGCACTGACAAAGCAATGTTGGAATTAGGCATCATACATACTGAATTTTGTGAATTTAAACCAAATAAATTAGCAAACACCTGGCCCAAATGCAGCCATAAAGACAATGACTGTAGAGCGCAATTGTGCCAAGGCTGGCTGAGCACAGTGACGCTCACCTGGCAACAGGCGCGGTGTTAACATGCTGCCGTCATACCTGGAAGTGTCGCTGCACACGCACTGAACGCGTTTGTGAGCCCTCACGAAAGCCTGTGTTCTACTTTACCCGAGCAAATGGCAGTATACGGAATCCGTTTTTGTCCATGACTAGCAATTATTTCTGCCCGTCAACATGGTTACGTCCCACTTTGGTGTGAGATCTGAAGCTGTGCTGTTCGCTTTAGGCCCCAGGCCTTCTTCGGTGTCTCAAACCTCAGTGTGGTTCTTACTGGCTGATCCTTTTGGGAGCCAAAAACTGTGGAGTTCCCCCTCCTTAAAAAGTAGACCTGCACTGTCCAAACCTGTGTTGTTTAACATCGGTCGACTGTATTCTGCTGTTTAGGCTCACCAAACCAGTGCAATAAAGCAACCAAACATGGGTGGATTCAAAACAAACACAGGTCTACCTTGCAATATTATTTAGTGTGATCTCTTAAAATAATACCTCGTACGGGTTAAGCTGTTAAAACAAAGGGAATTATCACTTAAGTAACATTCAGATTTTCATTTTTATTTAAATGTCCTTTGAATTGTGTTTTTTTTTTTAATTTAAAACATTGCACAGAACTATTTCTACAGCAGTGGAAAAAATCTCATTTAAATAAGCTTTAATTTGATAAGGAGCACAGCAGAATAAGGAACAACCAATGGGGGGGGGGTGAATAGTTTCTGAAGGCACTGCATGAGGACTTTAAACTGCTCTGCTGCTGACCTTAAAAAATAAAAAAATTTTAAAAAAACACAAACACAAATGTGGATACACTACAGTAAACTTGCACTTATGCAAAATTTACTAAAACATCAAACTAAAGGCTACATGGTTGTGCAGCGGGCTGTTTAGGCACAGGCTGGAATCCAGCTCAGTCTGTGTAGAGTTTGCATGTTCTCTTCATCTCTGCCTTTGTTTACTCTGTGTGTTCCAGTTTCCTCCTACTGTCAAAGGAAATATTTTTCACATTAACTGGCCACTATAAACCGCCTGGCTGTGTGTATGTGGCTGCTCTGCACTGGCATCCCATCCACAGACTACCCCCTCCTTGCTTTGAACAAACTAATTCCAGGATGGGCTTCAGACCACTGTGACCCTGATGAGAACAATCAGTTAATGAAAATGTATGTATGGTTGGATGGATAAATTCTAAACATTAATAAAAATATACTAGCAACAAAATGGTTTGGTGCAATTTATTTAATACTGTAAATCACCATGTACAAAGGTATTAACCAATTTGTCACTTTGAAGAAAAGTGTCTGCTGAATGAATAAATGTAAATACAGTAGAACATCGATTATCTGAACTGAGACCAAGTTTGGTTGGGTTCATAAAATAATTTGGAAATTCAAACATATACAAGAGAACCCAGTTCATACAAAATAAAATGGCTGCAATAAGCTCACAGCGCAGAGGCTCGCAGCAAGGAAAAATAAATCGCACCCCCCACCCCCCCACCGCACAGTCCCTTGGCAATGATGCATTAAGGACACAGGAGGCCATCTCGAGTCTCCAGTGTCGCTGAAGCCAACATTCAATTTTGATTTGACTTTTAAATCCTGTAATGAGAAATTAAGACTATTTCTGTGCTATACTGCAGATGTCTTAATAAGAAATAAATGCATTAAGCGGCAGGAGTAATATTAGTGCATTAAAAGTAGATATTGTATTTGGGGGGGGCGGCAGCAGTGGTTTGAATAATTGACATTCAGACAGTCGACGTTCTACATAGATCAGCTGTTGGGAGACATGCAAAATCCAGACAGAGGTTCTCATACAAAGAAAGAAGTACCTCATAAATCAATGTAACGGTCTTAAACTCATAAAGTTGAATTCTTGCAACCCCAATGGGTGCATTTCGAAGAATGACTGTACGTCCTTAGCCAAGGACCAGAATTGCTTTCAGAGGTAGGCCCATGTCCTTGATCCTATGGTGATGGCGTTTGATGACCATGCAGAGATGTATTTTAAGATTTAACAGGAAGGATTCTTAAGCAAAACAATCCAAGTGAAGTAATGAAACAAAGCTTTAAAGTTTGATACACATAGGTCTGCAGGTTTTTAACCACATATGTTAAGGGACTTAATGCATACCAATGTAGGGTGTACAGGCAAATCTGGAGAGCATGTCCAGACAAAGATTTATTGCCGTCTACATAGCACAACTCATTCATAAGATCAAGACAAAAAGGATCTGGACTTCGCACAGTCAGCTCTGCTCCATCATCTAATACTATAACAAGTAGACATCTTGACAGCTAAAGCATTATTTATTACCCAATATTTAAAGAGCAGCTTTCACTGTAAGTGTCTAATGGTTTGGAGAATTCGTTTCTGCAAGCAGAACTTGAACTCAATTTAGTTTTCCTGAACTCGGGCGCTGTTACGGTTAATTACTGCAAGCTAATGACGACAATGGGGACCGTCTTATGCTTTACAGCTTTCACTACTCAAGGTTCCAAGTACAAAGTCACCGTCAAAGTCGCAAAATGGCACAAAACTGTCTTTTTAAAGGTGCCGTACAGATATTATGACTTCTGTCCTGCATAATTCAGATTTAATAAGAACCCTGCCACTGAGCATCCACGCTGCTGCAAAGATGAGGTCTCTTCCTTTCATGTTGGCGCCATGTTCATACAATGATGGACCACGTCTGGAAATCTGCACTTTGCAGAAGAATTCTTAAATTCGAAGACCTTACGGTGCTGCGTAAAAATTTAAACAGCTAAATGGTTTTACACTTTCAAATATCAGGTGGTGAAGGGGAGGGGGTCGGCACAAATGGGCACTGTTAGTGAAGCCATGAACCTTGTTTTACAAAGGCACAGCAGACAGTTTACACAACATTTATTGCTCAGCTTTAAATTATTAACCGCTACTAATTTTAAAGCGGATGCAATACCCTTGTATAAGCCCTCGAATGGGTACTCATATTACTACAAGCCCTGGGTAACTGATGCTCAAAAATATTAAAATCCAGGCTGTTCGGTTAAATAAGATTCCTTTTCTATCACGGAGGAAATGTTCACCAGTAGATAACACCATGTGCAGCAAATGTACGAGTAAAACAAAAATACTGCCCTTTCTCTGAAGCCTGTACAGCCAAATGACAGGGAAAAAAACAAAGCACTTTATAAATATAAATAACATTTTCACTTCTGCTTAAAAGTTATGCACCGAACGCAAAATATTTACAATGCTGTCAGTGCAGGGTGTTGTTGCCGCCTCACTCCTGGCGAGCTAAGAAGATGCAAAGAGGGCTGCTCTGATTATATTTTACAGATCTGGCTGCCAAGCCTCGATATGCATTTCACTTGCAAAGCAGCTCTTGATGCCACAGATGAAAAGCCGAGAATGACAAGGAACAGATTCAACACTTCTTCAGTTCAGGCTTCAAGAGATCTGATGTTTGCAATGTCAACTTTCAACAGGGGGGCAAAAGGAGTGCTTCTTCCCTTCAAGGGCATTATTCCTCACACCACCTGCCATGAGAACATTAACAATCATCTGGCTTCTCCAAAATGGGTCTATGTTTTTTTTTTTTGGTTTGTTTAAATTTATTCCCAGGCCTGACTAGCAAAGCTCCCCCAAGACTTTTTCCCTGGCCTAAATCTTCCTAAAGCAACGTCCACCTCAGGTCACCCTATCACTCACAGATGTTACGAACGGAAGCAGAACACATTCCTTTATTCAATTTAACTTGTGGCACCCTTTGAAAGTGTAGAGATGTATTTTGTCCACTTTACACAAACTAAGGAAAAACCATTCCATTTGAATTTTCTGCCGAATTACTTGATGTGGTTTATTTCACCTGCCAATAAAGAGCCTTTCATTAAAAACAAACTGCAACGATCACATTTTTGAGTGTCTTGTTAAAACATCCACTGTTCTGCCTACGAGTAAGTAGGTTTTCATTTAATTGTAAAATGACTATAACATGAAAAGACAGCTGATTTTAATCCGATTACAAAGATGATGGCAAGACAGAAAAAGGACGTTTAATTATGCTCAGTATTTATGAAGTGGGAAATGAGACTGCAATAAGATGGCCCGTTATTTCCGTTTCTTCTCCAAATCGTAAATTAAATTTGTAAAATATGACATCATTTTAAATGTCCTGCTCTCTGTCCGGTCGTCTTAAATTGTGATCGAGCAAATTGTTGCTGAGCTGATCTCCAGACACCTAATCCCCCTTTAGAGAAGAATGGGATGGAGTTTTGCTGCTGCCAATGCACAAGTGTGCTAACAAGCAGCAAATGCTGGATGCTGGATGAAAAAGTTGTTTCCCCAGTGGGATAGAATGAGCTGCCCCATAAGGGAAAAACGTGTATCATACATTTCACTACCACTTCACAGCACTGTTTGTGGGTGCACACACAGTGTTAACTCAGCTCACCGTCATAATTCACTTTAGGAAACACATCAGTTAATCTTTACATATTGGTTGGTTTAGTTTTTGGTTAATTTGGTCGTTTGTTTTGCACAGCAGTACTCATCTTGCGTTTTTGAAACACATTCTTGCCTGGTTTTCTTGGTCACTTCCTACTTTCATACAGCCAAAGAGAGGTTGTGGTGTCTGACTCAAATTTATTGGGTGCAGGGGAAGTGTTCACTGCACCTTTGAAAAATACCATTCCCAGGACAACACAATTATTGTATTTCAGTTTGTGCTATGTTAACACCATTCCTGTTTGATAATATTTCATTTTGTTTCATGTCTAAAACCAATGGCCAACTGTATTGTGTATTTAAAATGTCAGTGTTTGGTTTGTAAACATGGCAAGGTATAATATTGGTTTCACCTATGGGGTGGGATTTTTAAATAAAAAGGCTCTGGAAACAGGGAGAGGAGGTGGTATGAAAGCTTTGCATTGGAAGTTCTGGCCACCTGTGTAAGGGAAACTGAAAAGGTTGTAACCTCCTGGAACATTAAAGTTGGTTTCAGCACTATGTGCTTGTGCCTGCGGCTGCCATCCAAGAGTGTGAGGACCCTACACTCTCACGGTCACCACAAAGAACTGTGGTGTGACACTCAGTCTCATCCACATTTGTTCATTTCATTCAAATGCTTAAACAAAACAAGCGTAAATCAACCTACCGAAACCAGGTTAGATATTTGTCAAATGTAATAGAATACTAAAGAGCATAAAAATTGAAGGGGCTGAGAAAAGAAATTGTTTATTTGAAACTGGACCAAAACAATTTTGTCTGCATTTTCCAAATTACATCATTCCAAACAACTTTGTATTTAATGTGCTCAAGAACCAGACCACCTTTTCTCACCTGAAGGCAAACCTGTTAAAAACCCAGAGCATTTAACCAAAATACAGCTGAGAGCTGAAATTACAAAGTGAATTTCCAATACGAAAATTGAAGAAAAAAAAAAAACAGAAGGATTGTGAACAAGCATTCCTCCAGGAATGCACAAGCCTTTCAAATAAACATGTTCTCTGTACCCAAACCTGCACCTGGATAACTGAGGTGAGTGTTTAGAATGTAAATAAATGTGCAAAAATTGCTACTGAAGAACACCGCTTTCCAAGTGTACATTCAATCTTGGGGACAAAACATTCAGAAGCGACGGCAATTACAGAACAGGTAAAGTGCATACTCAAGGAGTGATAATCGTATTATCGTGCCCTCCCATCATTTGCTCAAAAATGTTGCTATTATACAGTATCTTTCAAATGCAGACAAATGGGTGATCACTAACATCACTATATCCATGCACCTAAAGCATGCGTGTACACACACACACACACACACACACACACACACACGTGCGCATGCCTTCAACAAAAGGTACTACACCCAGGCCACTAAGACACCAAAGGAAGCTATAAACTCTGCATTTCCAGGTCCTTGTCCCTTTTTCTGAATAAAGAAAAGGCTGGAAAAAAGTGATAAATAGCAGGATGTAACTTCAGTTACTCTGTTAAACAATTCAAGTAAAAATGAGATCATCTGGCATTTAACCTACAGAAAAAAGGAAGCTGTCCAGTTTGGGGATTTTGAAAAAACAGGAGCTCAGATCCATTTCTGAGGGGATCCTGGACAATTGGTACTGAGTAATATTTATAATACATCACAGACACATTGAAAATTACAGGCCGTGACAGCACAAAGCCAACCTTGCAGAACACGTCCACACCCGCTTGACACGCAGCAAACCGGCATTTCCATTGCGAGAACTCAATGGCAATTTGTCCTTCAGAAATACCTGCTTGATCGAGGTATTTTGGGATTATTCACATGCAACATGAACAGTTTCTCATAAATAAGAGGAACACACAGGTAGGAGGTCCGAATGTTGCTCGTGTTGTTGTTTCCTCCCATCCCCCACTGTGAGCAACTGGCACCAGCTCATGTTGTGTTGGGGGGGGGTAGATGAAGGAATAATATTATGTACTGCACTCTTTGCACTGATGCAAGCAACACTCCATTTCACATTATTCTTTTGGGAAAGGGAAAAGTGTTGTAGCAAGACATGGATTCCTTTATGGCCTCAGTCTTTCTCAGTGAAGCGGAGAACTTCTGGTGCCATGCCAGCAAAAGGCTGCTGACACACTAGCTCTTGCTGGTCTCTCTGGCCTAGACGAGCCCTGTCTGCTCACCCTTTCAGCACTCAGGGACCCAGGAAGTGTCAAGCTTTATAAAAAAAATAGGGGAGAGAAGAAAAAAAAGCCAAGTTGTCCAACTGAGTTCTCCAAGGCTCTGGGACTCACAAAACTCCTTACCTCCGCATTAACTCTCTTTTAAATCCATTGCTTTTCACATTTGTATACAGAGCTACAGATCACCTAAACTCAACACAATGACTATCATTTTTGTTCTTCAAACAAAATTGTAACAGCATACATTTAAGCTTCTTATGGAAATACATCAATTTTTTCTAGTAAAACAGAAATGGATTAAAACTGAAAGGCTATTATGACCACTTAATATGGATTAAGAAAGAGATGAGAATTTGCTATAACCAACTAAGCACACTACAAGCATAGTTCATATCTTACAAGAATATTTTATGAGTGTATAAAGTCATTTCTGAATAAAATGACAACAAAATGCATCCAGCTTCTGAAAGAAAAAAGGCAAGAATTCACATTTGAGCAATGCCAATGCAAAGGACTACATTATCATCATAACATCCTGAAGAACATTACAGATGCATAGTTTATGTCAAGGACCAGAGAAATGGGTGTCTGCAAATTCATGGCTTCTCACAAATGTTGTTTAGAAAAGACCCCCCCCCCCCAAAGCACAGCATAAATTGATCGAAAACAAGATTTCACTCGCAGAAGTATACATTTTAATGGCTTCAGCTTCTCAAATATTTTCTAGTCAAGGCAAGTCACAGTCAAGTGTCATAAAGGCCGTGGCTGTCTCACACAACTACACAAGACAGTCTTAAATCAAATACATATTCAGAAAAGCAAGAAAAAGGCTTTGCCAAGAGACTGCTTGCCTTAAAATTATAGTCACTGTTAGAGATGGCTAAAAATGTGTATCTACCATCTTCTTTACACAAAGAAAATCTGAAAGGCTTTTATTCAAGCAATGAAATAAAATAAAAAATTGAGTCAAAAGCAAAATGCAGGAGTTGCAAAAGGTTCCAGATTTTTCCTTTCTCCACCAGTGCATCACAGCAGCAAAACCCCCACCTAATACAGACGGACTGTATAGCAGTGTATCTGGGAGAAGCTTCCAGACCTCCCACTGCTGGGGCCGCATCACCCTGTGCAGTCAGCCCATCGGTCTGATCGGTGGACAGCAATCAATCACTGGAGACCCTGGAGGCTGACTGCTCACAAATAAGCTGTAAATCACAGAAAATACAAGTAATGTAAAAATCAAAACCTCCAGCGCTGAGAAGGGAGGCGATATTTAAAATATTTTTTCACTGCCTGCACGTCAAGTGCGTGTGTCTGTATACACTCCTAGTCTTGTTACAGCAGGGAATGCCATGTTTACTGGGAGCTGATCTACACAAACCTGCTGTGGTCCCATGCTGCGCGGTAAAATACAAATCCCAGGAACCAGTGAGGTAACCTCTACAAAAACCCAGTGTTCTGACAAAAAAAACCTGGAAACCACAGTCAACAGTCTGTCTGCTTCACAGTTGAGCAAGTAATTCAGATTTTTTTTTTTTTAGACAAAAAGAGGCTAAGCTACAATTCACAATACACTAAAAAATTCAATGAGCAGTGAGTACATGCAGTTGTACACACTGGGGGTTAGATAAACAGTTTCCAAATTATAAAGAGAACAGCGCCTGTTGTATACATCACTACACAATGGGGTGTGATAATGTTTGCTGAGCGATAACGCTGTTAAAATGCCCACCAGGCCTGGATGTAGATATCAAGCTATTAATGGTGAAAATAAAGCCCAGCTCAACACCTGGCACTGCTGCAGCTCCAAAAGATATGCTTCACACTAGGACTGGAGTGTTGTTACGCTTTCCTTTTTATAGATTTCCTCCAATCTACATTGATTTTTGTACCCATTATGTCCTTCAATTTATTTATGCATTGCACGTTACGCGCACATACGCGTCTTCAACTTTCACGTTTTCGTCCACGGGAGTGAAATTATTTAATACCCTTTACCGAGTTACGGTCAAATCTGAGGTTGACGAGTCGAACATGGGGGAATTTTCTAAGACCGCGCATTCATGGTAATTACGCCCTTGACTTACAAGAGTTCACCTTACGAGCCAATTTCCACAAACGCATTAGATTCGTACGTGGGGGATACCTGTGCTACACCGTAATGCAAAATAGGTTGAGAAATAATGCCGAACCCTTTAAAAAGTACAAACAAAAAAGTTTAAATCGGGATGCAAGCCAGCGTAGTTTCATAAATGTAGAGGTTCAGACGAAATAATCAGGTTGGGGTGGGGGGGACAACTGTTCCGCACTTTCTGAAATCACAAAAGCACGCAAAAAATAAAGCGAGTGGTTATGAAATACAGTACAAACCCCAGGTAAACAGAGCCAGCACAAGTGTAAGGTGCAACACCGCCAGTCACGAGTTGTAAACCAATGAAGGCCCGTAATGCCAGAATCAATATGGGAGCGCTCAGCCGACCTTGTTGTCAGCGGTCTGTAATGCCGCAGTTGAGTGCAATTTAATGAGCACAACTAAGCTCACGGAGACGCGGGGCTCATCTCCATGCCGAACGCTCCTTCCCAGCTGTGGGACGACAGCAATATGAGAGCTGCCTGAATGCTGCCACGAGACACCGGGCGGCCTGTAAGGTAGAATAGGACAGACTGGCAGAATCGCTAAAGTCCACCGAATCGCGGAAAACCTTGCCTTTAATTACTACACTACTTATTACCATGAGCACATATTCTTTTCCACCACAGGCCACTATAATATACCTGCAATTTTTTAAAAATTCTTTCAAATTCAACTCCATTAAAATGAAGGGTCGCAGGGACCGATTCGCCTACTAAATTCCTCATACTGAAAACGAGACATAACAGCTTTTAACAGTGTTTGTTTTATAAGAAATGGTTGATATACGACATTCTCCTTTCTCCAGGAAGGGGGGTTTGTTGCTTCAGCTGCTCATGACGGAAAGGAAGCAAACCCATAGTGGATCTTTCACATTCAGTCCCATAACCCCTAGACTCTCAAGCTTCAGCTCAATTACTGTACATCTTGCCCAGCCATTTCATCCCATTAGAAACACACTTTCATTAAGTTTTAACCAAGGGACTAACCAGAGCCCCAGAACGTAGCTAATACATTATTAAAACGGCGTGAACACAGCATTTAGCAGGATGCATCTAAATGATGAAACAAACAGCAACGATCCATGCTGTAGAAAACACAGATATATCATAAATGAAACAAAACACAAGCTGGCGTGGGTTCAGGCTGAACGCAGAGGACAGACAGTAATGCTGCTATGTGACACGATGACACTCATCATGGACGAGCAAAAAACCTCAAATGCGTTTCTCCTCCATTCTTGGATTCATTGCGCTCGTCATTTTAATCTGCCTCGTGCCTGAATGAGTATTCAAAACATACATGCATTTCCTCCTTTGAGAATAAAGGCATCTCTTCCTAAAAATTCACAGGTGGAACTTTATTTTCATGCCTGCTCTATAATCCTGCATTTCCAGAAACAAATATTTAATCCACGTCTATTGCCAAAAAAAGCACCAAGTAATCCACAGAGACCGATCACATTCATTTGATCAAACATCCGCATGCATCTCCCATGTTGTCTCCTACACAAACATATTTTGTACAAGTCTGCAGCAAGAGTAAGGCTAAGACAACCAATATTCTGCTTAAACACATACAGTCAAGGTGTCACCTCACATTTCAGTTAAAAAAACATTTCACAGCCAATTAACTTGCGATAAGTGCTGTATGCAATTACGTTTTTTGCTGACAGTGCAGAATCCTTTCAGTTCCGATGCTCCAAATTGATTCTGAGTGATAGGAGTGTGACATCTACAACTCGGACTTATATTCTTTTTAAAAAAAAAAAAAAAAAAAAGGCTGATTCAAGATGGCACCATTTGGGATGCCCCAAAACCATACACGCCATCACCAAGACATCATCTTGGCAATTCCACAACACAACACACCTCCCTTCCCATCATCAGTTCATTCAATAAGGCAACATAGTTAAACGTAATAATGAAAAGGAACATTTAATAGAAATGTACCACACAAATGTGTAATGGAGTCATCGCTGTGTTTACACCACGACCTTGTGTCAGTTTTTTTGTCCTACCATTATTACCTGCACATATATCCCCATACAGAATTAAACCACCTGTTTTTGTATACCAAATTGTATCCATTTATAACTTTGAGTGTGTGCTCTGAAATCCGGTAGTGCTGTAACACATTGACTACCTGTGAGTCTGGGTCTTGTAATGCCCTCTGTTTATATGCCAATCGGATACCAATTTCCGTTCTGAGCTAATGCAAATTAGTCGGCTTCACGTTGCAGCAAATGACGCGTGTTTGCGGCCTCCTTGCGCAAGACCTCAGGATGCAAAGACTAGGGAGTTTACCTACAGTGGCCCACTGAGGGAGGCTACTGTTCTCTGTTATCATTACGCTCCAAAAACTTGTAACTTTTAAGTTGTCTACGGTAAATATAATTCCCACTGAAGACTCGGCTGCAACAATAACCTGGAATATCGTCTTTCAGCTCCTCCATCCTGTTTAATCTCCTCCACAGACTGCTGGAACTGGAAGTCTACATTGAAAAAGGGACTTCCTCCCAGCCTATGGCTCCCTTCTCTCGCTTGACCTCCTGTCCCTCACCAAAGCATGGATTACTTCCGAAAATCCTGCCCCACCTGTGGCCTCTCCACCAACTATTCCTGTTCTCACACCTCTTATCCCTCTGGCACAGCTGGAGGGAGATAAGCAAGCCTGTACCTTCAGTGGGAATGCCCCCCCTCCAAGTCTGTCTATATTTGATTTTCTCACTGCTTCTACTACCCCCTTAACCTCACTCTCAGTGGTTGTTCTCCATCACCTTCCTGACCCTCCTAGCTATTTCCCAGATGACCTCAATATCCTGTTGAATTCCCTTCCGGTTAGCAACACTCCAATGATCCTCCTGGGTAACTTAAACTTGCATGTCAAGGACCTTCATGCATGCAGCCTTCTGTCACTAATGCAGTCCATGTCCAAGTCCTCTCCTACTCACAAGGCAGAAAATCATCTCAAAACCTTGTCTTCTCTTGGAACTGTGGGTTTGTAGTCCTCCATATCAGTCTGCTTCATATTTTGCTTATTTCTTCATCTCCTTCCATCACCACTACTACCCCCACCCCCCACATCTGTACCCTGTCACATTCTGTAGTGTTCCTCACAAACTTCTCAGCAATCTTCTTCCACCTTCTTCCTTTTACTTACTGTAATTCTCCCTCATTCCTGATGATTTTGCCTCACTCTTCAGAGCCCAAGTCAACTCCATTACCAACAAGTTGCAGGCTTCCACCTACCCCTACAATGCAGCAAAGGCTCATTCTCAGGATTTCAACCCCTCTTACAAGGTTAAAATCTCCAACTTCCTCAGAGAGAGCCACCACTTACTCCTTTGATGCCATCATTTCTCCTCTTACAGGGCATTTCTCCACAACTTATTTTTGCTCATTTCTTTCATGTCTCTCCTTAGTGCCTTACTCTCCTCTGAATGCCTCCTATCAATCTTTAGAACGGCACAGATTTTATTACTGTTAAAGAATCCCTCTCTGGACCCAAGCCCTTTTCAGAAATACAGGCCAGTTTCTCTTCTCCGTTTTCTCTTAAAAACTCAAGAATGTAGAGCCTATAAGCAGCAATCTGTATTCTTTTTCCTGGGTGATCTTTATGATGGTTTACAGTCCAGATTCAACGTCTGCCATTACACCAAGATGACTCCCCTTGCAGTGATAGGATCTCTCCAGTCAACTAAAAGCTTAATTTTGATTTCTGTGAATACAGAGTCTGCTGTGATTCACTAAAAAACTCTGAAGGGGATTCTCCCCAAAGGATTGTGGCTTGTCAACATGCATTTCTGCAAACACCACTTGAGCTTTTTTGGGCTTCTCTCTTAGAAATGAGGTCTTCCTGGGTCTTCTACCATGGAACCCATTTTCTTTCAGACAGTGACATATGGTGCGACTTGAAATTGTTGCACTGTGAGCTTGAAGGTCAGTTTAGATGTCTTTTGATGTTTTCCTTGGTTCTGTCTCCTGCATTAGAACAATCTTCCTCTTCAATCTAGAATCAATTTACCTCTTATAGCCAAAATAAGGGATGTTGGCTACAGTCCCACGGGCCTTAAACTTCGTGATAATATTAGCAACAGTGGTAGCAGGATCATGGAGCTCTTCGGAGACTGTCTTGTAGCCTGTAGGTTGACCATGCTTTGCTATTACCTTCTTTCTAACCTCCTCAGACAACTGCATTTCCCTCTCTTTTCCATGTTTACTGTGATTCACACAGTGACACAAAGCAGCAGAGTGAGGACTTTTCTCCATGTAAACTGGCTGAATGACTGAATACACCCGCAGTACTAACTGAAGAACATTCTCCTTGAAGTGCAGCTACAAAGCAATTATTTCTTATAACTCCTAAAGGGTACCAATAATAATGGTCTAGGCCATTTTAGACTGTTGTAGTAGAATAAGCAAGAATTCAATTCTTTTCACAGCTTTTTCATTTTGTTCCACTGTAAACTAAAGAAATGCGTGTATGGATGACAAAAGATCTTTTCGATTTCAACACTTCGGCAAGAACGGTGCAATTATACGAGTGAAATGCTAAGTTATCTTTCGGCCACATTGGCATAAAGCTGATCTTACCAAAGTCTGCTATGATTCTTGCCTTCCCCTCAGTTTCTCTCAACTGGAGTGGGCCCCTTGCTCTTCTCCATTTACACCTCTTCCCTTGGCTCTGTCATTGCCTCTCAGGGGTTCTCCTATTACTGCTATACTGATGATATATCCTTTCAAACTGCAGCTTTCCTTTTGGACATTTCTGCTTGGATGACTGATCACAATCTAAAACTCAATCTCCCCCAACATGTAGATAATTCACCACACTGAACATCTTTGACAGAACTGGGGAAAACAGCTATGACCGTGAAACAACACAAACAGCTCAAAAGATGCAGGAAGCCATTAAAAATGAAAGAAACACAAACATTAAACAGAACTGCGGCTGAACAAAAACTAAAAGCTATAAAGAAGCATCAAGGGAAACAAAACTGCACTCCACCAACACCAAAGAAGCTGCCTTGTGTGGGATCATCTTGAAAAATTTAATTCATTATTAATTTAGTTAGAGACCTACAGATACTGGATTTTTATTTTAAATTTAAAGGTATAATGTTTTTACATTCCTGTGAAAAAAATATATTTTTCCTGTTCCCATTTTCTCTATTTTTTGCAGCTTTCTCTAATCGAATTTCATTCAGTCTTTCAGCAATTCTCCCGTTATATAAAAGAAGCATGAAAACGGAAAAAAGACAGTAATATTATTTTAATGCAACTTCTTTCACATGGAAAACAATGGAATGTGCTGTACTAGGTGTGAAAATGCAATTGCCCCCCAACTTTAATCGACCCAATGAGTCAGCTGTTTGAATAGTCGGGCCTTATTTGGGCTGTCCTTACCCAATAACATTTCCAGCTGCTTAAAATCACACTTTGGCAAAACAGAGATTTATAGGAGCTACATTAACCCCATGCTCAGAGGACATTCTGAAGACCTCTGGAGAAAATTTTCGAAAGCTTATCAGTCAGGCCAGGATTACACAGCCAATTCTAAGGCTCTAAATCACAATCAAACCGCAGTCACAGCAACACACGAAATGGAGAAAGTCTGGATGAGCTGTGAATACACCTAAGAGTGGCCAACCTGTCAAAGTGTGTAAAATCATTAATGAGCTCAAGAAGAACACAAGAAAAGCATCCAGAGAACTGCAGGGCTCTATTGCCTCAGGCTCTACTTGGTGTTCATGACTCCACAAAAACGAAGGCACTGCCAAAATATGAAACTTAGGACCATGTCAAGGAAGAAATCACAGTTTATCGGGGGGGGGGGGGGGCTAGATGGCTTGAACAGCTTCTAGAGGACAGTTCTGTGGCCTCATGAATCAAAAGTAGAACTTTTTGATTTATATGGGTCTAGCTGCATATAGCAAATATCGTCTTTTAGACAAAGAACCTTCTAATAATGGCCAGGTATGGTCGTCACTGTGTAGTGGTCTGGGGATGTTTTACTACTGCCTCAGTACCTTACTATCACTGGAATAACTATAAATATTTTTTTTTTTTTAATCAGAAACTTTACAGGAAAATCCTAAGACTTAACTCCTAGGAGTTGAGCCTGGGTAATGGAGCAAGACAAAAATCAGTAACTTAAAAAAAAAAAGATACCAACATCAGAATGGACAGGTTTAAAAAAAAATCATGGAATGGCCTAAATCCTTGCCTAAACCTGACTGAGATATTTCACTCAAAAGTTGCTGAGCCATGGAAAAATGGCCCTAAATTCCTCCTCAGCAATGTGAGACCCTGGCTAGCAGCTACAGGGGTTGTTTAATTTCAGGCATTGAAACTAAAGGTGACACAACCAGTTATAAGCTGTGAAGGGGTAATTTACATTTTTACACCTAGGACATTATCTTCCACCCCAAGGAAATGATATAAATACAATACTCTTGTCACTTTTTCTCAGTCAGACTCTATTCATATGTTATTAGAACTGAATAAAAGATCTGATAAAATTCATTGTCAAATGCTGCAAAAATAGATAACATTGGAAAGGGACAAATACCTCAGAGTATCGTAGGCAGCTCAGCACATTTAGCATAAAGCTTTAGACTAAAACCGTCACTAGAGTAATTTACCAATAAAACGTAATGCATCTGAAAAACACACACAAAGTAAAAAGTTTTATGTAATCTATTTATGCAGCACACAAATTGTTAGTATGGAATTTTAAGGTTAAAACTGTACAAATGAACGTGGTTTAGCTCAGCAAAAACAACCTCGGTCACACACAATCGACCTACGTTATTTTCCAACATCTGCTTCACTGCAATTTGACTGACATGACTTAACCTCATTAGTGTCTTAAATCGGCGACCCCTGTAAAGTATAAAAGTTATTTGAGGCGCTCTTTGGCTACAGGGCATACGCTAAAACATGTTGGTAGGCCAGCTAAGAGATCCCAAAATTATTTACACAAAAAGAAAATGTAAATACAGGTATCCGTCACCATCCGTAAAGTCTCTAAAAATTTGCTTTTATGACCAAAGAAAATTTGTACATAAAATTCAGTATCCAAACTGAAAACCCGCTCTTCCGAATGTGCATCCAAAAATATTTCAAAGCACGTGCCTGCAAAGACGTTTAAATTGCACGGATAAGAGGACGTATAGTCTTAGGGATGTGAAAGTATTGCTTTAAGAGGGTAGAGCACTGTGGAAAGTAAATGTATTTCCAGAGACGCGTCTGTCAGCCAATTTGGGTGTGGCCATTGAATAAATGGGTTACGTGGATGGTTTTTCTAATGAACGGTATATATGCATTTGACAGAAAGTGCACAGCTATGAAATTGTGCACAAGACACAATCTGCTCAGTGGATCCCTGCTTCGGCTCATTAGTCACCCTTGGGAGAACTGATCCAAGTTCAAAGTGGGAATTTTCCCAGAGCAGAAACTCTGTCCCTGGAGCGCTCGCTGTAAAGCTGCCCCGGGATTTCCAGCCGAAAGAAGCCCGGAAAGACAACAAGAGGGTTCGGCAATTGTGCTGTATGTCAGCTGTTCTCCTGATAGGATCGCATCTCAGTACTTGCTTTTTTTAAACGTGTTGTGCATTATCACCGTCTTCCTCACATCATTAAGTTAAAATGTCTTCTAAGAACGCTGAAATTGTTGGGGGGCTTAGGAAGTGCTGGGAATACATTATTACTTTATTTTTCCCCACTGAATACAATGGAATACAGGCTTCGGGTATCAGAAAATCAGACATTTTCATGAACGGATAACATAGCTGTACATTACACTATATCATTCTAGTTTCACTATGAAACTGTATAACTCATTTTTTTTAATTAAAAACAGTTAAGAGAATTTTATTTAGACAAAAGCCTGTTCTCAGGTTTAAAATCTTTCTCACTATGATTTTCATGAGATGTTGTTGAAGAGATCATTATTTACTGCCTGGATTTTTTCATAAATGAGTTTAAACCTCTCACAGAGATGGCATAAAAATGACATAAATGAAAAAGTCATTCAGACTTTTGTTTAATTTCTCTGCATTAGCAATGCAAAACAATCATAGCACAGGCAGGGAAAGCTAATTGCCATTTTTATTTACTTACGTAGAGTAACTCCACGTTGCGTTGTGACCCTGTTTCCCAATTCGGCTTTTCCACTAATCACATTATCCCATGCTGCGCTCAGCCCTTGATCTGCAGCATTCGGAAGTACAAGTCACGATGTCTCGGAAATCTTTCTGAGAACTGAAAACAAAAAGCCCACAGGGAAGCGGTTCGGTAAGCGCAATACTAAGCAAAACTGAAAATTTCAGCTCCCAACCAGCAACTGGCTATAAAGTCAGGCTATGATAATAGAAAAGCAAGCCATTCAAAGTGATTAAAGGAATTCTTTCAGAATTCCTATTATGAGCGAGTTAAGTAATGGAGTTACCAAAAAAAAAAAAAAAAAAACCTTTTTGAGCAGGAAAGCTAATATTTTATGTTAACAGATCAGTGTTTCTACAATACAAACTTTAACTTGTAACCAGAAGTGGCACATTTAGTGGCTCACATTAAAGGAAAAACATATAGCACATAACAGTACAATGTGCATCACAAACACTTTTGGTTTTCAAATCTATACAATATAATAATAAACTATAAAACAATAGCACATGTTATTTTCTCCACCTCATACTGTATCGTGTCAATTTGAGATAAGTAACCATTTAAACAGATATAATACATTAAAGACATGTAGCTTTGAAATCATAGTTGTGTTTACATGGTTTGATGAAAAAGTAAAAGATAGAGATAAAACATCAAAGTTGTTTCTGTATTAAATCAGGAGAGAAAAACTAAAAATGCAAAAAAAAAAAAAAAAAAAAAAAACTTTTTTAACCAGAGAAATATTCTGGTTACAAACAGATTCATAAAATTGCATATTGTTACCTAGTAAACAAATAAGTATTAGATCGAATAACACCTTAAATTTCTTTAAAAAAAAAAAAAAAACAAATGATGGGATTGAGGTCATTATGCATACTGCAGTCAACATATCCTGAGAAGCTTTCCTTCAAAAAAAGAAATACTGGGAAAAGATGAAGTAAAAAGGACAACAAGCAACCAAATGAACTCCATCACCAGAATGGACACATCTGTTCCACCACAAAGGACATTACGCTAGAGGACATATGTTTCTGGAGACACTATGTGAACTGACAAATTCAAGGGCCATTACACTGCCCTTACCATGAACACAAGGTACTAAACAAGCAGTGGATAAAGTAATTCCACAACTGTTTGTGGTGTCAGGGTCATAGAGAGCAATTCAGTTCAAAAGCACTCCACTTGAATTTATATTTACCAATACCCTTAATAGCACCCAAAAATGAGTCCCATATGAAAGCATTAACGTTTTTTTTTTTTTTTTTTGGAAAACAGACCAAAGTAGGTTAAGTATGAATCCCTCCGGTCCTCTTGCCTTCCTCCATCTGATTGTACACAAATGGTCCAACGTTAAAGTCGAAATCCTGATAACGTCTCCTTTGTTCTAAATGAGTCTGTTAGCCATTATTTAATACTAGAGAGAAAGCAAGAATGTAATCGTTCCAAGCGCACAAATTTTATAAAAAATGAACACATATCGACATTCATAATGCACTTCAAAACATCTTCCAACACTATGAAATGGAAGCAGCAAGCTGAGTTCTATTTTAATGGATAGGAATGGACATGTATCTGTAGAAACTGACAATTAATAAAATCGTGCAATGTAACAAACTGCACCCATATTTCCACTTATGAAATCTATACACCACACAGGGGCCTCACAGCCTTAGCGCCCTCATTTCCAAAAAGTAAGGAAAGAGCAAAAAGCAGGGAGAAGGAAAGCATTTTGCCAAATCGTATGGAAAAAGCCACATGTTGCAGTTCCAGCACAGACGGTAGTGGATCTAGGGTGGGGTCCAACTGACAGACACGCAGCAGAGATCACCCACCAACAAGCTGCTCAGAAGTGGCAGGTGGGCACTTTCCACAGCTCTGATTCTGAAGTGGTGGACTGAGTGGCCAACAGCCATGTTTGAAGCCCCACCATCACCCATCTGTGCAGGAGTCTCTTTCAAACAGAGGATCGAGCGATAACAGATCATTGTGACAATGACATTCTGATGGCCTGAATTTCTGAGGCATTTCCATATCATCCTGGATGGATATTTCTCTTCTTGGTGGGGACCTATTAAGACTATAATAAAAAAAATGACCAAGGCACACAAGATAGTGACACTCAGAGCTTTGAAATGTATTATTATAAACCTACTTAGGCAAGCCAATTATATTTAAATAAAAATGTAATTTGCCTCTGTTCTAATACAGCAGTTAGGTTCACCACTATATCTTTTCCCTCCAGAAGACTGCATTAATGAGCGTCTGGGAGACTTAAATTTTACAAGCTGCTGCAAAAACCATTAATCCAGCCTTTGCCGGTCTAGGCCCCGGCATTAACTCCTGCCTGTGTTTGAGAAAATGATTTTTTTCATTTAAACAAAACAGCACTCATTTAATTATTTTCCAGCTGAGATACTCTGATATAAAAAATGCTAACTTTTACAGTGCATTTTTTGGTACAAAATAAAAGTCAGCAGTATGTAAAAGTATGTACTGTAACGGCCCAGGGTCGGGCTGTGTGTTTCTATTTGTGTGTTTTGCCAGATAGTCTAGATCAGTGTAGTTTGTTTTGGCTTTGCCACTTTTTCTTTCCAGGCTCAAGATAGACAGCTGGTCTTTGGTTCACACATAACAGAATAGTTAGCAGTCACTATTTTTCTCTGAAAAAATTCACTATAAATCACTAACCTTTGTCACAATAAATCCCTAACCTTTGTCACAATAAATCCCTTCCACAAATATCCCTTGGTGTGATTCCTGGCGAGTTATCCGTACAATAAACCTTTTCAACCCCTTTCCCCATTTATGTGCAGGCCTATTGCTCCAGTAAACCACCACACTAATACTACATTACATACAAAATAAATTGAAATACAAAAGGATTTCAGGTTTTCAGATCATGCCAGAACATGAGGAAAAAAATTATTTAAAAGACATTCGTCTTTTTCTACGGGGCATTTCTGCTACATTCCAGTCAAGTTCCCGGTGAACGTTTCACTGTGTGCAAATCTGTCTAATGTGAATTAGATATGAATGCAAATTAACTGTAATATGAATTATGTTTTAATGATTTAATCAGAGGTAACAGAAGCAGCAACGCATGTCTGTCAACAGCTGCTGGAAAGAAAAGCTACACAAGCAAATTAAACAGATCAACACTGTCTTCCTACTGCACTGGTGTCCATACATTAACCATTTCAACTATGACAACTTTACAATATTTTCTCAATAAATATTACCTCAACAAACATTTTGGTCTTTCAGAAAAAGCATATCTGGCATTATAAAAATATAAGATCTGCATCTTCATCATGATAAAGACACCATTGGGTGAAGCTAAATGTTATTTAAATGTGTTTTGCAACTCATAGCATGCAAAACGCTGCTTTGCCTCCATCTGCCCCAATACACTGACTTTTTTGGCAAAGTTAAATAGTGTACCTTATAATCAAAGAAAACATAATGAAAGTGACATGTTATTTGTTAATTTAGCTATAGCTTCTGTCTAAGCCAACATACAGGGGTGTTGCTATTCAAAACCATTTTTTCATAATGATCCTTACAAGTTCTATAAATAAACATATTTTTCACAGCACAGAAACAAAAGCTGCAGCTTTTGCACATCCTTGATACTGTATTTCATCAAGGTGAAAACTGGCATTATTTAATAAGGCAGCAGGAAATGTATTCAAATCCTAATACTGGATTATCTTACTATGGCAGTTAAAGACACCTCGGAGTGCCAGAATGTCATATTTGATGTGTCAGTCATCATGCAATTATAGAACAATATTGTACACAATACATCATTTTATGACAGTTTGAAAAAAATCTAAATTAATATCTGCTGTTGCTGCCAGAAACCGGACTAAATGCAAAAAGGTGGAAAATTAATTATAGACGCAATAAAGAGATATTTGTCACTATAGACATTTCCACACCCAGCAGTACAGCAAGTTTCTGAGAACACAGCTTAAAAAGAAAGTGGGTATGAGCTGAGGTTTTTAAATGCTGCCCACAGATTCTGTGATACAGGGCGTGGAGGAATTCTGCACTTGATGCTGAAGTTATTTATTGACAACCTTTCTGTGGTTTGAAAGGAAGCATACATCAATAGATTTGGTTTCACAACTCTCAACAATGTAATGTTTAATCAATTCCCCCCACTCCTTCAAAGGCTCAAACAGACAGCTCCAAAACAGTCGCTCTAGAGAAAATCTATACGATCATTTAAAGAATTCTGGTAAGTACACAATAGCTATTGCTGTGGCGGAGCCTCGTGAGACCACATAAAAAAAAAATTAAAAAAACATGTCGATTATTAAAGAAAAACTTTAAAAAATATACATATATTTCACCGCATTATTTCCCTGAGTAACTTGTCCTGCAGGATGAGTAAAAACAGTTTCAATGTTAATTCCAAATGCTCCTTCCAAATTTTTGCTAAAATCTATGACATCTGAAAAAAATTAAGTCATTTTACATGGCAGACTTAGACTAATGTGGTTAACCTAGGAAACAGATGATTTATATCATCACTTAAACTCTGTCCTAGACCTGTGTGCAGATACTTCTCAGCTGCATGTCACTTAACATACTGACAACATTTACATCTATTCAGCTGACACTTTTCCTCAATAAGTTCCTTATAATAATTAATCCATTTATATACAGTAGCTAGGTCATTTTTACAGGAGCAATTTCAGGCTAAGTACCTTGTTCAAAGGTACTACAATACAGCACAACTTGAGACCTGGGTCTTTCAGGTCAATGGGCAGCAGCTCTACCACTACACTCCCTTGAGCTTATAAAAATAATGTGTTCCTACACCCCAAATGGAAAGCATGCAAGCTGCATGAGCAGTTTGTGCACAGAAAATGTTCAAAAATACCCTAAATCTAAAAAAGAAAATCACAGACCTCAAGTGCAACGACAGTAAATCAGTTTGAGCGTATTTGCTAGCTACAAATATAAAGTATGGATTAAACAAAACAACATGCTGTCAGTGTTGAAAGTTGCATCATAGACTTACAGAGGCTTTGTTCATGAGAAGCACTCGTATCGCAAGAACTGAGACTTAGAAGCAAAAACTGACAGTGAGCGATTAGCTCACATTTACAAAGAATGCCATGCGAGAGCAGAAATTTCAAAATACAGTAATATGCCACTTAACAGCGCCATTATAACGCTCATGCAGTAATGTCATGGCGCATAGTGCACTCAGCATTGCAATTCTCTTTTTCGCTGTTAACGCTGTAATAATCCCCATTCTGGCACCTCTCTGGTGTTTGTGCCACACGCTCTGGCTCCTTCCCTGTGGGGGCAGGGTATTCTCTATGCTTTTTCGTGCATCACCCCCTGGCCCCGGTTCCAAGGCTTAATATAACTTCCTGACATCCTGACAGCTAACCAGGGTCTTACTGTATGGCAAGGAAACCATAGCAGTCGGAGAAATAGGCACTTACCTAAACACAGGAAGAACATGCAATGGCAGCACATGCTGAGCCAGGAGCTCTGAGGCACCAGCACTATCCGCTGCGTAGCAAGCCACAGCAGAACAAAACAACTTAGCAAGTAAAATTACAGTAAGACGAATGATGAAAGGAAAATGGGAGGGCGTGTTGTGTGTAAGATTTCCAACATGTGGGTTTTCGAGCCTAAAAGGTGTCCAGATGGTGTGCAGATATTGTGGACTTGGGCTTTGTTTAAAAGATAAAGCAGAAATTTTGCATCACTGATGAAAAACATCGGTGAACTTTTTGCAGCTCGGGAACGCATCACTTATTTTCCCATTTAAATGAATGGTATTCAAGAGCTTGTTTACAAGGGTTCACTTTAGCACATTTTTGGGAACAAATCAAATGCAACACAGGTGGTGCTACTTGTGCACATTGCCCAAAAAAATCTATATTAAAAACTGTCAAAGTTTCCTGCATTGATAATGGTTACCTTTACAGTTTTTATGGATTTTAATGTAAAAACAAAGCAAGGCTTAAAGCAGGAATGAGATGGAGAGGAGGAAAAAAAAAAAAAAAGTCGCATGATGTAGCTCTAACCCAGCTCTTCTGACATTGAGTTATATTGAATGGAGAAGCAATCTCACACAGCAGCTCTCCAGCACAGAACTCCAGGTCAGGTTTTAACAGGGCAGAGGCTCAGTAATTCTGTCATTTTTGCCATTACTCTGCTTGCACAGCCCTCCTGTCTCCAATGCCCGCACTTAATAAACTCCCCTTTTCAGGTAGTTCAGTTCTAAAAGGGTGTTTGCAGCTGCATGAGTAGAAAATTTTGATTTCAACGTGCTGTATGGGAATACCTTTGAATTCCAAAATGACTCCCCAGCCGACAAGGAAATTTCCTCCTCCAACTGAAACTGCCGAGGCTTTGCCGACACCGCCAACAATGCACAATCGGTGACACAAAAAGAGGTTAATAAAAGAAAACACGAGCGTCACCTCCACCTCCACATGAAACAGTCCTGCAGACGCTGTTCTGCAAGAGCACATCTCAGTGAAGTCAACCCAATAATGAAGTCTTTCCTGGATCAGAGTTCATTTCTGTCTCAGGGCTTGACCTCCGGCTCATGGAAAAGCTGGCTATGGCCATTGGACAGACTGCATGATGGAGTTTCATGCTTCTGGGCATCTTCCATGAGTGTAAATCATAAATAATAACTCTCAAGGGAAGCCTTGTCAAATTCAGTTTCTGTGGGGCTATGTGTGCTGGTTTCTTCTCAGTCCTTTCTACTAATAAAGTATCAAAATTCTGCTTTTTTTGTTTATGAGGACAAACATCTGAAGGTACTTTAACAGCACCAAAGAGCTGCTGTGGCACACTGCAGTATGTACACGCCTTATTCTAAAAAAATTGTATGACAGAAACAAATTTGATTTAAAAAAAAAAAAAACGGTCCAATCAGGGCAGAGAAATAAATCTAAATAAAAACCACCATACACAAAGCCATCTGCAAAATGAGTCCAATATAACTGCAGTAGTATAATCGCTTTAGTCCTGTCTTCAACATTCATCCATACACGCATACATTTTTAATGGATTCTTATCCAATCACAGTCATGGTGTTCTGGAGGTTAAGGACAAGTCTTATCTTAGAAATTCATTATAAATTCATGTAAAAGGTCTCATCACAACTTGCACAAAGCAGGCTGTTTAAATAAAGACACCCAGTGACCAATATTTCCAGCTGCAACTCAACAATGAATGCCGCAAACCAATATTAGGCTCCTTATACTGAGTAATCTGAATTAGGCTCATATCAAATACTGAGATTACTTAGAGTAGCCACAAGTAACCTTTTACTGAAAAATGTATTGTCAAAGCACCTTAAAGCAAAAACAACCACCAGTCACTCTATTGTTAAAACCAAGCATTAAATGCTGCTAAAACATACGCTTATTTCCGAGTGAAAAAAACACATGCAATACAAACAATTAATGTATTATTCTTTGAGTCCTGCCAGCTCTGTCTTACAGTTTTCCAACTCCACTGCATAAAAGCATATCAAAGTCAAAAAGCATTCAGCGCTCTTTGGACAACAGACATCTCGTGAGGAACCATTTGCAACTGTAATGTTAAAAAAAAAAAAAAAAAAACACAGTTACTCCATTTTTCACATGAGATTCTGTTCAACGATGATCACTTTGCTTATTTAAAAAAAAAAAAAAAACGAAACAGGTATTTCAGCAGTAACTCTTCTGCCATAAGGATGAGTGACAACTGTATATGAGTCCATTTTCTGTAGGACAGAAAACCCAAACTGGAGCTTTGGCTGCACACCTACCGTCCCTATATTTTCTGCCCTCAGGCATGCACCAAAGACAAGCATAGATTGAATAACCAAGAGGTGAAGCCTCACAAAGAAAAATGTCTAGGGAATATGGACATTGCTGGGGCTGAAAACATCTGCAGGCAATTGTAAAACAATCCAACAGTCTTCAAACAGGAATTTGTACAGTGAAAAAAATGCAGCCAGGAACCCTGAGCAACACATTCAATCAGCTTAAATAAATGAAATGCAAACTTTGTGATCCAAACCATTTTCACTCACCTCCAGTGCCTCCAGTGTCACGAAGCCAGCGATCGAAAAGCCATCAATGATGTCTTCCTCAGCTGAGGTAGACTCCTTTCTCTTCCTCCTCGGAGGTCTGGGACGTGAGGAGGCCGCATTCCTCCTCTCCTCCCGCTCGGAGTCTGAGGAACACTGAAGCAGGCCAGACTTCACATGGTTATTTTGTAAGCCTTTGGACCTCCTTTCTCGATCTCGCTCAGATCTAGACCTCCTCTTTTTGCGCAGCCCTCCAGACCGTGAGCCATCCATTTCCCAGGCCAGAGTCAAACCCTACCAAGGGTGTTGTGAGTATGCACAAGAAAGCTCCCAAAACAGGTGTGCACAATTCACCAAGCGGCCAGGAAACACGGGATAGAATTTCCACAAAATCGCAAGCGCTCATCCAAAACTTGGAGCCAGACCTGAAGTCAAAGAGGAATCAAAACAGAATCCAACCACTAGAGCTCTTCTCCACTAGAGGAACCCCAATCCGATGTCAAGGATCGCAAAGATTCTCGAGAGAAGCGGCAAACTCCATCAGATGCAGGTACGACTGGAATGAATGGATTTATCCCTAGATATTTCCCCCAAAGATGAGGCCCGCGTACAGGTGCATTTCCGTCTTCTCCGATTCCACAACCTTTAAGTACAAACTGCTGCTCTTCTCTCCTAGAAATAAAAATAAAAAGCATGTATTGGCAACAAAGTCTCCAATCATCAACTATGAAAATACCTCTATAACATTCCGTCCTCTGTAACTGCCTACCATCGCTGTAAAGAACCATACACAGGTAATTACTATTTCTAATAATGCAAAATAAATGAATGTTTCATTAGAACACTAAAAGTCATCTGCTAACTTTATTATCCCTTTTACAATGTATAGTTATTTGCCCCTTAGCACAGCTAATTACATTTTCCCTTTTCCAAGAGCAGGTGTTCAGTGTTTTTGCAGCTCTGCCCAGCATTTACCTTATCCCATAAATACACTTTTCAAAAAACTTATTAATTGGAGTTTCAAATTCTGCTTCCTTTATATTAGCTACAAAGCGGTGTAGCAGAGCCCCTTCCTATTATCTATGTTCTTTATCAGTATTAGCACATCAACCAGCTGAATCTCATCTTTTCACCCTGGTTTGGACCACCACCCACAACTTCACCCACCAAGGCCCGCAGTCAGCTAGCACATTCAATGCCTTTCCTGGCTTTGATGACTTTTAGAAATATAATATTGACAAGCAAAATCCATGTATTAATATATTTCTTGGGCTTATATTATCTCAGACAACAAAGGCTCATTTGAGTGTTGAACCAGCCATTTTCTGCCCCTAGACACCCATTACTTAACTAATGGAACAGGAGATTGAGATTCTGATCACAAAAAAAAAAAAATCAACTTTTCTTTTTACATGAGGATGTACAACATGAAACATTTGGAAACCATCCTGCTACATTCTTTAATACAAAGTTAAGGAATTCTGGGCTTGGAAAAAAAGGATCTGGGTTCATTATATTGTAAATTCCACATTTCCATCTTTTCAGAAGAAAAGGCACATGAAAATGTAACAATAAGCCTACTTCAAAATAGCTTCCCAGGATAGGTTAACGCACAAAAATCAAAAGTATTTTTTTGGCAACTTGACGCTGCTTCTTTGAATAACAATGTGATCTATACATTTCTGTGGTTTTCAATGACTTTTTTCCCCCCTTCTCTTTAAATCCAGTTTCTAAGCTTTTTCTTCCCCCTTCACCTTGTCTAAAGTCTGCCCTCACAAAAATGTTCCGCCTTCTTAGCTAACAATCCGCAACCTTCACAGCAAGGTGTCGGGACTTTAAGTTCTTTTGTAATACAAATAGCTGTTCTTTTCCATGTCAGCTGAAATGCAAAATACGAACAACGGTAAGGAAACAACTCATCAGAAAGCACTGGTTATTTTTGCCAGATCTCTCTGATGATTAAGACGACTTAAAATGTAACTAATGTGTCTTCATCTCGTAAGACTTCTGAAGAGGCCACCAGGAATCTGATCTTCGACTCTTGCCGTATCCACGTTGGGGAGCGTCGGTCCTCCGGGTCTTCCACTGTTACTCCTCCGAACGAGCTGGGACAGAATTAATCTCGACACCCGGGTAGGCAAATGGCACTCCTAGGAGCGCGGAGACGCATCCATGCGACCGATGCCTTTTCTTGCACGAACTTCAACCAGTACACCCTGAAAAGCTGACACCACGTCAAGTGATCTTCTCCTGTCGTCTTCATCGCTGCTGAATCTCAGAACACTCGAGTTTCCATTTGCGTGCAGATGGAAACAGGGGGCATTTCTCTCTCCCCCTTTTTTTAACAGTAAATACAACTGGCTCATCGCACAAAGTGGATCCAACCCCTGGCCATGTGTCACCCAAAGGCTCCTGTCCCATCTCTGCCGGGATGCTGAGCGTTCGCCCACTGCAGGGTGGCCTCGTCCCGCACTCCGAATTTCGCATCCGTCCTGTCCGGCTGTCCGCTCCAAACTTTGCCACGCGCCAGTAGCTATGGTTACGGGAAGGCGGGGAACGAAAAGTGCACCTCTGCACGCGGGCGGGCGCGCGCGCGCCCGCCCGCCCGCCAGGAGTGCCAATTCAGCGAATTCGCCTCAATTTTTTTTTTTTTTTTTTAAATCATTTCTTTGCTCGGTTCCGTGGGTCGTCGGAAGAAGGCGACCCCCTTCCTTCAGCCTCGGAGCAAAATGTGATTTTTGTGTGGCGTCCGAAGACGCTGCCACCCCGTTAACCTACTGCCCTGACGAGCCTCCTCTCCACTGTCACACATACAAAGCAGCTCTATCCAGTGTCCCCCCCCACCACCACCAGAACCACCACCACCAACCCCCCCGCTGCTCCTGCTTTCACACTCGCTATCTGCGCCCAGCCCTCTTTTTTTGTCTGCTGTCCTGTGTCGGGGAAGCTCACGCACCGTGGCCAGTCCGGCCCACAGCAGCGGCGGCTGGCACTGCCTCCCCGCTCGTCCAGCTCCGCTTTATTTCCACCGACACACAAAGCGCGGCGGCGCTCCCCCGAGACGCGGCGTGCCGAGCACAGAAACGCCACCCCTGGCGAACGGGACACCGTCCGGCTCGTTAGCGGACATTCGCAAAGCGCAACGCTCCTCGCAGAAACAGAACAAAAAGGTGGAAGACTGGAGAAAGAAGCGAAATCCCGACAAGAAGATGAGAGGCGCTCCTCCCGCAGTCCGTGCCTCAGGATCCCAGAGTGGAGACTGGGCGCATTGATACGACGGTGCCGCAGTGCCGCTTCACAGGGTATGCGCTTCCCCGGCACAAATAGTGCTGCCGCTGGAAAAGCGCACCGTGTGCGGTGAACCGGCGCTGTGTGTTTAATCTCTCTCTCACACACACACATACACACACACACACACACTCGGTCACCTGGACCCATGTCACACACACCGCCTCTCGTTGTGCGGTGTTTTTATTTATGAGCAACACTCAATATCTTATTTACCCATACGTCAATATTGTCATTGTAAATTGTAAATGATATATATTATTTTTACATCATTTATAAAGAATGATGTTAAATGTTTCGGATACTGAACAAAGAAACCCAGTTTCACCGCTTTTCTCCAACAAACCAATGTTGGCAGAGTTTATACGGCCACTATACAGATTGAGGTCTGGCACAAAGTTTATTCAGCACTGCAGAAATCGTGTTGTGTCCGACTTTCTTCTTTATTAAAAACTCATTGTGTCAGTGCTTCTGCTCCTTCAAAGTAATTCACTTTCATAATTAATAATAAAATTAACTTTCACTTGGTGACACTGGAAATTCTCCAATGAGGGCTCTCAATATCCTTGGTCAGAGGGATAACATAGACCCCAAATGTGAGGGATGATATAGCAAAAATACAAGGACACCACAGCATAGTCGAGGTGGTAAAGCCACCAAAAAAACTGCTGGGGTCAAAAAATATTTACTGGTTCGTATCCTTATCAGATGCAGCTCGTGCCAAATGGACAGTTGTATCTTTGGTCCATATTGTATTTTTGTGCCATTTCCCTTTTTCTGCCCCTTGTATAACATGTTTATTTTTTTCAAAAGGAGATTATTACGTCTCTCATGGCGCGCTGGGTTTTGCTGACAGGTCTGGCCTCTGGATCACGGACGCAGGTGTCAAATTGTCTTCAGGTTACGAGACAGGGACAGGGTTTCACTCTCCCGACCCATTTCTCCCTCCAAATCAGGCTGAATTTGATGCTAGATTTGTCAGTGTCTTTCTCATGCTTCACATGGCATTCAGAAAAATTACTTTCTATGCAGCTAAATGGTTAATCATTCTATTAATAAAAAAAAAGGTATAAGAAAATGGGCTTTCACAAAACTGAATATAATAATTTTGCGACCGATTTACTGATTTTTTTCACTGCTCCACATATGGAGGACAGTTAGACTAGTTTTCTAAAAGCACAATTGCAGCTAAGAATTTTATTACACTAATAAAAAATGTAAAAAGAAATGCATCTGCATATGAATGTACGATTAAAATTCATATTATTCAAATGAAATGTATGCACATAATTTGCATGAATCCATCCATCCATCTGTTTTCATTTAACCACCTGTGTTTGTCTGGGTCACATCAGCGGGGTCCATCCTGGATCCAACACCGGGGTAACCACACACAGTCGCTTGCACATGCAAACGCTATGGGAACATTTACAGCCAATGAAGCTGAAACACATGTCTGTGGACTGTGGGAGGGAACCCACACAGACACAGGGAAAGCTAGCAGACATCACGCAGACTGAGACTTGACCCAACACCCAAGCAGCCCAGGCGCTGTGAGGTGACAGTGCTGCCCACTACGGCCTAGTACATATTAATCCAATAAAAACATTACCACATACTCTGAATCTTACAAAGAAGCAGAGGAGCAAAAATGTTTAAATATTCATTATTTTTCATTGACCTGTTGTAACTGAGTTATTTTTGCAATAGTTACCCTTTTTATGTGATGTTGGCATATTGTTTCATCAAACACACCTAGCAAAAAACAATGTCCAAAAAAGAACATAAAAAAGTATGCACTTGCAAAGCTGTTGTACTAAATGTATTGCTTCTGTAAACCACTAATCTAAACCTATGGTGCTTTAATAAAAACCTACGCCACCTTTTTCATTATGTTTACATATTATCTTCTGCCCTAAATGAGCAACAACGGTGTCCAATGCCATAGTTATTCAGTGGCTTTGAAATACATTTGCTCAGAAATTATTTTTATTACTTCAGGCTCTCCTCTGTGGTATGATGAAGACTTTATTGAAAGCTTCTTTGTCCTGGGTGCTGAGATGCTTAAATTTGCTTCATTAACATCAAAATTTCCCGGCCCCAGAAAAGACAAATAAATCGATAAGACTGACCTGCTGATGTCAGTGAGAGCTGATACTGCGGGCTTCTTGCCGAACACAGGGACTGGGCTCCTACAATCACAGCACTGTAAATGAAAAGGCTGTGCAACAAAAGGAAATTACTGACATAACATTTTAAAATGTTAGCTAAACAGCCTAGCTGATGTTAAAATAGCAAACTGAGCAGAATCATTTATTATTTTAATATGACTGCTGCCAATAAGTCTTAATTTACTACTTCTTCTAAATATCATTATGTATAAACAATATTATATTTAAATATTCTATAAAAATATATGAAGTTCTCAATGTACGTCACCATTACTCCTTATTATAATAAGACAAATTATTAAAAATGTGTAATAGTAACGTAACACATAAAACTGTCATAAATTATATGTTAAAATCCAGTTCTTTTATATAAATCATGCAAATGCCTGGCTTGTGTATTTACAAAATAAATATGTTTTTAATCATTAAGTGGCCTAAATTAAATCCACAGCCTGTACTTTGTATCCCTGTCAGAGCCACAATAATAAAGACCTCTTTCTTAAGCAGGAAAAATAAGAAAAAGTCCATATGACCCATCCATAGTGTGTTTTACAATATTCTCTCACATGTTTATTAAAAATAGACTATAACATGCATACACACCTGCATACAGTATACAGTCAGAACTCTATATTCCCACAAAAAAAATTCAGTACATTTTTATGCTAATATGACAATAATACAAAGCAATTAACATGTTTGCTCACACACCCAGAGGCACAAAAATCATTATACTTATAATGAGAGCAGTGCTGGATATAGAGGCTTTAATGTTGCATTAAACCAATAAATTTTTGCATTTTAAGGAAAAGCTTACATACAGCATAAATGGCGAGATACTAGTATCTTATCACAATCACATCAGGGAGTAAAAGGTTATAAGATTTGACTCCAGCGCTCAACAATAGATGTTAAATTTAAACTAAGTGTGCTTGGATGTTATCGCCGCTGTCTCTCAGCGTGAGCTTGTCCTTGCCAAATTAGAAAAAAGGATTCCAGAGCATGGGTGGCCATGCAGTGTGCACGGCATAGCTCCTTTTCCAGTGTCTGCTAGCAGGAGCCCGTGGACAGACTAATGTTTTCAGTACTGCAAGTACTTGACCCTGTCTCATCCTCCAAGGAAACTGTCAGTTTGAGAAATCTGTGGTTCAGTGTTCCCCAAGCTCTCAGTGCACCCAGTAGCCGCCTTTTTAACTCGCATTTCTCACACCCTTGCTGAAGATATGGTTCTAGCATTGGGAGAAATATACATAGCGTGAAGTCGCTGTAATATGCTGGAGCACCTGCTGGTCTTGCCCGGTGGCGAGATGTGGAGAGATTAGTGCTGTGCATTGGTGGTGGCACCCATGTTTCAGCAGTGCATGAACAGAAGATGAGAAAGAAAAAGAAATCTCGAGAAGAAGCTGAGCCTACCTACCACCTACATGATAACAGATTCAAGGCTATTACACTGGTAACTAAAAAAAGCAGATGAGCAATAGCTATTAAAAACACCCAAAAGTGAACAGAAAGGTCTTAAACCTGGATTTAAAGCCTGACACTGAAGGAGCAGTCCTGATCCTACCTGACAGAGTTTAGATGCTCAGTTACGAAAGGCACACCTTCACTATTAAATCTCATTAATCACCGATTATATTAAGATGCCCAGCTTCTGAAGATCGCAGGTAATGTTCTGGAAAGTAAGAATTAATAAAGTTCCAAGGTAAACTGAAGCAATGACACTAAGTGCCTGATACATTAAGAGGGCAATTTTATTATCTGCCGTAAATTTAACTGAAAGCCAAGGCAGTGACTTAGGAAGAGGTGACATTTGTTAGTTGTAGTGGCAGCCCTAGCAGCAGCGTTGTGTATCACTGCAGGCTACATATAATCCATTACGGACAGCCTGATAACAGAGTGCTACAGTAGCTGATGCTAGAGGCAAAGGCCTGAACTACCATCTCCACACCTTATATAGATAATAAATAACTCAGGTTGCTTATATTTCCCAACTGGAGAAAGTAAGGCCTAGATAATTTTGAAGCAAGCAAGACAAAGACAGATTAGTTTTTTAACCTGATTCAAAGAGTTACATTTTAGCCCTTCAGTGTTAATAAAGTATAAACATGTTAAGTTTTGCTCATTACTCATGAAAATGTTTGCTTGTACGCAAACTTCTCTCCCAGCAAAGTCTGAGATGGGGCTCTGACAAAGGTCTCCAGGCTGAACATTCCCACACCACCCTGAGAGCCATGTAAAAAGGGAATGTTAGACAGAGCGGGGAAGGGCTCTCCTCTGAGACCAACACAAGAAGTGGGGATCGAAAGAAAAAGACACGCTTAAAACAAACTAGTTAATATACGATGCGGTCAACAGGGGGATAAAAATTTTCTTTGAAGCCTTGGTAGTTTGAGAAAAGACATTTAAGACTGATGATGACAGATATTGTCCTCAAGTGAAATGACATGCTGAAGGGGCAAAGGAAGAATAGATAATTCTTTAATGCAGCAGAAAGGAGGGAAACATTCCATCAAAACCAAATTAAAGTTAGATGAATCAGGGGATTCGTGCTGTGATGGAAACAGAAAAGTTATTTGTTAAAAAAGATTTACCTCCAGAGCAATGACGGAAGAGAGGAATTTAAACTGGGTAGTACCGTACGTGAACGAATTGCCTCTGTGTAGACTGAAACAACCGAAAGAATTTCTTAAAATATGTATATTTTTTAAACTATTAGAAAAGTTTTAATTGCCTCTCTGAAGCGGATCTGACAATGATTCGATTCTTTCCCGAAAACAAATTGAACCTCAGTACACCTTGCTGCCAGCATAAGAAGCAGATCGTGTGTAACCGTGCCAAAATGCATCGTGAAAATTATAAAGATTTTTACTAACCGTTCAATAGCTTTATTACAACTTGTCTTTACACATCATAGTTCAAAAAGATGATTTTGTTCATATGCTAGGCCACCATTTTCTGTAACCAGTTTTATTTCTGCTTCAATCCATGAGGTTGAGCACTGAAATGTGAATTTTAACCTTTAAGTGCCAGGAAGGATCCTAGAGTCAGTGAAACATCCAGTTGCATAAATGGGTAAAAACTTTCTTCAGATAATGCACATTATCAGTTCAGTTTTGACTCTTTTGACTTTTGACTCTTTGTTTACGCAGCTTTCGATATTAATGAATCTGTGTAGCATACATTCAAATTTGTTTATTTAGCTGGTAAATTTCACCAAAGGGGACAACAACTACTTACAATGATTACAAGGATTACGTAATTGCTATGATTTACCCATTTATACAGGTGGGTAATTTTTACCACATCAATTTAGGTTAAGTACCTTGTTCGAGGGTTCTGCAGCAGGAGGCGGGGTCTAAACCTGGGCTTTTGATAAATGATGAAAAAAAGAAAAAGTATTTCAACTCTAAGATATTGCTACATGTATATGAGAATTACTAACCTGTCCTTTCAGGTTTTTGTGCGCACACATTTCCTCGCAGGTTCTTTAGTCCCTAATTTTATGGGCTTCTGAATACAGCAGTGGTCCTAATAAACCTGGGCAGGATTTCTGTCAAACTTTAGTCCACCTTAGACGACCAAATGAGCTTAGGTGTGCTTTAAATATGACCCTTTGTGGTCAAGCAGGTTTGTTTTAGGTGATATGTTGGACACAGCAGAGAATATGACTTGATATCCACAGATACGTCCTTTTCGAGGCGCAACAGACAGTTTTTGCAGAACTCGTGCCTTTTCACTTCGTTGGGTAAAATGATACGGGTGAACGCCATGTCTTTTTTCATCTTGTTCCTATCCTAACAGTCAAGCGTTTTTCTTATTTGTCACTTTACCCAGTAATCCTAGATGGTTTCCAAATAAAGCTGCGGTGAAAAAAATCCTACAACAAAATTTTGACACGATGCAGTTTGGTACAGAACGCTTTTTTTCCCTACAGCTTTGCATTATGTAAAGAAATGCCTTCAAAGACTTAGAGTCGCTGTGACTGAATCTTGGCTCCTTGATGGCAAAATTAATATTTCATGCACTTGGGGAATTACGTCTCTATTCCTCTATGAATATCATACTATGTTTCACACCACTGTACTTCCGAATTTGCAAGAAATGTGTTGACACAGCACCTGAGTTTACAGGATGCTCATTTAAATTATTTAATATAAGGGCAGGTCAGCTCGTATGGGGTGATTTAATCCAGGTCCATGCTATAATATTTCCCATAAGAGTGACTTTTTTCAGAAATATTGATAAAAAAGAGGTCTTACTGCTACTGCTACGACCTCTTATATTTAAATCAACCACGCTGATACATTGTGAGCTCAATTCAGCCGTTGTTACACCCCTGTTTGATTCAGCCTGCGTTTGTTTGTCTGGGTCTGAACACAACAGACTGGACAGCGTTATTTTTTCCCAAGGAACAACACATTCCTTGTTACAAGATGGTGTGCAACTCTTACAAAAGCCTCCATCCACCTCTACCGAGGCTCACCCAAGAGAGTGTTTCTTTCAGTTTGCACAAATGCTTTGTTGTTGTTGCCTTATTTTGGGTGAGGAGTGTAAATAAATAAGAAAAGTTCAGTAAAGCGATGTTGCGATGTTGACCCAAAGTGGGTTAAAGCAGCCATCTGGCTATTGGGCTGTGGCATGGGAATTGTTTGCTTCCTCTGTCATGAAGTGTTGGGATGCTATCCCTCCCCCACGCATGGATTAGCAACGTCCACCATGGCCTGTGTTCAGCGTCTCCGTTAGTAACGTGGATGTGTCAGGCTTGGGACAACAGATGACATCCGCTTTGATACGGCACAGAAAACATTCGGTCTACCCCCCCCCCCCCCCAGCCCCAGCTAATTGTGTCTTTTATGAAGCGAAATGAGAACTGTGTGTCTCATTGTTGCAGTACAGGTGGGGAGGTTGTTTCTCGCCTGGGTGATAGGCATAGGCATAGGCAGGGATATTTTCCAATTACTCAACCTCGCTTTGCGTCCCCCAGGGTGGGCTCCTGAGAGGGGGAGCCAAGCTGGCGCTTGTTCATTAGAACCGGGGGCTGGTTCCTCAGGCAGCAAGCGTGGAGGTCTGTGGAGGGCCTGCCATCCCACTAATGGAATTTGTACGACACCAAATGAAGTGGATTGTAAAAGACAAAGGCATATGAAACGCGTCTGGCACAGAAGAGCAGCCAGGCAGGCAGGTTGAGTTCTAAATGGGGGGGGTTGGGAGGAAGCGAGTGGCATGATTCAATTCTCACGGCCCTCTTGGTCCCGGCCTCACTTTAAAAACAAAGATTAAAACTTTAACTTTCAAGTCGATCAGGCAGTTTTTCTATTTTTAGTACGGCACCGAAAAGACCAATTCTTACTCATCGCTGTGGTTACTTTGGAAACCTGTGTCACCAAACATGAATCAGCTGGACACTGATAGAAACAAAATGCATACACAATAATACACTGCTTATTTTTAACAGCGCAGTCCGTTTATTTCCATTCGTAAATGCACTGAGCGCAACTTTTGCCTGCGTGTTAAAGTCAAAGTGAACACATAAATGTTAGTGATATAAATGTCATACAAATGATGATATAAATGTTACAGTCTGAAGCTCTGACTGAAGTCAAGGTAAAATTTACATTTTTATTAGCGATGGAAATGTTGTTGCTGATGTGTGCCGAATGGATACACCGCATGGAGACAGAAAAGTGATCTTTTTGCAGTTAAAAAGCCAAAACAGATGTCAGGTGTTCTAACCACAATATGTTAACGGAATTGTACATGGAACGGTGGCTGCAGCCGATGTATGCCACAGACCGACAGAAGACACCTTCAGATTTGGAATCAACAAGGCTCCTCGACTGCAGCACAATGGAGGAAAGATTTTTCGACCTTATTTTCCGTCAGCAAAGACGAACGAGCACTCTTTAATGATGCCGTGTGTTTTAAATGATCCACTTCAGTGTCGTCTGGAGCCCGAAAAATCATTTCACCGCACCACATTCACTGAAAGGGCCTTGATGGTCTTCTGCATGCAGCATATCAAGATTGGCCAAGAAGCAAAATGTCAGATAGCTCATTTAAAGATTGACTCACTTTACTGCAGCACTGATCCCGGGCTCAGATTCTTTATGAAGTCTTAGGATTTAAGTGAGAGATGTTGGTGTTAATGTTGAAACAGTTATAGGTCTGGTTTCAGGACGTTGGCTCAGACTTGCAAATGGATCCCGGTAGGTGTATCGAAATGGTTTTCAAAATCTGGTTATATGTATGTGAATGCAGGGAAACCCTATTTTACGCACATTTGTTTCTGAAAAAGCGGTGCAAATTGAAATTGCGTAAACAGGGATTCTATTTTACATTGCTTTAAATGGGAAAAAATTATGATGCATTCCTAGCCCATACAAAATCCCCAAAACAACTTTCACAAATATCACTAAAATGATGTAAAGAGAGTGAGCAGCAATGTGTCGCCCGGCGCACACACAGGGCATCCTGCTGCACAGCCGACAGAGAGAGGAGAAAAGCTGACTGTGACTTGTGGTGGGTGGCTCACCCCTTTCAGTTCTGTTAATCACTTCCATCTTCATTTCAACTGTATTTGCTTTTCTAGCCATGTCACTTTCTTTCTTGTTTTTCATAAGCTTTTCTCCATTTATTAGCCCCATTTTGCTGGGTTATATTTTATTTGTGAGATTAAAATGGAGACACTACACAAATGCAAAGAAACCAAGTGAACATGAGAAGTGTAAGCATATTAGCCACTAACTTTTCTTCCACTTTTGTGGTTGTGAGGCAAAGTTTGTAAAACCTTCAAAACTGTATGGGTTTCTCCGTGGATTTTCTTCAAAATGTGACTTGATCTTCATCCATGTCAAAATAATAAATAAAAGATAGTTAGATCAAACATAGTGGTCATCACAAATCCTTACTGAACATATTATTAAAATATTTGTGGTCAAATAATGTAATCTATTTTATAGATCTGTTAATGGGGGAATCTCCTTTAACAACAATAACTTTGACCAAATGCTTCCTGCAACTGCAGACTGGACTTACACAGGAGTCAGCAGGTATTTTGGCCCATTTTTCTTCATGATTATTCTCTGACCGCTCCCCTCATTGTCACTGTCCTTCCAGTGCACCTTAAGCTTTATTTAATTTATTTATTTATTTACTTACTTACTTATTTATCTATTTGCAGTTTGTTTCTTTTCTTCTTGGTGTTTAGTTGCTTGTTTGTTTTACTTACTGTAAATTTTTATGCACAGTCTCCTATCCTGCATCTGGACACATTTCACTACATGGTACACTCAGTACCATGTATGTGACAAATAAACTCTTTTGTTTTGTCTTTGTCTTGATACTACTTCATTTATGCTTCTGCTAAGTTTCGCAATGACACCGCATGGGGTCAGAGTCTTGGGACTGGGCAAAAAGCAAAATCAATTTTTTTATTGTAACTGTATTTGAGACTTTTACAGAAAATAACAGCAACTGGAATCCTCCCTTAGTATTGGAACCTTCAACCTTGTGACCCACTAGGTACACAAGAGGACTTTTACATACCTATGCTTGTATGGTGAGCCAACAGTGCTGACTTAGCAATATGTGAAGAATAATGATTTACTTTCAGTCCCTGGAAGAATTAAATTCTGAAAATTAATCAGTTTCTTCCTGTTTTTTCTTTATATTTTTCGTTTACATGTCACCAGCACATATTTTGTTTCCAGAGTGAATGACAGTAATAAGTAACATGCTGAACAGTTCCCAATTAGTTATGAACAATGGACGATTATGCTATGTAAAATTGGGCATTAAGAAAATTATGCAATAATAATTATGGAATAATGATAAATGGTCTTTCAGCCTTCTTGGAGATTGAGACTTGCTTATCAACAGGCCTTCAGGTTGCGGGGTCATTTACCACCCAGTGGGTTTCAGAATAATTTTTAGGGTTTTGACAATGGCCACTGTAGGGGTCAGTCATGGTGGCGAGGTCATTTGCTTTTGTCAGTCAAATGCCTTACAGAAGAAAAGGATTGAAGATATGTGAGTAGAAATAAAGGACCAGAGGTTAATACAGGAGGACAAGTAAAATGAGCACAAAATTACAAATCTGCACAAAACTACGTTACAGCAAGGAGCTACGGGGGTCAGCGCCAAGGACCAGATATGGGCTTACAGAGGGATCTAAGGCCTCAGTGCCCAGATCAAAAGCAGTCTGACAATATTTTGCTATCATTACACAATGAAAAATTTGACAATTTTCTTGCAGTAGAAAAAAGGCAACTTGCGAAATGAAAATAAAAATGCTAATTTGGAGCAGCTATCGTACTTTACTGCGGTCCATCATTTTTACAAATCTGAGTTGCTGGCCTTTTTTATTTGTTTCCATGGCAATCAGTTACACTGTAATTTGGTATATTATTGTGTGCAGTTACAGCAGACAAACAACACTTCCCATGTCCTGCAGCTACTTAATTGTATTAACAATTTTGTGTGGATTATAAGGAAGAGCCGTGAAACCGAGGGCCAGTCTGCTCTCTTTCAACTGTTGTATTAATAAGCTCTTGTATACTCCAGTGGTAGACGGGCTAAAGGAGAATAATACAAAGATAAATGCGCCAGATGGACGGATGAGCTGGCAGTCTAGTAGACAGCAACAGATATTTTAATAAATGACCCAGTACCCTGACAGCCCCGATGACATATCGCTCACAGAGCAGGGGCTGTGGCATAGTCCCCATCCACTTTGTTGTAACAAATAGTACAAATGACATCACCGGTACATAGCGAAAAGGTACCATTGCTCCACTGCTCACCAGCTGGGTTCTTCCCAGGCAGGGAAGGGGGCTTTACTTGGGACAACAGTTTAGTTGCTCATGGTGAGATGCCAATATGTCGTCATGGTGTTCCCATGACAAAACTGTCCCAATCACAACACCCCAAGGCAAAACATAGTTACAGGACAGATTATAGAGAGGTTACTTAGAGATGCTCATTATTGGTTATGCTGCAGTATATGCAAGTTTTATGAATGATGAGGTTAGACACAAACAAACAAACAATTTATTAATCTTGATAGTCTGGTAATAAAGCAGCACTGCATCTTCTGACATGCATCTGAAAATTCCTCAACCTAGGTGCGTTCAGGATTGCTTAAAATAATAAATAATGCAGAATCGGACTAAACGTTGGTGACAAGTATAATAAAGTGCTTCTAAAAAGGAGCTTGTCTGTGTGTTTTCTGTTCTCTAAAGTGTATCTACCACGTATCTAAACAAACACATGCACGATAATACTGTTGCATTTCCACTTTCAGCTTGCTCTTTTGTAAACACAATGTGCTTGTCATATTTTTATAAGATCTTGCCAAGAAGTACACGGTTGGCTTGAACAAAGGGACAAAATCAAGATGCTAGACTAATTTTAGCAGTAGACACAAGAACATGGACTATTACAGATTGTTGCATTGGGATCCTGGTATCAAGAGGCAAGGAGAGCTAATCGTTCTGGCGCTAAAGTTTACCTGTTGCAGAGTGCAAATAGCTTTTTTGCTCTCCAAACAGTCCTATGGGGAACGGAAAAGGAGGGGGGCACAGTATTGATTTAGGAACAATTTTATTCCGTGTATTTTTTAAATTACTGTAAGTGGAAGCAAGACTGTTACAGAAACTGCTCAGAGAATAAATTACAGTACAAGAGAATTATTGTGCTTTATTGATGGTCAGGTTGCCAAATTCTGACAAACATGTCCCTGCAATGAATCACTTTCTTTATTTCTGTAAAATACAACCAGGATTTTAAGGTGAGCTGCTTTTTATGATAAATTTTATGATAAGACATTTTTATTTATATTTACTATATCCTCCCTATGGCACTGTCTCAGATGTGTAAGAATGCAACACAGTAAATGAATTTGAACTGGTGAACATTGCATATTATTACAGCATATGCATATTTTTTATGTTGCTATGTGTTAATGAAGTAACAAAATAAACTGGTATTCTGTCCATTTTGCATTGTCTTACTTCCAGAGTAAAGAAACACAAAGACACTTCATTATACGCAAAAGCTGACGAAACTAGAATAAACAATGAATTCTAGTCTTAACAATATTTTTTCATTCATTATAGCTTTACCTGATGTTGTTGACAGAACCTAAAAAATCAAAGGTTTGGTCTGTCTTATTAAACTTTTCCTGAGTGGACTTACAAACAATTCTGAATTAAGAGCAAATTTCTACTCTCAGCTGTGTTTAAGCTGTTGAGTGTAAACTGAGGTACAAGTGCATTTATTTAGCCAATACTTTTCTCCAAAGAGAACTGCAGTTTTAAGTTACATGCAATAATTTTTCCATTTATATAGCTGGGTAACTTGTACTGGAGCAATTTAGGGTAAGTACCTTGGTTACGGGTACAGTAGCAAGATATTGAATTCAAAACCATTATCGTCAATTCCAGCAGCAGCACCAAACACTGTGGTGTGAATCCCAGACCTTGAATCATATTGGCTGTGGTGGAAACGTCACTCGGTTTGTAGATACTGGGCAGTGGATGAAAAAGATATAGGAATATGAGAACTGTACCGGATTTCAGGTCTTCCTCTTTTGCACTGACCTTCCACTTCGCCGAGCACGATATCCTTTTCCAACAACTGTTCTAGCTGCAGGATTTGTCCAAAATAAGACAGTGGAAGTCTGGTCATTTGAGCTTCCACTGACAACTTTAGTTTGATTTGCCCCAACACCCATGCATTTGCTTTCCGGGCCGTCCAGGGGATGCACAGAATTCTTCTCCAGCACCACCATTTAAAGATGTTGATTTTCCTCCTGTCCATCTTCCTCCTGTCCATCTTTCCTCCTGTCCACTGTCCAACTCTTGCATCCGTATAATGTGACTGGGAACACCATGGCGCATATGAATCGGATCTTTGTGCGCAGTTACATCCCTGGACTTGACCCAAGCTATAATTCATATAGATGCGCACAACGAAAGGCAGAAATTAAATCAAGGACAGCAACTGTATGTGATTTGATATTTCAGTTGGCCCTTCAGATGCCTGCATTTCAACATTCACCAGACATCGCATCACTTCTGTTAACAAGCAAGCCTCACTTCTCACAGTCAGCCCGCTTTATAAATGCTGTCAATCAATGTACTTGTAAGAACTGTGATTCTGCATTTCAAACAACCTGCACGTAGACCCCGCTTCCATCGGCGCCGCGGCGCACGAATAGCTTTGCATACATTTTACTTATTGCGATATCAGACGGAAATGCCACGACATGACTGGTTTTGCAAACGCATTTTATGGAAAACCTTGTCTTCTTTTCGCTTGACTTCTTGCTTACAGGTTATTTCATCTTTACACCTTGACCCGATTTTAAACTCACTATCACAGCAGATTGAGTTCTTAAGTGCACTAAGGCGGTTGAGAAGGTTTCTGCCGTCCCATAGGTGACATGGAGGTTTCAAAAACATTGCTGTGATCTACCGTGGAACACATTTGCAGGAAAGAAGCATTCGGAGTTGCACCGCTTGTGCTGGGTACTTTTAGGGCCATTTTGTTTTACATGAAAAATTCTAACGGTGGACAGCATCACCAGGGAAAGACAGAGAGATTAACTGTTGTATAAATATACAGACAATGTTTATGCACCCATAAACAAAATTGCATTTTTGACTTTTATACACACGCTATACCGACATGTGAAAGGTATACAGAGCTTTGAGCTCCGCTTGAACTGCAGGGGGCATAGGGGGTAAAAAAATCAATATAGCTATCCAGCTCCACTAGGCTAATGAACCCAAAAATTGATCCAATTTTGTTGATGGTTTTTAATGACCTGGGAAAAAATCCTTCCTCACCATTTTATAACTTGGCATTTGAAAGTCTCTGCTTTATTTCTGAGCAAACTGTGTTCGCTCCTTATTGAGCCATTAAGAGTTATGGTGTAACACACAATTGTTGCTGTAAAAATCAAACCGGAGACTGGACCTCATCTGTTTCCAAACACCGCATGCCAGCTTGCAAGATGTTCTCCACTCTTGTCAGAGCATCTTTAGGTACCTGGGCACAGGTCCAGAGCTTCTGACTGCAATGAGATTAGCCATCATTCCTTATCAATGTACAAATATATTCTGTCAGCAGACTTGTCAAAAGGTCATTTTACACATGTACAAGTCAAATCCAGAGTCTTCAGGAAGGAATCAGAGTCAAGTCTGCACTCATTGGGGAAGAACCAAATTCAAGTTTGAACATTTTCAGCTCAAATCTAATTGAAGTCTCTTGCTGTCGACCTTTCCTACTTTACTGAAGTTAAACATCTCCATAAATAGCACTCAAGTTGAGTTGTTCAAAAAGATATTAATAAAATCCTAGGTTATTTTGGTGTTGCAGACCTTACAGACTGACAATGGTGACCATAATCAAAAATATCCTCAGATGAATTTGCCTCTTGATACTGCTGATGCTTTTTTGAGAGCGCATTTTTATTTCCTTGAGACTGACACAGTCATGTCTTTAAGGCAAAAGCAAGTTCAATCTGGAATGAAATTACTTTTGCTTCTTTGTTGATCAGACATAGGGGTCAGCTGTACCCAAAAAAACAAAACAAAAGAAGGCAACCATATAGACAGGACAGATGTGCCAAACTCCAGAATTCTGCACACAGAGTTTAATTTGCAAACCAAACCAACAAAATAGGGGACAAGGTCTCTCAGCAAAAGAACTAAAACAGGCCCAAAAACAAAACAAGGAAAAGCCACAGAGCATACATCCAGCAACATCCAGCATTCCAACATCCAACATGTGGGATCCATCATCCGGAATCCAACATTCCAGCGTTCCTGTATCCAACATCCAACATCCATCATCCAACATTCCAAAATCCAACATCCAAAAACCAGTATTCCAAGATCCAACATTCCAGCATCCAAAATCCAACATCCCTGACCTGGTGTAGAGAAGCTCCCAGGCTTCCTTCCACCCCACCTCAGTTCTCCAAACAACTGCCTTAATAAGGCCTTTCTGATGAGGGCTCAGTTGCCAGCAGCCCGTTTTCATTCTTCTATTAGGTGGCAGGCAGTGGGAAGCTATTCATGAAGGTTCTCCAAACTTGGGAATCACTACCCACCAGCCCATCAGGCTTTAGTGAGCAAACAACTGAGCCAGGTGCTTAACCAGAATGCTAGCTGCTGCCTTGAATGTTTTCCTCAAGGCATTGAAGGTTTCCATATGGCCCTTGGAGTAACCATCTTGGAAAATCCATTAGGGTGTATTGAATCACTCTTTACCTCAGCAACGGTGGGAGAACTTTATGGCTCTGTGGATTTTTAAAGACCACGGAGTGTTCACTGCAGCTTCTACTCAGCCCATAAAAATGATGGAAGTTCACATTCTGGGGACAGAGAAAAGGTTTGAACAGCTTCTGCTGAATCAGTTTACATGGGGGAGAGAAGAGAGAAGTTTGCGTAGGGGTGTATGATGTGTGCGGAGGTGTGCGGGTTCCGGCTAACCGTTTTTATGGTTTACTCATATGCAGAAGCCGGAGGAGTAAAAAAGGAATAAGTCACCAAGATGAGTTCTGTTTTATCTCATTAATCCATTTAGCTGTTGTGACCATATGGAGAATTAGCAGAGCGGAGAAAAACATGGATAACATCAGCAACAAAACAATGGAGCCCTTTTAACCAGCAAGTCAGAGTGGAAAATTCTGGAAAATGCGGGTGTGTGTTAAGCATAGCAGATTTTCCACAAAGGCCAGAATGTATAAAATGGATCAATAAGTTCTATAATAGGGGTAACTTATGGAGTGGTGACCTTTCTGCTCATACCAGGGAAATATACACCCGCTGTGACTGTACTGAGGGCATTAATTATATTGCATCTTTTAGCATTCAGTGCATGAGCAGAATTCAGTCTTTCTTCTTTACTCATTTAAACTCATGTTTCTTCTTGCACTAATGTCCTCCTTGCATTTTCCAACGTACAATAGGCCATTGTAAAGCACTCTATGAATAGCTTTAGTTTATTTTTCACACTCCCTTGAAATTTTCCTATATGTGTGTGCAAAAAATGGTAAAATGTGGAGCTTGATTTAATTGTTTGTGTGCCACCCTGTGATGGACTGGTGTCCCATTCAGGGGGTACTTCCCAGCCCAGTGCCCTGTGCTCCGGACTGCCAAGACCCTGAACAGGATAGAGTGGTTAAGGATAATGAGTGAATGGATTATAACCTGCAAGGTTTAGTCAGTCAGAATGGTGGTGCCGGGGGGGGGGGGACGACAAGAAAAATCCAAATCATAGTTAAATTGCTATAGAAACCAGCTACAGTTAGAGCAGTTTAAGAGCAGAAAGATGAATTGTTTGCTGCTGCTCGCACCTTGGGGAACTATTTGCAAAAAAGGCTCCCCGCCTGCACAGATATCTCCCCAAGCATCAACAGTGCACCGCTCTCCTAATTTATTCATAACCCTGGCATTGTGCTCTAAACTCCAGGTGGGCCTGACTCGCCTCGGAGAAGATCCCAACATTAGTGACAAGTCGGGGCACCTTTCAGGCTGTTCCCTTTCCAGAGGGTCATTAAGCGCTTCCTCTGTTAAAGTCAGCCTTACATCACCAAGTGGTCCCTCCTGTCTCACCCCCCTCTCTCCCGCAAATGCCTTCTGAAGGCAACCCTCCAAGTGGGTTCAAAAGCAGGGGAGAGAGGAGGGGAAAACACTAAAACGGTGAGGGCAGGTAGGCTGGATGTCTTAATATTCGTCTGCTGGCTCCACATTGCTAACTACCTTCCCAGGTGGTGGTGCTATAAGCCCGGCCTCCGTTTCCTGTGGTGAACTGAATGAGGACACAGGCCTACCAGCTGAAGGTTGCTGGTTCAAGTCCCAAAAGGGAATGGGTAGTTTCCTTAAAAGAGGAAGATATCCAGATGTAAAACTGGGCAAAATACTTTAGATGAAAACATTTAATGTACAGTATAACTGAACAATACTATTGTGAATTAAACTTACAGGTGTTACTGGGAATGGGGGTCCTGCACAGACATAGTTGCGTACACCTTGCAAGAATTTGTTTCATAACTGCAAGTTAAAAGTGCAATATTTGTGCTTAGAATACAATAATCACAGGCATGGGATGAAGTGCTGTCTAATGGAATGACAAGGATGCCAGTAGTAAGGCCCTAAACATAGCGATACTGCTGATGGTTAAAGGTATTTGCGATCTTTCGGCGGTTAGATTTAAATGGACTGGACCACACTATATACAGGAAACAATTGCAGCCAGATACTGAAAGGAAATGCCCACCTTTTGACAGAGTAACAAGCCATCCAATTAAAACAAAAAAGAAACAGAACCCGCACATGCTGGTGAACTACATTTAAAACCTTTAACACTGTTAATACCTCTGAAGGACTTTATTGCTGCATGCTGAGCAAGAATTGTAACACTCATTTCTGCAACAGGGTGTTTACTGCTTAGGGTGGCTCAGTGCCTGCGCTGTTTGGGTTTGGGTTTCGGCATCTTGTTTGCATCTCTGCAAGGGCTTCCGGTTTCCTCCCACAGTCCAAAGACGTGTTTTGGGTTCATGGGTCACTCTGTGCAACTGTGTGTGTGCGTGTGTGGCCACCCTGTGATGAATTGGCATCCTGTCCAGGGTGTTGTTTCGTAACCTAGCACCCAGGGTCTCCAGGATAAGCTCCGACATGACCATCACCAGAAGAAATGGTTAATGAAAACAGACGTGTGTTTATAGCTCAGCTTGTCACCGTGCTCACACACAGCACAGCACAGCTGGATGTGAATGGTCCTTCTCCATATTCAAAGCCATCTGAGGACCATAAATCAAGGGAAGATAAATGCTCTTAGCTCACTCATGCTCAGTATCCTGTTGCCTTCAAATTGCTGCATATAACCCTGTGGAAGGGTGATGGTAAAAACATCTACGAAATGCAAGGTTTCGATGTTTAAAGCTGTGCAAATTTTGTCTTGATTCCTTTTTGCGGCAATCAAAAATTTTGGCAAGTTAATGTTTCTATTATACTGACATTGTGTAAAATACCAAGTGTCCTATATATAGGACAGTCAATTATTGTAAAGAATTAGTTTCCCTTGAAACTAATGTCATTGAAACACTAATTACATCATGCATATACAATTAATATAATTTAAAAAAAGCAATATTGACATTAATGGGTTAAAACTCATTAGTCATTTTGTATTTATTAGCGTTAATGCATTGTGTGTAACATTAATGAGCACACGCTACCAACTGGCTTTAAGCACTTGAAGGCAATTTCCCATCAATTTTTTTCCCTTTTTTGACCTTCCTGGTTTAAAGATGCAAGTTGTGATGAATCACTGAGATGATTTCTTTTTATTAGCACCATTGAAGAATTTTATTACCAAACAAGAAACAGCCAAGCCAAATTATCCCAATTAATAGTTAAATTATACCGCACCGGCAGGGACTTAATACAGTTTACACTCATGCAAGAATGGGAATCTATATGGAGATTCAACCTTTTCCACAAAGGCCCTTATGTAAAGTGTTAAAATGTGATAGGTGCAATAGTGGAACTGACCAATGAGAAATAAGCATCGTTTAAACAGACCAATTAAAACTGGAAGATGACCAGGAAGTCCCACCCACACTCTGGCAGGAGAGTTAGACAAAGAAGTAACTGGAGAGCCGCAAAGGTAATTTATAGTTAATGGGGGTGTAGGTCTAATAGACTGGATCACACCATATAAAGGAAAGAATTTTAACCAAGAACTGAGAAAGAAAATGTCTGCTTTTAACAGAGTTACAAGCCACCCAATTAAAAAACAATTCCTTTATAACATTTTTCTTCAGCATGTTGAAGCAGGTAGTGTTCGTCATGTGTTGTTTTGTATAAGAGACCTGCTCGGTGCCGGTCAGATTTACATTAGCATCAGTATCCTCTTGCCCCCCCACCTCAGCGGGCAGGTAAAAATAACAGCTTAATTGAAATAAATTGTTGCTTATGAAGAATGGCGCTGACAGCAAAGCAAATGCAATGAATTTTCCCCACACTTTCTCAGTAGATTTAGCTTGTTCTGCAGTTTTTAGGCTAGTTTCTCTCCTTTTCGCCGTCTACGTGTAACCGCAAGGCTAAGCAACTCATCAGCTTCCGGTGATAAACTCAGCCAGGCAGCAGAATACAGCAAGGCCGTAAACTCTGCCAGCACCTTTGATGGCTAACTGTTTTTTCCTCAGTCTCCGTTAACTCTCCCGTGTTTTCATTTTGACAAAATGAAAACTAGCAGATACTGAATGTTGGGGAACTGCCCGATGGCCTTAAAAGGTTATCGTAAACCTTGTTCATGGTAGCTTGCAGTGGCCTCCAACGGCAGGCTTTTCCCATCCATTGTAAGAAGACCATTGACAGAGAAATGTGTGACCAAGAGCCCCTGTGTAACCGGACTCTGTTTTAGGGGGGGTTGACAAAAGTGCAGCATAATGGGAACCCAGCCAGTTTCCACAGTGAACCAACAGCCCACTTGTTTGTACAAATCTTCACTAAATGGCATCTTTGTCATGGCACAATGAATGAAAAAAAAAGAAACAATGCCAACTAAATACAAATGTGAAGAACACTTGAGAACAGACTGATGTAACTCCGTAAATTATAGGTAGCCTATTTATTTTACAGCAGTACAATTACTGTAAGCAATTTAAACATTTTTGTTTTTCACATTATTTACAATTTTGTTAATATGCATATAAACATCATTCCTGCCTTGGAAGTCTGGATGCAGTATTTTTATTTATTCCAACAAATGATGCACTGCTGCCCATCAAAAATGTGTAAAACACAAATCAGATGTTCGATATTTCAGTGGCTGCAAGTCTGATTCACATCATTAATACACCTTAGGTAACTAACTGACAGCTGAATTTTATACTTCCTTGTACGTTTGGAACCCTGCCGGTGATGCATTTTCAGTGTCATTTGGAACTGGGGATAAACCTCAGATAAATTCTTCACAGCTTCAATCATTCCTATCCAATCCTCCGCTGTCATCAGGAAACAGATTATTTAAGGCAGATACGCAGACAAAAATAATGGCGCTCGACCCAATCTGTGTTTTTTTAACGCACTGACATGATGAATAAACACAGTATTAGTGCTGTGCTCGGCTCCGGCCCCTCACTTGACTGTCAGTATAATGCAAACAAATTCAGTGCTGATTTATGTGCGACACCGTAAATATGTAATTGTAAACTCTTGATGATTTCCTTTGGGCATCTGTGTACAAATGTATATAGAATACATAATTTATCCTGCTCCCTATGGTAGATCAAATGCTGAAAGCTGAACACTTGTCTATGTGTGGGAAATGTACCTGTCATCTCATGTACATGTAAGTATTCGGTAAGACAAAGCAAATGCATTGCAAGTTTTTTTTTTTTTACAATCTGACAGATTCTTCTTAGCAAAGGTAAAATGGTCCTAAATCGAATGCCCGGGTAGTTACCAGGTTTTAACTGCGGATACACAGGGAAATGTGGTACAGATCATTTTCAGTACATTTAAACCCTGCTGTGGTATGGAGGACTGTGGCCACATTCACCTCCAGGATTATATGGTGCACCCGATTGGGAGATGAGGGCCAGGGGCAGCTGTAATATTTAAATGGACTAAGAAAGGGCAGCTTGTTTGTTGCGCTATAGAGCTGAACCTCCTGCTTACGTTCCTGCACGTGCAAGTTACTGAAACAGAAGATGTCCAACACCTACGGTTTCCGAAAAGAAAAACACAACCCATTCATTAACACAAACTTGGCTAAGGAAGAGAACGTTAATGTTGGTTGCTTCATTCACCGCGGCGTTGGATACATAATCCTCAAACTTGCCAGTCGGTGTAATGAATGAATGAACAAAAAGGTTTACCACTCCCCAGGGGGAAACTGAACTAGCAGCAGCATACAAGATATAGAAAAAATACAGGGGCACCGTGAAGAAATAAATAACTGAGTAAACATTTAGAGACTTGGTGGGAGTGAAACATGGAAGTACAGGTAAACTAAGGGCCTCATCCTTACTGGCTTGCAGTATGACAGTGCTGCTGCCGCAACTTATTAACATTTACTCAACCATAAATCCAGCCTTATAACTAGATGACCGTAATGATGAACCAATTAACGTTCTCCCTTGGGCGCGTGCTTGCGTCTCTGGGCTCAATGAATGCGCTACATGCGATATCCTTCCTCCGTCTGATATACTCAATACAAGTGTCAACATTTCTATGCGGCCAGCATAATTTCCTTCCTCTCCCTTACTGGGCTGAACTCCCTATAATTTAAAGCTCAGCGGTTATTGGATGAAAAGTGAAAAGCTGATAGTTTGGGAGAAATAAAACCCCTTTCCAAGTTCACATAAGCGAAAACTGCTGTTTTGGGTAATTCTGTGGACTTCAGACATCAAACAAGAAAATATCTGGCCAACTGTTTGTACAAGTTTGGGCATTGGTATTCCAAACCCTATGTCGAGGGTTGTCGAAAGATTTTTATTATTGAAAAGAAACACTAAGCCAAACCATTATAATTTATACTTTAATAATACATCACAACCAGGAGTTTAACACAGGCTGCGCTCATGCAAGGATGGGAATCTCTGGAGATTCAACCTCATCTGGGTGTGAAAGTCCTTATATAAAGTGTTAAAGTGTGACACCTTGCCTTCCCTGAACTTGCTTTAGGATTTGTAGGTTTTCCAGGCTTCGGTTTGACACAGAATGAATGTGTGGTAAAAGCAGGGTAGCTTTGAAAAGGGGCTGGGGTGAGTGATCCAGACCTGACCAATAAGAAATAATCATCCTTTAAACAGATCAACCAAAACAGAAGTATAGCATGGAAGTCCCAACCGCACTCTGGCAGGAAAACTTAGACAAAGGAGAAACTTGAGAGCTACAAAGGCTATTTCCAATCATTGGGGGTTGGAGTTAGAGTTGACCATACCATATAATACAAAGAATTTCAACCAAATACTGGGAGAGAAAACATTGACCTTTCAACAAAGTAAAAAGCAGTTCAGTTGAAACAAATATAAAAGAATTCCTTAATAAAAATTATTCATCCACACAAGAAGGGCATGCAAAGTCAGCACTGAGTAAGCTTAATTCAGACCTTCACTGAAACAGCACAGGCTTTGGTGCAAAACACCGGTGCTACCTGCTGAGCTGCTGTGCCACACCTTCAGACTCTTATGGCTGTTAGAATAATGTTTATGAGAATGTATGTGAAAGGTGATAGACAAAACATGCAAATGACAAATCTATGAGGTTGTCCATTGCGGGTGCTAGGCAGAAAAGAGGCATCAGGACTGTAAAGAAATAATTTTTTAATTTAAAAAATGTCTGTAAGGGGACTTTTCTTGGTGAGTAAAATAAGCAAAAATAAATGAACAAATAATCCAGGCTCTTTGAAGAGGTCTGTCCAAGAGCCTGGGTGCATTATAACTCCTCCTATTGACTGTGTTTATTTTATGTTTGTAAAATAATTTACTGTGCTGTAATAAGCTGCCTTGGCAGAGCTATCGGCATTACAAACAGAGGTCTCTGAAAATACGAGTTTTACTTCTTAGAGGAATGCTTGAACGCTTGCATTCAGAGAGCTCAATGACACGAGAGAAAAAGGGTCCACACCCCCCCATAACTCCCCGTAACGGTTAGTTTACATAACTATTTACCCACATACGGCAACAGTGCATTATGGGACAGCCACAGCTCCCTGGCTCTCACTACACCGCAATATAAGAAATAAAGTAAGAAGCAACCTAATTTGTTCACTTTTTTTGCCCGTTATTAACATTAATTAGATTAGGTAGTACATATGGTTATTGCTATAAATAATTTTACCCCTCAGTGCATTAGGGGTGCCAAAGAAAGGCTCTACCCCTGTATGCCACTGTCAGCAAGTAAGGGATTCAAATAGCTATTTTTCCTTTGTTCTTTAAATATGAATATGAACATGAATACATACATGTGCATATTTCCAATATGCGTAATGTAATGGTATGGGTATTAAATGCATAATTTTCAATGCATGGTGCAGTACATGTTTTAACATTTCATTTCCAGTGTAGGGAAGAACGATCGACTAAATCTGACTTCATAAGCAACACAAAACATGATAAATATATTTTCATGTATTCTTTATGATATACTTGTGCGAGCAATATATTTAATTCATAACATTTTGTGTCCAAAGAGTTTGGCTAACAGCAAGTGACTATGTGGGTCAAGAACAAGCAGAGTTTGCTGCAGTTCTACGCGATGATCTTCACTCGCATGAAGGAAAGTGCTTCTGCCAAGCAAGTCAAAGCCTTGGATCTGCATCTATTGACACACGCTGACACACATAATACTTTTTTGCCCTTGGGGCAAATGAGCGTTAAGGGTTGACTTTGCATCGATTCTTCATTGGCCAACACAAGCAAATTAACATTCTGGATCACACATAATTAAAAATTAGTTTATTACTGTACTATAATTTATTACCTCTTTATACTCATTATTTATTTATAGACAAGACATGGAAATTACCCATAATCTCCCCCCCCCCCTCCATTTCCTCCAGAAGCCAAATTGATCATGAAAAACCATGACGCTTCTTAAGGATCAGCATGCAGATAACTGGGAATTTTTCCTTTGAAAAATGAGCACCAACTAGTCTGTCATCTGCGCTGTTCTAGTTAATATTTCACCAGCGTAAAAAGCACATTGAAGCGCTGAACTTGTTTCACCGAATGTTGAGTCGTGGTGTTAGTTTGCGTGGATAAAATAATTATGGAAAAATATCAGCAGGAACAATTAATATTAAAAGATGCAGTTTAACTTGGAGTGGATGTGCTTCAAAATTCAGTTCCAGAATGTTAATGTAGTCGTTTCATTTAAGGCCCCTAACATTTTTTGAACGAAGTAGCGATGCCCTAGTACTTTGATGAGATCAGTTTTGTGTACAACAGTGTGGACTGCAGTAAAGTATACTACATGGCCAAAAGATTGTGGACACCTGAGCATCCAACCCATAACTGCTTGCTGAACCTCCCAATCCAAAGCCATGGGCATTGATATGGAGCCCCCCCCCCTTGCTGCTATAACACCCCCACTCTTCTGGGAAGGCTTTCCACCACATTTTGGGAATTTGTGCCCATTTGGCCACAACAGCATCACTGAGGTCAGGCACCAATGTTGGGTGAGAAGGCTTGGCTTGCAGTTGGTGTTCCAGTTCATCCCAAAGATGTTCAGTAGGGTTGAGGTCAAGGCCACTCAAGTTGTTTCACACCAGTCTGGGCAAACCATGTGTTTATGTAGCTCACTTTGTGCATAGGGAGGGCACAGTCATGCTGGGGCAGGAAAGGAGCTTCTTCTTCCCCAAACCGTGGCCACAAAGCTGGAAGCACACAGTTGTCTTGAATGTGTTTGTCTGCTGTGTGAGTGTAGCTGAAAAAGCTCAGCTCAGTCATTACAAGGGGGTCCACACACCTTTGGATGTAGAGTACATCTTTTATTAAAAATTAAATTTCTCTAAAAATCTGGAGAAAATAATTTGCAATCTGCATGCTGGTGTTACTCAGCTTTATCGTACAATTACGTAGTGGTAGTTCCCAGTGCAGACGTTGTCGCGTAAAAAATGCAGTTCTTTATCCATGAGAGAAACAGAATGACAGGAAAAACAGCTCCGTCACTCATTTTTGCTCCGTCCTAAGGACGGCGTTTGTGTTTTTGCTGATAGCTGTTAGTCTTTATACAAGAGTTCATTCTGAACCTCAGCCCATTATTTATTGAGGGTTTCAGTTTGATGTGTCTGGTGGAGAGCAACTGCAGCACAAAAGATTAGTCAATAAATTAACATGTTGCACTGAGAACATTTGTCAGCAATTGAAAAGAATTTGTTTTTTATGCTCTTTGGAGGGATTGAGAGCTGCTATTAATAAAAAAAAATGTCGGAGGTTAGGATGCAGCTGTGTTTCCTACCAGCCAGCCGTTGAGAAAAGCTGAGGTTGTCTGCAAATTTGGGCATCGGACACAATGCTGCCAGTTGTTCCCATACGAGGGGAAATGGCTGAAAGCAGCCTGAAGGACAAAAATTTTAAATTTAGCATGAAACTGGAATATAATATCGCATCTCACTGGCAGCTAAGAATATGAAAAAATAATAATTGGTGGGCTTTAAAATAAGTGACTTATTTAAACTTTGCTTGTTCTCTAATTAGCAGGTATTTTATTTTCTTTATTTTGCAGCTGTAGGTCTGACTCCAACCCAGTCCAGCCACAAGGGGATGCACAAACTAGTGCATTTCTTTGTGCCGGTCCCAAGCCTGGATAAATGGAGAGGGTTGCGTCAGGAAGGCAAAAATTTGCCAAACCAAATATGCGGACAAAAATACAAATTTCCATACCGGATCGGTTGAGCCCCGGGTTAACAACAACCGCCACCAGCACTGCTAGCCAACAGGGTGCTGGCGGAAATTGGGCTACTGTTGGCCGAAGAAGGAGAAGAGGCCGAAGGAAAAGAGGAGGAAGGCATGTCTGGAAGAAGGAGGAGAGGAGGAAGGTTAAGGGAGTGAATGTGAGGGTAGGAACTTTGAATGTTGGTAGTATGACTGGTAAAGGGAGAGAGCTTGCTGATATGATGGAGAGAAGGAAGGTTGATATATTGTGTGTGCAAGAGACCAAATGGAAGGGGATTAAGGCTAGGTGCATCGGAAGGGGGTTTAAACTGTTTTACCATGGTGTGGATGGGAGGAGAAATGGGGTAGGGGTTATCCTGAAGGAATAGTATGTCAAGAGTGTCTTGGAGGTGAAGAGAGTGTCTGACAGAGTGATGGTTATGAAACTGGAAATTGATGGTGTGATAATGAATGTTGTTAGTGCATATACCCCGCAAGTTGGGTGTGAGATGGATGAGAAAGAAGAATTCTGGAGTGATATGGATGAAGTGGTGAAGAGTGTACCTGAGGGAGAGAGAGTGGTGATTGGAGCGGATTTCAATGGGCATGTTGGTGAAGGGAACAGAGGAGATGAGGCGGTGATGGGTAGGTATGGTGTCAAGGAGAGGAACGCAGAAGGTCAGGTGGTTGTGGATTTTGCAAAAAGGATGGACATGGCTGTGGTAAACACGTATTTTAAGAAGAGGGAAGAACACAGGGTGACGTACAAGAGTGGAGGAAGATGCACACAGGTGGATTATATCTTATGCAGGAGGGCCAGACTGAAGGAGATTGTAGACTGCAAAGTGGTGGCAGGGAAAAGCGTAGTTAGGAAGCATAGGATGGTGGTTTGTAGGATGACATTGGAGATCAAAAAGAGAAGGAGAGTGAGGGCAGAACCAAGGATCAAATGGTGGAAGTTGAAAAAGGAAAACTATAAGGTGGAGTTAAGGGAGGAATTAAGACAGGCATTGAGTGGCAGTGAAAAGTTACCAGTGAGCTGGGCATCTAGTGGTAAGGGAGACAGCTAGAAAGGTGCTTGGTGTGACATCTGGACAGAGGAAGGAGGGCAAGGAAACCTGGTGGTGGAATGAGGAAGTACAGGAGAGTATACAGAGGAAGAGGCTGGCGAAGAAGAAGTGGGATAGACAGAGAGATGAAGAATGTAGACAAGAGTACAAGGAGATGAGGCATAGGGTGAAGAGAGAGGTGGCAAAGGCTAAAGAAAAGGCGTATGGTGAATTGTATGAGAGGTTGGACACTAAGGAGGGAGAAAAGGACCTGTACCGATTGGCTAGGCAGAGGGACCGAGCTGGGAAAGATGTGCAGCAGGTTAGGGCGATAAAGGATAGCGATGGAAACGTACTCACAAGCGAGGAGAGTGTGTTGAGCAAATGGAAAGAGTACTTTGAGGAGCTGATGAATGAAGAGAATGAGAGAGAGAAGGTTGGATGATGTAGGGATTATGAACAGGGGAGTGCAATGGATTAGCAAGGAGGAAGTTAGGACAGCTATGAAGAGGATGAAGAATGGAAAGGCTGCTGGCCCAGATGACATACCTGTGGAAGCATGGAAGTGTTTAGGAGAGATGGCAGTGGAGTTTTTAACCAGATTGTTTAATGTAATCTCGGAAAGTGAGACGATGTCTGAGGAGTGGAGAAGAAGTGTACTGGTACCAATTTTTAAGAATAAGGGTGATGTGCAGAGCTGTAGTAACTACAGAGGGATAAAACTGATCAGCCACAACATGAAGTTATGGGAAAGAGTAGTGGAAGCTAGGTTAAGAAGGGAGGTGACAATTAGTGAGCAGTAGTATGGCTTCATGCCGAGAAGGAGTACTACAGATGCGATGTTTGCTCTGAGGGGGTTGATGGAGAAGTACCGAGAAGATAAGAAGGAGTTGCATTGTGTCTTCGTGGACTTAGAGAAAGCATATGACAGGGTACCTAGAGAGGAGTTGTGGTATTGTATGAGGAAGTCGAGTGTGCCAGAGAAGTATGTAAGAGTGGTACAGGATATGTACAAGGACAGTGTGACAGTGGTGAGGTCTGCGGTAGGATTGACAGATGCTTTCAATATGGGGGTAGGATTACATCAAGGATCAGCTTTGAGTCCTTTCTTGTTTGCAATGGTAATGGACAGGTTGACAGATGAGATCAGACAGGATTCACCATGGACTATGATGTTTGCGGATGGCATTGTGATCTGTAGTGAGAGTAGGGAGCAGGTTGAGGAGACCCTGGAGGGGTGGAGATATGCTCTAGAGAGAAGAGGAATGACGGTCAGTAGGACTAAGACAGAATACATGTGCATAAATGAGAGGGAGGACAGAGGAATGGTGAGGATGCAGGGAATAGAGTTGGCGAAGGTGAATGAATTTAAATACTTGGGATCAACAGTTCAGAGTAACGGGGAGTGTGGAAGAGAGGTGAAGAAGAGAGCGCAGGCAGGGTGGAGTGGGTGGAGAAGAGTGTCAGGAGTGATTTGTGATAGAAGGGTACCAGCAAGAGTGAAAGGGAAGATCTACAAGACGGTAATGAGACCAACTATGCTTTATGGGTTGGAGACGGTGGCACTGACCAAAAGACAGAGCTGGAGGTGGCAGAGTTAAAGATGTTAAGGTTTGCATTGGGTGTGATGAGGATGGACAGGATTAGAAATGAGTATATTAGAGGGTCAGCCCAGGTTAGATGGTTTGGAGACAAAGTCAGAGAGGTGAGACTGCGTTGGTTTGGACATGTACAGAGGAGAGATTCTGGATATATCGGGAGAAGGATGCTAGGGATGGAGCTGCCAGGCAAGAGGAGGAGAGGAAGGCCTAAGAGGAGATTTATGGATGTGGTGAAGGAAGACATGCAGATGGTGGGTGCGACGGAGAAAGATGCAGAGGACAGGAAGAAGTGGAAACAATTGATCCGCTGTGGCGACCCCTAACGGGAACAGCCGAAAGAAGAAGAAGAAGAGGTCTGACTCCAACCCAGACTGCGCTTGTGGAAAAATCGCATGCTGCCATTAAGGGACATTAGTTCTTGGCTCTGTGTAATTTATGCCCCACTTATGAATCCTAATTACGCCTGGTATATAAAATAATCTTTTGCTGTATATATCATTTGCCACTCAACGATTATACAATTATTAATGACACAGTTAAAATCCTTTCTTCTGGCTTGAGCTTCGCTCACTTCTGCCTCTTTATGACAGGTAGCAAAATTAACTGTGATGCTCACTGTTGCTTTAGAAAAGGTTACTTTGAGACATAAGACAAACAGAAGAATTTTAAGTCAAATTTGAACACAAGAGGCAAGAACAAACTGACCTTTTCTTTTACCGATTGATCAATTAATTAATTAATTAATTAATTAATTAATTAATTAATTAATTAATTAACAATTGAATTAATTATTGATTGATTGATTGATTGGTTCGTTCATTCATTCATTCATTCATTGGCTGGCCAACTGGCAGAATCATTGAATGATTGATTAGCTAATTGGATAGCTGGCTGACTGGTGGATTGATTGATTAATTGATTAATTGATTGATTGATTGATTGATTGATTGATGGATGGATGGATGGATGACTGGCTCACTGGCTAGCTGCATAACAGAAGCTGTTCATGTTGTAATCATAATTATGTGCATAACTTAAGAGAGAAAGTTAGACATGAAAGGAGATAAAATAAGAACAATATTGCACCCAAATCCATCTGTACATCAATTATTGTTAACTTCTGAATTTTTTTCAGGGTTTTGCTACGCACTGATTCTGTATAGCGTGCTCAACACTGCATGGCTCATTTCTTTGTTATTAAAGTTCTGTCATCATCTTCATTTTACTCGTATCTCTCCGGTCTTCGTACCACACGCTCTGGGCCTCCCTTGTTTTTGCCACTCGCTCTCTAACACAACTTGCAGGTGGGGGCCTTCACACACCACCACCTTCACTGTTCGAACATGAACCAAACGTCAACATTTTGTTTGTCTGCCCTTTATTTCACATACGGCTGCTTTGCCAGCATGAAACATTTCGGCAGGAGAAGAATGGGTTTCGCCCTTTTCCAGTTTATTAATAACGGCCGTCTCGTCTTTGCCAGACGAAACACGGCCATTTACTTTGCCTGCGAACGCCGTTGTTAATGCAGTGGGGCGGTAGTACGGGAATTAAAAAGCAAAATGGCACAGAATTTCATTCTGGAACATAAACATAAACTGCAGCACCGAATGACTCAAAGCAAAATGGCTGCGATAACCTCACAGTGCAGTGCCCCGACCACACACACACACACACACACACACACACACACACACACACACACACAGGGGGCCATCCTTAGTCCACACAGCAACTAAAGCCAACATCTGATTTTTAACTCCTCTAATGAAAAATTGTCTATTAATTTTTCAATTTCTGTTACATTTCATGTTCATTTGAATAAATAACCACAAACAAATACATTAAGCAGCAAGAGCAGCACCAGCAAAACAACCTGTGCAGTCAAAAAAGATACAGTTTTTTGGCATGGGGGAGTTCACGGTGGTTCAGATACTTGACGTTTGGATAATCAACGTTCTACTGTCTACTAAGGCCCTTGCCCCAGTAAAAGCCTGTACAGACCCAAGTGTGTGATGCTGCCAGCCATTTGACTAGAGCTGAGAAGCCCTGAGTCTTTCCTCAGACTTAAACAGCAGTCATGTCATTGCTGCAAATGAAAACTTGTGGACCACTTAAAACTTTGACCTCCCTCAGCATCCAGATCATTACTGGACGGGGCTGTGAAACACCGCATCACCACGTTCATAGGGGCGGCCATTTTTACTTCCTTAGAGACAAAGCAGACGGCATTTGGCCCTCATTTTGTACGGCGCGGCAAAACGTCCGCCACGATTGTTCCGGTTAGCGGTCCTTTATCTGGGCACAACTGTCAATCCGAAGCCTTCGGATGAATGATGTGACCCTGTACAGTGCACTGCAAGCTGCCATCTGTGCTGAAACTGCACTAGATAATCTGTTTCATTAAAACTTTGACCAAATGTCAACTCCCCCATTGGGAAGTTGGCTCGAGCAGATTGTTTGCACGCGACCCCTGCCTCGCCCGAAGAAAAATGGAATTTGCACCACAGGCTTGAATGCATTAAATTTATGTCTTTTACGGTTAACTATCTTAACTATCTGACCAAGGTCATTTACAGTACACCTGGCAGGGGTGGGAGACCCCACAGGGTGTAAATATTTTATTAATCTCTAAACCAGTATACCAAATCAAATCCAGTGCATTTAGCTGCTTGTGTGTCAGCAAGGCAAAGAAGCTGAGATCATTACCTCGAATCCGTGCTGCTGGTGCACCGACCTTCTGGCCTGAATATTAAAAATTACCCAGCTCTAAAAATGGGTAAATAAGTAGCTTGATATATCAACAAAATGCACTGTGAACATTTGAGCTAAAATGCACTCGGAACACAAACAAGAGGGCAGGACCGCCGGCGTTCACATCACTTCCACAGTGTTTACCACTCATGTCTGGGAAAGGTAACTGCAGGCGCATGTGGGGGTCGTGGCATGTTGTGAACGATGAGATGCAGGGATCTGAACCTGTGGGGGCCGAAGACTCAAAGGACACAGAGTGTTGGAGATGGGTGCTAGGAGGAGCAGGAACCAGGCAGACAGAGGGAATCAGGATCAAAGGAAGCCTCAAGCAAAGACATGATAGGAGCTGGTCTAGAATCCACAGCCACACTGCGCTCAGCTTGTAAAGGCTGGGTTTGCTGCATTGCACGATCGAACAATCAGCTGAGTTCAGGAACGCTCGACTGCATTAGACTGCGTCTCTGCTGGCCACCCTGGGTGCTGCAGGTAACAGTCGAGTGTCAGCGATCCGTGGCCAAATGGCAAACATTGCCAAAACAACAACACTGAACGGTGTTTGAGGAGAGAATGTATTTGTATTTCCAACCAGTTAGTGTCAACTTTAATGCAGCTCAAAGGTCACAAAAATGTTAAAATGAAAAGTCTTACAATGTGTGTATGTTGTGGCTATAATGTGCGTAATCTTACATGTAAATGAACCAAAGTGTCTCTTTTATACTGTTTTCCGTAGACGACACAGAAAGTTGAAAACAGCCCGAAGATGCTTTCTGACGTGCTTTGGACTGGCACTGGATAGGGAGTTGTGGAGAAGACTTATTCTTTACTTTCCGTTTTAAATGAGATTTAATTTTAATGTAGATTAAAGATTCATCCAGCCATGGCCCGATTGCTTTATTCTGGTCAGAGCCACAGTCATGTGGAGCCCATTCACACCATTGGACACTGGGATATGAAACCACACCCTGACCATCACGGGGTAGCCCCACCATCACAGAGCCACACACATGTGCACACACTGTGGGCAATTTAGCATCAACAATGAACTTAAAATGCATGTCTTTGGACTGTGGGAAGACACCCTTGTAAATGTGCAGAGAAGACGCACACTCCGCACAGACTGAGCTGGATTTAAGTCCACACCGAAATGGCGCCGCTCAACGTGCGACCAGGATTAAGGACAATGAGATAATGGATGTTTTACACTGTGAAAGAGCGGTGTCGCCTTCACGGGGAAGGTCTTCCTCGCGGCAAATGCTCCTACGATGCAGTAGACCTCCTACACTGGACAAAAGCGGAGAGAAGACTTACACTGAATTTTTGCCATAGCTTCATTGATAAGTAGACATTTGTTTTATTCATATTTATTGATTTTGCTACAAGTGACCTCAGAGTTGAATTCCATGCCTGTTTAAGTTTGTAAGTTGATGACCCAGCGCTTGGCAAACCTAACATTTTAACTTATTTTGGAGAAAAGCATCGCTTAATGAATAAGTAATAATAAAACCTTGCAGAACTTTGCCAACCTCTCATGCACAGAATAGTTCTGCCACCAGCAATCAAATCCAAATCCAAATCCAAGACAAACACCCGAACCCAGGCACAGTCCAGGAGGTTGCGGAGTTGCCAAAAGGACGGTTTTAGGTGGCACACGGCTTGAACAGAAGCGGCGGCGGCGGCAAACTTAATCACTTCCGCACAGATTAGCTGTCACATTAGGTGACACCCCTGTCAGCTGGCGGCCACCGAGCAGCGGCGACAGGCCATGATACTGTGTTATTAAGATTAGGCCTTGGATGAGTGCGCGCTAAGCAAATACTGCAGACGGCGACTGAGCCATAATGGACAGAAGAAGTTTTAATGGGCTGGGTAATTATTATAGATCTTTGGACCGCGCTGTTCATGTTCTTTGGCTGGGAGAATCGATACAGCTCTTTGGCAAGTAGCACCTTTTGGCTAAAGCAATGCAGCGTATCAGTTAATGTACGCAAAATGCCGTCTGCACACTTTGTTGCGGCAATTTTTGCAACAAAACAGCACCATTGGAGCAGCTGCGCCATTTCCGGTGCGATCCGTGCAGATTTGCATCTTTTGATAGCACTTTGTTTTTATTTAAAGGGCTGAAGTTAATAAAACATGAAGCGTGCACTAAGATGGAGAGCTGCTTTTGATCCGGTGCGTTCTTAATAATGTTTTTCCTCTGACTGGAAATGGGCTCCTCTCCAAAGCTCCCCCTCTTCCCACCCATTCTGTCACAGTTTAAAGCACACCCTCTAAGTGTATATTGCCAACAATAATATTAAAACTCTGCCTGCGCTGTTTATGCATTCCCCCCCCACCCCATAAATTGTCATCACAGTAGGAGAACACAAGAAGTCTGGAAAATCAGAACAGAAAACGTCTATGCGCTCAAAGCGCTCTTTGTTTTTTTTTTTTTTGCCTGTAACATCTTTAGCGGACAGCAGATTATTTGTTCTTATATCAAACAACAGTCAATAACGGAATCCTAAAAAAAAGTTCCACACGCTTTTGCTTTTGAGTTCAAGCTCATAATAGGATTCCGCAGGTTTTGGACAAAAGGTTATCGATGACAGATGAACGAGTCAAAATAAAAGATCAAAATTGAGTGTTTCTTCTTCTCATTGTGGCAGCTAAAAATACAGCTAATTTCGGCATTAATTTTAGGCCTCATTTTTTTTTTTTTTTTTATCTGTGATGGCATTTTTAAAATCTTTTTTCTTGTCATTTTTAATAAGAAATAATGGTAATTTGAACTCTTCGCAATGATGATTTCACTGAATCCTATTAAACTCATTAATGGAATAACATTTGACAAACAAATTATAAGAAATTATTTTGAATGCAACATTAATGTAGATATTCGTTTCCAGTTTATTGTTGTGGCTAATAAATCTTTTCCATGCTGACAGTAACAGTGGATCATTATTGTATACAAAATGCAGGTAGAAAGCTTCAAGAACCTTAGGTAATTTACAGGACCAGCAATATATTCCATATATTTTATATTAATTTTATATATATTAATGATTAAGTAGGAAATGCAGTCAACTGCTATATCAAGCAAGCTTTAAAGAAGAGGTGATGCAGCAAGGCACAGAGACAACTCGGGCACGCAATCCTGATGTTGTGCCGCTTGCCATCAGGAGGAGGCCACACTATCTTCTGCGGGAACTTTCAAGCGTCATTGTTGTCATTGTCTATGCCCCTTCCTCGGCCTGATGTCACAGTCGCAATGCACAAAAGATGTTACAGACGCGACACCCAGGCACTTTTTGTATGATTTCTGGGGACTTTATGTTTCCTTTGCTTCCACATTGGCCTGCTTCTCTCAGTTTGCGTACTGCAATACATGGGATAGCAAAACATTGGACTTGCTGTATGCAACACACATGCTGACACAGCTGGGCAGGTCAGATCACAACCTTGTCCAGAGGTTGGACTGGGAAATGTCGTTTCATTTGTATGGTGAGCACATTGATGGTGTCGACCACTATATAACTGTTTACATCAGCCTTTGCATTGACACTATCATGTTCACAACAGTGTGTTGCTTCCTTAACAACTAGGCATGGATCAGAAAAGGCTTAAAACGCCTCTTGAACATGAAAAAGGAGGCTTTCTGATCTCGTGACAGAGTCGGATTTAAGAAGGTACAGCTGAAAAGGGCTGTGCGAGAGGAGGAATCTGTCTATAGGCAGAAAATGGAGCAAAAGCTCCAGCATAACATCTCTAAAGAGATATGGAAAGATGTGGTGAAGATCACAGGCTATAAACAGTCTGGAAAGGAGGCCACAGAGGAAATGGTGGACAGAGCGAATAAACTGAGTTTCATCAAACAGATCTGACTCAGCAGTGCATCCCGCTCCCCCTTTCCAGCCTCCCTATTAAATCAACTATTGCCATGGACCTCATCTACATGCTTCTCAGTGCTCATTCCCAACTGGAGGAAGGTGGCAGCACAGTGAGGACCAAGTTTTTTTTACTTCTCATGTGCCTTCAACATCATTCTTGTGCTATGGAGCCCTTGTTGTTCACTTCGGCAAATAGCTTGGGGTCCACATAAAAAAACAAATGGGACTACACAACACAAATGTGTAGGAGAAAGGACAGATTAGGGTGCACTCAGGTCTTTAAATGTGTGGAGCAACATCTTTGCATGTTCTACCAGACCAGACCATAGCTACAAGTGTCACTTTGAGTCAGAAGAACAAACTCAAGGAACTCATCAAAAAAGTGGGTTCCGTCATGGGTCAGAGGTCTGATTCACTGGAGGCTGTGGCAGCAGTTTTGGCTGTTAAGATCTGTCTGATGGCTTCTCATAATATTACCAAGTGGTCCTAGGGGAAGTTCATTTAGAGGCCATCCAGCTTCCTACTTGTGACAAGTAACACAGAGATGCAACTTCAGCAGCAGCTCCCCGAGGTCTCCACCCCCTTGGCCAATATGAACAAGCCAGTCATTGACATGGTACTAGGACCGATGGCGCGAATTCTGTACGAAAATCAATACTGCTCTTATCTGTGCCACTACGCGCAAAAGGATTTTAATCGTTTTCTGCCCGTTGGGGTGCCGAGCAGTCAGATGCATATTAACACTTAAACCCTCTGTAGATGACGTCGCTCCCGTGCCATGACTAAACCAGGCAAAATTTCAATTCTTGACCCAGACAGGACTCCCAAGGATCAGCTCGAGAACCATTTTCCCAGCCATGTTTTTGACTGGGCTACAGCACATCTTCCTCCATGAATTTTGAGGCAGTGCTGCTAGGAAACAAATTGACTGGGAAGGTAAAGAGTTTGTGGGGCAGTCTGTCTTGCCAGCCTTATCTCCAGTTTCATGGGCTCTGACAGAGCAGTGAGTTATTTTCATTGTTGAAGGTGGACAGATTTTATAACCACTGGAGAGAAAACATAAAGATTATTCATGCTGCATATTTCCCCTCGAGTTTTTTGTGTGCTTAAAACAAGCTTCGCCTCAGAACTATAATCCCAGCAATCAGCCATGCTATATTCAAAGATCTTGTCGAGGATGAGTGTATAACCCCTGCACACCGAAAAAAGAAACCAGATAAGATCTCCATCTCTCACCCTTTCGCTCTGTATTTCTTTTAACACTTCTTGAAAACAGTTGTTTTATTCTATCTGTCCCATTTAGTAGAATCCCTGCTGCGGACTAAGAAACAGCAGCGCTGGAATGTGAGCTAAAGGCCAGTCTGCCGGTTGCCATATCATCTACAGTACATTTATTGCTGTGTAACTTATGTCCTTTGATGAAGGGAAATGTGTCCACGGCTCCAGCATGAAGAGAACCAATGTTGCTGTGGGCCACCACTGTGTGGAGGCCGGCACTTGAAGTGAAGTCTTTAGTTCCTAAAAAACAAGCATACGCTAAATACGGAATCATTTCTATGGCAGAAGCCTCGGTAGACACTGTTACAGTCCCATTAGAATTGGATCTAAGCCTTGAATACACTCATCTTATTAAACGACGATCAGATAGATATTTAAAAAAATAATAAAATTCTGCTTCACACTGAGTTGGCCGTTTATTAGGAACTTCTATTTTGTGCCGCAAATTTTATAGCTATACAGTCTTGCTGCAAAGAGCCATTTCCACCGCATCCCAAAGATGCTTCGCAAGGCTGAGATCTAGAGACTATACAGGCCATTAAAGCAGTGTTATATTCCTGGAACCATTCGGTTAAGGTACATGGCTTGTCTGGCCATTCTCCTCTGATCTCTTTCTGTTCAAGAAGACAATTCCTCCCAAAGAACTACCGCTCGCTGGGTATTTTTTTTTTTTCAAAGTCACTTAGATCACATTTTTCCCTCCATTTTTAAGTCTGGCGTGACATTAACTGAAGTGCTCTACCCGTGTCGGTGTGATTTTATGCATCGATGGCTGCCGCTGGAACAAGCAGGTGTACAGGCATCCCTCGTAAAGTGGCCATTGAGTGTACGTAAATAACTGGGGAAATCGGGACGGGGCGCATACTTTTTCACAGCACCTGGTCGAATGACAACAGTAAGGGTAAAAGGTGTCTGCCTGAGCATAAGGGCTTTCCCCACTCCTAAATGGGCCTGCGGCGTTCATATTTTATGGTTCTAACCGCATTCTGTGAGGGGCTCATTAATTCAAACAGGGAACCACGCTGGATGCAAATGCATCTGGCGTTCAATTCGCTGGTGCGTTGTGCTTATTTCAGGCTAATGTAACCGCAGTGTAGCCTTTAAGGTTTCTGCGAGAGGAATCGCCCGCCCCCGAAAAATGAAAAACGCGCTCTCGAAAAGTCCTACGTCAGCGGCGGAAGTGGACCGGCGCGACAAGAAAGGAATGCGAGTTATCGAGTTCTTTCAGGAATACCGAAGGGAGCCTAAAACGAGTGGCTTGCGTGACAGCAAATTTGAAAACAGGGGTGAAATCAATTTCAAACATGGAGAAGCACACAGTGACCCATATTCATATCATATCCCAGCGGTGGTTTTAATCCTGCCCACCCAGAGGCTGGAATAAATCTGCATTCAATTAAAGGATTACTGGATGTTTAAACATCGTTTTTACATTTTTGTTAATCTACCAAGTGGGTGTCCATGAATAGCTGCATCTGTTTGTTGAACAGTTAGCAACCCTGCGAAATCACCAAATGCCGGGACTGAAATTACGCACAATGATATTTGCAGACAGTGTGACAAGTGGAAATGTTTATGCAGTTTGAACCAGAGGCAATAAATCACATTTCTTTGTATTCCTCTGACAAGTTGGATTGAAGGCTGACACCGGTTAAATGTGTTTGGCACCGCTTGTTTCACCCCTTTGCTCATTTTCAAGTGACAACAGAAGTCTAGGGGGTAAAACAAGCAGCATTCTGATTGGCCGTCACTGTCGAATTGTTATATTTTGTGGGGTCGCCTTGCAATTTCTGTATGAGCCGGGCCGTGTCGGAGCATCTGTGCCGGCCCTAACGCCTTCTTGTCGGAAAAAGGGTGGCACCCATCACCCGCTTTACACACGCATCGACGACTATGGCTGAGAAAGCAAATTTTCGGCATGATTTGCGTAATTCGTCCGCCGCAATAAAACGCAACCGCTGGCTTTTGTCAATGTGGAATTTATTAATCGGGTGAAATTTGATGATGACGCCTTGACAGTGTAAGGCATAGAGAGGTCTGCTATTCAAACGTAGGTACACATCAGCAGGAAAGGGCCATTTGCTGAGATGTAGAAATTAAAAGTGTGGGTGTTGGGTAGCAAAATCGATGAATAGACTCCAAGCAAAAGTTAATGGTAATGAAGTGCAGGGCTCCACTGTTTTCTTTGTGCTGCTGGAGGAGTTAACTGAAAGTGATGGGGTTTGGTTTGAGATGCCAACATGCTAAACAGGGATCTATTGTTTAACTCATGTTTTATTCCACACAACTGCAACGGTCCAAGACCGTGAATCATACAGCTGGAAGTTCTGGTTGGGATTTCTTCCCGTGCCAGTCGACTGTTGCCTTGGTAATGGACCACGGAATGGATTCGGTCGGCCATTTGCCAGAGCTGTAGGGAGTGTTTCTAGCGTTCCATTGCTCAAGCATTGCGTGCTTGTATTTGCCTGACCGGTCATCAGAAAACCATCCGGGAGTGTTTAAGCTGTAGATTTTTGCAGATATTCATTTATCCCGTCCTTCCTTGTGTCTAAGGCATACCTTCAGGGTGCTGTTTTCAACCGGCCGCTGCTTGCGGCTTGTATGACTCCTTCCAGATATCCCCACAAAGAACAAAACCCCATTTATACAAACTCAAAGTCGAAAACCACTCAGGTCTGAAGATTAATTGCGAGAAACACATTCATGTTTAAGACAAACCCATACTGACGTGTGTTAGACAGAAGTTTGGCATTTTAATTTAAATAAACCACACACGCCGGCATGACGTCGAGCTGGAAAAACATTCATTACCTAAATGAAGTTGTACAAAGTGCCATGGTTAAATTTGGACGATCCTTCCTCCCCACCGTCACATTTAAATCAACCCCCTCGAAAATGCCTCTGCGTGGGATCTTATTTCTCACTCTTACAGAATTAACTAATTTCTCTAGACCCTCGCGATATTCTCCTTCAAAAGAGGGATCGATCCGGACCGCTCACTGTAATGGCCGATCGATACCAGCCGGAGAGAATGCAGTGACGGACGAGTGCGGTTTTGACCGGACGGGTCAGGCCGCTGCTGAATTCTGCTCTCCTACAGTGGGATGGAGTGTTTGTGAGGGAGAAGGGGGTTGGGGGAGTTCACTGTGCCCGAGGGTACAAAAGGCTCTCATGTTTGCTGCATGCGGTGCTGCTCTACCGTAGTCCTGCATGGCGATTCTCTGCATTTCTGGCTTGCAAACAGTTTTGAGAGCTGCGCAATGACTTCTGACTTGCGCAAGGGTTGTAACTACGGCTCCAATTTTGGTAAATTTTGGTTGAATTACAGTAACTTACAGCTCTCACTGTCATGTATAATACAAAGTACTGTATAGTGTGCCATACGGCCGTCCTACACAGCTGCCACGGGCTCTGCGTTCTTTATATCTTACCCTTAAATATATGTGTATAAATATGTTAAGGTATAAAGGCCAGAGAGCCCGTGACAGCGGTGTAGGATGGTACGATGACAGCTCAAATCTCCTTGGTTTTCGAGGTTTGGCGGTGCGAGGATCACCTTTTCCACAGCGCAAAGAGTTCAGACACACACACCACAGCAGCACAGCAGCGTACGTTTGCTTTGCACCCACTTCTCTCCTAAACTCCTCTCTATTCTGTAAACTTACAATACATAATTGCTACAAGCAAACAAACAAACAAACAAATAGATAAATAAAACAAAAAAAATACACACACGCAAACTTGTATTCGAAAGTTTGGAGGAACTAAGAAATTTCCGTTTTCTGAAAGAATTGTTACTTTTTTAAAATTAAGGCTATGAAACTGATTTACAAATGTAGTCGAGACAACTAAGGTTGCAAATGGCTGTCAGCACTTCAAATGACTGCAAGGCCCTATTTTCGCCAGTGTCCTAATGGTAAACCTTCTTAGCTCATGCTTAAGCAATCCTGTTAAAATGATAAAAAGAAACGCCTATAATTTTGCTAGCACAGCTGAAACCTGTTACTCTGCTTAAAAAAAAAAAAAAAAAAAAAAAAAAAGGCAAGTAAATTCTCTCTCCTTGGGTTGCGAGGTACTGGCATTCCAAAAGTTCATTGCCGCGTTCAAAATTGGCCAAAACGAAATGGCTTTTTTAAGAAGTACGCTAGTCTGTTGTTGTTTCACGACATGAAGGTTATTCCAGGCATCAGATGTGGCCACAGTAACCTTTGTAGGAAAATAAGGAGACAAAATGTGTGGTGAGGTCTCGCATCCAAAATGTTGTTGTTGGAAGCAGGGAATACAGACTCTGTTGCCAATATCAAGCCTCGTGACATAAATCATCTTCATACCTTGAAAACATTCCGCCTGCTGAAGTGAGGAAGTTGTGTTTCAGATCCGGCTTTTTTCATTATTATTTCATTATTCAGTCCCCAGCTCTTCTACATTCCTTGCCCCTAGGTGTCTGTATCCTGCCATTAGCAGAAATGTCTGTCCAGGACCAGCATGAAAACCCGACTTTCTGTGAAGACTTTCTGTGTGAAGGCTGTCGTGCTGGTCGAGTAGCAGTTAAAATCTGGTTTCCTCCCACAGTCAAAAGGCATGTGTTTCAGGTTAATTGGTGTATATAAATAGTTCACAGTGTGTGCATGTGTGTGTGAGACACTGTGCCCACCCTGTGATGGAATGGCATCCCACCAGGGCATCTCCTTGCCAGATACCCAACGATTCCAGGACTGGCACCCGACCACTATGACCCTTTCAGGATTAACTGGTTCACAGTAATGGATGGATGGATTATGAATGAATTTCTTTGCAGGGATTAATAAAGTTATAGCCTATCCTATCCTGCCCTGCTAACAGTCCTGCTAAAATATCACCACGAGTGTTTCTAAATCAGTCAACTTTTAAAGTGAACTCAAAAACAAACTTCAGGAAGGTTAGGTCATTTCAGAAAGTTGAGTTCAACAAAAGCCACTCTGAAAAGAATGCTGGAGGACTGGACTGGTCCTGGTCGGCAGGAATTGGGGAGAAACTGAGACTGACTTACAGACGTGTGCTGTGTAAGCATAACAATGCAATGGCTGGCTGTTTGCTACTGGGAAATTCATGACCAACTGCTCAGATGTAGGACAACACAAGCCTGAAAAAATTAGCTTACAAATTTTTCCTAAATTTCAAATTTCCATAATTTTTTCCAAATATTCCACCTGTGACCAGTGTATCCATTTGGCACAGAGTCCACAGAAGCTGGCATGTTTTTGGTATTTAGCTGCAGTCTATGTGGCTGACTTTTATTCCCTCGTATAACTGCAGTGTAATAACAAGCGATTTGCAATAAAAGAAAATATTGTGGAGATTTAACTCATTTGGATTCATAGGTGAAAATTTGTACACAGGCAGTCCCCGGGTTACGAATGAGATTCCATTCTAAGTATGCTTCTTACTTAGCGTCAGTTAGTCAAATGTTTATCTTATATAGCATATATTTTACCTTTCTATGAATATAAAACACTTATGAAACACTTCTAAATACACTAAAACATCTTAAACATAATAATAATAATAATAATAATAATAATAATAATAAAAATACAGTTATAAAAGCAGCTACATATGGTACAAGTGTGTACTGAAGAGAGAGAGAATCTGTGTGTGTGTATGCGTGTAAGTATACAGTACTGTTTTCCTTTTCTTTTATGCATAACCAACAGTTGCATCGGACTTACACTTTGAAGGCATGGTTACAAGGGTAACTAAGAGAAAAATTTAAGCAAAATATAAAGTTACCCACTCAACACAGTGTTAATGGCAGCTTGAGCCGATGTGAAATAGCGGACGGCGTTCTCCCTCCCCTCCATCCCACGAACCGCCGAAGCAGTGTCACAGAGGAGTGCCTGCGTTCATTATTAAAAACCATTGTGTTTAACTCACGTGTTTAATAAAACAGGTGTTGTGGCAGTCCGTTCTTAAATTTGAGTTGTCCGTAAGCTGAACAATTGAAACCCAGGGGCTTCCTGTACTGTAGCTTTTCACAGCCTGAATCGGTCACAGGTTCTCAGGTGTGAAAAGACAAATTCCTTTTACGTGACAGACATTTCCTTACAAAGCTAGAAAACCTTGAATAAAGATAAATACTGACTTCAAACGTACAATCATTTGGCGAAATTGGCAAAGAGTGAGTCTGAAGCTCGGTATGAGAACTAAAAAAAGCCCTTTTTTCTATTGATGATGCTGAGCAGCAGAATAACCCACAGAGGTGAAAGTGCGGAAGAAACTAAGCAAAATGGGATTCACAACACCTCTGCTGCACAGACCGCATCCCAACCACGCTCCTCGGTTAGGGTCGAGGTGAAAGGATTTTCAGGCAAACACACTAGAATAGAATAAACACGGCAAAGTCCAATGAGTGTGTGGCAGGCGGACTGAAGAATAACCCCCCCGCCCTCCTCTCCTTGGGGGTCCAGGCAAGGTTCCGGTTAATTCTCTCAACCACAGAGCTGGATCCTTAGGTCAACAAGCTGATCATACATCTCGCTGCGAGGTTGCTGCTGATGAGGACGTGAGCTACGGTCCTGGCCTGGTGAAACCTGATCTGTTACTGCCGTGACAACCGCACCTAATGGCCACCGACTGACCGAGAAGAGAAGAAGGTGGAGGAGTGAAGCCGACCGCATACGGTATGAACGCAGAATAAATGCGCAGATGCACTACACGCCTGGACCTGCTTAAGCGTGATAGCTCAAATGCAAAGCTTTTTGTGTACTTTTTTCGCGCAGAAATCTTCTCCGTTTCTCGACCGGCGGGCCCCGCTTTGGTTTTCGAAGGGCTCGGCTGGCACGAGAGGGCGGGAAGTTGCGTTGCCGCACATCTGACCCAAAAGGAAAGCCTCGCATCTCCACTGCGGAGAATCGGAATCGGATTTATTTGGCCAAGTATGCACACGCATGCCGGGAACTTGGCTTCGGCTCCCAGTGGCTCAGTGTTCATTAGACAAACATAACGTATATGCACACAACAAGTACATGACAGCAGCAGAGAAAAAGAATAAATAAAGAAGGAGGGAATAACCGCACAGATCAACTAACATATCGGCTGTTCGTGGTCACAACAGTGTGGGGAAAGAAACTGTTTTTGTACACTGCCTGGCCAAAAAAAGTCACCACCTGGATTTAAGTTAGTGTTATGATGTGGGGTTGCTTCAGTCGGTCAGGTCCAGGTTCAGCAACGTCATGTGCCCAAAAAATGAGCTTAGCTGACTTCCTGAATATACTGAATGAGCAGGTTTTTTCATCAATACATTTTTTTTCTTCCAAGATGACAATGCCAGGATTCATCGGGTTCAAATAGTGAAAAAGTGCTTCAGGGACCATGAGACATCATTTTTACACATGAACTGGCCACCAGAGTCCAGACCTTAACCCCATGGAGAATCTTTGGGATGTGCTAGAGAAGACTTTACGCAGCGGTCCGACTCTCTTACCATCAATACAAGATCTTGGCGAAAAATTAATGCAACTCTAGACAGAAATAAATGTTGTGACATTGCATAAGCTTATCGAAGCGATGCCATGGCGAATGCGTGCTGTAATTGAAGCTAAAGGCGGTCCAACCAAATATCAGAGTGTGACTGACTTTTTTTTTTGGCCCGGCAATGCATCCAGTTGTTTTGGTGCAAAGTGATCTGTAGCTCCTGCCGGATGCAAGAAGTTCAAAAAAAGCTGTGGCCCAGGTGAGAGGGGACTGTCATGATTTTACCTGCCCGTCTCCTAATCCAGCAGTACAGGTCTTGGAGGCAGGGCAGTCTGGCACCAGTGAGTTTCTCCGCGGACGTGACTAACGTGGTGCAGCCTGCCCTTTTCTTGCTTGGTGGCTGATCCAAAGCAGACTGTGATGGAGGAGCTGAGAACAGACTGAGTGACTAGTGTGTAGAACTGGATCAGCAGCTCTGCAGCAGGTCGAGCTTCTGCCAGCTGGAACAGGAAGTGAATCGTCTCCTTTTATGAAGGAAACTTCCCTCTGGTGGGAGTGTAAAGGCTCAAATTTTGCCTCTTGTCACAAAACACTGCCGATCAAGTGCTGGCATAACGCAGAAGTACATTTACACGCCTAGTTTAGCCAGAGAAATCCACATATGCTTAAACCTAAAATGTAAAAATGCACACACCTACAAGGATGCATGTGCACGCAAATGTGAATTTTCTTGCAGGCATTAATATGAACGCTACACCCTGCACCGTCCTATTATAAAATGCACACTGCAGTACTCTACACCCAGCTAACTTTTTCCAGCGTTCAGAGCGTTTGCTGTATTATCACAGAGAGGCGCAGTTTGCTGCCTTTTCTGTGCGAGTAACACCGGTGTGAAACGGCCCCCAGCCACGAGCTGCTGCGAATTTACTCTCTGCAAATCCGGCTCCAACCGGCCACCAGATCTTTTGTCAGAAGGAGGTTGCTTAAACATGTAAGAGCACAGCATTTATAAGACTAACTAGGTGGAGAATTTAAAAAAAAAATTTAATCTGCCAAATAAGATCACAAAGTCATTAAAAGCCTCTATAGAATATTATTTTATTATCCATCCATTATGGCTAACTGCTCAATCCTGGTCAGGGCCACAGCAGTCTGGAACCCATCCCAGAACCACTGGGCACCGATCCATCACCGGATAGTCACACACACACACCCAATGAGCAATTTAGAGTGACCAATTAACCTGAAACATATGTCTTTGGACTGTGGGAGAGAGCCCATGCAGACATGGGGAGAACTTGTAAATTCAACAGACTAAATAAGAGTCAAACTCTCGCACCATGGAGCAGCAGTGCTATTCAGGGAACAACCGCTCTGGCCCCCTTATTTTACAAGATACAGTCATCACTTGGATTTATGTGCACTCACAGAACACGTTTGTGCAGCAACATTACTCAGTTCACACTCTGTTTCCCTTAAATAGCGTGCTATGGCCAAAAAGACAGTAGGGACGAACCAAAAATTCCAACATGACAATTTTCATCAGTTGTAAAAATGTGTAAAAAAAAAAGAAAAAGACATTACACGCAAATCCCCTATGTGCTGTGGTGTGTGTGTTGAGTAAACCAAGCTGCCGCTATCGAGTCTTTTAAAGAGCATGTGTATGTAGATTTATTGTTCATAACTGATCATATATAGATATGTATCTACTGTTTATGTAAAAAAAATAAAAAATGGAATGTGCCAGTAAGTTCCAGTGCTTTCATACGAGCTGCTGCAGAGAGGTTATCGCTGTGGCTTCACTTTAAAACTTTCCGCCTCATGGACACGACACCAGAAAAGAACTTGGTTTTCTTGGTTGCGAGCATGATGAGCGGCAAAATCCCGGCGCGCGTGTGCGCACATGCATGCCCACGGGGTCTCTGTATGCTGTGTTGTGCTGCCTGTGCCACAAGGTGCATTACATTGTTTTAGTGACATTTGGGAAAGTAATCTGGGGGTTTCCGTGTGGCCTGGGACGCATCATTATTTTTCCCGTAAGATGTAATAGATGAAAATCGCTTATCCATTTATGCGTTTTTACAGAACGTCAAAGAGTCAAAAGAGTTTATTTGTCACGTACATGGTTACCGAGTATACCATGTAGTGAAATGTGCCCTGATTCAACAGGAGACTGTGTGTGCTTCCATTCCAGAATGTGTGACATTAGATGTACAAATTATGTAATGTATGTATATTATTGAATCATTATTGCTGTCTATGGCATTAACAAACTACTCTATGCAAACATTTTTTCACCCTAACCCCACGCTACCCATACTAACCTAGATACTTATTCAGCTATATATAAGCATGTTGGATTTAATCAGCTCACATCTTCATGACAGTTGTCGGATTTGGCTAATAACACATCTCCTGAGTACCTCGGGGTTGCCGGGTGACCAGACTGATGGTTCTTCAAGACCTTCTAGAGTTGAATGATGAATGCAAGTGGACAGCAATAGTAGGCGTTATCAGGAGACGTCATGCCTATCTGAATTATAGATGGCGAGTTACTATTCCACTGGCCTGGCCACAACAGACACAACGTTCAAATGCGATGTGGCTCAAAAAGTGTAACTGCTGCTGAATATTATAGGTCAGTTATGTGAACTGACGTGAGGGCACAAGCTCATACTCTGAGCACTTGGCTTGTGTGATGTGGAAGGCCGTGTAGCCGTCGGTATCCATCAGCCATTTTGCTTTCAGGACCTCACATCTCCAACATCAACGGCAATGGTGATAGCAAATTATTTTCATGCCGCGTGTTAGCAAGCGACCTGCACAGTGGGACTACACTGTTGTGAAAAAGTATTTGGGTTTATTCCTGGGTTCCCCTATTATTACGTATCTGTCACACTAATTGTTTTCCAGCCTGTATATTAATTTTCCTTGAGAATTCTGTGTCTCCATTTCTCTGTTAGGAAAATGCATTTCTGTTTATTCTAAGTCAAAGAAAAAGTGTTTGCTGAATGAATAAATATAAATAAGGAGTTGCTATGGGTTATATTTTACTGAACAGCATTGATCCCGACCCTGAAAGGACCCTTTAAGTCCAGTGTTGCACAGATTATCGGGCAGGTTTCTGCCCAATAAATTAACACCCACAATTCAGATATGGCAATTTCCCAATACATCTAAATGCTAAATGAAAACTGAGGTATTACTGCGAAACATCACGCTGTAGTGCCACAGACTGCCGAACGTGACAGGACTTTAGGTGTTTACAGTGTCATTAACATGCAAATAGAAATAAGAAAACCATTAAGCATTAAACCCTCATATTTTGTAATTGTAAAAAAGAACGGCGAGGAAATTATTCTCAAATAAGCCAAGTGTTTTTATATGTGTGCCAGTACATTTGGATTAGTTCGGCAATTCTTATCCTAATTTTCCGCACACAGGTTTGTAAACAGCAGCTTCCTTATATTTAAGTTTGCGACATTTGAGCGATTTCCAGGATCCAGTTAAACTCAGATACCGGGGTTTATACTGCACACTGAGGGTTATGGTGTGTTTTGTATGGCGTGTATATATTTGCAGAAGGATTATTAGAAACTTTGCAACTAAAAGGTGGAGTTTAACAGCAACTCTGTTTGCCAATGGTAAAACAATGTAAATTGTGAATACTTGATAGCATTTTAGCTTAATTCTTTATTCACACAAAACATTTTCATTTTTCATTTTCATTTTTTGTTATTTCATTTATAAGGCCAAAGGGCATTTAATTTTGTCTGATGTTTCGTTTAAATTTTTTCTTTGCCTTCTTTGCTTTTCTGGTATGGAAAAATAATTTTTAAGCATTTGTTTTATTTTTGGAAATTTGGATTTTATGTTTGGGTAGACATTTTCTCTCTCAGTTTTTAGAAATTCCTTCTGTTATTATATGCGGTCCAGTGTATTCAGACCCCCATCAATCTTAAATAATCTTTGTAGCTCTTGAGTTTCTCCTTTATCTAAGTTTTCTCACCAGAGTGTGGGTGGGACTTCATTGTTATATTTATCTTTTCATTGGTCTGTTTAATGGATGCTTCTTTCTCATTGGTCTGTTTAATGGATGCTTCTTTCTCATTGGTCTGCATCACTCACCCCAGCCCCTTTTTGGAGCTACCCTACCATTACCATACACTCGTTCTCTGTCAAACCGAGGCCTGAAAAACCTGCAGACCCCAAAGCAAGTTCAGGGAAAAAACATAAAGATCAATGTGAAGTGCAAATGACATAACTGCAGGGGAAAAGCTCTCTAGCTCATGTGGGTCGTATTCCATCACTCTGCAGCATTTACTCCACCCTGTTTGCAGCATGAATAATTGAATACAGTAAATTAACATCATCTGTCAGTTTTTTTTTTTTTTTTCACAAAAAAGAAAACCCCTTGTCCTCCAGCTCTACCTGGACCCCAGATATGAAATTTGAATTCTAGCCTGAGTGGCAGTGTGCTGCACTTTTTCATTGGCAGGTAGAGGCTGGAACTCAACGCGCGGTTGAACCACAGGAGCACTTTGCACAGTTAAGTAAATCAGTAGCAACGGCAGAAGCTCAGCTGCTTCATCCATCCCAAGGGTTATGGTTAGGATTAGGGTTCATTCATACATAAAGTTTGCCCAAACAAAGGTAAAGTTTTCCAAGATGATATAGCGTTTAGTTTAGTCACAGCAATAGCCGATAGAGTGGATTAGGTGTCCTGAGCTCAGTCTTTTCTCACAAACCAAGAAATCGGGAAGGAGCAACGGAGACGGCGCAGCGGTTTGGTCACGTGATCTGCCTGTGCTGTCTTGCTCATCAACCGCTTTCTTCCAACACCCGTGATGACGTTTCACCAAGGCACACCTCCCTCAGGTTGCGAAAAGTAAACGCCAACGCAGGGGTCCAGCACGCAGCAGATGTGAGGTGCGTAAGGTCTTTCTGTTGCTGCGTTTCTCCGCAGGCCTGCTGGTTAATGAAGACCAAAGTCCTTATGCCGGTTACTAATGAGCACAGGGACGGTGAGCCAGACGGTGGTCCATGGATGAAGGTGGCTCAGCCTGCAGGTACAGATGTGTCTTATGGAGGCCTAAACCACCAACAGAGCAGCATCTGGGAGCACTACATAATCTTCTCATCTACTACAGCATTTCCTTCACCCACACTTCCTAAATCCTGCCATAGCAACTATAATGCATAGCCAAGCTTTTAAACATTTATAACATTTTAAATTTGTAACGCACTTTTAATAGCTATTTGGATTCTTACTGTTTGCTGCATGTGCTCAAACGGTTAGGAATATTATTTTTGGGGCAAAATCTGTGCTATCAGCACCAAGAAAAGATAAGCAAAGCACTTTTAAACCCCATCGTTCTGCGGTCCTTGATGTAGAATTCACTTGTACAGTTCAGTCTCAATTTGATGTTCACAAACACAATGTTGACCAAGCACTTTAACCCGTGCGTCTCAAGCGCCCCCCCCGGGCTGAGGGTATCGAAGGACACATTTTTCCTTCCCGGTTTCTATCGCAACACCTGCAAGACCCAGCACAGCTAATGGCTAATAGCCGTCTTGTCCCGATGTTCCAACAAGTCCCTGGCAGGGCTGACCAGGCCAGATTGGACCTGATAATCTCTAAAATCATTAGAGCTGAAATGTGCTTCCTCCTGCTCAGCTGTCAGACCTTCTAATCCGGGTGGATAAAACCAGACCTTAATCACATTAGTTTAATCACAGCAAGCACACGGGGTTGTGCAGCACAGCACAGCTCTGAGTGGATCCCTGGGTTCTGGCTCCATGGAGTCTGGTAGCGCCATCTCTGCCTTGGTTTTTCTCCATAATGGAGTCCATTAGCTCTCCTCAGCATCTCACGGCCTCAGCTTGGGAGACAGGGCATGATTTTAGAGCCTTGCAGTATTCAGATGGTGCCTCCATCATGGCTCTGCAACAGACTACAGAGCACGCCCAGTGTTTAACGCTATTTGCATCGACCTCGGTACACTTTTTGGAATTCTGCATGGAACTCCGGTTTGGAACGTCGACGTTCACGTGACAACTGCATACAAAGCACTGTACATTGCTGCTAGCTCGCACAACAGCTACCTCAGCCACTGTGCCAAGCTCGCCTTGTGTACTTTTGTATTTATTCTTATTGGACCGTGATGTCATTTTCTGCCCTTTAAGCTGTCCTTTGTTTAACCGTACGAAAGCGGCACCACGGGCCCCCCGCGAAGAAATGGTATTTCAACCCCGCTGTACACTTGCATACGGATGGGCTGATGATTTTTTGAGCCTGTACTTTCCTTATCCGGCTGCTTCGCCTACAAGTATAGCAGAGGTTTCATTACTGGGATGTGAACGTTCCACTGATGCATGGGCATTAGTACAAACCGCAACAGTAGTCGGCACTGGGATTAACACGAGCGAAGCTATTGTCCTCCACAGAGCGATGGACCATTTTAAAATCTAATAGCAGGAGGGCTGTGTGGTGCATTTGGGACTGCTGCCATCAAAGCTGTTGTTATTGCATAACTATTCTTCTTTTTCTCTCCCTGTTCAACCTCAGATCAAAATGGAGCAGTGACCTCCCTAAGCAGCCAGCGACTAAAAGGCAAAGTTTAAGAAATCTTTAAATCAAACACATTATTGGTTTTTGCGTCACTATCTATATTTATAGCCGACTCAATGAACGGAATGCAAAGGTTCACCCAGCTGATGCGGTCAAGGGTAAAAGGGTTTTTTTTTTTTACTTTATAGCTTCTAGGGTCCATCCCTGTGCTGGCAAGGAGCTATCGTGCCGGGCCTCTACCGAAACTGGAGACAACGACGGCACTCCGGCCCGCTCCGTCAGCCAAGTCACGTCACTCGGCGGTGCTCTGTTGCACGACCGCTTCTAATAAAGCGACCCCAGTTCGAACGTGGAACTTTTTTTGCCCTCATTAAAACAGCCAAAAATAATTGTCAGAAGGACCGCAAGACTCACAGCTCCGAGCAAAGTAAAATCAAGATTGGGGGTGGTGGGTAAACTGGGCCACGGAGACCGAATTCTAATAAACCGCGACAGATTTTAACAGTCGGACGTGTTTTCACAGGCAGGTGAAAAAAAGGAAATTGAAAGTCAGCTGCGTTGTTTTGGGAAAAAAATGTCGTTTAGAAACACGGCACAAATGCACATCTTGTGAATAATGTGTGCTGACAGGCTGGCTGACAGCCAGGCAATGGAAAGTATAATTCGAGCAGGAGCAGGTACTCGACAATGGACGACAAGAGCAAAAGAGAGAAGGTGCGATCCACGGAGGAGCGCGAGCACTTACGGTGGAGGCAGATCTACGGCAGCTCAGTAACCAAAGTCTCCGCTACACCCAGCACTTCCCATCCATTTTCTTCTCAGCCTTCGTACGGCCCGAAACGAGGAGCTGAGAAACATGGGACGAAATGTCACGCTTTCAAAACGCTCCGGATCCTTGATGCTTCGCATCGGTCTTTGTAGTCAGGAACAAAAGACAAATTCATGTTTTTTTTGTTCCCCGGATGCCGCCATAGTTATTCACTTTACTCCAAAGTACGCGCCATCAGGACCGTTTCCCTTTCCACATTATTGACTTACAAGAATCTCGAAGCAAGGTGAAATGTAAAGTAATTAATAGAGGTCTTGGCACCTCCTTTTCATCGGAATTCATTGAAACTTGTTTACAAGGGGAAGGAAAACTACAACCAAAAAAACCAAGGTTTATCATCCCCCATTTTAATGAATGTGAGCTGCAAGGTCATTTTAACATGTGAAGGGATATTAGCATAAATAAACAAGGAAAAATAGTGCGGTGCTTTTAGAAAAACTTTAAAGGTTATGGTGAAATGTGTTAAGAATTTTTTTTTTTTTTTTTATTTTTTTTTTTATATATCACACACATGCACCTGTGGTCATGGGGGGTTTTGGGCCTTTAACAATCACGCCCAGGTGACCACAGTTGATCAGGCCCCGGTCCATGTCCGGGTAGCTGTACCGTAAACTGACGGCACACTTCTTCTGATCCACAGCTATGTGGATGCCCTCATAGCAGCCTCAGTAGAAACTCTCCTGGCCTCCATCCTCTGATTCCCAGCGACACCCAAGGTGCTCCAAGCCTACCAGAACTTCTTCCCTGCAAAGCCCCTGCAGCCAATTTTGATGGGCAAACACCTCACTCTCCTGCCTTTCTCCACTGCTCCACCAGTTCTTTAAACCTTGCCATCTTTCTCATACACTTCTCCTCTTGTCCTCAGGCACTGTATGCTTCTACAAGATCACTTGCTTAGAAACCTCTCACAGTAACATTGTGCCTAGTTTCAAAGATGTCACCATGATAAAGGTGGGAAACCTGAATTGCCCTCCTAAGCTACCCATCAATCATCTCTCACAGTCTCTCACTCTCATCACAAACCTACCACTTGATGCTGACCTTTCACCTTTCTTTACCCATGCTACAAACTCCTTAGCTAGCCCACAGGTCATGCTGTATGCTATGAATGTAGTAACAGTCATAGCGCTTTTGGGTAGCTGCTGAGGATACGGTCCAGGGATGCCATCTTTGCATAAACTGAGCATAATTAACTTTTTTCTACAGGTTGGACCCACTAAACAACATGTAATATACTTCCTAAATTAAAAATTTAAGCTGTGGCTTCACTCTCCAGAGTTCTATCCACATTCAAGCTCTCCCCCCTCCCCAACTTAGTCCACACTTTCTGCCAGTGCATCCCAGCCATCCATCCTTCCTCCATTGCTGCACATACCTCCTCCTGCATCAGCTCACTTCTCTTTTCCAACCTGGACCACATCATATCTCCACGATGGAGCTTTACCCACACTTCCTCTTCAACAAGCCACTGTGCTAACCAAGTGGTGACTCCACATCTTCCACTACACCATGTGTACTCCATTGCTTTCCTGTCCTTACTTCAGCACCTTCTCCAGCAATCTTAGGCTCACCTAAATCCCTGCACGCACTAAACTCCTCTGCTAGGTTCAGAAAGGGTAACTTCAGCATGCTACTCTGCCCGTCTAACATCAAGCATACCTCGGTGAGGCTAGCATTGGAGAATGTGGGGCCCGCAGGTTTCTCCAACAGTAAAGTCAGAAACAGGAATCCAGGGCAAGTGCAAAGTTTTAATACTCCAGCGAGACATTCCGAGCTTATTTCCTATATCTACAGGTCCACACATTAAACCCATAATGCACAGACTACAAAAGCTGTACACCTACAAACATTCCCTACCCCGACACAGCATTTCACTCACCCATTTCTGGCTTCAGAGACTAGTTATAAGTGTGACGCTCCACCCCTTGTAGTTCGTACCACAATTATACCAAAATTACCACGGCCAGGGTTAAACACAAATCTTTTAAACACAGAACACATACAGACAATCATTTAACACATAAAACAAAGTTATTTGACCTCACAATAATCATAGCATTACCGGGGTGTGAACAAAACACAGCGAGTTGTCCTTTGCGACTGGTAGGTTCCAAAGGTGGGCCCTTCCCATGGGTGACAATAAAGTTGATTCAAAAGCAGTGCCTCCGCTTGGTAGCATGGAAACAGGAACGACGCCAAGAACAACGTGAACAAATTCAGCATTGCATCAAGCTCCAACAGTAGTACTGGAATCCAGCAAAAAAACAGGTTTCTAGAAACATTTCTTGAAATTTTAAGCACACAGATGGTGATGATGGGATAACACTGCAGCGACAAAAACAGTGTGGTGAAGTTGTGTTGAACGAATGTGTGTGGGTGTTACAGGTTCAACAGCTGCTGTGTTGGGATGGCCCAAGTCATAGCCATATAGCTACTAAGAAAGGAACTTATTTCTGACAATTCGCCTCAAAGTGATTCTCCCTTGGTCATCCATCCATCCATTCATCCATCCATTTTCTTTAACTGCTTGTCCCAGTCATGGTTTTAGTGGGCTACAGCCTCCTCCAGCGTCGCTTCCCAAAAAACTATGAGGGGTTACACCTGGATGAGATGGCAACGATGAGTTCTTAAATAAGATCACTTATTTAATGAATAAAACTTTAACCTACAGCACCATGTGTTACACAGCATAAATGTACAAATATTATTATTATTTCAATTGCCGTAATCCCGGTGAACCTCTATTGACATCTCAGTAACTTTATTACTGTACATTAACTATCATGCCGGTTAATGTAATTTTAACATTAAAATAAATTTAACACAAAGCAACCTCAGATCGTGTCCTTTAGTACAGCAATGTTTCCCAGCAGTGCAACAAAAAGGCCCCACTTTGCCCCAAACTGACCAACAAAAAACAAGTCTTGGTCATCTCCGCATTTAGAGAACTTCAGAGAAAATAACTGTGTTGTCAGTTACCAAGAAAGATAAGATTTAAAGCTTGCACGTGTTGATGCAGATCAAACAGGGCTCCAGATTGCCAAAGTAAAAGAAACAGCGGCTGTCAAAATCTTAAGGTAGTTGCTCCTCCTCTGTCTTTGTGCCACTCCAAGTAGTAAATAACAGGTTTTCAGTTGACACTAGAAAACATGGAGTAGAAGCAGAGGGGATGCTGTGAACCGTGTAGTATTGAAAGGTGGCCACTTGTGTGGATGTGCTGGTGCCAAATCCGCTCACTTTGTGTGGCAATACCTGAAGGAGGCTGGGCTCTGCGGGAGAACAGCACGGAGTATGAAAAGAAGGGTTGCCCGCGAGGAACTGCAGAGCAATAACAATACGCATAACAACAACCCCGACACATGCCCACCCACACCCAACAAAATGTGGAAAGTGACAGCAGATTAAATGCCGCAAATCTCTTCCGTTGCCAGTGTGCAGTCTTACACAAAGCCGGGTCTGAACATTGCATCTAGACTTTATTTGCCTGAGCTTTCAACTTTGTCTCATCTTCAGTTCATCCTAAATGCAGTCATTCCCTGAGACGGCCTAACAAAGCTTAGTGAAACGGTACAGAGGCAGGCGTCACCGTACCACAATTCTGCTCATGAAAGTCTCAGCGGTGGTGCTGAGCTTCAGGGGGGACGTCTGAAATATCTGCCCTCCTTTCTCAGTCAGCTGAAACATTCCCTGATGCACCTTCCTCCCAACAGCGTCAACCACTTTTTTGAGCCGCAAGGCCGCTTTCATGACCAGGATCTTTCCAGAAACTGGAAGATATCCGGACTTCCAACTGTTCAATCTGTGTGGCACTTGGCAACTTGGTAAAGCAGCAAAAGTAAATTGCAAACATGCTGATATGGATTCTCCAAATTATTTTGCACAGAAATTGTATTTCACATAAGCATTACGTAGTGCCGGAACATTTCAAGCTTAACCCAGGATGGCAGAACCTTCCCATCATTCTTTGCTGCACATGGATTGTTTTAGTTATGATTATTAAGTGTTTTTGGGTCTTTGCGTTAAGTCTATGTTATGTTAATTATGATTTAGTAACTGGACTGGGTTATTGTATTTGTGTACTTGTAATATTTGTTCACCCTTCCCCATCATTATTGTACTTTTTCTGCAGTTTGTGTCCTCTGTGGATTTAGGGGACGACTAAGGGATTTTGTCTACACTACTCTTTGGGCAGTGGAAGACGTGTGAGCAAAAGGTAGGCAATTCTGGCGTGCAAGCGAATGTTGAGTCAGCTGTTTCTTGTTATGGGGGATAGGTTTGCAGATCGATTAGATGGCGGTACTAAAGGAGACTCCGTTATAGCGGCTATTCGTAGGTCAAGAGTTTGTAAATCCAGGGACGACTGCATCTTTACGCGCTCAGTGCTCAAAAGGACGTCAAATTCCCTCAAAGGTAACCGTAAACCTTTTCCGCAAGAACACCAAACGCAATGTTCAATGCTGATGGGACAAAAAAAACAAAAAAAAAAAAAAAAACAGAGAACCGTTTCTCATTGTGACCCGGCTGGCCAAGGATTGAGGTGAACGTGAGGTTGCTGTGGATCCACAAGGGTTTTATTTTCCTGTTGCAACATACTAGTGCTCTGTTTACAGAAGTAACAGTTGAATAAAAGCAAACGTGTAATTATTTTTACAAACATCAGACTTCTTGTAGGTAAGCCAACAGTCTTTGCAGCGATGCTCATGTGCTCCTTCATCCACCAAACACGTCACCACCGCAGTCTTTCGCTCTCACCATGAGCCCTGTAATTTACACACACAAACATGTCATTTAAAAAAAAGACAACACAGTAACCAAATACACATCATTCTGTCATTTAACACACATATTTCAGAGCATTCAAGTCAATCCAAGCAACACACACTATGGATTCTCAGATGGGCTCTTCCTCAGGGTGTTCAGGCACTATGTTTCCCATCATCTCTTCTTTGTTAGCTGCCAGTTTGCTTCCATTTCACAGCTGGTAAGGAAATTGTTTGCTCCTCTGCTATGCAGTTTGTTAACATTTAGTGGGGAAATATACGGCATATCTTCATATGAAAACACCACATTTGCCTAGCTTAGATACAAACCGGTAGGGTTTATCCAAGTGTGCAGCAACAGCTCTGCCACACTTATCTGCTGCAAAGTCCACTGTATTGCATAGTCTTGTCTTCTGGCATGGGCGTTGGTGCTCCACAGTCCCCTATCCTGATAAAATGGGATGAGACCCACGAGTGTCGTGTCATCGGCATGTTCGACAACATGACTGCTGCTGTATCTGTCGATGCAGTTGTGGGATAGGAGGGTAAACAGCAGTGGGCTGGGCACACATCCCTGCAGAGCACCAGTACTTGCAATTGTGATCGGTGACGTGTGTCTGCAGATCTTTGCAGTCTGTGGCCTGTTGGTCAGGAAGTTCAGGGTTCAGTCACACAAAGGAGTGTTCAGGACAATTTATCGATCCGTTTCTGGAGGGCAATGGTGTTGAATGCCGAACTGAAATCAATCGACAGCATTCTAACACAGCAGTCTTTACCCTCCAGACAGGTCAGGGCTAGATGTACTGCAGTAGACCTCATTGTGGCGGTAGGAATTTTATGAAGACTGAGGCAAGTGTGACGAGATGATGGTCATTGAGGCAGATTAGCAGAGGAAATGTTAGTTCGCCATCGGGCCCATTATGTTCGATGAGATTAGCATTGGAGCTTATCCTCGGTAGTGAGGGCTGGTATCGCTGGCGCCGTGACTAAGCGCTCAAGGCAATAGCAGACTGAGTCAATGTAGGGACAGCGCACAGTAGGACCTGCCCACCAGATAATGCGGTCGTAGCTTTTATGAAGGAAGGTGAAAGAGTAAAATCGGTGTCTAGTTGCGGGTCAAGCCTCTTAGCGATGGTGTGAAAATGACAGTTGATGGTTAACTTAGGGTGACTTGGGTTTTCAGCCACTATCAGACATCTTTGAGGCCAGATATCATGTTGTTGTCATAGAGCAAGTGATCTTATTGGAGGTTACAGTGCCTTGGGAAGAGCAGGTGTAAAAATCTTATGAAAGGAAGATGGCAGGATTTAGGACCTGATGGAGCAGAGTCACCGAAGAGGATGGAGGCCCAAGTGTGTTCTCATGAAGTTGGCCGCAGGGGCTTTGCAGGAATGTCTTTATATCGGACGTGCAGTATGTGGGGTATTACTGGCAGTCGGAGGAGAAAGGCTGTGAAAGTTGTTACTGAGCCTGCGGAGAGGGCATTTAGATGACGGTGGATCAGCAGAAGTGAGCTGTGGGTTCAAAGGGGTGCTGCCTGGATGCAGGCCGGCTCGCCCGGGCGACGGTGTCCAATGTGAAAACATGTAAAATCATCAAATGACCGCAAGTAACATCGCTGATGATGGGCCTAGGTGCACTGCAAGATGTATGACAAAAATGTAGACATTCCCTGCTATCTGACTTTCCAGTATCTGATTTTTTGCTACAATGGCGCTAGGTTTTTTATACCACAGATTCGGCTTTTGGACTGTTTTTCGGCTGCAAGACACAAAAAAAAATGCGCAAGTCATGCCAAGCGAGTGTAAACACTGCACTGGAGTTAGTGCACCGTGAGCTCAGCTGCTCAATCCCGTGTGTCGGTTCGCTTTTGTTTTATCGTAAATGCTATTGTTCGCACTTTCAAACTGTCTGCAATCTTGAGTCTTCGCGCAGGAGGGCGCTGCGGTCGCCCAACTCTTTGCAAGTTGCCACCCCGCCTGCGCTTCGTCTCACTTTGTGGTTTGCGTGCTAACAACGTCCCAGCAGAACCAGGGGGCTATTTTTCGAAGATCTAAAGAAGATGGCTGAGGAGGAGGGAGATGAGTCGGTGATTGGTTGTGACAAATATAAAGAAAGCACAACTTGTTTCCGGAATGTGCCGGATGGAAAGACACCTCTTAAAGACTGTGAGAAATGCGCTGGTTCTTGCCTGTTGGGGAGAGGGGGATCTGAACTAGAGGAGGGGTCTCAAACTCTGGAAACATGGTTCTTCTGTCTCGCTCACATCTCTGGACAGGTTGATCTTCCTACTCTGAACAGAGGGGGCGCTGTGCATGGGATGTGCAGAAGTAGTGCGTTGTGTGGGTGCTGTGCCACATGCATTGCATGGCAATGTTTCAGTGACATTTTCAGGACATGGTTTGGTGTTTTAACATGGGGTGGGAATGGATTATTATTTAAAATATGATAAAATAAAGTAAAACAGGCTTTGGTTATCCATTTCTTTGCTTTACGAATGGTTTTCAGGAATGGGTTAGAAGCGAATAATGAGGGATATCTATGTTTCAGTTTTGTCAGCGTGTTTCCTTCTCCCTCAGTCCGCTGAAAATGTTCAAATGGCCTTTTTTCCCTGCTCCTTGTCAGCGCTAAAGCCACCGGGATACAGAGAGAATATATAAGAATGAAAGGAAAGGTCAGTCATTCACAGTTGCGCATGTAACTGGACAAAACTGCATTCAGTAATTTCTAAAACGTGTACCTCGTGTTGACTGCATTTCAAAATTCATCTTTCAGCCCCACGTATGTCCTGTGTTCTCCATAACTTTCGCTACATTAAAAATCCCGCACCCCCTATCAGTTTTATACGCAGCATTTAGTCCAAGGGGCGCCGGCAGAAGCAGTGGTGTTGGACTGACCGACCGCACTTTGAGGATCTCCGAGGTCTCTGTCTGTTGGGGCTTTCGATACCTCAGTGCTGTGTGTCGGTTTCGAGAAAAGCATCTGCTAAAGGAATAGAGTCGCCACGAGTCAACATCGACTCGACAACACTTAAAAAGAACAACAGAAGAATAAATGTAAAGCAGGACCAGAAACGTTTGACCCCAAATAACCGGCACCGTTCCCCTATTGGAGGGAACGGGAAGAAAGGATTTATTTAAGCTGCTAAGCACTCGGGAATGCACGTGAATGTTGGCCGTGCTATGCTTGTGACCAAATTACCGTCCGATGTCGGTCTTGGCAAATATGTGTCTTTGTTGAAATAAAAAGTGCTTTTGGTGCGTTTCCCTTGAGGAGGGAGGCTCCGATGAGCTCTGTCGCGGATAACAATCCACCACGCGCGCCGAGTTTAAACGCATTCTTAGTTGATCTGGCTGGCTCGATTCTCGCTCATTTTTGCCGGTTGTTAAAGTGACTGACACCCGAATGAAAAGACTCCGGGGAAGTTCACCGAGAGGACAGACATCATTTGCGTGTGCCAGCACACAACAGAAAAGGCGCCGGCGTTGTTTCGACGACTCAATATCGTTGCGAAAAATCAGATTGTTAAAAATATGCCCAAACACTGCATTAAGCCAAAGGGAAACATTTCTTCTTTTTTCTGCGTGCTAAATGAACCGGATAGAATAAATCTGCCGTCTGCTCGGGTCTGTGCCGGTAAAGGACTGTCGCGTCTGCGTTTTCATGTTTTCCGAGATACCGGCGTTCACTTTGATGTATGGGTGGACCTGCGAGCAACAGAAGTTTCCTCTGTGCCTTTAGTTCCTGCTTGCGAGCGCCTCTTTCATCCCAATTTTCACTGTGATCACTGCCCCTCTGGCAACATCTGTACAATAGATGCAGTAAATTCCCCTCCCAGTCCCTCATCTGGCACAGCAGGAACAACACAGCCAGCACCGTTGCTGCTTTCAAAGTGCCATAACAAAATGCCTGTCAGACTTATTTAAAAAACCCTTTGGGTTTAGAGGCAATTGCGAGCAGCGATCCACGCTTTGCTCAGCTAACTTGTTTTATTTAAGCGTCGAAAAATGCGGGCTTGACAAACATTTAATTTCCCCGTATTTTGGGGAACGCTTTCAAGATCAACGCGGACTGCACAAATAATCCTTACGGAAAAAAGGCAGAAGCAGACCTCACGCGGGCCTCATTAAAACAGAAGAAAAAGTGCTTCCCAGATATTCGCCGCGTTCGCCCCATCCACAAAATGACTTGCCGTCACGTGTCGCTCTGAAATGCCTCTCGAACAAGAAAGACCTATAAAGAGCCACGATCTGCGGGACTTACGGGAAAGATTATTTTTCTCCATCTCCATTTAGCTGCTTAATGTCCTTCTCTCAGAACCGCAGGGCCGCATTGATACGAGCTGTCAGCAAAGGCCTTTTGTCAAGGGGTCTAAGAGGGTCAAGTGTCCTTCAGCACACATCAATGTCTTAACACGTCCCAGAATAAAAAGACAGTGACGTCTGTGCATGATAATTTCAAGTGGGTCCCAAGTGGGCCTCAGCAGTACTTCAGAATACACGACAAGCTGCTCCTTAAAAGACACAGCACGCAAGCGTGTAATATCAGCAGCCATTTATAGCGCTGCTGAAAAGTAACACTGCCCCGTGCCCTGACTTCCTTTTTAATGTCCGTCCCGTTTCATCTCCTTTTCGGTCCGTTCAATCGGAAAAATTGGATGTCAAGAGCCGTCTACGCTAAATGTCAGCCGGGGTTTCTACTGTGCACTGCCCCGTTTTGTGCTTCTTGTTCGTATTAGATGTGAAGAGGTGTGCTTAGCGCTTTTGCAACAAACCATTTTGGATTCACAAGATCCAGTCTGCTTGTTAGATCACTGTGAGGTCACGAGTGGGGGATTTTAGGATCAGCACATTCCCACTGCCTGCAGCGTATCACCCTGGTGGTGCTCCTTGCAGTCCGCTTGCGCCGGTAAATCACAGCTTTTGCCTTTCCGTGACCTTCTCACCCTAACTTTCTCATCACATTGTACAGAGCTGAGTTGGAGGAGATGTATTTGTTTGTTTGTTTGTTTTAAATTTGAGATTTTCTTATATGAAGAAAAAAAAAAACTACCAAAATTTGGTATTGCTGAGAGGACATCCTTACTCATGGCTTCTTAATATATCATACGTTAATATCAGAATTTTGTGAAGGGAAAATAAATGTATTAATAATGGTTATTGCCTATATTGACACCAGTCTCCTACAGGGCAGTCATCCGCATGCTCTTTCAGTGAGACATGCACACACTAGTTCACCTGAAGCACATCTTTGGACTGTGGGAGGAATTTGCAGAACCCAGCTCTATCCCATGTGGACATGGAGAGAACATGCAAGCTCTCCAGAAGCTGAACTGGATTTAAATGTCTAAACCAGAAGCACAGGTGCTGCTGGAGTTGGCTGCTCTTCCATCGTGCTGACCCCACTTTTTTTGCAAAAATGTCAGTGTGGTTGAAGTTATTGTATGTTTGTAGTTTTAGATAATTCCTAACTGTTTACCAAACTAATACATTCAGGCCAGCATTACAGGGTTGCTTGTAAATTATGCCTGCTTGGCTAAATACACACTGGAATATTTTGGTCATACTGGATCTCCAAAAGAATTTGGCACAGCACTCAGCCCAGTGGAGTGGGGCCTTTCAGTTTTTCAGCCGAAGGTCTTCTGTGACCACTCTGTAGCGTCTGTGTGTGAAAAAGTTCAACTTATCTTTCCAAAGCTCTTTAACAGCTTGAGTCTGATTCAAATGAGGATCATCCAGGGTGGTGGAGTGCAGTGATGTTCAGTTGCATGTTAAGTGCTTCAGGACTCCAAACTTGCGGCTTTGGTTTCGAATACTTCTGAGTAAGGATCCATCGGGAGAATGGGAACATCTACTCTGCTCTCCACTTCTAATTTTGCAGAATCACTTAATGTTTTTGACTGACTACCGTTTGAAAAACGCTTGTGAAAAGGAACGGAAAAGATGCTCATAATCCAAGCTCTTTAATGCCGTGCTGTGTCCCTGAACCCCAGCAAAAACCAGTGCGCTGCATAAATGCAAGATTTACATTATTTATATGTTAAAAGGTTCCACTTTATGAACCGAGAGAAGAGTAGAAAAAGCAGAAATGGTAAAGTAAGGCAATGCCAAGGAACCTTGGCAATTCAAACTGAAGCAGACAATTTCAGGGCCAGACCTCTGCATTTTGCAAGATACTGTACATGAGCCAAAAATTAAAGCGAGCACTACGAGTGCTCAGCTGTGAAAGAGGTGACTTTTTTTTTCCCCAGGACTGTATTACATATTCAAGAATTTGAGCTAGGATAACAAAAAAAAGGTCTCTACAGGCCATTTGTGAGACATGCAAGACAGCCAGAGGGCATCTACATGACACCACTTCATCAGTCATTGATATTTCCTGTCATTCTTCATTTCCAAGATGGCAGCAAGATAGAGCTACAATAAAATGACCAATAAAAACTCTGTGAAATGAATTCCATTTTATGAGCTCACCGTTATCATTTTTACAATCAAATGCATGACACCATATTATTTAATGAGGACCTCATCTGTGTCGAAACCGATTCTTCCTTTCGATTTTTTTCTTTATGCTTTGAATGCCCGAGGGAAACGGTTCTCGTCCCCATTTTAACCGTGTCGTCCCATGGTCAGTAAATCTGCAAATTTTTTAAAATATGTGCCAGACCAGCTGATTTGCTGTCTGTAGCAGTTCCTCATTTACAAGCGTAATGCGTTGTCAGGGCTCGGGTTTCTCTCTGGTGTTACCCGAGAAAACTGCGTGTAAATCGAAAATTCATAAATCAAAAATAAAGTGGTAGTTGTGTGCATCTGATGTCAGTCACTTCATGAACCCAACTGTACAGCACAGTCGCTCACGTCCCATCACCTCAGCAATGCTTGCGATCTTCCTTGCCTACCTGATTCTGGTGCGATCTGCTCCTCTACGCTCATCCCCATCGCCTGGCCTGTGCTCCTTGTGTGTTAAACCTACCACCTTGTTCCCCAAGTCCTCTATTTTCCACTTTTCCGTGCTTCCATGTCCGCAAGTTCTACAGTCGCTGTGTTCTAGAGTCTCCTGTTTGTCGGCGCTCCCAAATTCACTGGTCTTCATAGCATCTGTTTGTCTTTGTGTAAATTTGCTCGCTGTACACAGCGTTCAACTCTGGCACCTGAGCCTACGGTCAATACTCGCTGGGCGATCAAAACGCTGACAAGCGAAACCACGGCAACATAAACTTTACTCCTACAAGGCGTGTCTGACTCAGCGACATCCACTGGACACCACTTGTCCCCAAAGCCCTCAAAACACATTAAATATCACCACCGTCAATTTCTCACGGTCCCCTTGCAACTTGAGAGAGTCTTTGAGCCATTTTGCCAAGAATATATAGGGATAAGTTACAGTGTCCAGATGTGCAAAGCTGACAGAGGCCCAGCCACACAGACTCAAGGCCGTAACTGCCGACACACATGGCTTTGCTGAAAACTGACTCGATGCTTAGGCAATCGATTAGTTTGTACAACTATAATTATATTTATTAACTGTAATAAATTTTTATACATTTTTAGGCATCTGTTTTACATTTAAATGTCTTCCTCGTGATCAGTTTTAAGAAGCAAAAGTAAATCCGCTTCGATTCAGTTAAATATGAAAAAGTTTAAGGGGCTGAATACTTTTTTTATCGGGACTATACTTTGCTGGTTAAGGTGACTCTTACAGTGATCCTGGATGAGTTGCTTTGCTGCTGCATTTTTACTGGCTCAAATGACCCCAGACTACTAGTATTATTTTCCTAGTAATAAGAATACATTTACTAAAAGTTTCGATTCAACAGAATGAGGAATCGCAAAGAACATTTTAATTTCATACTGAAAGCATTTCTTTAAAGTGCTGAAAATTGTGTGTATATAAAAAAACACAACTACAAACATAGATGCAGTTTTGAAATGCTTTCTTCTTACCACACACTTTACATACAGTATTCATATCTTATATAGAGAACATTCATGGTAAATTATAGTAATGCACCCAGTTTTGCAGAGCTGATACCACACCTGCACCTTTGGCCATTGGGCACAGATGACAGAGATTTCTTTTTGTCCCTCTTTACTCTCGTCTGCTCGTCCCCTCCCCCGGATGTTGTCTTGCTGCCAAACGCTTTCCCAGTGCTTTCCTGGTGTTGCTTGGAAGCCTGGTAGCAGCCCCCACCTTCTCCACATTCGTGGGTTAACAAGCTGTTTGGCAGGTCCGCCAGGAAAAGCCACGGCGCGTGAGGGACACCTCTGTTAAAAGCCGGGGGCTGACGGGTGGAGTGTACATAATAAAGGAAAGGAAGTTCTCTGAAAGACACCAGCAAACAGTGCTTACATTCCAAGTATGAATAATATGCAATTCATATCTTTCTGTACACAGTCCAAAGTAAGAAACAAATTTCTCGCGTAACCAAACGATGTTCACGTATGAACCAATCGGTTGCATAACATCGAAAACAATACGGTTATCAATCACTACTAGGATGGTAACACATGGCTCCAAATTTGTTTTAAAATACACAACGGGTCATGTTGCGTAGCTACAACGGAACAATTGCACAATAAAATATTTCTAGCGCAGTTTACCGAAAGGTATGTTGAGTAAAAACTCATCGTTTTCAGATGTTACTGGGACTCAACAGAAGATCGTGACAAGTGGCTGTGCTGCAACCTCATCCTTTGTCCTCCACTGAGTGCAAGACTTCCAAAACAGGAAGTTGGTGGTTTCATTAGGGATAAAACCTGCAAGTATTGCATGCATGGAGGCCACTGTTAACATAACAAGCCCTCCCCAGATGAAGACTGTAGCCGGGGCTACTGGCCACCTCAATAGCTTCCTTTGGATCTTGCGCTAACCTGGCCAATGAGCATCAGAGGATTATTATTATTATTATTATTATTATTATTATTATTATTATTATTATCGCACCATATTGGCAACATGCAGCACCCTTAACTGTTAATGCACCCTTGCCTGCTATGCATTCAGGTCCTTATTCCCTGCATGAGAAACATCTACTCCAAGAGCAGAGAAATTTTAAAGCTTTCAGCGAAGCTGCATCTGCAGATCCCACTGTAGATTAAAGAGCTGCCTGCATGGATGACAAATGCAGTATTGATTTCCAGTCCCCCCCAGAAAGACTCTATTATTGTGAAAAAGGCAATTTTACTTACTTTCCATATTAGGATGTAGACCTTGGGTCACTCTGGTTGCCTTTGATCTTGTGGGAGATGTTAAACCACCGAAGGAATTAAAACAAATGTTAATTTTCCATGTTATTATGTAAGACCGCAGTGCTAAATGTGAACGCCCCCTCAATCTACCGACACAAAATTGTTTGCTCTGCTATCTTGACTCGGCAGTTGCCATCAATGTTCTAGTAGTGGGAACTCTATCCAATCCCTGAATGGTTTGCTTGTGTTTATAGCTCTTCTTTAGGCTCTCTGGCAAGCTGAGCTGTCCGCTGCATGCATTAATAAAATACTTGTGCTTAAAAGGTTCTATTAAGTGTATTGCGATTTGGATTAAGCTGCAGATGTAATTAAAAAACGTCCCCCATGTTGTGCTTCTTGGCATCTGATGAATTGCCACTTTTGTAGCTTAAAGAGCTTCCAACAGAAAGCAAACATGCTTTAGCACACAGCGAATGCATGCTTGAGCAATGCACACCATGCTGGGCACCTGGGGCACCTGGGAAAGGTGGGGTTCAGGGGCACCTGACAGCTCTTAGGAGATCGTCCGTTGTGTCCAGTTGTGTCCAAAACCCCTTTGTTCACAGTAGGAAAAACAGGCCTGTCCATAGATGTGAGCAGAGGCGGAGAAGGACCGGGGTCTCCACATTCCATAGTTTTTCCAGAGTCTGACACCCCACCCGTAGTTCAGACTGACTTCACCCCATCCCCTCACTGTACAAGTTAACCACTGAGAAAAATTAAAGCATCTGCAAGGTGCTGCAAATAGACTGCAGTAGCGAGATGAACTGGCGCTGAGGGTCCTCAAAAAATCTGGGCTGCTGTGGTGCAGCATAACTCATCTTGGTGTTGCAGAATGAATTTTCATAGAAATCTAGCACAAGCAATGATGTAGAGAAGTCTGCAACATACGGTATAAAATTTTACCATTTTAAAGGGGCCATAAATCTTATTGTGTTTTTTAAACTTTTTTTACTCACTGGGATTTCATTTGAGTCATTTAGTTCACATCACACCACACCTCACCTAGACTCATTTTATTCCAGACGGTCATTATCACTTTTCTGTCTTGCATTCAGGTTGGATCTTCGATCCGCACAGATCACTTTGGATTTGGATTCCTTGTCAGACCCTCACCGAAGAGCCCCCTACATTTGAATTTGAGTAAAAAGCGAGGAAAGCGCGCTTTGTGTTTGAAATAAGTGCTTGCTGCTAAGTCCAAAGTGCACGGTCCTGCGACGTAAAACAGTTCTCATGGGCCTCTGTCACCACGTTGCGTTGCTTTTTCTCTCAGTCGCTGGAACCGTCCACTAAACAAACCCTTTCGTCCTTAAGAAGGAGCATTTCCAGCCAGAACGACATTTACACTCTTATATTTCCCAGAAGGCCACCGTGCAGATGGGCTTCCATTCCACTCTTTTGTCTTTGTACATTAATAAAACAATGAACTCAGTTAAAACACAGCCACACTTTACTCTTTGGGCCTTTGTTCAGCTAATTTATGAGGCCTACCATGTGCAGCCGTGATCACAGCGCAAACTGATGCTGAGTTGTCCAGAATGGACTTTGGTCGCACAGAAATCAGCGCACCGGAAGAGATATTGTTTGTTAGATGAACAGGCAGACTGTTGACTGCAAAAAACAGGTGTCAAACCAAAGGCAAAAATTAATTCTGCAGAGGTATGGAAAGGCCAAGAGGAGACCGGTTACTGCGCGCTATAGCTCCTACGGTCTGGACAGAGCAAGGCAGTCCTTCAGAGGCCACACTTTCCATCTTTTTTGCTTCTCTAATGTCAGGGATGTCTGAGATAATGCATTCCTGGTTTGTGAGCTGAAATCCCAGGGTCGGAGCTACGATTCCGTTCCTACACAAGCAGCTTTTATTGCTTGCGAACATGAAGAATTTTGGTCATAACTCGGTAATAGGCATTAAATAATTTGGCCTGTACGTGCAAAACTTGTAAGTCAAACACCTGTGATGCATTGTCTCTTTTTTGGGCAGTGGACCATTTGTTGCCTTGTTTGTCCTTGAATTACTTTGAAATTTTTTTTACATTTCAGCAGAAGAGGAAGAAATGCACATCCCAAAAATCATCCTTAGTATCACTGACTGTTCACTGGCTTGTGCTGTAGATACGATGGATGGAGGATTTGTTTAGGCAGATGTCTGTGAATTGACAGTGGGGGGGGGGGTAAATAGAAAGAGATAAATTTAAGGAAAAGTCTAGCACGACAAGTAAAGGACCTGGTCAGTTCAGGGTGTGGCAACAAATAACTCCCAGTGCCGAAGATTTGATCGCTGTTGTCAATTTTTCCTCCCGCTCCATGCTGGGGCTTGAAAGTTCATTGCTTTGTGAGGTGCTGCTGCTTCTGAGGCTACAACTGCTCAAACTGGGGACAACCTGGAGGTGATGGCGAGCAAAAAATTAGTCTACACTGTGGTGTTCATTGAGCTGGAAACCATAAGAGCGAGGGAAGAAATACAAACACTGAGAGAAACCTCTGTATCTCTGTGTCCTGCTTTCTGAAAAGCAGGCTGATGGGGAATGAGCTACGCTTGCCGCTGGACTCATTCGGAGTCATGGGTCCCATTTTAGGAGTGCCAGAAACCGATGAAGTTAGAGCACAGTTCCTCTGCGGTCAAGCAGCCTCTAAATCCAAATGTTTGTGAGATGTTTGAAATTTCTACTAAATTCAACTTTTTTATGTTTATCCTAATTTCTAACTGCTTCTTTAGGTCAGGGTTGCAGCAGAATATATCCACACACATTCGCACCTGGAGAGGATACACCCCTGCTCACAGAACTTGGTAAGTCCCTTACAGCAAACAAAATACCAAGTGTGTGCAAGACAGCCCAGGATAAACAAAATACAAAATACTGTAATTCTGAAGCCATTATTATTCCAAAAAAGCCAATTATTTAGCTTTGGCGCAATGATGAACAAAGTAGTGGTGCCGCCTCATAGCACTTGGGATCTCTGGGCATGGGTTTGATTCCAGCTCAGTCTGCTAGGAGTTTGCACGCACAGTCCAAAGACACCAAATACGGGTTAATCGGTCACTGTAAGCTGCCCATGTAATGCGTGAGTGAGTGAATAAATACAAACTTTTCATGACCACCATTCGCACCACTAACAGCGGCCCTGGTTTACGTCGAAGTAAACCCGACCTCTGCTTCCATCTGCACATTTCCTCACAAACGCCACAATCACAAATCCGAACGAAATTGTTAACCCAAACACGCGTGCTTTTTCATTTTTCCGTTTGACCTCGGCAAGAAATAACAGAAAACTTTAGAATACGTGATGCTTCATAGATTGTTACCGCTGCTGTGAAATTTGCATGCGCCAGGTTTAAGGGTCGGACAACTGACTTCTTACTGTAGTTGTTGATCAACCCAGTTCTTCACTTCTGTGAACATTTAATGAGCTGGTAGCCTAACACAGTTAAGTTGCAAGTCAAACTGAAGTGTACGCTTGCTGGCTTGAAGAACAAACAACGGCAAATATGAATATAGCTTGAAAATGTTTCGTAACTGTCTTGAGCGAGCCAGCAAACTTTTTTGATTTATTTTGCTACAAGATGTAGGTGCACACGGAGAACGACTGCAAGAATAATACATGGCCAAAAGCGAGTGGACACCTGAGCATCACACCTATATGTGTTGGTTGAACATCTCATTCCAAATCCATGGGCATAAGAAATAAAGAGATAAAGAGAGTTTATTTGTCACTTACATGGTTACTGAGTAGACCATGTAGTGAAAAGTGCTCTGATTCGACAGGAGACTGTGCATTCATATAGAGTTGTTCCCCCTTTGCTGCTATAACAACCCCAACTCTTCTGCAAAAGTTTTCCACCAGATTTGGGAGCGCAGTTGTGGGAATTTGTGCCCCTTCGGCCACAAGAGCATCATTGGGGTCGGACAAGAAGGTTCCATAAAAGACACTGTTAAGGTCTTTGTTTTCCTGTTAATTTTGAGTGGTTATGAATCTGGACTTTGATTTAAAAGTCTTTGTAAATGTCAGGCGGTTTTATGACTTCTATTTTGAGAAGTGTCGCCGCACATTAGTTTACTTCACTGCACATGTGGAAAGAGAAGTTTGGAGAACATTCTAGTTATTTTGAAAACATAAAAGGTCTACGCAGAGGAGTGAAGTTATTTAGCACCTGGCTGAAAGGGTGAACAAGGTAATTTTTCTTATTTTTTCGTTATGTCTAATTCTTGTATTGGATGGATGCATATGTTTTGAACTAAATAATGTGACGGCTTTGATTCTTACCTTGTAGGTAATGAGAAATGACCTGTAACATACAGTAGTATGTGTGTATTATTTGATATTGTGTGTTAACTGACTTTTATTATAGGTGTGAGAGCATTTTTTCTGTAGCTCTTAGAGTGAATTGATGTTGAGTTCACGGTGAATTAATGTTGAATTCGTGGTGAATTTGTGGCGAATTAATGTTTAGTTTGTGGTGAATTCTGCAACATCTTATTAAAGTTTACATGAATCATCAGTTGTTGAGCAGACCATCATTCAGCTGGGGTTGCTGCAGGTCCAGCTTGCTTTTGGTATTCTAGTTCATTCCAAAGGTGTTCAGTGGGGTTGAGGTCAGGGCTCTGTGCAACCACTCAAGTTCTTCCACCCTTTATTCTAGTTGTACTGCATAACCTTTAGTTACAGTATTATAAAATCATTAGCGTGTAAGGCTATGAGGTATTTTTAATCACTTTATCCATTTTAAGTATCCAGCCATCTTTAATTTATTCACACCTTTATTTCACTGTAGTTTCATGTGTGTTAAAAGGATCCTGTTAACTGTTTCTCCGAGTCGCAAATAACTTGTTTTTCTGCATGATGAAACATTAAAATTATTTTCACGTTTTCTGCCTTTGAAGAAGTGAAAACCAGTCGGTTTAGTTATTATGCTTGTTGCCATGTGGCCAGAAGCAGTCGTTGACCTCAGTTTTAAGGAACTGTTAAATTTCATCTACCTGGACTGTTCAATGTTTGTCAGACGTGTTGAGAAAGCGCGAGGACACAGTTTTTCAGATGGTAAACTGATGAAAAAAACGAGTCAACAAGTAGTTTTTCCAGCGAAACAGTTTACACCGCTTTCTCCATTGTTTTTATTCTTCAGCCTTTTTTCCCCATATGAAATTTTATCAGATCTTTTTCTCCCCCCGATTGTACCGGAATATAAATGGAGCCTGAGAAACAGAAGTGTCATCGGTATTGATTCTGTGATATTTCCTTGGTGTGGAAGATAATGAAATGCAATGAAATGTAGGTGTGAAGAAATGCCCCCCCCCCCAGCCCCCCCTTTGTTAAGCAGCCCAATTAAGGAGCTCATTGGATTTCGAATTAGTGTCTGAATTCAATCGGGCCCGATCGGAGCCGACCCGGTTTAATATCATTTTCAAACCCTAAAATCCTTGGCGAAAGCCAAAAGAGGTTTATAGAAGCACATCATTTCATGCTCAGAAGAAATTACCGAAGACGTCTGGAAAAACATAGCGGGCGCGGGGCCATTCCTACGGCTTCCGAAACTCAGTCGAAACAAAATCGGAGCCGTACTCCGGAAAAAACGTAGCAAACTCGGCGAATTTACCTGCAAAAATCTCTTCGCAAGCAAGATATAAATTCCCAATTGAAAGCCCGCTGTTAAAAAAACAGGATAACATCCACAGACTTCTCCCACATCAGCTATAGTCAGCATTTTTTGAGTCCACAATAACAATTGGAATGAAACGACTGAGGGAAAATACGTTTTGGCTGTTTTGGGATGTAATGATTTTTCATGGTGACGAAAGAATGTGGACTATGAGTTGTTCGTGGATATGATTTATTACCATATAGCTGGTTATCTAGTCAAAAGTTAGCTAAAGTATGAAGCACACTGCATGGCCAAAAGTTAATAAGTCGCTGAACAATAGTTACTGGCAGGAACTTTAACGTTTTTGATCCATTATTGGACACTTTAAGCAACTTTGGTTATTTAAGCAAATGGTGCTTTACCGAAACGATAAAATGAAAGCGAAATGACTTCGGTCTCAGTGACAACTGGCAATCCATTTTTTTAGGAATCTATTATCAAGGGAACATTCGTAGTTTTCATCTTTGCATAAATTTTTTTACCGTATCAATTTTTCCTTACTAGCTGGCGTTCAGCTACATCTGACATTGCGGACACTTAAATTCATTCCTTTGTTGTTAGCGATCATGGCCCTTTCCTTGGAATGATAAACAGCTCAAATGTTTTGTTACTTGCTGCTGATTTAATACTTGGATATTAAAAGATGAGCACTTCAATATTTAATTTAGGACAAAATGGGTATCTTTTATGAAACTGAATGATTCTCCAGAAATCCAGAATCTTCCGTGCTTTGGGAAACTAGCAAAGCAGTTATGAGCAGAAACATATTCTTATTCAGCTGATAGAAGAATCGGAACACAACCTGGAAGAAAGCATTAAATAATTAAATTATGATTATACTAATAACCCAAATCTGGAAAATATTTGGAAAATGGGTTAAAACTTAATAATGAAAAATCCACAGTAAGACCGTGGTTAGGGGTTTTGCAGGTAATACCAGACAAACACCGCAGGTGATAAAGAGGACTTTTCATACCTTCTGCATTCTTTATACATACAGTTCAGGTGCTAAACCAGAGGAGATACTGTACATAACATATTGATTTAGTTTTTAGTAATATAAATCATCCAAAACTCACAAAAGAACAAGTAGATGCACTGGATGTGCTGCTAACACCTGATGGTTTTCCAGCAATGCAGCTCCAAGTTTCCCTGCCAAATTTGTTGCACATTTGTGGCTGGAAAACAATTTTTTTTTTTTTTTTTTTTACTCTATTTCAGAGGTTTGATTTTGGAGAACCATTCATTTATGGATGAAGGTGCTGCACCAACTGATCTAAGGCCAAGGTCCTAAGGAAAGGAATAATTTCACACCGCAAGGGGAATGAGGCTTTTAAACATTTACTGCATCCTGCCATCTCTGGCGCTGTATTTACGTGCAGATCTTTCACTATTTAATCCACATATTCAAAACCCACAAACTTACTGCCTTTACTGCTGCTAAAAGGTCATTTTTGCTGAAGTGGAAAACTAGAGACACTTAGTCTTACACAATGGTTATGTTTCCTTGTGGAAGTAAGTTTCGATGAAGAAAAGGTTGTTTTCTCGGTTAAAACCAAGCAAAACATGTTCAAGAAAATTGAGGTCCATTTATCGCCAGCTTCTATTCTTAATACATATATTTGTATAAATAGTTTATCCCAAAGGGATTACAGCCAATGTCACTCTCACCCCATCTTTTCAGTGGTGAATATTATAGTTGCTATCAAAACGATTGTGTATTGTATACACACTCAAACACAAGGGTGGATCAGAAATATAAAGAAATTCAGTTCTGAGAAGTAAACTTATTTTATTTCTTAGAATTTGTTAGGCCTGGCTCGCAGTTGGCATTCCAGTTCATCCCAAAGGTAATCATTGGGGTTGAGGTTAGGGCTCTGCGCAGCCATTCAAGTTCTTCCATCCCAACACGGGCAAACCGTGCATTTATGGCGCTCACTTTGCGCATGGAGAGGGCACAGTCATGCTGGAGCAGGAAAGGAGCTTCTTCCCCAAACTGTGGTCACAAAGCTGGAAGCACACAATTGTCCACAATATGTTTGCATGCTCCATGGGTATGGCCAAAACAGCTCAGCTCAGTCCACATACTTTTGGCCATGTAGTGTAACAGCCTTTACCTCCAGTTGGGTCAGGGTTAGATACCCTACAGTGGATTTGTTCCGGCAGTCAGCATACTGGTGTGAGTGTCCACTGTTGGGAGTTTTACTTTTTCCTATCCTCTGTTGCCAGTAGGCTTTTCTAGACAGCTGACTACCTTCATGGCCTAGCAATGAACAATCTATACTGTGCCATTCTCTTTCTGTTGTTTATCCTTCAGACATTTGTTTGGCACCCAGAAGGTTGTTATATAAAATAAAATGTAATAGAACAGAAGAGAATGGAACACAAGGGTCTTTGCTGCTTGGACAATAATTTAGAGTGGGAGATTGTGGGTAACAAGAGTACTTTATCTCCCAGTCTGCACTTTGTAAGTTGGGCAGTCTGTTTAAACACACAAGCTTGAAAATCTTGCAGCAGATGCTCCCCTGATATGTGGCTCTGTGTCAGGTTTGCTCATAGATACAGAATGTGGTGTATTTTGCTCTTACTTGGACTCTCTTGCCATTTTTTCGCAATGATGTCCAGGACATTCTGGGCATTGTATCCATATAAGCAGTTCGAAAGAGGAAAATCCATCTGAGACCCCTGTCTGAATTTGAGATATTAGTGGATCTAATGTTTTATCCCAGTTGTATGCTTCCTCTTTCACAACTTTACAAATGCTCTATTGGCCTGAATGTAAGAAGATATTTTTTCTGGGAATTACATCTAAAAAAAAATATGGGGACATGTCATATTCCAGGATTAGACCTATACAGGTCACATACCGTAGGTGGCATCACTTATCCATTGGCATCAGTTATCCACAGAAATGATCAAAAGGCTCTAGCAAGTGTGAAAGATGGTGAAACCTCAACATGGTCTGGAAAAAAGGAGCTCAAACTTTGGCCAAATTAACCAAGGCCCAAGAAGGAGTTGTGATGCCAATTTTAGGATAACGGAGATCAATGAGGCAGAGGTGTCAAATGACTCTCAAGCAGCCGAGAAATATAAAGTTACAGAATGTCATGAATGTCAAGGTGATGAGCCCAAAAAGACCATCTTAAAAATACAAATACGGCGAATATGAATAAATAAGATGTCTCTTTCTAAAGATAAAATAAAATGTTTGAAAAACCTTTTTCCGAAAATAGGTGTTGAAAAAGAGGGGGTCATCTTGTAATCCGGACCATCTTATATTGGGCCAATAGGCAGGTGTCAGCCACTGAATGTGGTAGCAGTCAGTAAGCATTTCCTCCTGAATCTCCACCTGAGGAAATACACAGAACGGTGTGCGCGTGGCACCATTACCTCTGGATATTGAGTAAAGTGCACAGCATCTGCTGCAAAGCGATACCTCTGCCTGCAATAGAGTAAATGCTCAGTGATGTCCATGTTTACCTGTTTAAACTGGATGTCAGTTATTGGGAGGCAATGGAATCCACCGTACAGAAGGCAGTTTTGTCTTCTCTCAGGACCTTCTATGTACCACCAAAAAACATCTGCCCAAATCTGGATCAGTAGAACTGAAGAAATGCTATGAGGGTGGACCACCTAAATGATTAAAATGCTCTGTCTTCCAACAATCGCTGGTAGTCGAGAGCAGGGCCTGGGAACCGTTTTTTATTGAAGAGTCAAAATTTAGAACTGTGGAAAAAAAATGACAAAAGCGCCGGTGGTAATATTTTACAACTGAATTTACTTCTTTTGTCCTCATTTCTCGTTTCTGACAATGTGATGCAGCTTACACGTGTAAGTTAATTCTTCACGCAGCCCTGGCTTGTAGCAAGTCCATGCGTCTATATATTTGCAAACATCATGTAAAACAGCTTTGCGTTGCTAAGGTTTGACAAGATTTCCGTTGCTGCAGCCCTTTGTTGAGTGCTTTGTAGTTTGGGTTGGGATGGTGATTGATCTTCAGCTTCATGCAGGCATGTAGGATCTACCGTGTTGTTTTTTATGCTATTTGAATGTGAGAAGGACTGAAATGAACACTGTTCGATTAAAGCATCGCTCCAAGAGAAACTCCTTCCTGACTCCCTTTGTCCTGGACCTGTCTTCCTGCAAAGTGTTTAATCCACTGTTTTCAATAAGACCTTCAGCCACTATCTTTGTGCTAGCGCTGAGGCTGCAGCTCACCAGGGTCACATTGTGATTCTGAGCTGTTCTGCCACTCTGAAGCAGACACAATTCAGCATTTCTAGAACATCTCATCTCTTCTGGGGTTCTTATTCCCTCGACATGTTTGGTACAATACATGAAAATCGTTACCCAAATAAACCAAAGAAGGGTGTTTGCTGCAGAATAAATCCCAGGACGCAAGGTTTGGTTTCAGCCTTTTTTTTCATATTAATAAGGAGCGTCTGGCACTAAATGTTATGCCACCCTCCCACCCACCAGGAAAAGAACCCACATCTATCAGCCAGCGATTCTGGTGTTGAGTCTCAGAGACCTTAGAGCTTCATCGACGTGTGGGTGAGCAAGAGCACGGACACAATTGATTATTGATGACAATCTGGCTTGGCTGGAGATAAGTGCTTAAAACTCCAGCAAAAGACCCTGGTATTATCCAAAGGAATATGACACAATTGAATCTGATGGCTTCTGGCAGCAAATCAGTGCCTATTGAAGCCTTTAAGCCTACTGCAGCCATGAGTAATGGAAAGCTTAAATCCATAAATGAAAGCAAATTTGAACCAATTTCCCCCTTGATTTGCCACACTTCCTGGAGGATCTCAGCAGGACTTCATATTTTTTGCCTGTGCTTGCTGTCTGTTAAGTTTTTGAATGCTGAGGCTCAAACTTTTGCACCATTTGGAGAATTACCGAACTAGGCGGTACCCCCATCTCAGGTACTTTGCTTACAGGTTCCGTATTACGTGTACGTTACAGCAGAAGTGCAGTATTTTATTTGCCAAGCCTTATGAATGCTCTGGAAATGTCAGGGTCAGCGGTGTCACCATTGAGTCGCTTGCCAATGTGTGCTGCGGTGATGTCACACCACCTGAGAGAGATCAGGTGTCCACGCGCAGTCACCTTTGTTACCTTTAATCTGCATTATACATTTTATTCCCAGTAAACCCTTTCTAGGTACAATCAGTCATGGTATCTGAACTGTGCAGGACACCAGAGCATCAAGGGGAAACCCACAGACATGTAAGAACGTTCAAAGTCCACACAGCCTGGGCTGGATTCAACCCCACATCCCGACAGCCCAGGCACCTAACTGCGCCGCAATGCTAAACACATTCACCTTAACTATAACACATTTTGTGAGGTTAAATGTAACACAATGAAAAAGGATTTAAGGAGGTTAATAGCAACGTTTTTGAAGGCACAGCACCTTTGAGGCAAAAATTAACAACTTCTAACACCTCTCATGGTGCGAACATTTACTTTTTTGGTTGTCCCAGTGGCTGACATCTCTTGGAACGCAAACACTTGGTAACGCTTAAAAAAAAGGAGAGTCAGCATTTTGCTTAATGATAGAATGTATCCACTGTATAAGAAATACATGTATTGCACTCTCTTTTGTACAATTTTACCATAGCACGAGAGTAAGGCCTGGTACTCTCTAAGCTGTGTAAGGGTTTTGGGTGCCGGGCCTCCACAGTAGCTTGTACCTTTTCGGGTACTGGGCGCAGTCCCTCTTTATCAGTCTGATATTGGCTTTAAAAAGTGTGGCTATTTATTTATTTATTTATTTGCCCGACATGCATTGCATCAAGCAGATTCGCACGTAACGGTCCTGAAAATCAAATCACGTTCCGAGGAAAATGTGTTGCGCGAGTGTGTAAATCGAGGGGTGAACCTACCAGTCACGGACCCCTGAGCACAATGTGGCCTAAGAGATAAAGCCCAAGTTCTAAGGGTACAAAAGAATCCCCCCGGTTAGCCTGTACACCATCACACCTGACAAATCCAGACTTTTTCCCGAAGTCACCCCAATTGTTAACAGAAGAAACACTTAGCAGCACTGCCCCGCTAAGCCCCTGTTTACAGTCTACGTAAAGGACCGAACGTAGATTCCGACATTTCCTTCTGGTTTTATTGCACCAAAATGAAGCGCCTCTTTCACACCTCAGACTGCTGCCAACATCTATTAAAGTGAACATCTCGATGGGCCAGAGAACTTACACGGGGCACTTCAACTTAATTCTTCTTACAGCTCTGTTTCAAAAGAGTGACACTCAGAGGAATCTCCAAGAATAAGCACATTATTATTATTATTATTATTATTATTATTATTATGGCATTTCAAAAAATCTCAGTTACAGTACTGGCAAAGACTGAAACTAAACAAAGAGGATAAGTAAGTGAGCTTATTACTGTGGTTGTGGTTTTGAACTGCAGCCTGTCATGTCTCCAGGAGTTCAGCATCATTGTTCTCTTTCACTGCTTGCGGGGGCTTTTCTCGCAGGGAGTTCACTGTTCTTTAACCGTTTCGGTTACACCTCCTCCCATTTGACACTGCACTTGCTGGATCCACAGAATAATAGCTGCACAGCTCTTTTCTTGCTGTTTTTCTCCTCTTATACTCTGATGGTTTTTGGATCTCAGGCTTAAGAATTCTTTAACAACTGGCATTTAAGATGTTTCCTCTTCCACCTCTGCTGACATCTTGGACATTTCTGCTCTAATTTTTCTTGGATGGCATTTTTTCATCTATCGCCTTTTGTCCTTTGCAACTTTAGTACCACCTATATCACCATGTATGACAGGTCTGACTGGTAACACATAACCATGGATGCCGCTAATAAATTCCTTACGTTTCCCAAATTGCCACTACAACATACTTGTGTTAAGTATAATTTATTTTAAACAAACTTTGCCCACATTATTCACCTTTGAACAAAATAAAATACGCAAGTATCCTAGGTACAGTCAATAAGACAGGCCACTGTGTGACACTGCTGTGGCCCACATCCCAACGCCTGCAACCACAACTGTACCATATGGCGGTCAGCCCAAGAACTTACTGACTGCATCACATATGTACAAATGAAGTTTCTCTCATGTTTAAAATATTCTCTTTTCTCCAACTTTTGCGGGAAAATGCAGATATCACAAAATGTTCAGCGTTTTTCTGCTGACATCCCATTAGTATTTTCTTGATTTAGTTTATATATTTACCAAAAAAAACCTTTATTTACAGCCATTTGCATAGAATCTAGATTTTTATATTTCACAACAAGTCATATTTAAGAATAGGGTGACATGACAAATGTTCTTATTAAAGAAAAAGCGTAATCGTGTATTTTCCTCGTCGTAAGCTGTGCGTCACTACTGATCATTGTATCGCTATTATTCAACTTTTAGAGGAATTATAGCAGCATACCAAAGAATTGGAGTAAAACTGTGTCTAAGTATCACCAATAAAAATAAGACGTGTACTGCTTAAATCTGGAATATTGTGTCACGAGAAAAAGAAAAGAGACTGGATTGCCTGAAGCACCTGAGCAAGATTGAAATGCAAAAATAAAACTATTTTCTGAGGCGGTAGGATAATGGAGGACTTCATTTCCACACACGGAAATCCCAGGGAGGCAAATGTTAAAATGCTCCCCTACCTGCACACCAGGTCATCCTTTGGGGTGGGTCCGCGGCCATGTAATATGGGTAATTTTACGTCAGGGCAGTTCGCAGGGGACCGTTTAAGCAAAGCCATCCTTGCTACACCTTTTATTTTTTCCTCTCAGAAATTCTCAAAGCGCTGAGTAAGACTTTCTCCAACTTCGTTTCATGTGAATATGTCGAAAAAACGCGGCGAAATGTCAGTTGCTCGGGATCTGAATATGTCAACTAGCTGTACACACAACTTGGCAAAGGGAAAGGAATACGGCGCCATGGCACGGACTGCGACGTTCAGTTCTAGTTCATCGTAGATGAATAATGTAAAGCTTGGCCTCATTGTACAAGCCCTTCAGCCAACACCCCGGCTACAAAAGGCACAAATAAACAAAATGGAATTATGTCTAAGTCACAGCAGCGAAAAAGCAAAATTTGCAGCAAAAGTGGCCATCGTGTGTCTCGGCCTTGCAAGAGGGCCTTATCGCAATAAAGACATACGGGGGGAAGTTTTGAGCTTTAACCACAACAATCCATATCTCATACAGTTTCAATTTACATCCTACAAAGAACCGTGGCCTGTGATGTCCTCGGCGGCAGTGATTAATGGCCGCTTCGCTCTCTCGAGTCCGCAGACGGCGCTGGCAGGCTAAGGCAGACAGGGACCCCACTTACCACAGTAAGCCCTGCTGCAACAAGCCCATTCCACACTGTCAGCACGAGCCGCTGCATATATGATTATGAAATATGATGCATATCAGATCTAACGTCTTGCTTTTGCCCTTGCAATGAGTTCATTGCCTCACAATATCATAGCACGGTCTTATCTCAAGGGTAATAAAGAGGGAGCGTAGGGATGGCACGGCGCTGGGTGCCGTAGATCCGTAATGCCGTGTTTTTTACATTAAACTGCGTTATGGGCTTCCACACCACTCGCGATAATCCATGGATTGGGCAACATGGAGTGCGCCGCTGCTTTTATTGCCTTAATCCATTTCACAAGCCTTTTCTCCTCTTCAGTCCCCCCCAAAAAACTATGGCTCCAAATGCGATCTTCAAGATTTTTTAAATTTTTTTAAAATTCTGCCAAAAAAATGCATTACTGTCAGAACGCTTTTCATGTTTTTTTCAGGTCAATTTAATATTCTTTTCACTTCAAACCTTTACTCGGTTTTACTTTTACGAAAAGGGAGCCGTAAAATTAATGGGCGAACTTTTGCAACTGGAGTTTTTATCCGGATCCTCTTCAAATCCCGCGTGTCTTGCAAAATAATCCAACAGCAGCGCCATTTGCCTGTGCCAAACCCACTTTTTTTTTTACAGCCAAAACTAATGTTACTCTCCCCTCTGCGGGGGAGTAATGAATGGCTTTTCCTAAAGAGTCTACGATAGGGTGAGGGCCGGTTGAACCCGGTCCAAAGCAGACACCGGTGTCATTTATGACAAGACGGCGAAGGTCTTGCTATAGATATAGTATTCCTTTACATTTTCAGACAACTGTCTTTTTATAAAGAAACTGACCTCAAAATGTGTAATAATGACACTGTCTCAGGCTATGCACACATCTGTGAGAAAAAATATATTTTTGTGTTTTTATTCATATAAATGTGTAAATTAATGAACCCAAAATTAAATTGCTTCATTTAATTCCCATCTATATGAAAAAACGATGCGGTTGCACGGTGCTTTGGGACGATGGCTTTGCAAACAATGCATTTGGGAAGAAGGACAAAAAAGACTACATGCTGCACAGATAATACCACGAAAATGCACGACGACAAAGATTAACCAAACCTGGCGGAAAAACGTGCGAAATTTATTCCCATCCCAGTGGAGCAGCAATTTTGGGAAAAGTAAAAGGAGTGGGTTTTGGTTGCCCATTGCTAATGTGGCAAATAAGTTATATGTCCCTAAGTAGAACACAAATAAGACTTCTAATGTTGATATGTGCATGAAAATAAACATCTGTTTATTTAAAAAATAAAATTAAAAAAAAATCCTTCGGTTTTTTCGCAGATTGTTTTCCAATTTAGGAACCGTGTTTCGTTTCGTATCAAATGTGTCTCCTCCCGGTGGAAGGCGACGTCACTATGCTTCAGCGCATCCTTACCTGTGCCAGTCTATTTCACGGCGCCGAGATTACATGCGACGGTAATTAAAACCGTGATATTTATAGAATTAGCTGAGAATTAATTCTCAACAAGCCAAACGGTGTAATACAAGCTAATGTAATGCAAACAGTCATCGGCGAGGTGAGCAAACATCTTTTATCAACCAGTAAAGCACAACCTCTACCTGCACCCTCGACGTGGGGCCCTGGCTACGTTAATGGTGCGTGCCAATGCGTGATACCCTGCGGTGTCTCGGGTAAAAAGGGTGCGAAAGCAGATGCGTCTTTCGCTCTTCGGGGTCAAATTAAACGCTGCAGGACGATGCAGGAATTTGTGGGTCAGCTCCGCAGCTTGGGCCACCTGCCAAGGCAGGATCCAGCCCGATGAAACGCGGACGTATCGCAGCATCTCGAGCGTAAAGCTCATTCGGCTGCAACAAAATAAATGATCATTAATTTGCCTAATGGTGGCGATAAAGTAAGATTGGTTCCCGGTTCATAAACTGCTGCTGTTCATAAAATATGCCTTAATTTCAGGCTAGAAAAACCAAAAAATTGCTGTACACAGGGAGTCAATTTGGTCTCAGTCTGGCATATTTAGGGCAACAGAACAGATGGTGGGCTTCAAGGATGGCTATGCGTGTAAAAACTTTGCAGAACGCAGATGATTAAAATTTTGCCGAATTTTACGTTCGTGAGCGGCAAATAAGGTATGCAAGGTACAGGTCAGACTCTTTAAGCGTCTTTTGCGCGTAGCTTCTTTGAACTGGCAGCCGTGTTGCAGGTAGAACTGATGCATATTCTTCGCGTTGGTCCGGCAAAGGGCTTTTGTTGCCTCGCTCAGGTAAATGCAGGTAAGCATCTCATTTGAAAGGAGTTGCAACTGATTCGGGCATTTTTAATTTATTACGAAGAGCACTGTGTGTGTGTGGGGGGGAGGGGGGGTACTACCCAAAGTTTACTAGCACAGTATCACTCTCAGTCAGGTGCCCTTCAAGAATTTTTGTGGTGTGAGAAAACAATAACGGCATGTACATACCGTACCTTCAGCATGTCGTTGAACTCAACTGGGGTGTGAATATTTTTTGCAAGGTGTATGCAGATGCAGGCAAAAGTCAGAATATTCAGTGTTGTTTTAGTTCTACCGCTAAAGACGTAGGTGCAAATTTTATTTCAAAGTGATTGTGAAAATGCAGCGATGAGGATGCTAGGAGATGTTGAGGCTGGGATGAGGATGAGAACAAGTTGTAGTCTAGATCAATGTAAAGACACATCGTCTCTTTTGAGATTCTGCACGTTCTGCCTATGCCATTGAAAGGCAGTTGTGAACAGGTGCTGGTGATCAAGTGCAAGTACAAGGGGTCTTGTGTAACTGCTGGGTATTCGTCCAGGGTTTCTGACAGATTGGCAGACGTTATTCCCTAGAGGCACCCAACTCTTCAAGTGTTCGAGAGATGTAGATGCTTAAGTACTGAAGGTTCTTACCCACCCTACTCCTTTCCTTACATCAGTCATCAGAGGAGTGTCCATGAACAATGTCCCAGAAACAGTGAGTGAGAGAAGACTGCAAGGTAGGGCCCAGTCTTTTGTTGACTGATGCAATCCACTGAAACATCTCAACAACAAGCTACTGTCTCATTCTCATGTTGACAAGATTTCATCAGGCGCTACAACCAGTTTGCATGCCAACCTCTGCTGCCATACAGTGGCGCAAATGTTCATCAGGGCGCCTTCTTCCTAAATCTGTAATTTGATAAGTACGCTCTTAAAGAAGATCTTACTGAAGGTCATGCTTCAGTTGCCTCCAATCCTACATCTGTGAAAGCCCAACTATCCGTGTGGACAAAAGTCTGGTGGTATGGGAGTACCGTTGAACGCTTGGATATGTCATTTCACTAATGGTCAGACCTGAAAAGGCAGCAACCGCCTCTTAACATCACCAGAATCTGTGTGGAACAGGCCAGGTCTCCCTTGGAGTTTATTTCATCAAAAAAAGACATCAGCTTGTTTTTCAGGTACAGTTCCAGTAGTGAAATTAGTCAAGCAGAACAAAATATCCTTGCCTCAAAGAGAAAGGGGAGTTTTTTTTTCTAGCCATTCATCTGAATCATATCAAATAGCTCCAGCATCTTTGAGACATTACAGTCCTGCTCAGTTGTATCACTACCCCAGACCTCCTTTTTTCCATTAGAGGCTCTGCAGGCCCATCAACTGCAAGGTCTCTCAATTGTATGCCATGAGGGAAGGCTTGCCCACTTTAATTAGATCCTTGATTCGAAAATCGCTTTACAGCCCCCTGTCAGAGGCTCAAGCCAAGCTGGGTGGCAGTAAAAACAAAAAAACTTGTTATTGGAGTCTGCAGGTGGCAATGGATGTGCCTTCACATTGCAGCGGTTAAGTACATAATCAGTTCCTTCTTTACAACCACTTAGGAGCAACTCGCAAAGCAAAGGGGACTAAATAGATGAAAAGTGCTACTCCAGAGTCAAGTGTGGAGTTCCAAGAAGTACTGTATTGGCACGAATATAAGACGGTATTTAGATATTACATCTAAAAAGGCTCATCTTCCATTCGAGGTCACATGCCATATAACACCAGTAGATGGCATTGTTTATCCTTTGGCGTCAGTTATCCACAGAAATGAACAAATGGTGCTAGCGAGCATGAAAGACGGTGAAACTTTGAGGTGGTCTGGAAAAAAAAGTTCCTCGGACTTTGGGAAAATTAACCAGTTGTGCACACCAGTGACCGCGTGGCAGACTGGGAGATGCGGATCGCTGGCGCCGCCCAGCATCATTAGAGAGTATTGTAGTGCATATCTTTTGCCCGAGGAAATAATCGAAATTCAAAATTCAAAGTGCGGTTTCTACTGAATGCGTATCGCTCTCACATCATCGTAGAGTCAAAAATCCGTAAGTCGGACCATCGTAACTCAGGGAGCAGCTGTAAATGTGATTTTTCTAAATATGAGCTATAATGTTCCAAAAGTGAGTGTGGATAGAGGCAGACACCTTATAATCATGATCATCCTGTATTGGGGCCAATATGCTATAACCAGAGAATCCTGTTCATCAGACCTTGACTGTCGGTTCTTTAGAAATCATGACCCCAGAGACAACAATCAGAGTCATGTATAACCATAAGGCGTATATAACTTTCTTCTGCGTTTGCTGAATTGGGTTGAATGAATGGTAATCGAGCAAATGCTGTGAAATTTTATTCACTTCTCAAACTTGGACAGCTTAACACATTTTGCCACACTTGCATTATGCCCCGTTGCTGCAGTAATGGGAAGAAAGGAACTGCCAGCCTAATCCATCACACTAATGTATTCAACCATCTTCTTGTTCTTCTCTTTGAGAGAATGTCACTGTCCCACATAATACACATGCTCATGAAAATGTATTTTCTGGGGTTTTTTTTGGGGGGGGGGAGGGGTGTGGCTCGACAATTTCTGTCATAAAAGCAGGTCTGACAATGTAATTTGTGCAGCAGGAATTCTGATGAGCCAAATGGTAACAAATGGTAGTACAGGCAGGAAAAGCTTGAAAGACACCTTGTGAAAGTGCAGCATTTGATGTGTAGTGCGATGTTCTTCAGAAGTTAGAGTTCCACACAGTCACACCACTGCTAAATACTAAGCGGCACACAAAGAACGGACCAGAATGCGCAGATACTGGTGAAGTGTGCATATATATATGAACGAAGTGAGAAACATATATATATATATATATATATATATATATATATTTTTTTTTTTTTTTTTATCCCCAAGGGGTGGTAATTTTCCTCAGACTTAGGCCTCCAACCAGAGTCCTGGGAGATTGTGGGTACATCTCAGTATTTTTTTGGGTCTGAGGACTGCACTGTTCTGGACTGAGACCCATGTGGTCCTGGGATCTGACACAGCCCCTGTTCCCATTTAGGAGTCACAAGTGCTGTGTGTACAGTATATGCATATATCATTCAGAAATATGAATAAATTGCACACACACATCATTATTAAGTACATCATTATATATTATTTAATTTATAATAATTGTATATAATATTACTTTTAATATATAACTTTTACATCATGATATTTATCTATAAATTATATATAAATATAATGAAATTTATATGTATATATCTCATGCACACACATATATCCGTTTTTTGTTCTCGCCAATGTACGGGTTTATTTTTCCATGCATATAAATTGTTTTGCACGTCCGTGACCGATGCACATGCTGCTGTTTGCAACTTTTGGCATGGCTATAAATTCCAAAACAAGTATGAATTTAACAAAAAAGCTAAGTACTGTACTGGTCAAACTTCAATTCTAAATGTTACCGGAGTGATTTGCAACATTGCGTATTGTTTATTATATAACATTGTTCAATCACCCAACTCGTGGACAGACTTTAAAAATTCATAACAAAATTACAAACTGTGGCCATAGAACATGTTGGCAATTCATAACAGTTTTTCCCTTTTCTACATTTTGCAAGGACATGGAAAGGTATCGTTTGTTAAACAACGCAGCCTAAAAATTTTTCAGCGCGGCTCAAGGATGACCGATCTCCACATTTTTCCCCACACCTGTCATTCTTTACTTTTTGTAGACTCCCTGCTATGGTTTGACTTCGCCCAATAACAACTGTATTTACGGGGCGCGAATTACGGCCGGGGATGCCGTGACCCCGCACCGAATCCCCTGTATTAGAACAGCTGGAATAGGCGGGATTCGGAGCCTCCTCGGGCCATTTGGTTTGATCTTGGACATCAGCTGCAGTTCTGTGGGTCAGATGGACAAGCAGTTATCACAAAATACTGAGATGGGATTCATCCCCATGTCAGCCTGGGCCTTCCATGGATAAACGGTGCGAACGTTCACTTCGAAGGCGGATCGTCAATTTCGACATTCCCACGTACCTCCAGCCTGGGTCTTTCTCGGGGTTGAGGAAAACTCATAGAGAGGTGGAAATTGAAAGCCAGTGCGCAGAGAGGACCGCGATATGTAATTCTCCTCCATGCGGGGGGCAGTTTAAACTGTTAGCGGGCTCCTCGCATCCCCACCTATCCATCAGCAAACACCCCAGAGAGGCCAATTGTGCAGTCAAACACAAACGGCGTGCGCGAGCGAAATCTTCCCGGGTCCGGGAGCGAGCGAGGGTCTCCCAGCCTCTGTCTAACAGAAGCGTACGTGTGAGACCCGGAACAATTACTCCCAATAATGAGGCCTGCTGTACATCTCTATAAAAAAACAGCCCCTCGTAACACCTTTACTTCATTAAACACTCGACTCTCCATTTCCCCATAAAACAGATAAATTGAAAGAAATACATTAAGAAACCCCCTAAGGCAGATGCTAATTTTGCAGTGATTTACAGTACTCAGCTCTGCCATATGGCGCCTTCAACGCAGCCTTAGAGTGCAGATGAAGTCAGGGACCAAAGTAATTGTTTCCTTAATAGTGTGTGACAGCAGAGAAATGTTCAACACAATCACTGATAAAAAATGTGAAGTGCAGGACCGGCCGGGTAAACAGCGAGGAATAAATAGATTTTTTTTTTTTTTTTTTTTTTAATTTATTTATTTTTTTTGCTGTGCTGTTATGCTATTACAAAGCATTTCCAATACAGCTGTAATCATTTACTGTGACTATTAGAGCCAGGCGTTCTTTACATGTCAAACCCTTGGAGTATTTCATTTATATTATGAAACAACAAAGATAAAAATTTCATTGTGCAAACTATATCTAACATTCGGAAAACCTGCCCTGTGGCGGTATTTCGGGGTCGGGAAAAATCAAAAGAAAATCATATCCTGCGCTCTGAGGAACGGTTACCAAAGAAAACAGACGGAAAAAGAAGGGCGATATTTCGCAAGGCTGTGGCGCACGGGGTTCTGTTTTCGAGAGTCCGGTTTCTTTTATTTATATGAGAAAAAAAGCTTTTGCTTGGATAAATGTGCATGATCTAGACGTTTATAAGAAAGATTTAAAATAACACGAGCGTCTAAATTATTGTAAAGCACATTTTCAAAAATGTTCAAATGTGTCCTTTTGTGTTACAAATCCACACGGATATTGACGCTTTAGACATGAAAAATTATAATTTAAACAAAAGTTTTCAGTATAAATATATAAGCTGCTGTCTCTCTTTAGCCAAAAAAAGTGCAGAGTTCTCCTGTTTTCCAAATATCCAATCCAGGCTTTTATCTGTATAAGAAAAAAGTTTTTGTATGAATGTGCATGTTCTACAGGTTATCAAGAATGACGTAAAAAATGTAAGATTTATTGTGACATACATGTTTTTTTTTTAAAATATAATTTAAAAATGAACGACGCACTATGACACCCATGAGCGGAACTCGCTGACTCATCGCCGCTCTGCCACTCCCGTAAATCACGAAGTGGTGCCAGGGTCAGCATAATAAGGAACGGCACCTCATTCTTCACCCATTGCTTTGTTGTCACTGCTCTGCAACAAGCTAAGTAGTTAAATGGACAAAGCTGTGCGGGAGGGGGGGGGAAGTTAAATTCCAAATAAGCTGTCATAGGGACACTGTTCTTACCCACCCTAAGTGAAAACCACTGCTAGTGTTTGAATGCCTCTAAGCCCTTAGAAGTGAATACAAAAATGCCCAGTAATTCTGTTATGCTAAAGTGGATGATTATGGACATTTGATATTTATCTCTACAGAAGGAAGGTTTCGATCTACAGCCCTTGTGTTTCATCTGGGATGTCTGCTAGACTATCGTAGTATCTAAGATACAGTACATGGCCAAATGTCTGTGGACACCTAAGCATCACCTCCATACGTGCTTGTCGAACATCCCGTTCCAAACCAACGGCCGGGCAGCGATGTCGAGTGAGAAGGCCCGACTCGCTGTCAGATTTCCAGTTCATCCTAAAGGTGTTCAGTGGGGTTGAGGTCAGGGTTCTGTGCAGCCACTCAAGTTCTTCCACGCCACCCTGGGCCAACCATGTGTTTATGGAGCTCACTTTGTGCATGGGGATGGCATGGTCATGCTGGAGCAGCAACGGAGCTCCTTCCCCAGACTGGGGCCTCAAAGCTGAAAGCACACAGTCATCCACAATGTGTTTGTATGCTGCGTGGGTGCAGCTGAAACAACACAGCTCAGTCATTAGAATGAGGGTCCATAAGTCATATCTCTAAAAGGTGACGACAATAGAATACAAACTATATAGAAAAGGTGCATATGCAGATCAACCATCAAAGTTGAAATAAAAAGGCTTGAACAATGCTGTGACAAAGTTCTTTTTAAGTCTACCCAAGTCACAGGACCCAGACACAAATAGATGAGACAAGGCCAAGGCTTTTTGCTCTGAGAACAGAGGCTCCATCTGTCTTTGGTGTTCTGTGGTCGTAAGTAGCTTGAGAAACATTAATGGTCCCGTTCGGACCACAGCGGGACTCGCTTTCAGCCTGCCAGTTAAACACTGCAGGCTGGACTTCAGTAGAAGTAGCAGCTGAACAACGAAAGTCATTCCACATCACGATAGCTCATAAAAAATAAACACAAGCCATGGGTGTCAGAGAACAAATGGAAAAAAATGACCGAGTGGCTGATTGAAGTTAAGAAATGAAAAATGTATGCACTATTATAATTTCTGAGAACCTGAATTTGCATGTAGCTTGTGCGAATGTAACTTGAACGCATAAGGAAAAAGAAACGGCTTGTGTGTGAATTTCTGGCCGCAGCTTTGGTTTTTACATTAGGAAATTGGGGCCTTAACTTCATATCTTACTTCCATTTGCAGTTTTAATAACACTGCTTGTGCCTAAAGTTGTCCAGTCGTATTTAGCAATATAACGCCGCAATACTCGGGCTTTGACATAGCAGCGAAGCAAATAATTACATCCTATGCTTTGGCGAATTAATTTTTTGTGCTGTGTCCTATCAGTTAATGACTGGCGCCTGAATCTTAGTGTCTGCAAAGAAGAGCAGGAACAATGGCTCCATGTTTTACAGAGATAAAACAAGACTTTAAAGTTGAATGCTGTGAAGTCAAAATCCACTCATATTGGCCACTCGTGGCTTTTTCCAGTAAGGAAGGGTAGGCAGGTGGCTCACCTTTACCGTCATCCACACATGCATTCAAAAAGGGGAAACGTGGACCCCGCGCACCCTCAGCCAGATTTAAACTCCATGCCTAACCAAGCAGCTGCATCGCTCTTAAAAAGAAATCAAAAACAATAAACTCAACCCCTGCCAAGCAGTCTCTTTTAAAGAGTTTACCATTCTAAGACATTAAAATTCTAGAGATTAACTTGCTGTTTTGGTTACCAAAGCCAGAATCCTCCTTTAACAGAATGAGCCTATAATACAGGGTTATTCAAAAACAGGAGCACATTTTCGTAAAGTTATTACTCAGTTAATGAAATGATGTGGCATGTGCTAAACTGTAAAGTTACGCTCAATTTTTTCCCAATTTTTGGTACTTAAACATTGTATGCTTTTCAACCATTAATGCTTCATTACTGAGTAATACATTTATCAAAGAGTTCTATTATTTTCGGAGCATCCTGCATATCTGCAGCCCCCAAACTACCACATTCAACCTATTATCCCTATCTGGACAGATTAAATTAGGGGGGCCAGCTCATTGTTTCCTTCATCCCCTTCTGTGTGAACATATTGCACAGATGCCCTCCAGCACGTAGCATTCATATTGTTCCCTTCCGGTTATCATATCCTTGAAGAGTACAGCTCGTAGTGAATGCAAGGATGGGAGACGTTCCATACCCTGGACATTTTGATAATTTGGCTCACAGCATGGATTTGCTTTTCAGGACCACAGACTTGAAATTTGAAACTCGGGTATTTAGCATAAATGAGGTGCAATGTTTTTGTGCAATTTTCAGTAAACTCCAGTAAGGCTACTTGCTATTTTAAAAATGTAAAATTTGGTCTCTCTCTCTCTCTCTCTCTCTCACACACACACACACACACACACACACACACACACACACACACACACACACACAGATGTACTGAATTCAACCAACTTAAAGCTATCAAAGTTTGGTGAAATATCATTTGTTATGACTATGTGCACGTCACTATGGCAGTTGTGCATGTTGCTATCAGTGCCACCTGCGTGTTCACCTGCAGGAGCAAGTAGCTGTGAAATGCAAGCAATTGACGGTGTAAAAATGAATATGAAATTGTGCATGCGACACCCTTTTTTTTTTAAACTTTTCTTCTTGACTATGACCAGCATGCACTTCGCACTCTGTGGCCCCTGCCTGTCTGACAGCACTAACAACACTCAAATATTAAATTCACCATGTTAATTGGCAAAACAGTCTGGTTATTATATAATATGTTATTACTTTTACCTTTTAACCGTCCGCCACCTTTTTGATCCAGACAATGCTGGGTATCCCAGCTAGTTCTTTCTAATGCGAGCTTTTTTGTTGATAACTTCATTTTTTTCAACACAAAATTCTGATAGCATGCAGTCACAACAAAATATTAACTGATCAGTCGGGGTAAAATGTTGTGGGTAGCAGTACAAGCCGGGCAGTTCATTACACCCAAAATTTACTGCAGCTATGGCTTGGGCTACAACTTATATGTATGTCTCCAAAGGGACCGGCTGTAAAAACCAGTATGTCCTTTGCCTTAGCCACCCAACTGGAATAGCTACCGCCGCTTTCAACCCGGCCTGCAAAACCAAATTCGCCCCACTGGGTCCAATTCTTGCGATCACCATTCCGGTGCCGGGTTGAATTGCTTGCAAGGCCAGGCTTCTGCAGGCCGGGTGAGGCGCCTTCGCCATCAGGTAGGAAAGACAGAGCCGTTGCAGCCAAATCTATGTCGATTCGGTCAGCTCCGACAATTCTCCCAATACACCATAGCGTTCTTGAAACGGCGCAAGACACCGTGGCCTTTCTGTTGGGAGCTTTTAGACATTCGCTGCAGAGGCGCCTTCCCCCATTTGACATCTGCTCTCAGTATCACCTGTAGCTTTTGCTGTCTACAGTTGCTTCCATAAGCGTGCACCTAACATGCTGACAGGAGAGCAAATGAGCACTTGAAGTCAAATTAGTGGGGAAAATTGTGAGAGAAAGCACGGCTCTGGTTATTTATATCCCCTTTACTGCCAAATGAACACTACTTTATTTACATTCTCACTTCCCTTGCACTGTGAACGCAAACAGGATTTGATTTAAGACGATCTTGAAAGGGCTGCAGAAGTGGAGAAACACAGGAAGGAAACAAACCGCTGCTGCCACACTGCAGAAAGACCAAGCAGAGGAATGAAATGTGATTTGTGAGCGGCTTCAGGTGAGGAGCTACTGCCATCGCTCAGGTGGTTATACGGCTTTGCTCGGTTACCGGACAAGATAGACCTGTGATGTACTTCAGATGTCAGCCTTTAGAGAGGATATTTTATAAGCTGTAAGTTTAGATCTTTATATAAAAAGGTTATTGTGTGTGGCATGACAGTGCGGCTGGCAGCGCTGGCTCAAACATGGGAACTTGGTTCTGTCTGCGCAGGGTCTTCCTCTTCTCGCGGCGTTTATACGGGTTTTCTTCAGGTCCCCCGGTTTCCTCTTAAAGCATAAATACATGAATTTTCAGTGTCTCAGATGAACCGAAACCCCTCCTCCACGCATCTTGCAAATTCCAAATGATTTTATTGTAAGCTCTTCACCATCATGACCCTGCACTGGGCAAGCAGTTACCGATAATGGGGAAAAAATTGTTACTGTTAGGGTAAATTGTCATTCAGAGGAGGTTTTGAGGTTAATGCTATTGTATCGAGCATTATTGTAACAGTTTTAATATCGCATAAAACATCATCATTAACATCATGCAGTCGATGATGGTGCACTTTTACCGCCGTGCCATTTCTGGACAACGTCCACTTCAGCGATCGTGCTCATAAGAGCATTTTTCACCAAAATGTACAAGTTTCGCTCATAAGTTTAAACAAAACTGCCTGACCCACCAAAGGAATTTCCTCGGTGCAGGGCACACATGTGCGGCGCTTTATCAAGCACGAAACAAACAGTACAACGAACACGCAAGAAAACCCAAAACAGAAAAGTTCTGGCAGCGACTGCACCGCCATCGGTCCGCGGCGCAGCGACTCCTGGTCAACAGCCCATCTAGTACTGCGGCTGCCAGCGATCCTGGAAAATGGCACGGGCGATGTTTCCGATTTCTTAAAATCATTTTACGACTCTCGTAACGCGGCGTTTAATCGCATTTATGCAGAAATAAATATAAATAGCCATTTCACAACTGTCGATCTAGAACGATGCAAGTCTTTGAACCCTCATTGCAGGGGCACCGAACCACTTGCGGTTACTGGAAGCGCTCGAGCCTCTACTTCTGACTGCAGCGACTGAAGTAGACACACATGTTTCCTATGTTTGCTTATAGGAATATGCATAGACAATGAGATCATGAATCATTTTTCAAACTCATCATTCTTGGCAGGTCATTAAGCAGAATCAGAAACAGTAACTAAACAGCATGGTTGCCATGGGAAATTCACAGAGCAAATTACAAGCACCATAAAGAGTCAAATTGCATTACAAAGGGCCCTAAAAATACCGCAAAATACACCAGTGACGTGCAACATGGTACTCCATCTTGATCTAAATAATTACTTTGCCAACTTTAACACGGCGATCCCTCAAAATTCATAAATTGGAAACATGAAGCCCATTAACTTCGGTGGTAATTATGTTTAAGGGTTCCACTGCGGGCAGCCAAACTTTGCTTCTGCGACGCACGTCTGACACAGCAGCGCTCAGGAGCGCCGTGACAAACCCTCCTCTGATGCATTCGAACACGACAGGCACCATCGGCGCCAATATCTCGTCTCGCGACTCCCCACAACGATTAAACAACTGTTTGCGCACATTTTCTTCCTAAACGGACCTGAATAAACATGCGAAGGCCCAAAAGTGGTGTTACCAGCTGTCCACCATGACAGTTATAATCTCTCCATTCATAACTTCCTCTTGCGCTTAGAACTCTTTGTTTAAAACCAATACTGTAGCTGTTTACATGCATACAGAACAGCAAGGCATCATGGGGGAGCCACATTGCTCTAACACAAGCAATGATTGACTACATTTCCCATAACCCCCCAGGTCGATGCAACAGAACGTACTGAAGTGAAGATGTAAAGATGCGTGTGTTTATTCTATTTTATCGGCAGGAAAATCCGCACAAAGTGAGGCGACAAATTTTCACGACCGCAGCAGCAGGCAGCTAATAAATTAGTAATAATAACAAATACATATGCATACAGTAAATATATGCATAAAAAAGCTAAACAGCTAGAAAATAATTTCTCTGAACTGCATAGCAGTTGGTATACATTCATGCATCCCTCGATTTACCAACGTTCGTTCAAATGTTTTGCAATATCATCGAAAGACCAACTCCGACGCATATCGAGGAACTGCTGTAATGGAGACGTAGCCAAAAACACTTTTTAAACATAGATAAAATAACACACACAGTATATAGCAAAGGATGATGGGCAGGGTTGCTATCCAAGTGGAGCTTGTAATGTTTTGGCACCACGTATTGCTTGTAAAGAAAGTTTCTGTTTATTGTTACCATCAATGCTGATCGTAAAGGAATTGAACTTTGTGTAAATCTAGATAATTATCATGGCATTAAAATTATAAATTTAACAGCAGGGGTTTGGTCAATGGCATCTTTAAAACTGTAGTTGGAGAAATTATTTAAACATTTTGAAGGGCATCTCAGCTCACAAGCTGGTATTGTTAAAACTCTGAACTTATGAAATATAAGATTGATTTAAGTGAAGATCTAGTAGGACAAAGTAAGAAATTATTAAAGCATTTTTTCATATTATGGATGGTAATAATAATAGAATAGATTCATGTAAATTTGCTAGTTTGCAGGCTGAACTGGGCAAGCTATACACTGAAAAGGCAAAGGGAGCTTTGCTAGGTTGCTAAGACAATGGTCAGAGGAGGTTGAAAAAAAATTAAAAATATATTTTTAAAATGTCAAAAAGAGGACATTTAAAACAGATGGTTCAGAAACTCAAAACCGTCCAAAAATTGCAAAATACGTGTCAAGATTTTTATGGCAAAATACATTTCACTATGGCACGGTCTACATACAAAATGTGTGACTTTTTGAAATCTTTTAAAGCAGATATTAAAAACCATAGAAGAAGAGTTGAAAAGCCATCTGCGATAAAGAGAAATCCATTTCTGAAATGAAGGAAGGCATAGAAAAACTAAAATGGAATAAATTCCCTGGTTATGACAGCCTTACTGCTGAATTTTGAAAAACTTTATAAACAATGAAACAAGAGGATTTGGCTGAATTTCTTTCGGTCTTTAAGGAGCGAGTTGACGGGGGAAGTCTTGTGAATCTCGGTGACCTAAGGTCCAGTAACCGTAATACCAGAAGCAGATCAAGATGCTTTGTTAATAGATAACTGGCAACCTATTGCTTTGATGAATAATGAAGGAAAGGCTCTTCCATCTGTTTTTGCAGAGAGGCTAAAATCAGGCCTTGGCTCAATTATTGATGACACACAGTCTGGTTTTAAGAAAGGAAGACGTGTCATAACATTCAACTTGTGCTAGAGCTTGTAGATTAGAGGGAATTTATTGATCAGGATGGCTTTATTTTATTTGTGGACTTTTATAAGGAATTTGGCACAAAAGAATGCGCTCGCATTTCGGATCTTTCATGTTTTTGGATTTGATGAGTACTTTCAAAAGCCAGTTAGAGCTTTGTATAATAAAGGCAACAGTTCCGTTAAACTAGCTCGAGGGGCCTCAAACAGATTTGTGATATTAGGGGAATTAGGCAAGGATGCACTATAAGCCTACTCATATTTTTTGTTAGTTACGCAAGTAATGGCTGCTCATGTAAAAAGAGGCTACACAAATGCAGGGTAGGGATTGTGTTTCCAATTTTCTCATAGTGTCACTTTAAAGAGCTATAAAGAGGCGGAGAAAGCAGGTAAGACTTCTCCCTCTGTCTGCTTCGAGACCTTTCCTTAAATGCTAACGTACTTCTGTCCTAACTGAGAGGGCTTGTCAAGATTATTGGTTTTGGATGTGTCGCCTCCATTTACTAGGAAAAAGGACTCTAAACGTTTTCATTTTATATGGCGGAATAAAAAATGACTATCTGTTTTGTCCGCAAGCAAAAAGGGGCCTAAATGATGACGATATTAGGATATCTAATGCGATTTTTGAAGTCAATGTCATTAGTTATGGTTAAATATTACGTTGCACTAAAATTAAACTGGATAGTGTTTCTCTAATATTGAGCTGAAATTTTGTAAGGACACATTGGTGTCCGTCTTTTTCTTTAAGCATTAATAATTTGTGATCGTTCTGTTGTTTGTGTATGTGCTCTATATTTATCCTTCCTACTACATCGTTTTTGCATGCGTCACAAAATGCATAACTTAATTCTTTGGGTTGTCGGTGTTTTGTCCCCATGTCTCCGTGACCCGTGTTTTTGTTGCTGCAATAAGAAAAAAGTGACGGGAGAGGTGAAGAATGGGGTGAGAGCCTTCTAAAAGCTTACGGCGCAGAGGCCTACAAGCAGTGTAAGCCGCAGGCTATCTGATCATGAGGCTTCAGCTTGGAGGAGCTCGCCGCTGGAGATAGAGGGATTAAGACAGAACCACCTTCACTCCACTGTGGCCACCTCATCCCCTGAATGGGGCTTATGAAGCAGAATACAGCATAAAAAGGAGAGCCTGTCGCTGCTAGAGCTGCACAGCTAAACAACCTTCCAGAAGCTCATACTCCGTGCTTAGCTCCAAAGTTACAGTATGGCATTTTCATGGTCTGAAAGATAACCTCGACATGTTAGACATACACAAACATATTCATTCTATTTCTAACATGTGACACCATAAACAATTGTACATACAGTGGAAATTCCAGTGCTTGCAGTTGCCATAACATCTGAGTTGCTATGTCAGCACTTTTAACTGCAGATATTGTTCAACCTACAGTCATAAGAATTGGGTCAGGTGACTTCATCTAATACAACAGAAAAGCTAGCATTTGAAAACATCACGCAAGGGGTGGCAAATGCTGGTGTATCGAGGTAGTGGGAAAACACAGCAGCATCTAGACGGCCTAGCCTGAAGTCACATGGTTTGGTTTCCAGAAAGAGACAAAGAATTCTAGAGATACGTTGGCTTAATCCAGATTGACATGTGTTGTTGAGTTCCACATCTGAGCATTTCACACTTGTAAAGGTGTAGCCGCAGCAGCGCGTGGTGTTTATGCTGGATTTGATGGCCGACATTCGCTGCGGAAAAGGCAAGGCAGAATATAACCTTTCCTCATTACGCATGCACCTGATACGCTGCTCTTCGGCGTGCACACTTTTCATCGTGTGCAGTAATGCTGATAATAACAGGCGTTAGGAGGCGATGGAATCCTTATTCCAAACTGGGACATTGGCATATGCACTGTTATGGAAAATGAACAAGAGTTTAAGCAGTCATCTATTACCAGATAAAATATTTCAGCAGGCAGGGGAAAACATCCATTCTTTATTATTATATCTGCAGTCAGGCAGCTCACACTAGAATTCAAGGGAACATCCTTATGTGAACTGATGAACACATATGATGGCTGGAGAAGAGCGCACGGGTTCTGGTGAATAAAAGAGCTTTAGCTTGCGAAAGAAATGTTCGTTCAGTGTTAGCTTTAGTTCAGCTAGACACTTTGAGTTAATTTTTAAGAACAGCATGGTAGCACAGCAGGTGCCTTGGCTGCTTGGACATAGGTTTGAGTTCATTTCAGTGTGTGTGAAGTTTGCATGGATTAGGACCATGAGATCAACTGTGTGGAGACCTGGCTGAGCACCTGGCCTGTGTCTACCCAGAGTACAGGCCCTCCTATGCAGATGCTCTGTCAATGTTGGCAGAGAAAAAGGGTGCAGATGTAGCAGGGAGTGAAGATGAAGGCTCAAGGAATCGCTGAAGTGGCCGAGGAATTCCAGACACAAAGGTCCACCCCTACCCTGGTGGAAAACCAGAAAAGGAAGGATTCTTCAGTAAAGTAGAAGCCAAAAAGATTGTGGAAATTTCTGTTGACATCCAAACCTCAGAATAAATCAAATGAATGAGAAGGGGAAGGCGTTTTAAGAGGTGAAACCTTGGCAACGTTGTCCTCTGTTATTTTTAAAAAGTATGTTTGTCTCCTCAGCGGCCAACTGATCAAGGTGATGGTCAAGGCCACAATCTCTGTGTCAAAGAGTCAAAAGAGTCAAAGGAGTTTATTCGTCACTTACATGGTTACTGAGTGATAGCCCTGAGCTACAGCCATGGGTACTGGAAGCTCAGCTTCAAGGTATTCTAAAAGAAGGACTATAGAGATATGTCTGAAGAAATCTTTTCTTTGTGTCAGGAGTCCACGGGTTTTTACCCTTCATCAGCTGAGTGATGAGAGGTGGTGAAGGGTAAAGCCGAGGGCCTTGAACACAAAAGGGCTACTTTGCAAAACCGGGGCATTTGCTGAGCTTGAGGAGAAGCTTCCACAACAATGGAGGAGAACAAGAAGGAGCCACAGAAATAAAGGCCACTTTGAGGGATCTGTATGAGCAGTGGGCTTGGGCTCTTTTGTTTAGCACTCGGGTTAAGGAGGTAACCTGAAACAATCCTACATGTGTAAAGTTATTGAGCAAACCGAGGCCAGGTAGAAGGAGGTTGGTCAGATTACAGGACCTTTTTGGCTCAGTAATGATTTCCATGTGCAAGGTTTTTGGCTTGGGTTTGGGGGAGCAAGCAATGACTTTCTGCAACAGGAATGCACAGCTCCCACTACAGGTTACTTGACTAGTGGAGGCAGTGGTGTTGCGACCAAACATTTTAATACTTGACCGCGGTTTAGAACTGCAGTCTTGCTTTCCTACCGTGTTCAAGAAATGTGCATTTTTTCCAAAGCGTCTCTTCTTGGCATTGAGCGGCCTGGAAAATGAACTTCTCCTTCACTCTTGTTCAATTCTCATAGCTTAAACTACAACTGCAAAATTTCTGAAGATGATTTATTTCATTCCTGCCAACTAAAGCCAAACTTTTGTTGCTTCCCACTGAAACAGGATAGATTTGAAAAGTCTTCAGTCTGAACGTTTAAAACTAATTTTATTTAATTTTGCACAATTTGTTCACATTAGATTTTTAAGGACTCCGCACTATACAGGTGTCCCTTGCGGTACGAATCTTCAACTTGAGAGTTTTCATGCAAACATGTGGAATATTTTACAACCTTTACCGAGGTACGAACACATATAAGGCGGGCTTTTCGTGTTTATGAGTAACAGGAGGCACTTGCACAATAACAGTAGTTACTTTTCCAATTTGCGAGATTTCACCTCGCAAGGAATGCATTACACTCCTAAGTAGGGGGTAACATATTTCAACAGTGTTTTTATACTCTTTTAAGGTATTTGGAATTATAAACTGCCATAAAGCCATTACTGATTCCTGGGCAACCACTGACATGGTTTTCAAGGCAAGGAGGAATGGAAGTGGTTTGCTATCGCCTTCTTCTGCATATTTTTCTTTAGAGGGGTCCAGACACAGAGGACAACATGCAAACTGGATCCCCACATCAGGCAAGCAGCCCAGGGAGGCACCAGCTTACCTGTTTTAAGGTATACTTTGATGGAAAAATCCACTGGAATATGACCTATGACATAACAACCACTTTGCCTTTGGTCCCCCAAGACCACTGCTCCTTTGGACTATGCTTTGGAATACAGATGCTATCACACCAAAAATACAGTTTAAGACCCTAGAATTACCCACAGGAACACAACACCGGTCCCTAGGCTCATATTAAATCTGTGCGTCATGTTTTTTCAGCTTTTCTTTAGGAGTTCCCACAAGGCCCCACTAACAATGATGCCATCCATGCTCATGCTAGAAAATTTAAAATCCGTAAATCAAGAAAAACAAAGAGTACCCAAGTGGAATTAGATTTTGGCTGTTTACGGTACGCGTACGTTTTGCGCGGTTTTGCATTCAGCGACTGCGGAAACATCAGCCTTCCTACTGCCGCCTTGCATTTAGATTACATTACATCTGTTCATTTTGTTGACATCCTTCTCCGTGATGAGTTAAAATGTGACGTTTGTAAGCTACATGCATTTAGTCGCTCACTTAGACTCCTGGGTAATTTTAGTTGGAGATGCTAACTGTTCATCTGTTTCTTTAACACGCTCGATCAGTGCCGCCCTTTGCAAATTAAGAAATCATGAACCTGAACAAATCTCACTCTGATATGGAAATTGCACCGCGCTGCTTTCACTAAAAACTTTAAAAAGTCAGCTTCTTTGGTGCATGCTGTGGAAATGCAGCAATTGCCGACTGTACCGCACCAGGGTATAACTTAAAAGTAGGGAGACGATCAGCTATTTCAGTCTGTGTCTGTTTTGCTTGCCCTAACCCCAGCACCTTTTACATGGCCATGCAGCACAGACAAATTTGTCTGTGCTCCTTTTTATTAACTTGGGAGACAGCTGCTTTGTTGGACAACAGGATATGGACTCTAATTCTAGTTCACTTTATTCTGGAGAGCATAACGGAAGTTATTGGGGGAAAAGTGGATCTCAAAAGTCTGTCTCTCACAGAGGAAAGTCCTCTTACTACAGGGAGAAGGGGATAAATAGGGGAGTCATAGCAACCAGGTGTTTATTTGCTGCAACTATACATGTGGGTTAGGGTTGGAATGGTGTCCAGTAGTAGTGCAGGTGTTGGTGTTTGTAATATTCCATATATTGTCTCTGTGTGTGTGTGTGTGTTCTGTCTCCCTCGCACACCACGACTTCTCTACTTTTACACTTTTCCTTAAAGTTTCTCCTTGAAAAAATTCTTTTTTGGTCATTTTCATCCAGCATAATCAAGACAAAGTCTGTGATCGCCATAAGCATATAAGAGATACGGGTATTAAATATTTACCGCAGTTATTTTTTCCAAAACTGTAATAAATACCTCACTATGACCCTGGTCTGCCCAGCACAAAGCAAGAGAAATGGAAGCTGTCCATGCAGGGAGGTGAGGTCATTCGTAATAAACTGAGACAAAAGGGCAAAACACAATTTGATTTTGTAGTTGTGTGGAGCTGAGTGCCCATAAATGGTACCAATTTGTTCACCGGCATTCAGTTCGGGTTTCCAGCCTCACCCTCAAAGTTTAAGGTGGACGGCATGAAAAATCAAAACCACCCCTGTGCTCTGCTAGGTAATAATGGCACACCACAATTTGTCAAAAATTGCAAAGTTCTGCTTTTTGGTGGCTCAAGAAATGCTTTTGAGACTACGCGAGAAAGTATCAAGAAAAATAATATGTGAGGCACACAACTCGCAGATAGCAGTTCAAAAATTTTGCCCATGAATGGATTTCACAGTTGGTCACATTCTGTTTTCTCTTGGTCCTCCTGCTTAAAGAAATGCCCTCAAAAGTCGGGCAGATAATCCTGGTAGCCCCTAGGGACGCCAATGCTGGCTCTTGGTATCCTAAAGTGTCACTAATGAGAATGCTGGTGAGTTGTGAAGAACGCCAGAAGCATGAGACTCCCCCTCCATGGGACGGAAATCAAAGAAGACAAAACCGATGACCCCACCAGGCTCTGCCGCCAGTCTGAGAGAGGAAGTTAAAACACCCTGGATCCCTGTCTGCCAAGCAGCATCTGCACAGGGATGCGGCACACAAAAAAGCCAAGCCAGTGTGGGAACCCCAGTCGCCAGCGCCACCCCCTCCTTTCCTGGAGTGTCTGACGGCTGAAGACAGCCCAGAGAACAAGAAAGGAACATGTCGAGGTGATTAGAGCGAGCAGAATATTTTTGCACAGGACGAATACGATTACGTTCCTAGGCTTCCTCTCTAGGCTCTGTCAGATCCATTATGTTGGAGCCTGTGGTGGGTGGGTGGGTGGCACAAGAAATAAAGAGCACAGCAGAAAGAAGGGACGGGAAAAAAACAGCGAGGGAGAGGAGGCACTTGTGAGACAGAACAAGAGTGCCCCCTGGTGAGCGGCAAACTAAACACAGGCTGCCTCCTGCCGCCAGGCCGCGCTGTGCTGAGGTCCCCGCAGCTCAGGTTTTACACGCTTATTGCTTACCGCGGGTGCCGCGTTTGCTAAGGTTACCGCTGACCTGCGGGATGTCGGCGCAAAATCCCAAAACGCCCCCGCGTCATTCCCCTTCGCAGAGCGCTTAACTCCCGCTACTCCAGCAGCCGAAAAGAAAAAAGCAGCTGCAAAAAATAACGGCTTGGGTAAGCATCACGGAAATGTGATCCAAGTGCAAAAGTAAACAGTAACTAGGAAACTTATTTATATTTTTGCAAGGCTGGTAAATAAAAATGTGCGTCTGTGCAGATGCGTCATAGCGTTGGAAAGTAGACAGGCGTGCAGAATCGAAGTCGCGCATCTAAGACCGAAGAGGGAAATGCGGCTGCAGGTGATCGCTTAAATGTTGGTTAATGTACGTTGGAGACCTGCTTCAGTCTTGTGGGATGTTCAGTCCTTGGAGAAGATAGGGTTAGGCTTGCAAGGGCAGAAAAACCCAGACAACAGCATTACCCATTGGTTTTTATTTCAGAAACATCTGTCCGCACACTACCTGCCTGCTGGTGCACCATGGGATATCTGTCTATTTTAACAACCCCCCAAGGGAGCTCACTGCCCAGGAAGGTGGCAAAGACCTCCTTCACTCCCCTCAGCCCTCATCTGACTACTCACATGTGCTGAAAAGGCTCCAAGAATCCTTAAATAAATATAAAATCCACATTTTTTCAGAGGGCGGACATTTTTTTCCCGTCCACATTTTGCAGAAGTGTTCTTTTGCGGGCCTTCAAGTTTTCCTGCTTTCCAAATAAAAATACACAGCAGCACTCAGGTGGTAACAAACGATGGCGGATGCAGGACAGCGGCAGAACAGCGATCTTCTGTTGAGGTTTCGGCAAACATTTATCTCTCCTCACATTCTGCCAAAGGAAAGGGTTGGGGCCTGGGGCCGGAATATTACCTTGGTGTTTCAAGGAGAGTTTAGGTTCATGGAGTAAATGAAGTAAAAATATCCGCCTGTCCGCGGCGTAAAAGCCTGTCACAAACGTGCAATTGCTTTCCAAAGGTTATCTGGGAATTATTTTGACAGCAGTGTTTTGTTTCTTGTACCTGCCACGGTCACTTAATAGATGCACCAAGCATGAAGAAGGGGGGTGGGGTTGTCTATGCTGCTGGGGAGTCATTTGTTTTACTGAAAATGTACCAATTTGAGAGGACGCACAGGGGACCACTTGCAGATGATGCCCCCCACTCCCCCCTGCCCAAGAGGAGCTGCAGTGATCTTTAATGTTACATGGAGAACTGTGACCTTTCTGCTGACATGTTGGTGCCTTTTTGAAAAGGGCAATAAAAATAGAGCGGGGCTTCCCTTGCTGAAAAATAGCAGAAATGGCAAAACGCGTAGTTTCGAGCACAAATTGATCTTGAAGCCCGCCTAAGTTAACACCGACGCCGCCGCGACCTTTCACTGGTTGCATGTTATTGTTTTGCTGTGAAGAATGAGCAAAATGCGAATGGTTACAGCATCCGTATTTTGCAGCGCTTGACTTGCTGCGCGCTGCCCTCAAGCGTCTTAGTGTTAAGCCATTTGCTTGGCTGTCCTTCTCTTTACCGTTGCCACAGAAGTGCATGCAAATGAATGCTTTTCAGCCTCTCATCTGTAATAAGCATTTCCTTCGTTAAATCTGTGACAGTTGTCAAAAGAATACGCACTACCTGGTCAAAGGTACGTGTACGTCTGAGCGTCATACCCATATCTGCTTGCTGAACCTCCCATTCCAAACCCATGGGCATCACCTTGGCAAGTCTGAAGCAAGGTGTTCAGGTTGGTTGGATGATGTTTGTGGATCTTAGTTGTCAGATCAGGGTTACAGGGACAGGTGGGACTGAGGTCTGCACTTTTGGAAACTGTAGGACATTCACCTTTTTTGCACCATTCCAATGTTGCTTTGGGCTTGTGGTCATTGTCTTCCTTGATAGGTGAAATTTCTCCCAAGGTTCATTTTCTCAGCGGAGTGAAGTAGGTTCTGTTGCAGGATTTCTCTGTATTTTACTTCACTCATGTTTGACAAGATGCCCTGTATTTGCTGGTGAAACATCCCCACATCATGACACTGCCACCACCATGTCTCACTATAGGTTTGCGCCACACATAATGCTTTGAATTTTGACCAAAAAGCTCTGTCTTGGTCTCACCTGATTCATAAAACATTTCATGTGCTGTCTGGCAAATTCAAGACGTGCTTTGATATGATTATTGTTTTGTTTTTAGAGCGAGGGCTTCTTTCTTGCCATCCTTCAATATGGGTCAGTTTTACGAAGTGCTCTTGATCTTGCGGACTGCTGCTCCTTTCCTCCACTTTCAGCCGCTGACCTTTGCAGCTCCTTCAAATCATTGGCCTCTCTCTAGCTTCCCTCTCAACTTTACCTCTTGCTCAGAATTTTGAGGGACAGCCTGGTCTAGGCAATGCCTACCTGGTGTGAAAATTGAAAATGCTAACAGCTAGCACTGATTAGTCTATGAGTGAAGGTAGCAGTCCTGCATGCACTGCTTCAGACCTTTCTTCAGCACAGTTTAGTCCAGTGTTATTTTTGCTTGGAAAGTATTTATTTTCAATAAATGAAAAACAAGTGATCTTCAAATTTACCTAAAGTGATTAAAAATGGAAGTTACAAATAGGAAGCAAGCACTTGTTAAGACAAACCCAACGATCTTTGTTGTTGTTCTGGGGATGTTTCCTGTCGCTAGGCAACAGAAATAGGAAAGGCAAGCCGTGCAGCGATCCTCCCAGGATTCCAAAAATTGTCTTTGGCTACCAAAGAACCATCATTTATTTGGACGGCAAATTGCAAAGAATTAAGTTTTGTTCCCTTACTCTCTTTCAGAGGAACCCATTCCCGATTCCATATTCCTGGGCTGAAATAGATCAGGACAAGATCTGAAAGGATGTGAATACTAGTGGGCTAACGGCGTCGTAGCATTCTGACAAAGACTGCAGATCCAAACCAATGCCCATCATCAGCTTGTGTGCAGTGAGTCATCTGAAAGACCTCGGCAGGGCATCCTCATAGGCTTCTGCACTTTGAACTGCTGCTTTCTATGTATTCGCTGTTCATTTGAACGGATGAGCGATTATCTTCCAAATGAGTACCGTTCTTGTAAATACACAGAACATGTGTACTATTAGCTGGAAACATGAACCCAGATTTTCCGCTAATGCTAAAAATAGCAATCTGTCCACAGCGTACAATGGGCTTCCATTATGACGGCCTCAGCATAAGTGAAAATACACTGCGTCTATGGACAAGGCACTAGCGAAACTTACCATATCATATCAATTGCAGTAATATGTTTTACCACATTTCAACAGTAAATGGATCCATTTATTAAAAAAAAAAAAAAAAAAAAAAAAAAAAAAAAAACACATTGGAATGCAAGCAAATCATGTTATCACTATTAATACTGGGGGAAAAACAACATATGAGCAGCACAAGTATGGCCAGAACCGCTATCCCATACATTCACTCTAAGGGCCATAAAGCCTTACAACTGGACGCTACTTATCGAAAATAAAATAATAGGGGTTTATAAGACTTTCACTGTGAGCACAGAACAGAGGTGACTACTGACTACTTAGCTTTGCTGTTCACCTTTAACAAGATGATGTAGGTTCCCTCCTTTTTGCTCATTTGACCCTGAATGAGCGCTAAAGAACACAATTACAGGCAAGACCCATATTCTGAGCCAAGAACCTCTCTGCCAGGACTTCTCAGCCTGGAACAGCTTTGTCTTTTAATCCTTTGTGACAGTTTTCCATTATTACGGCTGACGCTCCCAGTGGTAATGGGACTGATGCTCGCTGTCAGATTTTATCATTCGTTCCCCCTTCCTGAAAGACAAGCTAAGTGCTTCTGAGTTATTTTCATGTTCACTCCCCCCCCCCCGGGATACCACTGTCTTTGGTCTTCATCAGTTAATTTGTTCGGTTCAGTGTAACTGCAGATATGACTTACAGGCCTTTGTGAGTCATACAAACATGCTCATTGTCAGAGCTGTCACTTCTCTTTGGAGGAAAACAAAACTAGAGAGCCCTGCTCGAGAGTTATCAAGATGGATCTTTTCATAGTGAAGTTCAGGGAGGCTCTAGCCAAAAGCTCCAAACATCAGCACTATGTCAGAGCTGCAGAGCAGTCCTTTGCCTAGGATCGCGCTTGCTGTCTACCCCACCGCGCTGAAGACCGAATAAGTGATACACCTGGTTTAAGAGAGACGTTTTCTCCTCGGTGTTTGTTCCTGGGAGGCAAAATGCACCCCAAATGAAGAAGCTGCCAATGTAATTTTCTTGAATTATACACCAACGATCTGTTTGCCCAGTGGCAAGTTATCATAAATTCTCCACAATGGTGTATGCACGGATTATAATATTTTGCTCTTTCAGGGAAAGGTTTTTAAAATTATCTTCAGTTTAAGCACTCTATCCCTCTTGCTTTGTCTTCCTAGATATTTTGACCCCTGAAATTATTTTGTAACCTTGTCAGTTTTGTGTTTACAAAATTCTGGCCTTTATATTAGAAGACTACGCTCTATCATAGCTCTCAGATTGCTTTACAAAGAGTTAGCCTGTGGAATTGCTAACAATATTTAACTGTTTACAAAAAAATATGAATTTAGGCATTGAAATTTTTTCAAATATTGCAAGGATCACATTTTATTTATGGGTGTCCACAAAGTTAAGAAGAAATATTGCAGACTTCCGAAAGGTTGGAGCTGTTCACACTCATCAGTGGAGGTGGTTTAGCAGTGGAGCTAGTGGACAGCTTTCAAGCTCCTTGGAGGACCTCTCCTGGACCCACAGCACAGCCCACCTGGTAAAACAGCATTTCCCCTTCCTAAGGAGACTTCCATCCCCCACCCTCACCAGCTTTTACAAATGTTCCATAGAAAGAATCGTGACCTCCTGAGCCACAGTCTGATATGGTAACTGCACTGTTTCTGACAAGGGAGCTCTGCAACACAATGTGAGGACTGCCCAGAACTAAAAAGAACACCAAAGAGAAGTCGAAGCCAGAACAAGAATCTTGCAGAGGGTTTCTTTAATGCAGCAGAAGGCTGACTGGAAGTGCTCCAGCCACTGGACAGCAATTGGACTGGACTCTCTTCTGTTTGAGATCCAATAGGCAGGCAATAAGCTGTGCAATGCTAGGAATAAACCGGAAGTAATAATTCTTCAACCCCAAGAAAGACTGCACCTGTTTTGTAGATTTGGCTACCTGGAGTTGGAATTGACCATGTCCTACAAGGAACTCCAGACACCATACCTCCTTCCTCCCTATAGCACATTTTGCCAGGTTTGCAGTGAGCCCTGCCTGCATCTGGAACTTCCAGACCACCCTGAGGAGTACCAGATGATGGTGCCAGTCCATACTGAAAATAACTTCATCCAGATAGGCAGCAGCATACTCCCTACGGGGCCGTAAAAGTTTGTCCAGCCGTCTCTGAAAGGTGACCGGGGCTCCGTGCAGCCCAAACGGGAGTGAAGCAGTTTCGTGTAAACCAAAAGGGGTGGTGTGACTAAATTTTGGAACTTCAGGTCCCAGCTCAAAAGCATGTGGTGCAGTAGTGGCCAAGGCTGTGTCTACACTGTGCTGCCATTTTTCTTAAGTTGAGATGGTATATCTGGCATGTTTTTCCCCCTGAGTGAATCACCTCATTATCCACTTCCCATATTTGCCATGTGACCATGAAGGGTCCTTGCCATTTAGCAAGTAATTTAGATTGAGAAGTGGGGGGTAAAACAAGAACTTTATCTCTTGGGCTGGGACTGTCATCCCAGATTTCTTTAATACTGTTTAGCATGGATCAAAGTAGGTAACCATACAACAACTCAAAGAAGGAAAACCCTCTAAAGGCCTGGGGATCTCACAAACAGGTTAGTCCAACATTCTGTCCCACTGTGTCCTGTGTCTATCACAAATTTCTGGATCATATTCTTCAGGTTGTGGTTGAGTCTTTCGACTAAGCTACCCATTTGCTGGTGGAACATAGTCATTTTGATGGCTGTGACTCCCAGTAAGTGATCTAGCAGTTGCAAGTGCGTGACATGAACGTTATGCCTCAATTCATGAGGATTTTCTTAGGAATCTCTGCTGGGGGTGAATAAGTAAAACAGCACATTTGGCAGTTTTAGCAGAAGTGCTGCGTAACGGTGCTGCTTCCAGGCGTTACGTTGAATGACCGACAATAAAATAAAATAAACTGATGCAGCACCAGATGAGGTCCACGGCTATACGCTCAAGCAGGGTCTCTATTAAGGTTAGCGAGTGTAATGGGACTCGAGGAACAGAGTGGACTCACTTTTTGGAAGTCCAGGCACTCCGCACACCACCAGTAAACACCCCCCTGGATCCTTGGCGAAAAGAACAGTGCTGTTAAACACTGTGTGGTTTTCTCCTGTCTAAGGTGGGCTACCATGGGGTTACAAAAAAATATTTTCCCTATGGCCCCGAGGAACCAACAGCTGGTTAATCTCCTCCCGTGCATCAGAGTCCCGGCAGACCAGGTAAAAGTTATCCTTCATAACACAAAAATATAGGTAGCCTTCCCTTCAACCTTTATTACTTTTGCCCAGGGAACGTGGAGGGTGCCATCTCCCTTCTCCCATCGGCATACATAGGTGCAATAGAGGATGCTGCCTCTCTGGCCAGCTCCACCCCCCAAGGTGATGCCCCACGTGCAGTGGTTGAAGATCCCTGCTCTGCGTCAGTCAAGGTCATTGCTTGTTGTAAAATGACAGGGAGACCCAGCGGACACCTGCCCATAGATCGGCCCCCTTCGTCAGTATAGGAGGAGAATTTTGCCATAAAATCCTGCCACTCAGTGCCAAGTGTAAGAAGAAAGGGAAGGCCTCGAGTTGCTGTGGCCAGAATTAGAGATCATCATGGCACAGCCACACAGTAGGATATATGTGAATGTCCTTATGTACGGTACACAGCAGACCCTCACCTGTTTGTAGCTTTATGATTCTCCTGTAGGAACTAGGCTACATCAGACCGTGGACTGGTGACAGCCCGAGTCCAGCAAAGCCCAATGCAACCCCCTTTAGACCATTACCAGAACCTGGCAGCTACCTGCCAGACCTGGGACATCCTGCTGGATCCTGGAACATGGGTCTAGGATCAGGGTAAAAGCACCCACTTTCTTAGCCAGGCACTCCCAAATAATCTGATGCCAGGTCTCTGGGCCCCTGCCTACTCACCATCTGCTGGATCTGATGCAGCTAGGAAAAAGAAGGAACAAAGAGTGTAAGTGAGGTTTGTTTTTGTGAGTACAAAGCAGGGGGAGATTTGGGGTGGTGGGTTTAGAAAGTGAGGCATGAGGCAATCGGGACAGTCTTGGTGGGATGGGTGGGGATTGCAGGAATGACCACTGGCCATTGTGACCGCCAGGTTTTTCTCAGCAAGCTGGATCACCTCAACCAGAGACACCAGTTCATGACAACAAAGCTGGTCTGCAGTAGCTTGAGGAAGCACAGCTGTAAACTAAACTTCCTCAAGCCACAGTCCCCAGAAGCGCTATCTGTGCCGCTGTGGAGTCAAGCCAAACCTTTCCACAAGAGTACAGTATCCAGCCGCCGCCACTGCTGGCAGCTGTCTCATGGTGCTCTGGGCTTCAGCACTTCATCAAGAGCAGCTTTCCTTACAGTGTTGCAATGTGTCTGTAATACTTCATTTATAGCCTGTCTGACAGGGGTCTGGACAAAAGAAAAATACCTGACTCAAATGTTCCACTGTGTCCTGCATGATTGTGTCTGACGCATGAAGAATAGCCTGCACCCTCAAAAACAGAAAAGCCATATTATGGTGTAACTGGCTGGTGAAACACTGATGACTGGTGCAGTGTGTATGGATTGTGCAAGACCCTCACCAGTAAGCTCTACAGTGCTCAGAAAATGGTTTAAATCTAGAGTGGTTGCATCATCCAAAAGATCTGAACTGACGTCTTTTCTACGCGTCCTGCTTTTGTGAGCACTGAACTCACAAACATATGTATGGACCTGTTACCATTTCATGGGTTCTTAAATGGCCTCTTAAATGATCAAAAAGCATTTCCTTCAAAAAAGGTGACGTGAAGCCACATGCATTCCTCGCCTTATTTGACTCACATGGCCCTCGTGAGACTTCTAACGCATAAATCTTCAAGGCGCCGAATGACAAATATTCAAATGCATGAATCACGGAGATGCTGTTCAATGTACCGATTTCCAGCTTTCATACAAACATCCGAGTCAAGAAATGCCCGAAACGATAAACAAATCGATGTGGGCAGAAAAAAGTGAAATTGCGAGGTACGCATCAAGACACGCCAAAAACGCAAAGCTGAACTACATTGACAGCTGCGGCATCATTACGTCAAAATTGGCAAACTCAAGCACAGCACCTAACAAATTTGCTCTTATTAAAAATTAAGGTGGACTAACATAAGCTCTCACAGCAACATCAAGCGAATGACTTTAAACTCCATGTTTGTTGTCAGTGTTGCCGTGCCCCTTAGCATGAATTGCTCCAAACTGAATTGTGAACATTTATAAACAAATAAGGCTGTGTCAACATTCATATCATTTGGAAAGTTTATATACAGTTCAGTTCCTATATTCTCTACCCCAAGCCAACTGCATTTCTGCACCAATAGCCTTGTCCTATAAACGTTGTGAAATGCGTAATTATGCAAATTAGACAGCAGTAACCAATAGCAGTGTGAGACGGCGTCACGTGATGCATTCTTCGAATGTTAAATAAAACCTTGGTTTTAAGCGAAATCTTTTACTTCCGTGTTACAAGCCCTTTGAAATTAAAGTTTGCCCATTGAGTGCACTTTAAAGGTTGAAGTTGGCGAACTCTTTCGCAGAGTTAATTACAGTTTTTATGAGTTCATCATACCAGGGGTGTACCTACGTCATTCTTCCCCAGGGTGGATCCTTTCCTTTGCACCCCACTTTCCCCAGTGCACTGCAATGCAAAATTATTTATAATAATGACCATACATATGTCCTCGTGATGATGCTGGTTTTCTTCTACGTAGTAAATATAAGCAATAAAAACTATACTTACAAACAATTACACATACCATTAAAGTTCTTTTAATGCAGTTTTGTTTCTGTGCGTCAAAAAAAAAAATCAGATGTTGTATATTATGAAATTATGCAAAAAACCAAAGTTGCTTTAGCTCTCGAAGGGACGTCGGCGTTCTATTACGGATGCCCACGCACAAATCGACTCAAATGTAACGGATTACAGCTTCCATCCGGCTGCGCTTCACACACATTCGCGGATTGAGGCTTTCGACAGCAACAGTATGTTTACGTTGGCCCCAAGTGCGCCGTGCGGCCATTATTACCGCCACCAAGACAGCATGAGAGGGGGAATTATATTTTTTATTTTGTTTTTACCGCTTTTAGTCAAGCAAAAAGAAAAAAAAAAAAAAAAAAAAAATCACCAGACTGGTTTTTTTAAATTCCCCTCAAACAATCGCTTTTTTTAGAGTCTAAACACCCCCTTCCTGTCACCCAGGCTGTTTAATACGCCATCGCCTCATGCTGTTTTGCAAAACGGTGCACCGGTTATCCAGATTTAAGAAGGCTAAGCTGATGAGTTTACTTGCACTATTACAACTCCTGCTGCACCCTCTTTTCAGAGTAACCGGCAGGGAAAGAAAACAGATTTCCCCACACTCACTGAGCACGGTGGAACAATTTTTGTTCTTAAAAATAGTCCATCTTTTGATTCGCGTTCAGCGAAGAGGATTGGGAAAGGGATCCAGGATCAAAGTCCTCTCTGTAGACTCACTGCTGAGTGAGAGTGGCAAAATGAGAAATCTTCACATCAGAAGGAGAAAATTGTACGCTCCGCACTTCCGGCAAATCTTATTAGAGACACCGTGAGTCTGAACTAAAACTAATAATACTTTTTAATGGAAAATATTTGCTTCTTGCGATGGAAGCATAGTATTCTAATTATACGGCCCCCTTTTCACAAGGGCAGCCTTGCGAGTGATTTCCATTTTAATACAGATGAAATCGGGAGCCGTGAGTCACATTCAATTACCGCATTAAACTGACACCATCGACTCATTTAATCGATGTCAAGATCAGTGTGACAGACTTATTATTGACTAAAGGAAAATGTACATGTAATTTCATATTCTGTGTGTGCTTTTTGTCAGGGTTAGGAATCAATTGTGAAAACCTTTAGGAGAGCTTGACGAATGGGACGGAGGACTGGCTTGTCCAGCTTCGAGGTCCATCTCTGGGTTCGGTGTAGCAGCAAGGGTCTGGATGGAATCACGTCAGCAGAGGCTGAAGAAAAGCCAGTGTGAGGGAATATGGTGGTCTGGTCCAAAATCCATTCGTCTTTCCTGACACAGAGCTAAGTATGGCATTGATGTAAAGCACAAGAAAGTCGTGAACCTACAAACAAGGCTAAAAATGTAGGCTTCAAACAAATGGTTGTTTTCATGGCCTTCTGCTTGAAATCTCAAAGCTAAGCAATGTTTATGGGCGCTCTTAAATTATAGTCATAGTCTAAAAACAAAAATTAGGCCATTTTTATACATCCCATGTGTATAAGAGGACACAAACCTGAATACCACCAAAATGAGAGAACAGATAGTTCCTTTTCAAAAAAAACTGAACTTCCTTGTTGTTCTCAAGATTGTATATAGCATATCGCTAACTAGGTTGAATCTTGAAATGTCAAATTAAACTGATAAATTTTTTCTTTAATTTTTAATAAGCTACACGACGTGGCCAAAAGTGTGTGGACACCTAGGCATCACCCCAATATGTGTTGGCTGAACATCCCATGCCAAACCCATAGGCATTCATAAGGAGCTGTCCCCCCCCCCTTTGCTGGTATAACAGCCCTCACTCCTCTACGAAGGCTTTCCTTCAGATTTTGGGAATTTGTGCCCATTTGGCCACAAGAGCATCAGTGAGGTTGGGCGAGAAGGTCTGGCTTGTGATTGATGTTCCAAGTCATCCCAAAGGTGTTCAGTGGGTTTGAGGTCAGGGCTCTGTGCAGCCACTCAAGTTCTTTCACTTCAAGCTGAGGTAACCATGTGTTTACAGAGCTTGCTTTGTGCACAGGGGCACAGTCATGCTGGAGCAGGGAAGGCGCTTCCCCAAACTGTGGCTACAAAGTTGGAAGCACACAGTTGTCTAGAATGTGTTTGTATCCTGTGTGGGTATGGCTGAAACAGCTCAATATTTCAGTCTGTTTGGTATCCCTGAAGATGTTGTGTTACATGGAGGGCCACAATTATGCCCAGAGTGTGAAAGACATTTGCTCAGTTTGGAGTCTATGTTTGCTTGACGTTTGGTTATCCCCCCAGTCAAATGGGCATGTCGGTAAGACTGAATCAAGAGATTGGACATTACCTCCACAGCTAATACTCTCAAAACCAAGTATATTGCAGTCCTTACATCCCTTGAGCCAAGTGTGCACAGAATTCATTGGCCTATTTGACCACTAATCCCCCCCATTCAAGTTTGCTCTGAGTATCAACTTCCACTGTTTCCCCATCAAGTTAAATGAAGTGCCAGCAGTAGACAAATGGTACAAGAAAAGTGAGTCAGTCCAAGTTTCAGCTCACATCCAAGAGCAGGAAGCTGAAAGGTCTTGGAAAGCCCACGCAGACAAAAGGCTGACAGTATTGCCTCAACTGGGCCAGAGAATTTGGTTGGCCATTCGGGACCTCAAACTACATGTACCCTCCAAGAACCCGGCTCCTTCTCAAACTGGTCACTCCGGTTACGTATCATCTACAGTTTCCATCCCGTTACTGAATTTGCCCTACGTTTCATGCATCCATGTTAAAACCTTACACCATATCCGTTCTGTGGACTCACTTTCCTGCCTCTCCTTTTCCACCCATGGATGTGGACAGATATTCAGCATATTCAATCAAAGTCCTTCTGAACTCCAAATCTTGTGGTGTATAGATGTTCCAAGCAGTGAACTGGGAAGGGTACAGTCTGAAGAAACATTTGTGGGGGCCTGTCTGCAACATCCTGGACTCACCTCTCAGAGATTGCCACCACAATTATCCAGACTGTCCTGCTCTTCAACCAAGGCGGCGCCCACCGTTTAATCGACAAAAAGCAGTTGGAGTCACTCCTAGAAGGTGGGTACTGTCGTGACCCCTAGAAGCAGTACCTCTAGCGATCTCAAGAGATTCTGCCTAGTTCTCCTGACTGACCTCCAAACATCTTGTGAGCAAATCAATGATAACCATGTTCACCCCTTTATTGTCATCAAGTCTCCAAATTCCTTTTTCAGCTCCACCCACCAGTTCTCTGATCACCAAATTCCTTGCATCTCTTTGCTCACCGTTCACCAGAGCGAACCATGATAAGACTTAGGAAATATCAACATTTTTTTCATTTTACAACAAATTAACAATTTTAAGTCTTTAGAATAAGTTTATACTGTTTATTTGCTGGTGTAGGCTGCTCTACACTTTTCTGTACAGTGGTGCATCAGCAGACTTACATGTGAATATTTACTGTGACAATGTGATATTTCATTTTATTATCTTTAATACATTTGCAAAAATTTCTAGAATCCTGTTTTCGCTTTGTTGGTCTGGGGCTTTGAGCATGCTTGACGGTGGAAAAAAAAAAAAAATGTTGAATTTAAATGATTTTAGTATAAAGCTGTAACGTAAAATCTGAATAAGTGAAGGAGTCTGAATACTTTCCGAACGCGCAGAACAATTGCGGAAAAGTTCACGCGGATGTTCCCGTCCTTCGCAATAAAACTGCAAGCGTTGCCTGTTTCTGTATCCTTGAATACGAAGAGCTAACGAAACAGAATAGCGTTAGTGGCTGTAAACTTTGTGATCCGTTGCATCACCGAGGCTAGAGTTTGGGGCCGGGCTTTCAGTCTTTCACGTCGTCTGCAGAAAAGTTCCACACTTCGGGAAAAATTCAAGCACACGGCAGCAACCCCTTAGAGACCCCGTGTTTGTTTTCTGGCGCCTCTGTTACCCTGTTCCTCTCCGCCGTGTTTGCAATCAGCTATCACATCTGTTTCCGTCTCCGTTTCCTCGCCCTCAGCGTGCAAGAATCCCATAGAGAAATCAGTTATCACTCCTGCACACACAGAGCCGCAGACAGGGGAGGACTTTTGCAACGATTTAGTTGCCACCGTCGCCGCAGTTCTGCAACCATTACCAGTCACGACTTTGGATTTTGACGCCCATGTCAAATGAAACGTCCCAGATTATGTGTTCTTCACTAAAACGGCAAGCCTTGTTCCCACTTCAATGCCGTCAAACTTTCTTTTCCAGAAAGCTGGAGAAAATCAATGATCGACCCGTTTTGCGTCTTTTGGGATTTAAAAAAAAAAAAATCCCTGCAACAATCTGACTGTGCGAAAAATATGTAAGGATGCATAGGAAAGAACAGAAAATAATATGTTGGCCGTAAATTAATAATCTGCCAAGGGTAAACCGACTAAATCGATAAAAACAGGTATCGTAGGTGTAATATAGTAAGAGTTTGCCTAATGAAAACTGAATGAGTAAAATGCACCAAATGTATGGAGATTTAAGCTGTAAGTGGAAGCCACACATATTAACAGGAATTTTTGATCAGTTTTTTTTTTTTTTTTTTACTGCACATAATTTCTAAAAAATACATTTAGTCCTGCAATGGTTTTGGTTTTGTCTCCATGTGTTGCTACAACCTCCAGGTCCTCCTTCCACTCGAAGGTTCTCATTGTCTCCTGATGGGCCTTGGGGTAACTGAGCCGCCTCACGTCGCACTCTGAAAGTCGAGTATATGCTGAGCTCGGGGCAAAAAAAATAAATAAATAAAAGATCCTCCCAAAGACGACGAGGGGCTGACATGCGACAGCGGCGTCGCTTTCATAAGACAGAGCCGTCAAGATCCAAGAAATGAGCGCCAGTCAATAAAGCCGTGCCGGATGTCACCTCGGAGATCAATCACTACTCTAGCTCAGCTGCGCATCGGCCTTTATTCGTGCGCATCGGGCTCCTCGGCACGCGTGCGGCGCGCTAGTCGGCAGATTGATTTTTAATTCATTCCAAATTTAGCTGCTTGAATGAGCGCTAATTGTGACACAGAGGGATAGCGGAGAACAGGGTTTCGTAATTGCTCAAAGTAAATGGGTTACAAATGTTTATCATCACAAGACTGCAGCCCTCGTGCCAAGGTATTCGCTCTGACAAGCGCAGATCGCAGGCCCGGCAGCATCGGCTCGGTCTTCGACAACAAGTGGCGCGGAGGGAAACTTCGAGACAAGCGTAGCGGGAGGGCCTGACAGGTTTTGGAGTCCTCGTCGTGCGGCGGAGGCGTCTCCGTTGCCCGAGACGAAGCGGCTCGCGTGAGCCGGAACGGACGTCGACGCCGGTGCTTGCGGAGAGACGAAGGTGCGATGGCGACGCTCGCACAGCCACACCGAGGAGAATTTGTTCGCGACGGAAAGTTATTATCCCAGTCGTTCGTTGGGGTTTTTGCTGGCCTATGACTCCCAAATTGGACAAAATTCAGCAGCCGCAAAGGATGTGTTGTTCAAGCGATCGAGTTTTTCTGCATTTAGAGCTGAGCCCACACTGATCTGAGAGGTGGGTCATGGATTTTAAATAATACCAGAGCTCGGCGGCCACTTTATATAATTTATTATGAATCTCGCTCTTATTGTTTTATTGACTGGCTTGTCAGTGTCTTTAGCTTCTCCTTGAGAACACAGCTTTCCTCTTCAGTGTCTCAAAGATCAACCTACAAGACCCCAACAAAGCAAGGCCTGGTGAGATCCGGCCAGTTCTTTTCTGTCCGTAGTATCGTTTCAAAATGTAATTGATCACCATAGCAAACTTACTGTGTTACTGTACATCTTGCAGTGTTTCTAGGAGATCTTTTTTTATTTTGTATGGGTTGTGTTTTTCCTCCTACAGTCCCATGAGCTCAAAGTGCCTTGTCCTCGTACTTTCTGTAAAGAACAGAGCAGCCCAAAGCAGGGAGCAAGATCAGGTCATGTGGTTCACCAGTTGTTAAGATTTATAATGAAATGTAAGAGTGTTTTTTTATTAATGATTTTGTAGCAAAAGTAATCCTCTTATGTGTAAATGGAATGTTTTGACACATTTTCTTAAAATCCTTTGTGCTGTGTATTTAGAGTCGCATGCCTGCAAATCATTTGAAATATTAATGAATAAAATTAAATTTTTAACATTTTTTTACCACTTTTGAGAAAAATCATCAGCAAAAGGAGGACATCTGCAAAGAATATGACTGCCCTTCTGTATTTGCATGTTTTGTATTGACAGCTGCATCCTTGAAAATTACTCTGGATGCTTATGTTAAAGCTGAGTAACAATCTAGGTGCCAGTTTATGAATTCTTTTAAATTCTGAAAAACCTTTTGAAAAAAATAGGATTGAGATGCTCTTGTAATGCTGTATGCGAATCTCCTGTCACATAAAGTCCATAAGTCAAATAATAAAGTCAAGTTAACTGAACTATGAAAAACGCTGTACATTTTTGCATGCCGACACATTAAATAAAGTTTAAAATGACACACGTTGCTTTTGAAATATAGAAAATGTTATTCTCAAGTCAGGGGAAGTCTGCATTTGTTTGCATCAGACCACTACCACTTTTTTTTTTGCAATTAAAAACATCCACATACAAAAGTCCACATGGTTTCCTGTTTGTGAAGCAGCCAAATAATTCCCTCTAATATGCAATAATATACTCTAATATATTCTGTTGCCAAGTAATACATTTATGAACTCATCTAGTTCTTTTTGAATCATCCTGTATGGCTTCATGTGGTAAAAGGGTTGCATTACAAATTGCAGAATTTGATATATTTCTACTGAAGCAATGAGGCTGCGAAAGAAGTGTAACAGCATTTCCAAGGCAAGTTAAGATGAATAATAGCCAAAACAGGCCAGATCTCATCATGCCTTTTTTTGTTGTGCTCCTCTAGGTCAGTGCTTGAGGAGACAAGACAGACAAGTGCTGTTTTCTCGAAGGGAAGCCAAAGATGCCAGTCAACAAAAGCCACCGTTAGTAGAACTCTAAACAGCTTTTTGACTTTAAATTCGTTCTGAAATTTTGGCCGTTGTAGCAGGATGTTAACAGAAGCTGAGAGAGAAGGTTTTAAAAAAAAAAAAAAAAAAAAAAAAAAGTATAGGTTTTATGCCTTAGCACCAAATTAAATTAACACTCTTCTGCGGTGTTCTTGGGTGTGTTTTGCTGACACCTATTGGCTGGGCAGGTAAATACAGGTCTCTTTTGCACCTTAACCAGAAATGATCATTTATACAAACTAGAAACTTAATAATTATGCATGCATTGTAATTAATGCCTGCAAATCATTTTAAATGTGAACAAATGAAATTTACTTTTTAATGTTTTTTTTAATTTTTAAAAGCACTTTAAAAAAAAAAATTGTGTCAAAATCTGCTTAAACACTTGAGAAAAATCACAAGTTATCCTAAAGGGAGGGTGGAGGCTTATGCAAGGAATAGAAAATATTTGCATGTTATGTGTATAATTATACAAGCTAAAAAGTTGAAGAGAATATATCAACCAGTTATCAAAGGCTAAATATGCAGGAATACATTAACTGTGATCAGTAATTAATTGAAAGGGTTTGAGGAGTTGTGGGCCAGTGTTGACACCCCAGTCTGTCTCTGGACCAGGGTCCTTGCACACCTTTTATATTTATAAACAGGACCCTTGGGTGCAAACATGAGCCATTGCAGTTCAGCTTCTCTTTTGATGTGATGATGAGAGACAGTGTGTGGTCTTTGGTTCCCATTCAGAAAACCCAACTATTTCCTTCCTCAGCACAAAGCTCTCAGGTTTCTTGGCCTTTATGTTATGTTTATTCATTTAGCAGAGGCTTTTCTCCAAAGTTATGCCTAACTCAGAGTAAACAAAGTCCACTTCACCGATACATACAGATATGGGTGCAGACGTGATCCTTGAGCTTCATGATGGAGTCCCCAACTGTTCTACATCACACTGACTTTCACAAAGTTTTGAAGAATCAACTTAGTCCCGATACAATTAGCAAATCATGGAGCATCTGCATTTCTCCATATTGTTACGGTGCTCAAGGCCGGAGGGCGTAGAGGAAGCAATCGCGGGACACAACCAGCTTGGCAGACAAACAGGGGGTGCTTTACTCGGTAGGGGGGGTCACAAAGGTGCCAACAAAACATGGGTGCGCGTAGCGGGAAAACGGAAAGAAGTCGGAAGCTTCGCCGCCGAGCGGCGAGGCTGGAGACACAGGAGAAACTCAAGAAACTAAGGGTACAAAACAAGGGGCAAGTGCCACATCGGGCGAGCAGTGAAAACAGTGCAGTGAAAACGCTCAGTCTGGGATACGGGGCGTAGGGGCCGTGCACGTGGCAGTCTCGCAACACCCGCGGGTGTGACATTTATTTTCACAGTTGCCACTCCTGCTATAATAACTGTGGTCCTAATAATAAGACATCCATATTTATGCAATGCAAATGATGCAATTCGCCATTTACGAACATCTCTGTCAAGGCTTGGGACCCAACGGCCTTGAACCAGCTGATTACGGATGAAGGAATTTGCATTCACAAAGATGTATATTTATGAAAATATCATTCATATCACACAACCGTTTTACCTGCTTTTTTAAGATTGCAGTGAAATTACTATGAGGCAATATCATCGGAGCTGAAGCATCTGTGCTCATGTAATTTCAGTAAAAAGCAGACTGAGGTCACCGATTAGGTAATGGTTTTCTACATAGTGGATTGCCAAGGAAATCTCAATAACAGGCTATCGTTTTTTCATTTTTTATTTATTTTTTGCATGACGTGTGGTTCATATAACACACACAGTGCTAAATACCAGGAGCCTGGTTTATAAAGGGGATCCTGACGCCTATCTAACCCGTCCTAACCCCCCCCCAGCACGCTTACCAACCGCTACTCACCAGCTAACTAGCGTCCACCAACCATAATGCCAACCATGGCGTGGCGCAGCAATGGCGCGTCATCTCATCGGGGTTAACAAGTGGGCCCCTTCCTTCGTCGGCGTTTCGTCGAGTTAGGCCCACGACTCCTCCAGAAGGCTCAACCGCGGCTCAGGCGTCCCGGAGCTGCTCCCCTCCATTACCGCACGCACCACTACGCCACCCCGCCGCTTCTCACATTACCGACCCTTTACCTCAGCGTCCTCACCCTCACCGCTCTTTCTACCCGCCGACTAAAAGGAAGAAGCCCCTCGCCACCTACTTTACTTCGACTACACCGCCTGCTAACAGCTAACCGCCATCACACCTATTCGCTAACAACTATACGCCAATACACTAGCCGCCATGACACCTACGCGCTAATGCTTCGCCGGCACCCACCTGCTCATCGCTTCGCCGCCCCGCTACCATCCGCGCTGGTCCTCTTATTCCAAATCCAGAGACTTCCTTGCTCCGCAGCCTGTGACAATTCCTTCACCGCCCGTTGCAACTTCCGAATCCCGAGTTCGCGCAGCAAATCAAGCGTCGATCGGGCTATAAACCCACGGCAACCGACTTCAATTGGCCTCACCTTCGCGTTCCAGCCACGCCCCCCCTACTTCCGCCGCTAACTCGCTATATCTAAGCTTCTTCCTCTCATGAGCGTCGTCCACCGATCCTTCCCACGGAACCGTGAGTTCTATGAAGTACACCACCCGTTGGCTTGCTGACCACAGCACCATGTCTGGTCTCAAGCTTGTATTGACTATTTCCTGGGGCACCACTAATCTTCCTCCCAGGTCCACCTGCATCTCCCAATCTCTAGCCCCCCCTACTACACCTAACTCCTTCCTACCTCTATATCTACTCCTACCCCCTTCCCTAACAAACTGTACCACTGTACCTTCAACCTCCTGCTCTAAGCATACCTGCCTCCTCCAATCTTCAATGGTTGCCGCCAGGCACTTTAGCACCTGATTATGCCGCCATGTAAATCTGCCCAGCGCCAAACTAATCTTGCACCCCACTAAAATGTGTTTCAGCGTCCCAACCTCTGAACACAAAGTACAAGCGGAGTCCTCACCCCCCCCACTGCTTCAGGTTCTGAGGTGATGGCAGCACATCATAAACCGCTCCTAATAGGAACCTTATTTGATATGCATCCATATTCCACAGTTCCCTCCAATTCAGCCTCCTTCTTTCCACCCCATCCCAATTTACCCACTGTTCCTGCTTCCCCTGTGAGACCGCCCTGACACACCTATTTCTTTCTTCCTGCCGACGCACCTGCCCTAGCACCAACCTCCTTCTCTCTATCGGGCCTGCCTTGCTCCACATAGGGTCTCCTATCCGGTACCCGAGACCTTCCCGTCCCTGCTGTACCTTCCCGACTAATTCCAGCTGCCTCAAGTCCGCTTTCGCTTCCTTTACCGCCTGCCTCGCATCCCATTTCCTACCTGTAACTATCCTAGGAACCAAGCCTCTTACAACATCATCCTTACTACCTGACAGCTGCAATTCTACTCGCACCTTCGCACATTTATATTCCTCTGTTAAGCTTGAGAGCGGCAACTGCAGGACTCCTTGCCCATACAGAGCCACATTGCTTAGACACCGAGGAACCCCCAGCCACTTTCTGATATAGGAGCTAATCAGCCTCTCCAGCTTCTCCACCTTTGTGACTGATACCTCATACATAGTCAGTGGCCACATTACCCTTGGGAATAGGCCAAACTGCAAGCACCAGAGCTTCAGTTTACCCGGCAGCCCTGAGTTCTCTATCCTCTGTAACCCATCTACAACACTTTCCTTAAGCTGCTCCACCTGACCCACATCAGTCAACTCCCTAGTGTACCACCTCCCTAAACTCTTTACCGGTTTCTCTAATACTGACGGGATCTCCTCACCCTCCACCAGAAAGCTAACTTTCTCTATCTTCCCTTTAACTAGCGAGATGCTCCGGGACTTTGCTGGTTTAATCCTCAAACCAGCCCACTTCAGGTTCTCGTCCAGCTTTCCCAACAGCCGCCTTGCACAGGCCGCTGTTGTTGTCACCAGCGTCATGTCATCCATGTAAGCCCTAATTGGGGGAAGACGAAGCCCATCTGGCCGTCTTTCTCCACCCACCACCCAACCGGATGCCCTAATCACCAACTCTAACGCCATAGTGAATGCTAGTGGGGAAATGGTGCAGCCTGCCATAATCCCCATTCCCAGCCTCTGCCAGGCTGTTGTGTAACCTGCCGTGGTAAAACACATCCTAATGTCCCGAAAGTACTCCTTCACCAAGCCAGTTATCTGGCTTGGTACTCTAAAAAAGTCAAACGCACCCCAGATAAGACTGTGTGGCACAGAGCCAAAGGCATTTGCTAGGTCCAAAAACACCACATGCAAGTTCCTTCTCTCCTGCTTGGCTTCCTGAATCTGATGCCAGATCACACTAGTGTGTTCTAAACATCCCGAGAAACCTGGGACCCCCGCCTTCTGAATTGATGTATCGATTAGCTTATTTTTCAATAAGTAATCTGACTTATCAGGTCATATTTATGGAGGAAATTCTAAAGGGTTCACAAAATTTCGAGCACCGCTGTGTATGGCTATCAGTTGGAGTTGGAAGGAGCCATCAGGTTTGACTCTTGGATGACCACTGAGATGGTTTTCAAGGCAAGGAGGAACAGAAGTAGTCCGCCGTTGCCTTCTTCTGACATATTTTTTCCTTAGAGGGGTGCAAAACTCCACAAACACCTGAGCCCCACATCGAGCAAACAACCCAGGAGCTGTAAAGCCCCAGCTTACCCCACTGCACCACCACATTCCCATGGCTGCCAAAGGCACTAAATAACATCTATAATCAAAAGTGTTTTCTTGGGGCAACTTGCAGACGGTCTCAACCTCCTAATAATATCCCTTGCGTAGGAATATCACGGCCTTGCATAAACAGGCCGTTATTTGTAAGCGTGTCTATGTAAATAACGTCTGGTTTGAGAGTGCATTCTGGCACTTTCTCGGCAGCAGACTGCCTGCTCGGAATTGCTTCCTTTCTTCTTGAAAAAGAAAGCGATGTTTCCACAACTGTTCCCAGGAAGCAATAAATGTAGCATTTAAAATGCAGACTGGGAGTGAATTATGAGAAGACGAGAAGGTCTTGAGCTTCATCCCCGAGGATCCTTAAACGCTCATCCTCCCCGTGACCGCCGCTTCCTGTTCAGGAACAAACAATTGCGATGTGATTTACCTTTTTGACAGTGATTTACTGGATTTGTTTTACCTGAAGCCAGGAAATTTTAAGGAATTATGTCGGGTATTAATGATGGCTAATTTATGGCCACCGAGTAGGACATCAGTAAGGTTTCAGCAGATTGATCACCTGCAGTTGGAGCCAGACTCAAGTAGCCATTACATTTCCTCATAATGACTCTAAATCTTCTGAAAGACTGTGATGGATGGAAATCATCTAAAAAGCCCAATACCTTAGCAAATTGATTGTTAGCAACTATGTGGCGGTGCGTTGATGCTCTGTTATAGATTTTAGCTGACACCAATGCTCTAAGACGACATGTTCTTTGGAACAAATGGTTAGTCAAGTCCTTATAAAACCATTGTTTATAAAAGAAGCTCTTGCCAGTATAAACTTCTTTATAATTGTAATTTTTATGCTGAATCTTCGACTAATATAGGTTTAGAAATAGCGTTCCAATAGCGGCTCAAAACAAAGATCTCTTTACATTTTCATACTGAAAAAAATGAAGTTGCTCAATAAACAAAAATTGTATGTAGTCTGGAGCCCAAACATTGTTTGCAAGGAGGAAAAACGAATAAGCAGATAACAAAAAGGTAATTTTTAGGACAGATAATTGCATACATCCTGGTTGTATAAGTGAGCACACCCACCCGACTAATACTTTGTGGAAGTCTTGGTGAATAATTTCCCTACAACTTTACGCACCCGGACCTCTTTAGGTCCTTTCACTTGTTTTTTGCAGGACTGAGATCTAAGCTCTGGCTGGACCATGCCAAGACTTTGATCTTTCTTTTCCGAAGCTATCCCTTGGTTGACTTGGATGTGTGCTTCAAACTGTTTTCATGTTGGAAGGTGAAATGTCTCTTCATCTCCAGCTTTCTAACAGAGGTCAGCAGATTTTTTGCCGAAAGATTGCGACACTTGGAGCTAGTTAGTATCCCACCTTTTTTGACCAGAGTCTTTGTCCAGGCTGAAGAGAAGCAACCCCAAAGAATGATGTTGCTACCACCATGCTTAACAGTAGGTATGGCATTCTTGGGATAATGAGCTATGTTGGATATGTGCAAAATATGTATTTTAGAATTAAGGCCAAAAAGTTCAACCATCAGAACACAAGACATTTTCACACATGGTTTGCAGTAATTGTCTAAGATGGACAAAATCCAAGTAATTGTCCAAGATGGCGGCTTGATAGTACGCAGCGGCCACTTCGGGACAAAGCTTTAGTGCACTACAACTGTGAATTTGCACTATATTCCTTTGTCCTGCTATACCGTGTTGTGTTGTTGTGTTGCACCTTTGGTCCTGGAGGAATGCTGTCTCGTTTCGCCATGTACTGTGTAGATGGATGAAATGACAATAAACTCTTGTCTTGCCTTGCCTTGGAGTAGTAACTGGATGTATTCTTTTGCAAAATTTAAATAAACTTGGATGTTTTTTTTTAGGACTTCTGTGCTGCCACCCTTAGCCCAGACATAATATGGGAGACTGTTGTCACATAGGAAGAGCAACCAGTACCTACCAGAAATTGGTCCTCCTCCTTAACGTTGTTGTAGGCCTCTTAGTAGCAAGTTGTCTCCTCACCTTGTCATGAACTTTGACGTCCTCACCTTGACAATGTCCCTATGGAGGCCCATTTTCTTCAGCTACTTGTCACAGGGCTTCATGGTGCATTCGATGCCTTTTATGTTCTCTTATACCCCTCTCAGAATTAAAATCTCGTAGATGTTTTGCCAACTTTTTGTGGACCATGGCTATCACAGTAGGATGTTTCACGAAAATCATACAGGGACAGGACAGCAGCTGAACACATGTATCCTACATACCTTTGGACATGGTTTTCATTGTAATTGGTTTCCTCTGACCAAAGGTACAACAGCCATTTTGAAAGAGTGTGCACACTTGTACGGCCAGCGTGCCATGGGGTTCTTTTTGGCATCAATTATTTTTCCTAATAATTTTCTAGTTGTTTCACCCTTCAATTTTGTCAGCTGCAAGGTCGCATTAAAAACGGAGAAATGTTCGATATGACTTATCTCGATTTCTGGCTTGATACAAAACTGTGCAATTTCGGGGTGTGTAGATTTTTTTTTATCTACTACATACCTAAATGACAAAAACAAAATTCAAAAATTCACAGGGACATCCTTAATTGTGGTAACAGGTGGTTAAGAGGCTGTTTGGCAACATACCGCTGTCATCTGGCTGCACTTCTCAGCCTCCAAATTGCTTTAAGCTGTCAGGGTTATTTATGAAATAAAATTAGAGTGAAAACAGCAATCTGTAGGATCCTCTTCCTGACACGTTCTGGGAACAGTTATTTAATTCATCATTTCGGTCTGCCGTCAAGTGGATTGAAATGTTAAACAGGCTGAGAACTGGTAAAAAAAAAAAAATGTTCAGTGAAAGGTCAAAAAGAGAAAGTACCGCACTGTGTGAGTCCAATGGTCTGAGAGTGAATATGTAAACAGTGGATGCTGAACAGCAGATGTGTTCTAATGTTCTTAAGTACAATGTCTAAGCTTTTTTCTTTTGTACTCCATCACAAAGCAAAAAAAGGTTCTCGGAAAAGAGCCTGTGTACACATTCAACACACTGGCCATTTTTCCCCCCTCTTTGATAGCAGAGTGACATTAGCAAAAAAAAAATCTCCAAAGCCCCTCCGATGACTAAAGATCATACATGCTGCTAGACGGACATGTAGCTAGGGGGTCCATAACAGGGTGTAGCAGACTTCTTTAAACATAAATATAAAATAAATGTTTCAGATTGAGACACAGTAGATGGCTCCAGTGAACCAAAATGAAATGAATCAGAAGAAGTGAGCACTTGATATAAAGAAGAGACTTGGTATGACATATATATCTCGGTATGGTCGTGTTTTCTTCTAAAGCTCAGAAATATGGACCATTCGGCTTTCCTTCGTGTCTGGCATCTACACTGCCGATCAATGGGTTACAGAAATAGGAAAAACTCTGTTCCAGAATATTCTGAAAATCTTAACACGGGGCCATTAATCGAATCACGAAAATGCACACAGTGTGAGGTTGAAACCAGTTGAAAGTGATGGAATTCATTTTCTCCAAAACATGAACAACTGAAAAATCCACAATATATTATGAAGGGTGTAGGGTAATCACAGATACTACAGGGTAACAAATGTATTTATAAAACTACAATTCCATGAAAATGAGATGAGCACTTTTAGTCTAGCACCATTCCCAAGCAAAGCACCCAACCAAAAACACAAAGAAAAATGTTCAGCTCAAGTAATAAAGGTAGTTGACATAGCATCTGTGTGTTATGGAAATGATAATAAATATTGGGCTGAGGTGTAGCTGGTAGCGCAGTGTCATCCCCTTTCAGTTTGTGTGGGGTTCTTCCATGTCCCTCTGAGTACTCTGTCTCCTCCCACAGCCCAAAGATGGGCTTCACTTGAACATACACTGTGTGTATGACTGTGAGCGTAGCTATACTGCGGTGGACTGGCCCATCCCGAGTTCACCCTCTGCCTTTCCTCTCACCCTACACGTCCAGGATGGGCTCAAGGCCACCGCTCTGACTCCATCGAGCGGGATCATTTGTCAACAGTGAGTGGAAACAGCCCATAATAATCCCTATTTACAAAAACATAAATCTTGCGGTTCTAATAACATCGATTCCCGTTTCAACAGCTTTTAGGAAAACGATACTCATATTAAGACACTTCATTAATTGTCTATTGCAATAAACAAACCCCAGCAAGGAGGGATGTTTGCGTGCCGAGAGAAAACTTAAAGGTTTAACGGTTTCGATTTGGATTTTAATAACAGCAATTTATTGTGGTCAATGCAGCAGAAATAAATGAAGATCTTGCCACTCCAGGCCTATACTTCAAACCGTGACACGTGCACAAAAATTAAACGCTCTGCGCTTCCATCACATCCTGATCATTATATGTGTGTTCAACTCATAACTATTAGACGCCATTCACCGTAATGAGATTTGACAATTATAAGGTTAATAAAGAAAAATCTTGACAGCCTTTATTGATATGGCATGAAATTAAATGATGAACTATCTCATTAAAATTAAAAGCCTTGAAGTGCAATTACTTGTGAAATGAACTGACCTTCAGTCCTGAAATGGTATGGTTTTACGTTCCTTCAACTGGCATTGAGTGAAACGACCGAGTAACTTTTACCAGTGCCTATGGCTCATACCATAGTGCAGTTTACTTTCAGTTTCCATGCATATTGTTGATAGCGTGCTAGAATATTCCGGGCTCGATAAAGCGAGCGAAGACATTGGCAAGGAATTCATCCACAAATGGGGGTTGAGGGACAGTGCAGCCCTTTCATGAGAGACACGCGGGCTAAATCCAGATAGCTTAGCTAACGCGTGCCACGTTGAGGAAATAATACAGCAGTCTGAAGGGGGAAATTAACCAGTTATTTTATTTTATTCAACCTGTCAGCGAACAGGTCCTAAACATGGCATAAGGTCTCTTGTTGTCTTGATAATCTGATCCCATTTTGTGAAGACACAATGCTGGTAGCGGATTGTGCCTCTATATTTATATGAAGTCATAAATTACAGACAAAAAAGCAAGGGATATTATTAGGAGGTTGAGTCCGTCTGCAAGTTGCCCCAAGAAAACACTTTTGATAATAGATGTTATTTAGTGCCTTTGGCAGCCATGGGGATGTGGTGGTGCAGTGGGGTAAGCTGGGGCTTTACAGCTCCTGGGTTGTTTGCTCGATGTGGGGCTCAGGTGTTTGTGGAGTTTTGCACCCCTCTAAGGAAAAAATATGTCAGAAGAAGGCAACGGCGGACTACTTCTGTTCCTCCTTCCCTTGAAAACCATCTCAGTGGTCATCCAAGAGTCAAACCTGATGGCTCCTTCCAACTCCAACTGATAGCCATACACAGCGGTGCTCGAAAGTTTGTGAACCCTTTAGAATTTCCTCCATAAATATGACCTGAAGCATGATCACATATTCACACGAGTCCTAAAACTACAGGAGAACCCAGTTAAACAACTGAGACAAAACATTATACTTGTTCATTTATTTATTGAGGAAAATGATCCAGTGTTACAAATGCGTGTATGACAAAAAAGTATGTTAACCTCTAGGGTTATCTGTTCATTTGAAGGGGAAATTAGAGTCAGGTGTTTCAGTCAATGGGATGACAGTCAGGTTGCCTTATTTAAAGGGCAGAAGTCGGGGGCTTCACTATGAAAGCGTGATCTTCACAGCACAGGTTTGTGTAAGTGCGTCATGACTCTACAAAGGAGGACCTCGGAAAAAAAAAAAGTGGTTGAGGAAATTCAACACCAACTTTTTCTCGTTTTAGGACTTGCATGAAAATCTGGGCTTCGGGTTGGGATTATGGTCATATTTATGCAGAAGTGGAGAGAAATTCTAAAGACCTGGCAGCTTTAACGGGTTAGGTAGACGCGGAGGGAAATATGATGATCTTAGTTCAGAAGTCTTCACTTGAGTGTTTATGGGAAGTGAACTGAACAAAATTATTGCATCAGTATGGCAGAAGTAGACATAAATCCATAGATGTTATTTATTCATTTATGCAAATCATAGGTAGATAATCCTCTCTGTCTGGTTAAATGGTTCTTGGCAAAGCACACACGAAATGGTCTGTTTGTCAAATCACTGATGGCATTTATTTGGGCAGAATTGTAATTTTGCTTTCCATGATGATGTTCCCTTCTAATCTATGGCCATTATCCGCCCTGGCCACGTTGTCGATTTTATAGAATTCGCTGGCTTACAAATCATGGTTTTCTGTCCCACGGCCGGGGTGGGGGAAGTAATTCCCCCTAAAGCATCATTGCGGTCAGGGCCGACTGGAGCACACCTGTGGTTCTCAGTCTTATGGGTTTGGGAGGATGTCAGAGTAGAGCCACTTCCCTGCCAGGATGGATGGATCGGCGATGGCAGAGAAATCACAACGAGGTGACAGTGATCAACTGCTTTGCGGCGTCGCTACAGGACAGCGGTAAAATGTGAAATGAAACCCAGAGAGGCCTTGGAAAAGCAGAACTTGCTCTGTGCTTTAGAAAAAATACAGTGTTGATGCCTCCTGTGACTGCCACTGGCGAAATGTCTGGCTGTGGTTAAGTGGCGCTTTGGTGTAATGGTAATACAGTCGCATCGAAGAGAAAAAATGGTCACATTTGGATTGATCTCTTTATGTACACTGGGCTGGGAGCCATTGAAGTCAAAGCTGGGGGGCTTGGGAGCATTCCTTTGTCACCATGCAGTACAAACTATCACATAGAGCAGAATAGATCAGCACAGACATAACATGGAAGGAAAGAGGTCGCTCACTTTCATTTTAACCTTTGGGCTAGGGTTAGGATTGAGGTTTCCTAAAGGTTATGTTAGTGTTAGAATTAGGGCTATGTTACTGTTAGGGTTGCCTTACGGTTGCATTAGGGTTAGGATTAAAGTTCCTCTGTAATGCAAAATGCAGTTTTTTTTTTCATTCACAGTTCGCTACGCTGCTGTCTGTTGCATTTAACCAATTTTCTCCATATTGTTCGCCCCCCTTCTCTGTGTGTCAAGTGGGTTCAAACCCAGAATCACTTCTCTTGGAGACTGGTTTCACAGTGCGGCAAAGCCGCCCTCGCAGAACATTAACAGGCGCAAACCCTTACAGAACTCCTCAACCATCATGCTCTCGCTCTGCGGAGTCATTGAGGAGGAAATAAAAGCCCACTCCAGCAAACAGGCTTGCAGTAAATGTGCATTCAGCCTCGGTGCAGAGTGGACAAAAAGGGTTTCGGAGTCTCCTGGTGTTCAGCAGGTGAAGATTCGACCCTTCTCCATTAACCCGGCACTCTGCCTAAGCTGAATGTGAGGCCATTACACCCTCCCTGTCTGCAGAATCCTTATTCTTAACCTCTGGCTCACTATTGTCCACATTTCTTAAGGCAATTACAACCTGCAGGACCCATTAAACCAGGCAAGAATGAAATGAAATAAGAATTTGCACATGGGGGGGGGGGGGGTAATTTCACACCTCCTTTATTTTGTTTATTATTTACATACACAGATCTGTGCAAAGTGTGAGAGGTCAGCTTGAAGCACAGATTCAGCCTCAGCCACCACGGAAAGACGCAACGCTCTGGTTAGCCTTTGCGAAGCACGTAAGGCCTCGTGACGCGGAAGACAAAATAATAGAAGCGAGATAATGGCAAGCTCAAGAAAATGCCCTCTGGAGACATCCCTTATCGTCTGAACTTTCGCCGAAATGAGAAACGGGAAGAAGTAATTGGCTGTGCTTGCGCAGCTCATTTCCATGCAAGCAGATGCAAAGTTTTATGCGGCCATGGAGAATCTCATCTTTTGAACAGATCCTGCAGAAATAATCGTGTTAATCTAAAAAGTTACCCGGGGCGCTGAGGGTGGACAGATAGTATTGATTCCGGTGGTCGGTAAGCTCCAAATGGCGGGGGGGGGGGGGGGGGCATCAAAGGCAGAGGACAGCTAAAATATGCAGTGTATTCAGTGGGTCCAGAAAAGTGGGACTATAAACCATGCAGCTTGATCTTACAGATACTAGAACTTGACGTAGCAGAGACGCAGAGGAGGTCTGACCCACGGAAACATCCAGATAGGAGAAGACAACATGGAAGAACTTCATGACTTGAAGCTTGAGCAGAGGCTTCTTTCAGAGGCGGGAAAGTAAGGCAAACCACCCACCCCAGCCTCTTGGGCCCAGCAGCTGCAGTGTGGAGCTCCAGGAAGTCTCGATCCATGACGCGCAAAAACCAGAGGGAGCTTCGAGTTCAGCTCTTGGGCATCTGGGAGCAAAGTGGATGAGAAATAACCATGGGTTAGGGATCACCCAACAAGGGAGGTGAAATGCTGAGATTGGCACAAAAATACCAATTACTTTCAATAAAGACATTGTTTTCTGCCCACAAACTGAAATTCCCTACCTGTTCAACACAACACCTGACATTTAAATACTTGTTCTTTCCTCAAAAAAAATATATATTTACAGTATATATGTTGCTTCCATTCAGTTATCTTGCCAGCAAGACATAGCAAAGACTTTCTGGGTTTTTCCATAAAACATAATGCATTGCAGCAACAATCATTCACAATATTTGGTTTCTAACCTTAAATGCCCTCCACTTCATCAACATGTTTGCAGCTGTTATTCCATCATTAATCTTATAAAAACTCATTAAGTAGTAACAAGATGTACAGAAGATACATAAGTAGACGGAATACTTTTATGATTTAAAATAATTCCTAAAATGTACAGCACCTCATGGAGTTTCTCTGTAATGACAAAAAACCGATGCGATTTTTTAAAATACTGACAGCTGACTTTACGACGGAAGTCCTGCTCATTTGTCAAAGTGACTAAATAAACGTTGAATAAAAATTTTGAAAGTGACACATTACAGGTACGATAAAAGCCCTTGATCTTCTGCATATAAAGAGTGTGTTCTGCAACGGCAGCCAACCTTGGACCTTTGCACGTACCAGGGCTCACCTTCTAAAAGTTCAAAAAATCCTTTGTAGCATTACCGTTCTCTCAAGATGAACACGGTAAACACCACAATTTCCTTAAAACGCTCAACTCTTTTTTAAAACATTAACATCACAAAAAAAGAGTCATAAAACAAATTGTTTCTAAAAGCAAACTTGTATGGGTTGCATCATACAAAATTCTGTGCGCCAAATGCACGTCGAGCGACTAACTACCAAATCTGTTAAGCCATATTTATGTACAAATATACACAACAGTGTTCACATTTCAAACTTGGTGTGTTTTCCTTTCCATCCTGACAACTTATTTCGGGTGATAACACAAACAGCCCCCCTCTCTCGGGGATCCGAACCCAGAGAATCTGCGCCTTACAGGGATTCCATAAATGCAAACGGGCTCGCGTTCCAAATGAGAAACTAAATGAACACAGCAAAATGAATCAGTCAAAACAACAAAACTAACTTCACTTCATTACAACATAAAACTACCCGCTGTTAAACCAAATAAAGGAAAAGTACAATAAATACAAAGTGGTAACTCCCCCTGTAAATAAGCCGCTGCTAGGTTTGCGTGCCTCTGCTGAAGTTCCACGAAATAAGGACTGGCTCCATTACATCCACACAGACACAGGGAGGAAAGGTAAACTCCACACACACACACACACACACACACACACACACACACACACACACACACACACAAAGGATTTGAGCCCAGGCTGCAACCATCCCAACTTGTGCCGATTCATTGTGCCATCATTCGCCCCGTGAGCTTCACTACTTCAGTGGTTCAATAAAGAGTGGATTCCTGCTGCCCAGCTTCTGCTGCCCAGTGCACCATGTTTCACCCCATTAAGGCCCTTTTCCGCAGCAAACCACTGTAACTGGCTTTTTCGTTCCTTACAAAAGCACGAATTAAGGGATCGATAACCTGCAGACAAGCAATGACAAGCAAAATAGGCCTTCCAACATCAAATTACTTAAGACTCCGTCTCGGTGCGTAACTGAATCAAAGGTTCAAGGTTCAAAGGTTCAAAGGTTTTATTTGTCATGGGTGAACAACACAGCATAGCAGTGTTGTCCCCATGAAAAGTTTCGTTTCCAGGCATCACAGCTCAATCGTGTGTGTAAAGCATGAACGTGTGTTGCGTGATCCTTTATCCCTGGAGCACGCGTCCAAATGCGGCCGCGTGACGATGAAAGAACGGGAAGAACAGGAAAGTTTTCCTTGCTTGCACCACACCCTAAAAATCTATCGCACTCCAAAACAGAGCAAAAGGAACCATTAACAGGGCCTTTACAAGCAGCCCGCAAACACTTAAAAAGAATATTTTGTAGACCTTCTCCAAAAAACAAGGCCCGTTTCCTGGAAAAAAAGGCGGGGGGAATTGCTCACACTAAATATCTCTTTCAATTTCGTGTCAGTGTGAGCACCCTTACAAGGAAGACAGCTGTCACCTTGATCTACGGCCCCTAGCCGGCACAGTAATGTAGGCTAAATTGCCTGAGTCGACAGCAATAATGCAGCCATTGTGGAGGAAATTGGAAATCAATTCTTGTCATCGCCCAACGTAACTCTTTTCATCTCGGCAGCAGTTCATGGGTTGTGCACAGACCACGGGAGCCGTGTTCTCAATCATCCCCCTGCATCTCCATGGCACCAGGGGTGCAGGAAACTCTACGTGATCCCATAAAGAGTTCATATTGTCGCTGGCCACCCATCAAACTGCTAATAGTATGATTACCGGAGGCTCAGGCTGTGAGGAATTAGGGTGGCGATTGCGGCACAGCAAGGGTGGAAGACCGCACCGGGTCCTCTAACACGGAGGAAATAGCACTTCCCACCGATCCATCAACTTAACTTCTCGCACGGCTGCGAAAGGGGCCAGCCTTCGGGACCCAGGAATATTTAACAGCGACTGCTATCAGATTTTGCCGGATAACTGGCAAATTTTCCAAAATGGTTGTCATACAGGTCTCGGGTAATGAACAAATGCCACACAGAAATGCTGCAGACACTGTCGAACTGTTGCCCCAACCCCCTACCCCGCATCTACAGCAAATCGGTGAGTAATGTTCATTACTGCATTGCGGTCCGCCACAGTCCATTTTGCTTTATTTGTTCAAGCGGATTGAAGCAACCGCATGTTTGACTACCACGACGAAGGCTGTTCGGGCCAAGGAAACAGGTTTGAGGCAAGAAGGCCTTCAAAACGTCCGCTGGCTTTGGCAACAACGCTTCATTGGGGGGGTGGCCAATTTTGGAAGTAGCAATGTAGTGATGCACTAACTTATTTGAGCTACAAAAAAACAAAATAGTAAATATACGTGCGTTTCAGCTGTGAACAATAAAAGCAAACATCCTCCAGATTATGAGGCCCGCAATTTGAGGGCTTTTGCAAAAATAAATGCACAGCACAGGAAATGGATTCGCGATTCTGCCTGTCGCCGGGATGGATCGTTTGTCTTCATCCGTCGGTGAAACGCGTTCGACTTTGCCACTGTGCTGAGCACTCATTCCAGCTTTACTCAAGTGGAAAAGTAAAGCAGGGGAAATAAAAGCAAAGAGACAGCAGGACAAGGGTCTTTTAGCCTTAACATATGGAAGAGCACAAGGCCCTGCTGTAGGCTCCCTGAGGATACGCGTTTGCCAAGCAATCCTTCGTCGGTCGCGTCCTGCCAGCAGCTGTGTGTAATACGAAGCGATCGGCCACACATCCTGCTTTCCAGCTCATCTCCATCACCCTGCAAGAGGCCTGCTTTTGCCGGGAATCTGTTATTTATTTAAATCGCGCAATAAATCTCTTGAAATAGAACAAATTTGTCAGGAGCGATGAAGGACAACGGGCTGCAAAAGGTGGGCAAAGGCAGAATCCTTAGCTGTCGGTTTTTGTTTGTTTTCGCTCCAAATTCGTCCGCTTGCAGGACATCTGAAAGAGGGAAGTCGTTCTTCATTCTAACTTGGCCACTTTACAAAGCAACGTGGCGCTTTAAGGGGTCAAACCAGTTTGATTCACGGGAACCAAACAGAGATGTGGAGGGCTAAGCACTAACAGATGCTTTATTGTGTCATACACTGTTTTATGCGACCCATCTACAGTAAAATGACAATCTGATCTGTACAGAAAATTTGCTTATATTCTTGTGTGTTTGTTTCATTGTTGAAAATGTTCGTGCTGTCTTAATTCTGCTTGACAGAAGTCATCGTTGACTTGGGCAACCTGGCCGGGGCCATTTTTCTTTCAGCCTGAGGTCTGCTGGGTTTGGAAAAACAGGACTCGGGAGTTAAGTTTATGATGACTGGGTGCTATGTTCCGTTTTGGTCTTGCAGATGCGGATATGTACCTTGGCAAAGACGTAGATGAGAAACTAGTCGGCCGCAATGACTTGTTACGCCGCACAGCTCACGCTTCAAGCTCTATAAATGTTTTAAAATTAGTGGTACGCACTTTCTTCATGAATAGGACCTCGGAACGGGAAGGTGTGGAACAAGGAAGCGACTGTCCAGAACTGTCTTTGCAGCTTCTGAAAACCGAATCGTGCTGTTAAAAAAGAGATGTTGTTAAACTCCGTGAAGACGGCTGCAAAAAAAGTTTACGGGCTCGGAGATTTAACGGAAAAAGTGCACTGCACTTCGAGCAATGGTGGGGAGGGTTGAGCAACCATAAAAGTCAAATCACACAAATGTACGTATTTTTTGCCAGCTCAGAAGGAACGTGGATGAAGAAACGATTTACGCAAAGTAAGGACAGATCGAATGTCCCTGGGTCACGAGGATAATTTCGAGGAAAACCAATCTGGTCGAATGGATTTGCACATTGCCGGAATACAAAAGGCTCATTGCTGCACAGGGCATCTTTGCGAGTGAAAGGAGATAAAGCTCATTTTCTGGAATCACACAACTTTGGGCTTCTGGAAAAATCTCATCGGAAGGGCTGTCTTTACAGATTACACCTAGAAAGTGGTTTGTTTCCTTCATGCCTGCCATTCCTGCAACAGAACACAGCTGTCTGGCCTTATTCCGAAACTCTTGAGCGGGTTTCACCAGACAAATGTGGTCCGAGGTCGGAAGCCATTAGCACTGCGGAATAACAAGCATTCCTACCCTTTCTAAACAAAATCTGTCATTCAGCTGCAATATTGCCTCCGAGTCCATTGTAATTCATCCAAATAGTGCGGAAAGTGCCATTCCTGCGGTTAATTTATATATATTTTAGCATTTGGCTGAAACCGGCAACATCTCCTCGATGCTAAAAACCTGACAAGGATGCTATTTGTTAAGATGTTATTTGCCTCGAGCTGTATATTTATCAATTGTGTCAACTTTCAGCAGCCATCCCGAAAACACATTTATCTCTCCTCATCCTCGGTTTCACGCACCATCAATTCTGTGTTTTCCTCTCTGTTCCGGATAAACATCAGTCAACACGGCTTCCATCCCCAACCAGATGGACCCTTTTGATCTATTATTTCCTCATTATTAATTTATACATCATCTGATGGCAGGATTTCACGGTTCGGTGCTTTTTGTGTTTAAAGGTTTTTAATTGATTCTGGCAACCGACCTTGCAAACAATCAAACTTCCAGACAAAGTCAGGTTAACCTTGATGGTTCTGATCACTGTCTGCAAACTTTTGTCTACGGCGGGGCGTGAAAGTGAGGAAAGGGTTTTCGTTTCGATCTTTTTCCCACTTGGACACGTTCCCATTTACAGGATGAAGTGTTCGCCTTTCAACGGCACAGTTAGAGTTAAATGCATAGAACATAAAGTAATCTGAAGTGCTTGCGCCTTCTCTCTTTGCACTGTTTCACCTTCACTTTGTGCTGCCTTACACGTTCATCGTAGGACCTTGAACCGACCTGAAAATCGAATACCCATTAGAGGAAGGTGAGCGAATGCGACATGAGCTTATTTGAGCGTTTAGTCTAATTTATTCTGATCCGAAAGAAACCATTTGCACTGTTTTTCAAACCGGTGCTGGTCATCGTTTTGTATGATCAAGCCCAGACCTCTGGAGAAACTCCAGTCCAACCGAACCGCTCTGTGAAAACCACTGAGCTCGCGTTTATGCGAGGCAGAACGTCTGAAAAGTTGCTGCATTGCACCAGCACATCTGGCAGGTGATCAGGGCATCAGGCACGCCCAGCAGCCTTGGACCGCTACTCAGGAGACAGAGAGGTGGAGTGGCTGTCCACATGCTCTCCATCTGCTGGCCCTGTATTCCCAGCGAGAGAGCACAGCAGCATCTGCCACTTTTTCGAGAACGTCTGACAGTGGACGGGCTTTCATCTGTATAGCTTTGATGAACTACAACCTAAAGCCTCTTGGTTTTGCTCGCCCGCTGAGGGACGGACACATTTCCGCTAAGTCGGGAAACAGGGGATGAGGAACCGACTGGTCAATTTTACAAGGAGGCCTACTGACCTGCGGTGAACGCCGTCTTAACAAAAGCACCAGCTGGCTTCTTCAGAAAACATTCAGCTCATTTCCTTACATCGCACTTGGCCTGGAGGGGCCTGCTCAAGGGAGTGCAGTGTGTTTTTCTATAAATTTATTTCAGAAATATATCAGAAGCTGCACTCAATTTGTACACAAAGATATTAATTTCAATCTTCATGCATGCAGCAATTTTGGACGAATTAATCTATTGCAGTAGTATGTGTGTGTGTATGTATATATGTATACACACACATATATATATATATATATATATAGTCTCCTTTAAATCAAATAAAGAACCTTAAAAGCCATTTTAGCAACAAACCTTTTGCAGTCATGGTCAAATGCATTGCAACACACACACACACACACACACACACACACACAGTTTCTGCAGTGTGCCTACACAAATGCGAAGCCAAAAGTGCCTTCCAGAACCACTTGAAAAATCTAACTTGTGAAGTCCGTGACAAAGCTGTAATTTTACGCTGCCCTGGCTTCTGTGGAAAGAAGTGAAGAGCGGCGAAGGGGCAGATTAACAGGGTTTAGAATAAAGGTATACACACCCCTTGGGAAGAGCCATCCATTGCATTAAGGGCAAATTCTGACAAGCTGGGTGTTCAGCCACAGCGTAATGGCACGCCACCCACCTGAAGAAGTTCTGGTGGATGTGCTCATGTGCTATCTAGTGAGAGAAAGGCCTCTTAGGCAGTCCAGCCCTGGATGCCTGTCAATGTTGTAAAGTTCTCCAAATGTGTGAAACTCCTACCCTCCCTGCTGCAGGCACTACAGAGAGCAAGATACAACCAGCTAGTCTGCACACACGGTTCTTGAAAAGTGAACATACAGTTTTGCTCCTCCACCCCAAAACTCACCCAAATTTTACCAAAATGTGAAAAATCTATGCTACACTCACCAGAAGAAATAGCTAAAGTTGAATCTCTTTCGCTGTTTGGGGTCCCTGAATGTAAACATTGCAGAGATGAAGGTTGTGAAACATTGCAAGACGGCTGACTCGAGCATCGATTTCCAACATTTTTACAGGACGTGGCTCCACCGGGGGGCCCGGTGGGCCAAGCCCACCTAACCACATCGTTGGCCCATCCCAAGCCAATGAGCCAGTCACAGAACTGCTGTGGCGTTTGCACCAGGGTCACTCTAATTTCCCATGTAGACATTTCTTAAAAAATGGGAAAAAAAAGTTGAACTAAAATATTTTTCTTATATTCTCACTTTTATCTAAAGATCATTACTGTCCATTTTGCTGTTACATCACAACCCTTCATACATGCCCTTCAAAGTGAATCTTGCAACTTAAACATGTTTGTCTTCTCCAGCTCCTTGTATTCATTTTTTTTTATCCTTTTGCCGCTACGAGATGCAACCACCCTAGTCTGAAGAGGCTGTCAGCATGATGCCATAAAGTCTGTAGTAGGAAATGAAGTCATCCTTGCTGTTCTTCTGAGGGTTTCTAAAGATGAAAGTGCCTCAGATGACCTGGAAATGAAGCTTCAGCTATTGTTTGTCTAAAGTAACACCGTTTTTTTTCATTTTCTTGGCATCTTGAAGCTGACAAAGGCCATGTTTCAGTCTCACCATGTTAATCTGTGGAGTACAACTGCCGTAGCACAGGCACCTTCTGAACGCGCTGAAAAATCTAAGTTAGGACGACGCGCCACTGACACATCAACTGATAAGCCTTCTCCGAAATGCCAAAGGGCCGTGCTGACTCAGTATTTTTGTCAGCTCTAGGGCAAGGATGGTCTGAACATCTCACATCATCAGATGTTCACAGGTGATAAATGTTGAACATTTTGAACTTTATCAGAGATGGGGGGCAGAGTTTCAGACAAGGATCTGCCAGAAGTGTGAGCCTTCTCATGCTTGCTACCAAAATCAAACATATTTCTTGATACCAAATTGCTTGAGCCTCTGTGTAGTGCTGCTGGTCAAAAATGAGCTAGACAGAGAGAACTTTGTTGCCAAACCAATGCTGCTGTGAAATCTCCCAGCCAATGTCAACTCTTCTATCATTTGCAAAATTGTGCAAGAATATAAAAATCCATTTGCAGGTCTTCATACAATTTACGCTGTATGGTCAAAAGTGCGTGCACACCCCTTCAAAAGACTGAGCTGAGCTGTTTTGGCCGTACCCACACAGCATACAAACACATTCTAGGCAACTGTGTGCTTCCAGCTTTGTAGCCACAGTTTGGGGAAGAAGCTCCTTTCCTACTCCAGCAAGACTGTGCCCTCCCCATGCATAAAGGGAGCTCCATAAACACACGGTTTGCCCAGGATGGTGCGGAGGAGCTTGAGTGGCTGCACAGAGCCCTGACCTCAACCCCACTGAACTCCTTTGGCAAAGGATGTTCAACAAGTGCAAATGGGAGTAATGCTCAGGTGTCCACACACTTTTGACCATAGAGTGTATGGCACTGCTACAGTCTTGGAGGCTACAGCTTCGTGTTGGAACTCAATCTCTGAGACCATTTTGTTGCTCTGTGCTAAAGTTATAAAAATGTTCTGCTAACTACTTACCACACAGATGAGTACAATGAAGACCATCTGAATATTTTCAGACCTTTTTACATAATCTGGCCAGACTGAAATTGTGAAATATGTGCTATCAAGAATAGTTCACTATAAACTACACAAATGCCACCTGAAATTTGAAATCTTATACATTTAACTTCATCAACATTAAGTCTTTATTTAATGTCATACCAAGATATAATTTAACATATTTACCCAACAACCCCCCCCCCAAGCCTCTCCAAAGACTGCTTTGGACCAACCCGCACCATATGGCTGGAGTGGCACCAGCTTTTCACTTTTTTGTCTCTGCGGTAGAAGAGCAGGATGAGGTGGATTCAGAGCTGCTTTGGTTCAGGACAGATTGAAACATGATGAAAAAAATAAAATAAAACAAAACAACTGAATGTCCTGATCATGCCACAGTTTTGAGGGATCGTGAAATGTCAGCCACAGTTTGCAACGATTTTGAAATGTCAGCTTCTTGTAAGCAATTCAAATGACCTAAGTGACAATTACGGCCTTTCCCGTGTTTCCAGCATGGTCCCTCGCTTCAAAGCTGACGGCATGGCTGAGCGTTTTAATACGTGAGCGGGACGCGAGTGTTTCCGTGCGCACAAAAAATGCAAAGCTAAGAGATTAATAACAGTTCGCCGAACGGTCCGAGCATTTCTTCTTCCTTTTCTAGCCCAGTCTATAATTTGGAAAATCGCTCATGTGCTTGTGACTCGGCTTGAGGGGGGGAAAGGATCGCATTATCACTCACAGACCCAGAATCAACTGTCAGTAATGGCGGTGGTTCGAGGAGAACGTACGACTGTTACACACCCTCTGGAATAACATTAGATGAGCTCTGTCTTCTCCATATCTTTCCTTCTGAATTATGATTGAACTTCTCCTAGAGAATAATGCAAAGCAAGGAGGACTGCACTCAGCTGCAATAAATTTCCTCTAGAAAAAGACCATTTGCCATTTATTAGAGCACTTAAGAATGACATTACGTCTTATTGCCTTAAGCGCTCGCGATAGTTCCTACATACTGTAAATTTCAAACTATTGAATTAGCACTTCTTTTGAAGATGCTGATGTTCGCATCTTTTCTCTTTTATGGTCTCGGATGGAATCTGGCTGAACGCAATCGGTCAGTGAGAAAATGAACCGGAGTGGAACAGAGTGCCACAATATTTTCTGAAATGTGCTCCAGAGACTTAAAATTATGATTGCTGAAAAACCAAGTGAAGTTGGAATGTCGCACTACCGCAAGTTGGGAAGCCCTATTGGGTCGTGTCTGGCTCCTAGGAGACCGTTGCCTTCCTCCAGCAATTTTTTCTCCTTAGATGGGTGCAAACACAGAGGAAATCATGCTAACCCCACACACACACCCCTGAGCTGGACTTGAATCCCACATCAGGCCAGCAGCTCAGGAGCTGTGAGGCACCAGCTTACCCCCACTGCACCTTAGCGTCCCCCTTACACTACTGTAAACCACTCTTACAGGCCCAAAAATTTCATAATACTGTAAGAACTGAGCACCTGAAAGCTAACAAATGTAGCAATTGTGTTTTTTTGTAAAGATGACATTTCTGATACTTCTATGAACATTTTGGAGACAGATGCCATATTTTTACACAACTGAATTTGTAATAATAATAATAATAATAATAATAATAATAAAATAAGAGAAGGGAAAGTCATACTCCAGAATTAAGCGCCAACTATCAGGCTCAACTTAAATTTCATAATGATGATTCCAACTTGAGCGGTTTCAATAACAACAGCTGCTGAAATAGCAACAGTATTAATAGTAATATGAATACCAATTGACAGAGGCGTTCACTATTTTCTGGAATGTGCTGCAGCTCCCTTGCTTTTCAAACAGGAAGGTGAAAAATATTTTGTTCCCCTCTGGCTTCTGCACAGACGGTGGTTCCGCGAGCAAAGCTGCAGGCCACCTCAAGCTGGCGAGTCTATCGTTTAGCATTTTATAGGGCAGCATCCCACTTCAAGGCAGCCTCTTGGCTTTACTGCAGAGGAAGCAATCTGCTAGCCTCACACCCTCAGCAGAAAGTAGATAAGACCCCCCCAGCGTCAGACGAAGCCGCCTCATGTCCGCCAGAAAACAGCTGCCCTAACTGATTTTTCATTCACAGCGTGGGCGTCTTCAGAAGTGCCATTATAGTAAGACGTTGTTCTGCTGCACGATCTCATATCTCTCGAGGGAGGGATTGTAGGGCAATAAACAGAGTGAAAAGTTTTCTTGCTGTTGGTCTAGAAGTTCTGATGATCATAGCAAGAGGCTTAGCCGCTGTATGCTAATTGATTTCTCAACATAACAAACCTTTATTCGCTTATGACTATATATTAAAAAACATTCTACAAATTTTGTAAGAGAGCAAAGTTTTCCAAATTTTTTTGAAAGCATTTCAAGCATACCTTCTTCCTCCATCTCGTTCATATATCCTTTTTCAAGGTTCCAGCAGTCCAGAATCACTGGAACCAGTGCAGTTAGGGTATGCCAGTCCAATGTGGGGCAGCCATACACACTGTGGACAAATTTTGAGTCAACAGGTAACCTGAAACAAATCTCTGGACTGCAGAGAACAATGGGCAAGCATTTTGAGGTCAGGTCAGACGGTAGAAAAGGAAAGCTAAAAATTAATAACAAAACATCACCAAACTTTATTTGCGTCTACAGTGTGTGGTGTTGCATGAGTATCATATAATTTCTTATTCATTTGAACATTTTCATTTGTGTTTTTCCATCCAGCACTCACCTCCCCACCCCTACCTCAGTCACCATTAGCCTCTTACCAGTTCAGCTCTTTACCTAACTTATCTCCCAACGTATCCCCAAATCCTCCTTCTTTCCAGTTTGGCTCTTCACTCCAAGCATCCACTGGCACCTCCCCCTCCGCTGATCTCCCTCTATGCAGTCTGATGAATAAATGTGAATTATATGTTATATTACATAACTCTTAATCTTCCGTTAGGGCAAAGGCAGATGTCACACACAAAAGAATGGGCTGAATTTTGCTCGGGATGCTGCTAGCGCTTACTTTTTTTTTGTCTTTTTCCTTTCATCTTTTTCTACAAGTTTATCCCAGCAATGGAAAGGTCATACTTTCTTTTCCATGTAGGTGTCACAAAAACAAGAAGTACGCTCACCATCATTATCTGCTTGTTGAAGTGGGTTGAAGTTTACCCCCCAAGCACAGGGCACGAGGAATGTTCGCACGCACCTTAAACGGAGCAGCAGTCCCTCTCACGGAAATGAATACAGCCCTCCCCAGGCAGCAGAGGGGCTTCACGCGTCACCCCGGCTTCGTCCGATTTTACCAAACACATTTAACATCTGATAATTTGGTTTACCTGCGATCCGATTCCTTGCGGTGGATTCAAGTCAGCCTGGCACCACATAAGCAGAGGAACGAACAGAAGCCAAACCACGAGAAACGCGAACAGTAGGGAGAGCTATGATTCGGGTGACCGCAACCCCTCCAACCTTTCCAGCGACCAAACATTTGGAAGTCTACACGGCAGAGGTCGTGGAAAGACAAAACACCTTATGAGATTTAGTCACCCCCGTGCACCCTCCATAAAATGCTAATGCGCCCGCTATCTAATTCGGTGTCACTCACTGAGAATTATCAGGCATCAGCATCTTTAGCGATGAAGTCAATCTGCTGTTGAAGCCTGCGGCAACAAACACTATATTACAATTGCTGATGCTAATCATAATCCGTAATAGCTTTTTAAATCACAACGTTAATGACAAGATCTTGACGTAAAGTATTGTAATTATTCTAATAAGGACATCTTTCCAGAATCAGAACCCATATGTTGGGAGGGGAGGGGTTGGGAACAAGTGGAAAATTTTCAACCGCAACTGTTGTTTCGGGTCCTCTTGTTCGGAGAGCGTTGGCTCTCGGTGCCGTCTGCTGGAGCGACGCGATTCGAAAGGAGTAACTGAAGGAGACACGAGGTGATGAGGGGAAAAAGGGGCCGCGATGTTCTCCGATGACCTGTGGAGGACCGCGCGGAGAATATGGGTCCCCCTTTCTAAAGGTACTGGTTTTTGCGAGAGCCATGGAGTCCACGGTGATGGAGGTCACACTAAAGGGCTGTAAATACTGCTCGATCACTTCTGAGCCGCTCACGTGTCAGAACGTCTGCTGAGCGTCGGTACGGCTTGTAGGAAGGGTGATTCCAGCAGCTTCTCTGCTCGGCAAGGCTTGCCGGACAGCCTTGCGGGCTTAACTTTTACCGCCCGGTAAAGTGGATGCGAAGTTTGGGCGCTACGGGGAATCTTTGGCGGAAGTGTAGAAGGCAGAGCAAACTGCCCAAGTCAGCGCACGTCTGCATCTCCTGCCTGTTTGTTTCCTGCTTTGTTTCGCCGTCCCATGACAGCTACTCTGCCAGGCATCCGTTCCAAAACAAGACCAACCCCACATCAACCACACACACGTTCAGTACTGGCTCTGGTCCCCGAGATTCACAGTAAACACACAATTCACCGCACTGCATTTTAAATCCAGGCTGGAACATCTGAGACAGAATTCTTTTTCTCACCCAACTATACTAACGCAGGATGTTCCCCAAAGAAAAATCCTCTCCATCTCTTCAAGGTGTTCACAAAACTTTTTCCACATACTTTCTGCGTTTAAGGGGATGCAGGTGAAAACAGGGCTGCGAGCTTGCATTTTTCAATTTCAGGGGAAGCTCATTCCTTTATATCCTTGATTTTCAGGCACAAACAACAGTTACATGATGCTGGTTTTGGAGGTCAACTAGCAGTCTCTGACACTCCTACATCTTGTGCGCTTGCTGCTTCTTCATCTGGAAAACAGCACAACCACTCCCCCCAAGTCTCCATCATATTGAGAAGCTTAGCCTCCGCTTTTGTCTTGTTCAACCACAGCATGCTGCCTGGCAAAAATTACTACTTCAAATCATGCAAGGCTCAACCCCGGTCCAGTGAGTCCAAGTCCCTCGCTCCCCCAACTCCTCTTGCCCCTGTGTTACTCCCTGGCTTAGAGGCCCCAAGGGTCTTATTATCCTTCTCAAAGTCCAGACTCTCCAAGCACTTGAGGACTTTGTAAAGGCAGCATGGCCTGTAAAGGTTCGGCGGAATACATTAGCATAGCAACGAAGCAGCACCCAAAAATGTACATGAAGCACAGGAATGGCATGTTTTTTTTCCCTTCTTTTTCCTTTCTGTTTCTCTTTTAAAATGGATTTTTTTGGAGTGAAATGTAAATCCAAATGAGCTGCCGGGCCTGATGAAGTTTTGCCTAGAACGACTGGGAGAGAAATGCAAGGGCCTTGCTGAGAATGATTTTCGGAGACACAGCTCGGGACTGGAAGTTGTTTTAAAATAAAAGCTCATACCCAAAAGAAGAATTACAGTAGACGGGCAGTGACTCTGGGTTACGGTGACGTATGTTTTCCAAGTTCTCCTTTATGTCACTCGGAATGTCCCGGAGGTTAGAAGTATGAGGGTCTGTTTGAAAAGGACGACCTCAGCAATAATTCTGCACATAAAACCGGCATAGTAGACGCAGGGGCATCGGCATTACAATTTAATATGAGGGCTGGAGAAAATCTGGGCGAGAAGCATTAAACCCTGTACCTATGCCTACCGGTCAAGTTCAGTCCAGCACAAACAAAGGCTGTAAATCACTGCTAACCTCTATGCTAATGTCCTAATGTCCGTGTCCTGCCGCCTCCATTGTGTAACCTGCTCGGGGCACTGCTTCTGCTTCCTCCGGGTTGCCTCCTGTTGTGGATCTCCAGCTTTCACTGTTTGCTGTTCTGCTCCCTTTTGCCTCTACCCTTTCAGATCATTCATCCTTCTTTCCTCCATGAGCTCTGCTACAGTTTCACCATCATGGATTTAATTGTGTTTTATTTCTTCAGGACTGCAGTATTGGTATCTTCCAGAAGACTGGAAGACCTGGCAGAGGAGGAAACCTATGCTCGTCGAGCTGTTCAGACATTCCACAGCTACGCTTGGCTTTGCAGTCGTCTTAAACCCAGCATTGCTCGTGCGCTGGTACATTTTGTGAGCATCCTTAAAGCTCAACTATTCTTCCTATGCAGACCCTTGTGACTCTTTTTCCCATCTGCTCTTTGCATGTTTCCTGGCACCAAATGTGCACCATCATCAGGTCACTTACTCTATTCTTCTTTTGGGGGTCTTTCCGTTTATCCTTATTCTAATTCAGCTGCTCAACATTCATATTTTATTTAACAAAGCTATTCAGCCCAAGTGCTTATCTATTGCAAATGCAGTTGCTTGCTCTATTGAGGTAAATGGCACGACTATTAGTGTCTGCTGTGCATCAGTCTAATGCACTTCTCCACCCAGGCAGGTCAGGTTCACGGAATGACCAAGCTGGTAGTGAGAGAGGATGAATTTGCCGGTGTTTTTATTGTTCTTTACCATAATAAGGAACCACAAAACCATGACCAAAGCTTTCGGTGAAACGGGGCAAACTTTGTGTCGAAAGTCAGCAACCCCGACAAGAACTTCATCGGCACACATGCGGCAAAGCCAAGAAGCGGCCTTAACATTTGAGAACCAAATAAACAAATTCCACATCGTATTTCCATTCCCAGTTGTTTCTGTAAGCTGAGGACGGGGTTTTGACGGGGAGAGCAACAAGGAGATGCGATTCATAAATAAAAAAATACGCTTTTATTGCTCGCAGCTTTGACAACATGGCGAAAGGCCTCTGGTTTAGCTGCCGTTGCTAATAGGGCTCCCAGTGCGCCTCATTTCCTCCCAGTTTGTGTCATTCCCGGTCATTTCACCTATTCACACCCTTAAAACAGTGGGACCGCTTTTAAACCCCGCTAACCGGCAAACTACAATACGCTCCCACTCGGCACACGGAAACAATGCGTTTCATCTCTCTTCGTATTTCGGCGCTCGGATTTCGTTTTCGGGAATGAATCGCGTCTTTAAAGGAACAAAATGTCAATACCGCACTGACACGCTGCCAGTTAATTCCCAGACTATTAATTTCCAGCGCTCTTTCTCAGACCGAGGGGGTTTCAATTAAAAGTTTGGAAGATGTTGTAAAAGCTTTAATGGTAACGCTCCAGATCCCCTTGTCTCGCGGTGAGGGATACGCGTGGACCGTCTGAATGAACGGCTTCACTATGTTAATTCCCAGAGCCCCCGCCCATTTGAAATAATGAGAAAAATACATCTTTTCCTAATTGCTGCCTCCCGTTCCCCTTTGAGTTTGAGGTATTGCTTTACGTCGGCTGCACAGCCGGGCTAGAGGGGGATCCTGATATAGAGGCCTCCTACGCTTCCCACTTCGCTTGCATTGTGCTTGGAGAAGGGCTCAAAGCACCGCTGCGAGGTATCTAGGCCGGGCAACGTGCCATGGGGGGTTGACAAGTATTTCCCCGACAGACAGCCCATAATTACCAGCGCCCAAAACACCAATGGGCTGTTTGCCCTTGACAAAACAGAGGATCCTGGAAGAGGATCGAAAAAATCTTGCTGACTGCTAACATTTTGTGTGGTACCTCCGTGCATGTTGTTTTGATGCTAACTACTAAACACCGCCAAATGACATTCCCAGTGCTGTTGAAAGGCAGGGGCTGCAACAAAAAAAATAAAAAATAAAAAATTCACACGTTGCCACTTACTTTTGGCTGATAAACTCGGAAACGACACATTTTGGTTAAAATGCCGAAAAAGGCTGGTGACCCATCCACGGGTAGCTTTGTAGCCCAATGCCCGGCGACAACGAAAACAGACGGATAGAAACGTCTCACGGAGCTGAAGTCTGAAATAAAAGACTACTTCATTTCCTTTTTTGTATGCTGACTGAATGTGCCGCACCAAAATGCTGACAAATTCTTTCGCGAGGCCCCATTTTTTGAGTGCCGTGTAAACCGCAGATCCCGCTCTGATACCGCAGACCTCCTCCTCGGTAACAAGGACGTGCGCAGATGTTTCCGCTTAATTGAAAGAAGCCTTTCGACCAGATAAATAACCAAAACATACGTCTTTCGGCAGGGAAAAAAATCCAGTTAAACTATACCAAAAACCCCGGGGATCTTCTTCCTTCCACTGCCTCTGACGGCAGAGCAAAAATAAAGATCTGTGTCAAAGGTGCTTATTCATGCCCAAACCTTGGGTGAAAGCAAAACAGTTATGTGATCTCCTCCTCACTTGCCTGCGGCGCCCTCCATAGTTAAAGCTCCGCACGGCCTATTTATGTGGAGGAGACGGGATTTGTTCGGCTTAGCGCTGCGCTCGTAACGCATTGGGGGGAATGGGGGGTAAGGCAGGCTTTACAGAAAAATCAGCAAGTCATGTGAATCCCTTTTGAGTTATGATTCAGTCGCGCTCATAAAGAGCTCACCAAACCTGACCAGCAGATCTACTGCTCAAAGCTAGGGTGCACCTACTGAAAGCAAATTTCAGCGTGATACCACTCGATACATCTTCTCAGCCTTCTGCAGCACTTTCTAGAGATGTGCAACCGTCTTTACTTTGACTCTTCTATCCAGTTTGTCCCATATAACTACTGCACAGGCCACCCTGGGTTACTCACCCTTCTGGAGGGCCATGTACAGCAGTACCACTTGACTGTGCTGTCAGGGAGTTGCGGTTGCTTGGTTGGCACTTTTGAAGCTCCGCGTCTTGAACGGAAAGGGATGGACCTTTAGATATGGTTGCTGCAGGTTAGATCTGCTGAATGCAAAAGGAATGGAGTGTGGAACTGCAGTGAGTTCACAGGATAACAGTTTTGCAGGGATCCTACGACATTCCTAGCTCCTTCTGAGCATGAAGTAACATCTCGATGCATTGCAAATCCACACACGCCCATAAGCAAATCGGTTTTATGAAGGAATATGAATAAATAATGATCAGGTTGTTTCAGAATTTATGGAATCTGTAAACACTCAAGACACTGCGAATGCAGTAAGGTTCAGCACCAAACAAGGTTGCGAAAGGAGACTCCTCAACATGTAGCTACACGCAAGCCTTCACTCACGGTGCAAGAGCGCCTCCCTGTGTTTCACAGTAGTACAACAGCTCCTCCTTTGTACAGATCTGTAGGTACACTGAGCGCAAGCATGCAGGTTCATTTTTGGCTGCAACGATTCAGCACCTTTTAAAGTGAAGATGGTTTATAATACAGTAAGAAAACCCATAGATGGTTTTGGGATATAGGCTGCGTGTAGCTGTTTGCCCTGTTGGAGTTTTAAGGTCACAGAGCTCAAACTCTTGCAGCAACCACCTTTTAGTGGCTTTTGGAGCTTTCATGTACAATAGTGTTACTGGAAGCACAAGCAGGCACTCATGCAATGGGCGCTGACAATTATTCAGTTGAATTTGCAGGTCATGTTGTTATGTTGTCAGGGACAAGGATAGAGGTCAGTAGAAGGGGAAGGCTTGCTAGACTTGGGGGGGGCGGTGAGGGCTGGGAAGAGGTTGAAGGGGAAGAGAGGGAGGCGAGGCTAGAGGCTAAAGAGGGCCAGCTTTTCATCAAACCAGGAGCAAAGGACTCGCTGAAGGTCTGCTACAGTCTAGTGCAAGATGGCGGGGGTGGCTGGCCAGGGGAATTTAGGGAAGGAAATGCTGCAGAGGTGTGCTGATGGGGACATTTGCCCAGGGCAGTACTGGGCCCTCGAGATCCACATGCCACAGAGGCAGGACTTCAAGTGTCGGGGTCTCTGTAAGAGTGCCAAAGGGCGTTGCATATGATGACCAAAAAGGTTAGTTTAGGCGTCAGCCTACAGAATTTTCTTCCATTTGGTTTGAGAGTCTCCAATATGTCTTCTAGCAAACTCTAGCCAAAACATCATGCGAGATGTTCTCAACAGCACTCTCCCATAAAGCTGCGACTGGTGAAGCACCCGGGCAACAGCTGTCTGCAGTCTTTCCCATCTCAGCTATGAAAGCTTATAAATGCTTCAGAGTTGTCACAGGTCTCTTGATGGACTCCTTCACTAGCGGCCTCCTCGCACTGTCACTCGGATTTTGAGGATATCCTGCTCTAGGCATATTTAGAGCTGTGCTATACTCTTTCCACTTTTAAAGGCTGGAATTTTTCACATATGCATCTCCCGACAGGTACTTTTCAATAACCTTGTCACAGAGTTGTCTGGAGCATTCCTTTGTCTTTATGCTCTGGTTTTTTGTCAAGAACCTGACTCACCAGCAGTTGGACCTTCTGGAACCATGTGGATTTATGCTAAAGTAACTTGAAACACGTTAACTGCACACAGGTGACCTCCATTTAACTGCTTATGTGACATCACAAAGCAGCTGGCTGCACCAGTGATGACTTAGGTCATTCGTCATAGTAAAGGAGGTGAATACTTGGGAAATCAATAATTTTGTGTCCAATAATTGCAACAAATTTTGCGACAGATTAATTTTTTTGCAGACATTTATTCTCACATTGAAATTTAAGAGTTTGTCCCTGACGATCAGTGTCAAACGGCTGATCCACAATGATTCAATGGTGTAAAACACTGGGGGTGAATACTTTTAATAGGCACTGTATCAGATGATTCCCTAAACGCCTCATCTTCCAGGTCTCACATGGTTTTTCTTTATCATTAACAGACGTGATCTACCAGCACAGGAAAGAAAGACACAAGCAGAACCAACTCAACTCAAAGCTCAGTTCTTCTTGCATAACAATCTAAAATATTTTAATACTAGAATACTTTATTGACACTAAAGAAGTGGGGCTATATTTCTGCCTGGAGTTATATGGTGTGCATCCATATAAACACCAGGAGAGTGTTAAAAATAACTCTGATGCAGCTGGTTTGGCACTGATGCATTTGTGATGTGAACAAGTGAATAAATAAATAATAGATGGGATGGTAGGTGACAATAGTGATGGTACAATGGGGGGTGGTCAGTGGTGGTTGTAGTACTCATTTCGTGTATCCAGATATGTTCATTTTGGGGGGGGGGGGGGCTTTGTTGCTTGAGAAGTTTTCATTCATTCTGCAAAAAAGGTGTCAAATTTTAAAGTGCGTTTTCACAAATCAGACAGAAGATGGCACTACAGCACTGGCAGAAGCACCACTTGTGAGTCGGGTGCTCCTCACATTGATATCCAGGTGAGTCACACTGAGAGACTGGAGCAGAGCATATTGGGTGCACAGGTGGAACAGAAGCTGAATGGTAAACATCTCTAGAGAGGAAATCGCACCTCATTTGTGCCTGTTTTTATCATATGGTGAAGGCAAGACCTTTAAAATAAAACACGGTTAAGTAAATGACCAGGAGAGAGAGATGGAGCGAGTATACGTATGTCTATACAGGCAGCAGTTTCTCCAGCTCTTGCTGGACCGGGACCTTGGGAATGAAGTCCTGGCAGATGGGAATTGAGGATATTCAGATAAATGTCATATGAGAGCACCAGTAACAAGAACAAGTTCCACCAAACTGAACGAAGGGGTTGCAAAGAGAGAGATGTGCAAAGACAAGTAAAATTCCCTAGGCCCCATGCCTGTTTCACAGCTGTTTCTCTACACGAGGAAACAACAGAAAGGGGTGCTTTGCTACAGAAGATCCACATCAATCCACTATCACGAGCCGGTAAGACTGGAGAACATACAGTGGATTCAGAAAGACCACCAGAGGCCTAACCACTCTGTTTATATGCCATTTTTTGGCACAGTTACGTAAATGCTGAAAGCTTTAACTGCAGCTAACATTTGCTGAGGGAGTCGCATACTTGACGTCCTTGGTCCTTTTTTCTTTCAGTAGGAGGGAAGTTCCAAAAAATCATAGTAAGACCACAGTTACAAATTGATAAAACAGCTAGGATTGGTGTTTAGTTACGTGTAAATGGCCTTTAACAGTTTGAGTCATCTGCTGCCTGCATTATTGAAACACTTTGGCTTCAAGTTACTTGGGATAAAAATGAAAAGAAACACACCCAGGTTCCACACCATTGCCATTCTGACCAGGATAAAGCAGTTAAGGATACAGAGTAGCTGGATTAAACTGCGCTGTATGATTCAGCCACTATGTTTTGTGTGTTGTTCTTGAGATACACAAAAAAATGCACTGCAGCTCAGTGAGTTCAAATAACCCTTGAAAGCTTTAAATACATCAATCCTTTAAAACCTTATTTCCTAACATACACGTAGACAAAAAATACCAAAATTATTAATAGATAAAAATATTAACACTCTGAAATATATTTAAAAAATAATTTTTATAAAGTTAAATAAAAATTGTAGCTAGTTTCTGTCTGATTAATAGAACATTTTTTTATACTGGCAAATAAAACATAGGTGCGCTGTATCAATTCTATTTCCTGTTTGCATGAGAAAGAAATCCCATCTCCACAGCTAGTTCCAAAATCCCAGGGATGGCATTGAGCTGATCAAAGACCGCTTTTGGAAAGACATCCCAGTCCACACTTGTTCTCTGCTTCTTACAGAAGGAGGCCCCAGTACCTTCAACCTCTATTTGTCTACACTGTCTCTTCATCCCCTGCTTGCTGTGGCTATGGCATGTCATACGCAAATGTGACATTTCCAAAGCAGACACATCCGTTTCTACCGGGGGGGAAAACCAAGCTGCAAACACATGCAATAAGGATGGCACAAGATACAAAGATAGAGACATATCCGTTGGGGGAAAAAATGCTACTTCTTATACAAAAAATAAGCTTTTAAACATTTCAGAAGTTTAACTTTTACACCCAAAAATTATGTAAATGTTAGCAGCAACCCTGATGGGAGACAAGACCAAGGTTGTGACATACATAAGGGAAAAGGTGTTGGAGTCCAAGTTGCCCTCAAACTTTTGGCAGAAAGACCAGGATTGTAAGGTGTAGGAAGTTGAGCTGGTGATGGAAAAAACATAAAGATAAGAGACGTATCTGATGAAGAACACTTGAGCTCATGTTAAGAAAAAAATATTTCAGCACATTTAAACAGCTTACATTTTTACTGTAGTATTATTTACCATAAGTAATGTACTATAGATGCAATGGTGATGGAAGACAAGACCACAGACTTAGACTTACATAACGGAGCCAGAGCAGGGATCCAGATATTTGGAGACATTTACAGAGGTGACAGGACCACTTATGACATCAGGGGGCTTTTCACTGAAAAATAAAATAAAATCTCATTTATTTTTGGCAACCTTAAAAACAAAATCAACCTTTCGGGATCTTCAAATAGTGGTGAAGTGTAAGAATCTAATTATCTGTGTCAGTTACAATCGTAAATGACCACAAAACCAAGCTGGAGACTCACCGAATGGAACTGGACCCAAAGTCTGAGTTGCGATCCAACCCTCTGCTGGAGGATCAGGAATCCAGACTTCCAGCATTTGTGCTGGTAATGGACCAAGATATGAAAGGGAAACACAGGCCCTATTTACTAACAGAGTTTAGGGGTTAACCTTAGGGCAACTTTAAGGAATGATAAAAAAAATGTGTAACAGCAACCTTCACCAAAAACTTAAATAACTACAGCAAAATTTTTTATTAGTTTTTCCCTGTTAATTTGCCAACTTTGCATCTTGCCAGATGCTGTGGCAGAACAGATTTTCCACCACAGTATTCCCTCAGAAATGCAGCCAACCTCACCTCTCACCCTTGTGTGCTATTCCACCCTGTTATGCTGCCAACAAGGTTTATGGGGAGAAAAAAACATTTCGTGATCTTTAAATTGCAACTAGCCAACCCATTTTTTCCCTAAGGGTTGGTTGATTTGTTTGAAAAGGCTCGCAATCCCGGTAAACCTGCACATTGCTGGACCTTTACTGAAAACCCGTGTTTTCAAAAATATCCGCATCCGTGTGGACGAGGCCAAAATGCCCGCACGGCGACAACGTTTTAAATTTCACTTTCATTATTTGTAGGAAAGAAGGGGCATCGCCGTCCAAAGTGGGACACTTAAAATATTAAGTGCGCAAAGTAAAAGCCAAACGCCTCGAGCAGCCTGTCTGTCTTTTAATATTCAACATGTACGGCCATGGTAACGCAATTCGCCAAAATGTTGCTAACTTTTTATATATATCGGTGTTTTCTAACATTACTTAGTAAAGCACACGTTAATTCCTTACAAAGTCAAAGCGCGCTTGTCGAGGATTTTGTTTTTGCGTTTGTCCTTTTTTGTAACCGCTTTACCTGTTTTCTCTCATTTTGGGAATCCTTTTTCCATTCAAATTCGAACTGAAAATGTTCGATGAACTCCCCCCCCCCAGCAGCCAACTGGCAAACACGTTTATTTTTACAGTCTTACCAACAAAAAAAAGGCCCAGATGGCACAGTAGGGTTCAGCATATGAACATGTGAACGCATCGCAAGGGTGACAGCAGGATGGGGGGGGGGGACGAACCGTCGACCGCCCAACTTCGAACTTAAAAGTCCCGGTGCATTCAGTTGCTAAGAGACGCGTTGACATCATCGCTTCCCTCCTACTGACAGCCTGGGATGTGGAAACGATGCAACGTTTGATCCAACAGCGGTGGGCAGTTAGTTTACTGCTACTCTGTCACATCTTAGACAGGTACATTTTGAGGAGGTGGAAGTTTAAGAAAAATCCACGACTACTTTTTAAAGTAGTACTTGTTCATTTATTCAACTTTTAGTAAAAAAAAAAAATAAATATATATATATATATATAGCTACTTTAGGACAGATGTGATTCAGAACGGTCGTCCCATGAACCTTTTTATATGATTTTTTAGCCCCTTCGTTTTCTTTTCCACTGATCCTTACCTTGTTTTTCTACCCTTTTATTTATATCTGTCTGTTTACCAACTACTAGTAACCCCGCATCCAGTTGCTCCTATTTTATTTAAAAATGTCTCACAATTCAATCTGTGGGAGGCCACTTTAAGTGGGCAGTGTTTATTATTTGACTGTTGGATTTATTTAGCGTTCTTGTTCCCTTTTGGCTGGTTAGTGTGAGAGTCATTTCCCACCTTTTGCGTTTGTGCCATTTTGTTCTCCGTCGCTGAATTTTTTGGCCATCGGTCACTGGTTGTGCGCTTCACATTCTTACTGAGTGTGGAAGTAGGGCTTTGGGCCTTAAGCAAGTTGCTGTGGTCACCCTGGATGCTCAGCACACCACAATATTGGCAGTCTCAACCAATCACAGTTAAGGATTAATGTAATAGTACAACTGAAACAATAGATTCACTATTGTTATTCTGAATTATTTAGCTGATGCTCCTCTCCAAAGCAGATGATGGTGTGAAGCTAAGTACAGTTATTTGCCCATTTATAAAGTAGGGTATTTTTCAGTAAATTAATGAAGAATACTACAGCAAATGGTGAGACAAACTCCAGTCATTTTAGTGCATACAAAAATAAATTATAAATATTTAACTCTTAGCTCTGCTACTTAAAGCATTGCATTCTTCCTGGAAACCGAGCTGAGGATGGACTGAAAGTTGTTTTTTTTTTTTTTTTTTTTTACGTTTTTCTCTTTTGGCAGACATTTTCTTCCAAAGCAGCTTACCCTGAATACTGCAGTATTTTGCAGACACCTTTCCCTTACAGTGCTAGGTATATTATAGCACAGTACAGTCCCCTGTAAAAGTTTGGGCACAAAAAAAACAAAATAAGTATTTTTATGAAAATTTTAATGCACAGTTGCATTTTTTTTTATAAACTCAACAAATGTAACCAATAAACCTACATGTTTTTGTTGGGAAACCCATGCAGACATGGAGAGAACATGCAGACTCCACAGACAGAGCTGGAATTGAATTCGCACCCAACCAGGCCAGGCAAAGTGAGGCAGCAGTGCTACTTGCTGAGCCACTGGGCCAGCAAATGGAGACTTTTAAGGCCAAGAAAAAGAAGGGATGAAGGTAATTATTGCCCATGTCCAACTCCTTTGTGTCTGGCAAAACTATCCAGTTTTCTTCAAAAGCACATTGACCTCCTACTGAGCTGCAGGGAGATACTACTGGAATCTAGAAAGGGTGCAAGGGGCACTTCTCTTATCCTCACCACCTTCCCTAAGCCGGATCAGCCAGGGTGAGGGCCACACTGGCAAGGAGTTCAACAACATCAAATGCAGGAATTGTTTGCTAACCAGCCACTTCACCAGGGATTGTAATGGCCACCTGCTACTGCACTGTTTGTGGCAGTGAAAAGCACTTAGCCTGGCTCTCCCCACAATACAGGCAGATTCCTTTTCTGGCAGCACATTGTCTGTGAAGGAGGGCCTGTGGATTCTTAGTCTCCATGAAGTGGAGAAGCCAAAGACAGAGCCAGGGCAGATGCAGACGCATGGCTAAGGATCTCCAGCTGAAAATTCTTCCTCCATGAAGAAGAAGGGCAAAAGCCAGGTTGGTGCCTTTGTAGGAGAGACCTTGCCCAATGAACTCTCCATCACGAAGGCTGGGAGAGGGTCCCCTCCAATGAGAAGACAACCTCGTGGAACCCAAGGAGGTCCCCATTTATATCCTCATCTCAGGAGCCAACTTATAAAGCTGGGCACTTAATGCTGAACTCAGAGAAGTATTTAGATGAGGAGAACCTGTGTGGGGTGATGTGGATTAAGGAGTCCAGGGAGAGAGAATCTATTAAAATTAGGAACAATAGTGATTAGTTGTTAGTAGCAAGGAGGTAGTGGAGAACAAGACCCCCTCCTGATATAAGCCAGATGTCGGAGGTTGTATCTTTTTTATGAGCACCTTTTTAAATTGAGGGAAACTGACTCAAATAGAGACACTAACCTTTTGAATTATATTGTACCTTCTGGGATATTCTTGGTCTTTTTGCAAGTAGCAGAGGTACGCTTACCAAGGGCATGAGAATTAGGGTCCTCTCTTTCTTGTTCTAGAAAGGAGATAAAGCCAATCCTGCCAGTTGGACAGTCTCCACAATGCTTTGTGTTGGTGCAAACCTCATCACAAATATTCTCACCAAGGGCCTGAAATAGGTAATGGCAGATGTTCTCCATTGTTACCAGACTTGAGGGGTTCCAGAGCTTTCCACAGCCTGGAATTTGCATCTGGTTTGAGACGCAATTGCCTACACGATGGATCTAAAAGTCTCCCTCATGCTCATCAGTTTGGAGTAGGAGAAGGGAAGGTAGGTTAGCTGAATTATCATAAACCACTCCTTCACAGAGTGGGAGCCCCAGCTTAGTGGAGTGAGGCATGGAAGCCGGATGTCCGCTCTTCCTGCTCCTGGCAGCTGCCATTTATACAAAATCCAGAAGAGAAAGGTCTACTCTTACCAAGGAGGAAAACGGTCTCTCCCAATTACTCCACCACACTGGGATTATGCAGATACCAGGTGTTCATCTGAACAGCAGGCTGCAGTGGTCCTCCAACACTGATGCCCTGTGCAAGAAAAGCAAGAATCATTTTTACTTTGTGAAGAGAAAGACTACTGCTGTAGATGTTCTAGCAGTCTGTTGTCATTGGTGAAGCCTATTTTTGTAGCATACGGGGCAACTGGATTACAAAGTGAAAGTCCAGGAGGATTCACAGGTTAATCAAAAAGGCTGGTTTGGTTTTGGGAGTGGGACTCAACTTTCTGGAGGTAGTGGTACAGAGGAGTTCAAATAAACATCTGGCCATTATGACTTTCACCTTCTACATACCATCCTTGACAACAGAGAAGCAATGAACTCATCCAACACTACCAGAAATCATTCCTACTGGCAACCCTCACAGGACTGACAACCATCACGGAGACATAAATGCTGTTCCCATGCTGGCAAAGCAGTGACCTCCTGAAGGCTCGGTGGTACAGAGGCTGCTTTGCACTGCTTTACTCCAACCCCATTTCTTTCATGTTTAGTTGATGTCATTATTTATTTGTTTACGCCAGTTTATTTATTTGTGCGCTTACTTGTTGCATCACGTCTTCTTTTTCACCATATGTTGATGTTGTTTGCTGCTGCAGCCAAGTTGAGTTATAGCCAAGACCAGATGGGTTCTGTTAAAAATATCAAATAAATCTCATTTGTTTATTTTCAGAAATGGCTCATACAATGCAGGGCCTCGAAGCCCCTCTATACTGAGAACAGTGGGTGTAAGGCAGGGAAAACACAGTCTGAATGGTAATTTACTTTATTATCTCACTCTTGTTAACATTTGGCCTTTTTAATATGTATTAATGTATTACTGTGTATGAATACTAAATAATTATAAATTAATAGTTAAATTGAAAAAGAAAAACTGAACCAGAAAGCAATATATCAAATAGTAAAGTAGAATAATAAACAATGCAGAAAATATTCAGTGTATTAATAAACGGACTACAAAATCCATGTACAAATACACATTTAAACAAAAATGTGTGTGCAAATAAAATTGCAAATGTGTAACTTTCTTATTCCTATACTTTATGAGCAAAGTAAATGTGTTCCCATTTACTTTATTATTTAATCTATTATTTTCAGTTTTTTTCTTTGTTTTAACAACAGTTTATGTATTACTCTTTCATTTTTATGTGGCACTCGTTCTCCATAACTGTGTCTCCATATGGCCGGCCCTTTCAATTAAACAATTTTGGAAAGTCTATAAGCTGTAGGCTTGAGCAAGACAATGACACTCACCCTGGGCATGAGGAAGAGTTTTGCTCACAGCAGCACCAAGAATCACCCATGTTTCACCCTAACACACCTGGAAGAGCACAATGGTGGGAGTGGAGGAGCCAACAGCGAAGGAGACAACTGTTTCTCAGGACAGCTTGAACGCACAATGGATCCCGGAGGACCACCACCTTCGGCATTACTTGAAGCGAGTCTTTTCTTTCTTTTGGTGTTTTGTTTTGTGTGACTTTTTGTGGACCACTAAGCTGTGTTGGAAGACACAGTAAATATAATATCCTTGATTCCTTATTTTCCCCTCCACAAAGGTGGCAGAGAATGGGGAAGGTTGAAGAGGACACTACTTGGAATGTAACTGCAAATTTACAGCCAGAATTCTAACACTGGTTGTCAGATAAATAACCACGGTGTCCCTTGTCAACTCCACGACCCAGGCAAAGCATGGCAGACATGGGGGTGTAAAAAGAACAATAAATTGCAACCTGCACAGGGCCATTAGTTCTTCTCACAATTCCCCTTCCATCACTTGTGAAAAGGACCCCAGGAAACTTGAACTCCTCCACCTGTAGTTATTCTCATCATCTCATCTCCTCTCCAGAGAGCCATTTACTTTATTCTGGGAGTGAAGTAAAATGAAAAATAAAGTGCTTTAATAACACAACTACCCCTAAAAACAAGAGCAACAGACTGGATCTGGATGACATCCAGCAGGAACTGCATCCTGACATAAGGGATTAAACACTGTACTTTAACCCCAAATAAATCTTATTACAGATTAGTCTGCATTTTCATTCTTAACAGCTTTATTCACAAAATCAGATTTTGCCAAAGTGGCCCGATTGCGCTCTCAGATCATGGGCCAGTGTATTTAGAGGTTGACTTTCAAAGGATCTCTCCCAAAACAAAACAGTGGAGACTGAATATATGGAGGATGAAGTTATGGACTGTAGGTTGTTTACTCTATCATACTTGGCAAGGAAATGCATCCTGGTGTTTTGGTCTATACTTGAGGGTCCCTCCTTAACTGTGGATGACTTAAGTGCTTAAATTTCTCCCACTGGAAAAATTAACATTTGATCTACAGGATAATTCCCATAAATCCTCGACTGTATGGACACCCTTTTGAAACCAGCCAGACACTGATGCATGACCATAAGTGTCACCCTCTGCTGTATACTGCTCATGGATATAATAAAATTAATTTTAAAAACAGCAGCCGTTCTTCACATCAAAGCCATAAATAGCAGAGGTTTGCTTGCAGCTTTTCAGCACCTGTTCCACTCTTCACGGCCCTTAAGCAACAAGTTTCTTGTTCTTGACCATAACCTCAAAAACCAATACGCAGAGCTTCTCCCTTCAGTGCTGATGCACATTAGGTGAAGCTGAATTCCATAAGACAGACACAAATATACAGGCATCCCCCTCGGTGCACACATTCTAGATACAAGATTTCTTCTTCACCAAGAGTTTGATTTTATACCTTTACTTAGCCATTTACAAGAACCAATACAGGATTTGTGCATTTCCTGACACCTGAGTAGCTGGAGACCAATACTTTTACCTTTATCTATTGACTCAAAAGTGACATAAAATGATTAACTAATGATGACATCTCAAGTATGTGGCATGTAGTGATATTTTAGTATAAATGGATGTCAGTTTCAGAGCTCAGCTATGCATAATGTGACCATGAATACAAATGATAGTTGTGTCCTTGAGTTGAGAGAATTTATCTTAGAGGGTTTCTCAGGAAAGCATCACCCCCATAAGGTAGGAGAAGAGCATGTCTTACTTTTCAACTGTGAAATGGTTAAGCGAGCTGTGCAAATCTTTGGACAAAATGACATGATTCAGTATTACAGAAACCTGGACCGTAAGATGCCAGCAACCCTCCTGACCGCAGTTACAATATTTCATTACTGACTTTACCTGAGCAGCTGTACATTTTCTCCCTTTTTTCCCCAACTGACTCATCCAGACATTTGCCCATCAAGGCAAAGTTGTAGGTTTTCAGTGCTCTCCGGGCAGCCACAAGAACCTCTGCCAACTGGGCAACGGTTGGTCTCTTTTTCTCTATTGAAGTCCTTTGCTGTCTGCTACTCTATGAGTTTCTGAAACATGTCCCTCAGTTCTTCCAATGGCCCTTCCTTGGGTACTTTAATGCTTTCTTCAGATGTCGCTAGGGGTCCAAGTACTTCAGAGTGTCTCTCTGGCCTCACCTTTCTCCTTTTTGGTGGCATTCTCCAGTTGCACAACATTATGGCCCAGCAGAAAAATTCCACCGTTCACACCACATGTGACTAGGCTGGCCAAGCAATGAGGCAAACATGAGGTCAATGTGAATCCACAACGAGTTTATTTGTCTTCAGCGATGGGCCAGTGCTTTATGTACAGGTGCAAGAGTCTGACTATTTTCAAATTCCAGACTTCTGCTACTAAACAAGTCTTAACAACAATAATCTTCCTTTGCTTTCTTCCATCCCCAAGTTTCTCTCTGAAATGAGCACCTTTACACAGCCATTCTATTAAAGTGCATCACATTAAATATTCATTTAATTTTACAAACACCAAACACAGTATTTCTACACTTATTTCGCTCAGTTCAAACTGTGCCCATTTCTACCAAATGGACTCGCTCCATTGGTATTTACAGGACTACAACTCCCATAACCTCCCCACTTTCCACTAGCCCATCAGCTTCTATTTCACGCAGTGTTTCTCTACATTCACAGTGACAGTATGTACATTCTCTAACATAACAGTACCACATTTTACACGTTATATATATGCATATATATCACTTTTATGCATGATACATTACAAGCATCAGATTTTATTAATGTGTGGAGCAATAAGCACAGTATTGCACCTTTCAATTGAATGGTGCTGGTTCATACCTGACTGTCACCACAGTGTCATTGAGAAAAGTACTTACCCTGAATTAACTTGCTAGCTGGCTTACTTTGTAGTTTGTCTGGCTATTAAACTGTTTATAGTCCATTAAATGCAGAGCTAACATTTTATTTATTAATTTACTTTGTTATGTCTGCTTTGGCCATGGGTCAATCTTTTAATCGGCACTCTGTCACTAAGTGAGAAGAACCCTGAATAAAAATGAACTGAATTGAACTGAGTCCAGAAGGACAAGCCGTTGGGGATTTTTGGATGAGTCCTCTTGAATGCGATGTTGATGGGTGACACAGTACCTCTCAACTGGCAGAATTGTGCTCATTCCCATCTTTAAAAATGGGAATCTGAGAATGTGCTCTGTTAATGTGCTTCTCAGCTTTTCTGGGAAAACCTCACGACGGTGCCGGAAGACTGGCTTGCAGCTGATGGATGAACCTCAGATTCAGGAGGAACAATGTGGATTTTGATCTGGCTGTTAAAAAAAAAAAGTGAAGGACATTGAAGGGGTCGTGGAAATTCACAAACCAAGTCTCTTAAATTTTTGGGAAAGGCCTATGATTATGTGGATACAAATACATTTTTTGCAGTAGTGCCAGCTCTTTCCATAGTGTAGTAACATTCCATACCCAAGGAGCAAATTTTCATTTGGTTGCCCCACACAACCTAGGTCTATCATCAAAACCCATCTTCCTACAGGCATTGCTCCAAAATCCACCCCTCATGTTGCAAGTGGTGAGCCTAGAAAATGGGCATAGCTTAGCCAAGGTACACAGGTCTCAAAGTCACCAGACAGTCACCACTGAGCTCTGCTTCCAAGGTTGTGTCCTGGTAATCCAGTCTGGATGAGGTATTCTTCTCCCACATCCATGTCGGTCCTTTATAGGAATCATTTTTGTCTGGCTCCACAAACTCCACAAATTTATCAAGAGTGACTGGAGCATGAACACAGCAAAGCACTTTGCAACTGAGTGAGAGTCAGAGGATGAAGGTCAGCGCCATGAACTCTGAGGTGGTGGCATGGGACATCTCAATAGAGCAGCTGGACTGAGATAAATGTTTTACAGAACTATAACGGTGAAGGGGGAGGCAAGTCCTCTGACATGCTTGCGATTTATCATTAAGTCTACTGTATATCCACTTCTTCACCCACGGTCATGAGCTCTGAGGAGTCGCACAAGAAAAAACAGGGTAGAAGGAGAACAAATGAGGTTAACAGTACAGGGTGGTTGCTCACTGTAACAGGGTGAAAAGCTCAGCGAACAGGAGGGGGCCCCTTGAGGTAGCACCACTGCCCCTACAAATGCAGACGAGCAAGTGATGTGGATGGGGCGTTTAGTTAAACCGTAACTCCTCTTTAGTTAGGAAGACCTTAGGACTGGAAGAACGGATCACCGGAGAGAATTGAGACTTTTCTAGAAAACCCAGGGGAATCAGCAGGAGGAGCTGCTATGGAGAAAGAAGCATGGGCTGCCCTGCTTGGCCTGTTTCCACCACAGCCCTCAGCTAGATGAGGAATTTTGAATTTGGATGGGTTTTTGATCAAGTACACTATTGTGGGGTAGTGCTGCATGTGCTTGTGTATGCTATTATGGTTTTAGCCTCTGCCTCGTTTCGATTTTGTCATTTTGCTTGTATGTTGCATCGCTTTTTAAAACTGCATACTCACGGTGGATGTGGTTTCTGGTCCCTTTGTTCTGTCACTGTAGTAAACAGTACAAAAAAGCCATTTCCGATCCACCGCATCTCTGTGATCTGTCCTTCCTTCATCAGACGTTGTCTCTCTCTCACACACACACACACACACACACACACACAGACAGACAGACAGACACGCAAACAAACAGCAATGCTAGTCTTTCTTCCTTTATTGTTGTTTGGTAGCACAAAACTACAGCAAACTAAGACACCGTGCCTCTGGTACTGATGCTGGCACTCGTTTTTAATGCAGATGCCGACCCCAGAAGCCCTGTACACAAAATAAAATGCTGAGTATGTTCTAATTCCAGACTACCTGATCTTTTAACTAGTTTTTATACAACAAATTCCAGATGATCAAGTTTCATACAGCATAATTCAAGTGGTGTGGAAAACAGAGTAGTCAGTAAAACTAGTACCCATCTGTTCATGAGTCTGGTGTTTGCATTTGCTGTTTTCTGAATGCTTTGAGAAAAAATCTTTTTTAAAGACATTTCATATATACAGAATTCTTCTATGAATGGGTAAAGCACAGAACACAAACATTACAAATGTAGAAATATAAATGCATAAAAACTGTACAGTTCTGTGAAACAAAAGTTTTTTTTCCCCCCAAAACAGTGTTAAGCCGAACTACCTACCATCAGCTGTAAAAAGGAATTTCCTCTTCAAAACAAATTTATCTGAATAAATCTACATTGCGCACCAACTCACAGAAATGCAAACACTGGTATAAAAATAGGCCATTAGAAATGTTTTTTTTCCCCAGTGGATTACATGGTGCTCTGTGGATGGTCTCCAGGAAAAAGCCCGAAACACCTGAGCCCTCATGCAGACAGTGAAGACATTTTTGATGTCCAAAATAGCTGCCATACCCTCCTGTAAGGAGACCCCTGTCCTTTGGCCACCTTGGGACATGGCCTCACTCTCCATGCAAGCTGGAGCTGATGATGTCCATGAACGTGGCCTCAATACGATAGCACAGCTGCACAGCTGGATCAGTGCAGTGAAGTTCATCGGGAAGCCTTGGTGTGGAGGACATTACTGCTACAGCTTCGGCTGGCCTCTCCTTGAGGTACTGCAGTCCTGGGAGACACAGACAGAGTGCTGGAGTAGACAAAGAGCAAGCTGTTCTCCATGGCTGCCTGGCTTATGCGGTGCTTGGCTATGTCTCCATGACCTTTCATCAAAAGGACTACAAACCTGTGCTTTTACTATAACCACTACAGAACCGTCAGAATTATGTCATTATAGCGACAAACTTAGTGGCAGGGATGTTTGTGCAGAAAGTCATCATACATGTACATATTTGATCGATATGAAAACATAAATTATTCAACTTGGTGTAATTATCTATCCTAGTTATTAAAACGTGTGCGTCTCCCTAAAATTGTGGAATACAACTTGCATCCAAGCGGTAAAAGAAATTTCCAAAATGTATTAAAAATAAACAAATAACTGATACTCATTGACCCGATCAAGGTGGGTTATGAATAAGAACAGAGCAGCGATTGCTCTGCCCATATAATCCCTCGTCCTACAAGACCACTTACTGGCAATGATGGGATCCACTTCCCGGGCCTGGGTGGTAACATCAGCAGCACACACCTGGCCCACCTGGACAAGCAGGGCAGCGATGTCATCATATAGTGGCGGGAAGGCTTGGCAGAAGGCTCCCAGGCATGGTAGTGTGGGCATAAAGAAAGAGTACCTCTTTGCCTGTGTCAAAACTGGGGATAAGAGAAGCTTACTAAAACACCAAACTCATCAAAACTACATTTGCAAAGCAGTTTCTTTTCTCATAATGCAATGTCAGTATAGTGTCAACTAGAAGTCTGATTCTGAAGCTTTAAAGTGTAATCCATGAATCAACAAATAAATACAAATCCAAATTGTTATTCAAAACCAATAAAATACATAAACTGCACTGCTGTACACTTTTCAACCTTATACAGAGAAAGAAATTGGTGCGAAATTACAGGCTTTTATCACATAGCATCATCACTATATCATTAGAATTCTCATTTACACTATATGGTCAAAAGTATGTGGACATCTGTTATAACTATTGACTTCAGCTGCTGCAGCCACACCCATTGCTAACAGGAGAATAAAATCAAGTATACAACCATGTAGTCTCCTTAAACTTTGATGGTAGAAGGGGTCGTACTTAAGAATTCAGCAACTTTCAATGTGGAACTGTCATAGGGTGCCACCTTCACAACAGGTCAGTTTGTCAAATTTTTGCTCTGCTAGAGCTGTCCCAGTCAGCTCTAAGTTCTGTTATTGTGAAGTGGAAGCATCTAGGAGCAACAACAGCTCAGGCAAGAAGCAGTAGACCACACCAGCTCACAAAGCAGGACCGTCAGGAGCTGAATGAAATGGGTTTCCATGGCTGAGCAGCTGCACACAAGCCTAAGATCACTATGCACAACACAAAGCGTCGGCTGGAGTGGTGTAAAGTGCACCGCCATTGGACTCCGGAGCAGAAACACATTCTCTAGAGTGGTGAATCGGAGTTCAGTATCTGACACTCTAGGCAACTGTTTGCTTTCTGCTTTGTGCCCACAGTTGGGGAGGCTCCTTTTCTGCTCCACCATGACATTGCCCCTGAGCACAAAGTGAGTGCCATGCTTTGCTCAGGCTGGTATGGAGAAACTTGAGTGGCCTGCACACAACTCTGACCTCAACCCCACTGAACTCTGTGAGCCAAGCCATCTTGCCCAACACCAGTGCTCGACTTCACTAATGCTCTTATGCTTGAATGGCTCTACCAATTCACACATGTATTTGGACTGTGGGAGAGAACTGGAGCTCAGGATGAAAAGCTATGCTAACAAGCAGAGAACATGCAAAATCTGCAAAGCCTGAGTGAACAACTGTAAGGCACTAGCACTAGAGCCACAGTGGCACCCAAGAACAACAGAATAAAACAAAGCAAAATGATTAAAAAAAAAGTCTGTATTTAAAGGTGCTCACAGACACAGATACTCTGGAACTGGTTTAGAGTAGTTACTGTAGACAAGGCTGCAATTTTGCATGACTTGTGAAGACATGGATACACAGTTAGTGGCTCTGGAAGGGAATAATTCTTTTTCTGAAATATGCATTGAGATTTCACCTCATTAACAGATTTTAAAGAAAGGAATTCCTTCACTATGCAAAGGAAATCTATTAAAGTGCAGTTGCATAAACAAGTTGGAAGGCACAGGAGTACAACACAGACTGAAGCAGTACCTGTAAGCAGGGTTCCCATGACACTGATAGCCAGGCGAGCCACACTCAGTGACTTGGGCAGTGCGTATTGGGTGCACAGGTGGGACAGGAGCTGAATGGCAAATATCTGTGCAGTGGAAATTACAAGACAGTTGTACTGGCTTTAATCAGAAGGCAAAAGCAAAAAATTTAAAATTAAAAGCTAAAGCACTTAGTCAGACACTGCGAGACTGAGTGTGTGCAAGCACATGTGTATATTTGTACCTGCTTCTCCAGCTGTGGCTGGGCTAGGAGTTCAGGGATGAAGTCCAGACATATGTGGATGGAGGGTATTCCTGCCACTGTAAGGGGGAGGAGGGCCTGGGGATACCCCTGTGAAGGGAAGCACATGGCTGTTTGAGAGCACTGGGATCAGCCTGGAATGCTGTTCATCTGATAAAGCTTGCAGAGTTAGCAATACCGGATTTCCATAATTTTCTTCCATAAGTCCTTTAAATCTTACCATACATATACAGGACATTATCCTATAGATGAAGTAATATTATTCCTAAACTGCTGTTAACTATGTCTTTGATCAAGTAAAGTATTTTGGAATCTCAGCCACACATCCCACTGTTACCCCTAGTTACCTGGAAGTGGACTAGCTTAGCGATGTTGGGATCAGCAATGAACATCTGGTGCAGCAGGGAACATATCAAACACTGCACCTCCTGTAGGTCACTCAGCAGGCCCCTTTTGGGCTCCTCCAATGTGGTCTGCCTTGCCCCTGACCCCACTTCCATTTCGTCCCCTTCTTCTGTCTTCAGAAGGGTGGGGCCACAGCTGATACCCTTCAGAAGGCTCTCGGTGCTGCCCCCCTGCTGCTGCTCCTCACTAGTTGGCATGCAGATTTCCAGCAGGATCTGCACAGCTGCACTGTCCTGTGATTTGGATATGGGGACAAAGGAAAAGACAAGCAGGGATGAGAACTTCCTTGGCACCATGCCTAGTCTCACTGACATGTCACTTCATGTGGGATTTACAGCTCTTCTCATAAAGGAGGAAATTGGGAAAAATGTGTTGTTGCAGAGGATTCTCATCAGTGTTACATCACTCTCCCATATGATAGGACATAAACCACATGTTTTAATCTTTTAGAGTTGCCCCCATTAGAAGTTGAATTATTTAAAGGCCAGTTGGAAAGTCACAATTCACATGAGACTTCCAAAAATTAGCTTGCATAGATTCTTCTTCTACTCCACATTAAGAGCAAGCACTTCATCAAAGTCAAAGTTTTAGGAAAGCTTTACTGTTAACCTCAACGTCACAAGGAAACTATAGTTACGAAAAAGCATCAATTTAAAAACAGTGTGCCAAGGTAGAGGGGACCATGGTGGAAGACATTTCTGAACCCATGCAGAACTAGAAAGACACTGGTTTACCTGTGCTGCCAGTAGGGCATTCTTCAGCTCTTCCCGTGTCACTTCAGGAGTGTCTGGCTGGCTGGCCAAGCCTAAATTGGAAATGGTCTGGGTCTGTCTGTCAAAATCGGCTGTTTCTTTCAGGTGGGCATTCAGGTAGGCCTTGGAGGCGAGGAGGTAGCCATTCAGCACATGCAGGGTGATGTCCATCAGTGGAGGGCACCTAGACATCATTCATACAGAGCATTCCCATCCAACCGCAAAGTGAAAACATCTAATTCTTCAAGTCAAGATATTTCCTCAAGAAATCAACTCCACATTTGTAACGTATTTAAAGGTGACATTGACATTTGTTATCATTTTCCAAGCAATTTAATTAAAAGTACATACGCAGGTTAGATATTGGTGAACAGACTGACCAGCTGTCAATGAATACAGGTGAGTGATGGAACAACAGACATCAGGAACAGGCGTACCTGTACACTCTCTGGTCACACCTCAGCACAATCAGCGGGTCCACCATCAGGTCATTCTGTGTGTATTTCTGCTGCCGGAAGAGCTTCATGGAGGGTTGCATAGCGTTCACTGTCATGACCCACAACCTGAAAAGAACCATGACCACTAATACAGGCTAGAGGACCAAAAGGAGGAAATCAAAATGAAGACAATTTGTAACAACTTTAAACAATTATTTACTTTCACTTCCTACTTCACATTAAGTTTTCCTACAAAAATAAAAAAAGGTGTAAGCAAAGATTTCCTTCCTGCTGAGGGTTGACAATCAATGGAACTTCAAAATAATGATATCCTGGGTGATGCTTAGAGATTTATTACACTGTCCTTCTTCAAAGCTCCAACTACATTCAATATCAGCTGGCGAAAGAAAATGCATCAGGATTCCACCATGGAGAGACCCCCAGCAATAAGCTGTCTTGCTGAAGAGCAGTCAAACAGTTCAGCAGCTTTCATCACTGGCATTTCCAGTCTCGTCTCCATAATGTCCACTACTATATGGCCTCAGACAGCAATCTACTGCCTTAGCACCCACAACAACAAAGGGGGCTCATGAAGGATGTTCTACATATTTTACTCTTCCCTACCCCCTCTACAATTAAGTACAGAAAATACCTGCAACATACATACATACGCTAGGGTTTAAAAGTTCAAAACAGAACATGGACCACAAAAGAAAAAGCAAGAACACACAGGTCAAATTTACAAGGCCAGTGGGCCAGGCAAAGTGTGGCGACTGACCTCCTGGGCATCACAGTGTTGAGAACCATCCACAGTTTGTTCACAGTCTGCAGAACTCGCCGGGAAACCCCGTTGGTGAGGAGCAGGCTCATGCTGGAGGTGAGCGCCTCTGCATATGGAATGAGGTCACTGGCTGAGAGAAGGGTCAGGTACTCCAGGACCTGCATGAGCCGTGGTCCACTGGATGGAAGCATACGGAAGGCTGGACCAGTAATTGATAGTGAGGACAGGAGGTGGGGGATAAAGAAAGAGAAAGCAAATGTAAAAATCATATAAATGTCCTGAAGGGTTGGAATTACACATCTTCCCTGCACTGGAAAAGGTCAGCCTGTACAATGAAAATTAATAACAAGGACGGTAATAGAGTCCTTCCATCTCTGCTATCAGTTAAGAGATTCATTCCAGCTGTAATACAAGGGATGTTCAACACCCATGGAAATCTGCAGCTTCTCCTATCAGCTCTCTTAAATGGCTTATATACAGTAACAGTAAGAAATCACTGATGTTCTTTAGTTTGGAAACTTGTAAAGTTTGATTATATCACAGTCATTTCCCATACCCAGCTGTCAATCACAGACATATAAACCAGTGTGCTGAAGGGAAAGCACCGTTAATAAGTGTGACAGCCTGCAAGCGAAGCTCAAAGCCTCCTTGGTTCTCACCCTCCTGGAGTTGCTTTTGAGAGTACTTTTTGGTAGAGCTGGTGAGCAGCATTCTGCAGAGCAGGGGCAATGTGCCTGTGATCTCCTCCTCACAGATCCAGTCTTCCACCATGCACAGGTGAGGGTAGTTGGTTGCAAGAAGCCGTAGCAGGGCAGAGTGCAGACCTATGGGGGGATGACCGGTGCAAAAAGGGTGATTCAGATATGATGGTGATAAGGATAAACAGCTTGGTTAACCATATCCAGAAGTCAGAGGTCAAAGAGCGATTTGGTCAAACAGAGATCAGAATAAATAGATATAATGCAGGCCAGTTTATTTTCCTAATTTACAGCAAAGAAAACCATAGCTACATTTATAAGTCTGAAGTCAAAACTGTAAAATTTATTTGATATTAAACTTTTCTGCAGATAACATGGGTTAATCCAACCCCCAAGACCACAATTCACTAGCAGGCCCTTGCTCTTACCTCCCAGTTCTTGCTGCAACCCTTGGGCCTGGCGGATTAGATACTTGATGGGGATCTGGTCCATGAGGGCTGATGAGTATGACCTGGGCTTCTTCTGCATAAGGGCTGCAGTGATAACATGCCTGGGTGAGCTGAATCTTTTCTGAAACAATCCTTACATAAACAATCCTTTTGATAAAGTTCTCTACCTCTGATCTGCAATAGGTTCATTAATAAAAGTGAAATATGATGTTTTATTTACAATACATTTTTAAGGCGTGAAGTCTTTAAACAAAAGTGGAAATGTGGGCAGAGTTTTGCAAGTAAAAAACAAAGATTAGCAAGGCATAGAGAAACCATGTCCAGATTCATGATTTGCTGGCAAACCTACTGCCAAGTTCTTGTTCACAAGCCACCAAATGTACAGTCGTATCTCACTACAATGCCATAGAGGTTATCTAGTGGAGAAGCCTTCTCCAAAGGTGGTAAAATAGCAGGAGTTAAAGGAATTGAAGAGTTCCACTAAGGCTTACAATAAAAGACAAGGGCACTTTTCACATTGTCTGAGAAATAATCTCTCTCTAAGGTAGCAGACACTGGCAATACCAACATCATCTATTTCAGAGAAGGGGAAGGTGAGCTGTCTACAAAAAGCCCTTGTAAGAAGAGTAAAGAAGACTTATTTTACAAACCCAGTGTTTTTGTGTTGGCCAACAGAGCCTCCTCATAGGACAGGACATAGTAGAGGACCAGGAGCTGAGTGGTAATGCTGTAACGGGACCGGGCCTGGCTGCCATCCCCCTGCCACACAGCCAGAGGACAAGTATGAAACCAAAAGTTAACTGAATGAAGGATTTGCTACCAGTTGTTTTTAATACCACTGTTGTTGACTTTCATACTTGTGTTTGTCTCTTCACAACAGTATGTTCAGAAGATTAGGGAGCGAGCAATAAAGAGTGATTGCAGGACACTTACTCCGGTGAGTCCCTGGAAGACGCTGAGTATCTCCTGCTCAGTGACAGGCTGGTTTGTGGCTTCAGGGTTGGCCTTCGAGGCCGGCGTGAGTATGGAGTTGATGTAGACGTCAATGAGGGGCAGGAGCTGGGTGTGGAGGGGGAGGGAAGTCTCACAAAGTTGTCTGAAGATCCAATCCTGCAACATGTGAAAGAGAAAAAATTCAAATGTAGTACCTGTCACAGGTTCAAAGCAATAACAACTAGAGCTATACTGCACCTGGCTATACTACCTGTCATTCCTATGGCTGTATTTTTTGCTAAATCCAACAGTGACTGGAAACTACAATTTCTATCTCACATGTAAAAATACACCAACTATGTAATAAATAAATAATAGTTTGCGGACAGCTATTGACATTGACTCGACACCACTTAACAATAACAACAACATACATGCTTACAGAACTGAAACTTCCTTTCAGAAGCACAGGGGGTTGTATCTTTGCAGTGCTGTGAAAAAGTATTTGCCCCTTTCCAATATTCTTTTGTAGGTGTTCAACAGCACATTCAGTTTTTGTCAGTTTTAGTAGTACACAAATAAAGTGTGTTAGATGAATAAATATCTACTATTTTAGTAACTTTTTCATTGTATGGAACAACGTGAAATAATGAAAAAAAAACAATTGCCTCCTAAAACGAATCAACCTAAGTAAGGAAGTAATTCAAGTCAGCTCTTCTGAGTACACTCAGGCCTGCTTTTTTCAAAATATTAAAAAAAAAAAAAAAAAAAAATCAAACTGGCAAAATGGAGAGGCATATCATGCTGTACTTGAAAGAAATTTCTGAAGACTCAATAACCAGATTCAACATTTCAAAGTAAGAACCTTCTACCAACAGTAAAACATGATGGTGGCAGTGCGATGGGTTGAGGCACCATGTTGTCACTGAAGGAATCACAGAATTCTCTTTTCTCTCAAAAATGTAAAGGAGAACACCAGGCCAACAGTCTGTGTAATGAAGCTGAGGTCCAGCTGGGTCATGCAGAAATACCATGATCACAAACATACAGCAAAGTAAATATCGAAATGAATAAAAAGCAAAACACAAAATTTTGACTTACAAAGAACTGATCTGAGAAGAGCTTTTCGTTGTCAAAAACTTGCATACCTTCCTAGATTAAAGTTGTTCTGCATAAAGAAGTGAGTAAAATTTCCTCTACAACAATGTGAAACCCTTGTCAACAACAAGAGGAAATATTTAACTGCAGTCATTGACCACAGTCAAGGAAGAACTTATTGACTGTGAAGAGTCAATAACTTTTTTTACATGATTGCCCATTTCATTATCTTCAAAACTGTGGCAATGACAATGAAAACAATTCTAGCATGACTTGGGCTCTATTCATTTATTACTAAAACTGACATATTTACACAAATTTAATGTCAAAAAGTTACACAAACCCAGAGTGCCGGAAGGGAGCAAATGCTTCTTCACATTATAGTATGGTGTAAGGGCTGTTACAGAATGCGTGGTTTGTTTTTTAGCATTACTCGGATGTCAAAAATAAAAATTATTATCAACAGGATCAAAGGAGAGGAGCACTGGTCTTATTACTTTCATCCATCAGCAAAAGGTCCAACTGTATTGCTCACCTTTATGGACACCTTATGCTTGGTGAAAGCACGACTTTTCAGGAGCTGGTAGATGCAGTGGATGGGCAGGAATCCGGTGATATTGGCACTCAGGTTGTTGGTGACTGCAACCCTCACAGCATGGCCAGTGACGACCTATGACACAAACCAGCAGAATGCTAGGTTAGTTTTTGAGATCGGGTGTTACCGAATGGTTGCTGTTACAGCACTGTGCAAAAACAGTTTCCCTGTCTTTGGAAGGCCACGTAGAATTTTTGTGGCAAACTTATGGAAAGTTTTGTTTGATGACATATTATGTTTTGACTTCCACTTTCCAGATTTCTTCTTCTCCTTATGCCTGAACAAGGGACTGCTGCCTGTGCTGGAGAGCAATTCCACTCTACACACTTTATTGACTCCAATTTACTGAACTTCAGGGGATGTCAGTAATCAATGCTATGGCCTGTATCCGTCGGAGGACAAACGCCAAAACCGATACAGAGTGCTGATTAAAAACCTTACCAGTAGTGCAAGAGACTAATAAGGAACAGTGTAAATTCTGAAGACTAATTTGAACCACTTATTTTCAGCTGTCCAGTCCATTAGACAATGCCTTGATTTGCATAAAGACAGTTTTTTCTTCAGTATTCTTATTCTACCAAACTGCAGGTCTCTGCAACATCCTTGCTTTTTAAGTGGAACTTCACCCTTTCAGAATAAACAAAATTTTCCCTCCCACTTTTCTCCTCGCCTAGTTGCCACAACAAGATTTGGATGTTTTCGTTTTTTTAAGATGCACATTACTGATATTATTGACATATGGACAGCGCTTCCTTTTCATCACACTGGTAGCACTTTGCAGGGTACACAGCACCTGTTCTGTGAAGATTTCTTGTGTGAAGATGGTTTTCATTTTGCTGAGGGAACTTGGCTTTATGACAATCTGGGGAGGGGGAAAAAAGATTTGTAAAGAATTAATCAGTGATGTAGGAATGCTGCAGTTTCACTGCTGCATCTAGAAAACATCCAAGGGGAAAAATAAACTACTTTACAATACATCATTTCCTTTCATTATAGAGGAGGCTAAACAACAGGCCATAAAACATTGAGTTGCATAAAAAGAGTGACTTAATTCTTTCTGAACATTATTACTATAACAAATGGTTGCATTGCTCTCTCTCAAGCAGAGAGACAGCTCACAGGCACACACCCCACAGCAGGGAACAGTACACCATAGTTTAAGAACCCAGTAGGTGAGCAACACACATTACCTCCCTCCCCCCAGATGACTATATTGATCTTTTCCTTTTTTTTTTTTTTTTACCTTCATGCCTAAAGTGGAGCAGACCAGTTCAATGATGGCACTGAGCTGGTTGCTATGGAAATACATGGCAACGAGCAGCAGCATCTCTCCAAAGGAAGCGGATACGCCTGCAGCACTGAAAGAAAGTACAGGGCGGAGAAGCCAGATTTATGTAGCACTTATACATGCATCTCCCCCACATCCTCCTTGTGTACAACAGCACTAATTTTGTCCACAAAGAAGGACTCAGCCACTGTATCGTCATAACAAGAACATGTTCACACCAGATCACTTTTCCATTTATTATTAGTGCCCTGACTACAGGACCATGCGAAAGCATGAATAAACATGAAAGATTAATGGTTGAAATATGTTCCTTCGCGAACTATGGTTTATTAAGTAAATGTCCTTCTCAATTCACCATAGGTTACAACTTCATCTCTGCACATGACATCAATAGCTACATTGCACAGTGAATAAAGATTTTGTAAGTGAGCACCTCTCAAAGTATTCCTCCTCTTTGATCATCCAGCTCAGCCACATCACCATCAGCTGCTCCTGCTCAGGGGTGCTATTAAAGAGAGACACAATCATTGGGTATTGCATCTGTAGAAAAGCTAGGATACCATCTCTGCTCCTGAGAGCTTTATTAACAGCAGCCAACTTAAGAAATGCAGCCTGAGTTTACCTCCTGTAGTGGTAGTAGGAACTCTGTATAACTGTTCACCCTCTTCCCAATTGCAGTACCTCCTACTCCCTACTCAGCCCCACTCCCCAGCTCAGAATCTCTTAACTAATCTCATATCCTATCCTACTCCACCACACACCTTCTAATCTACCCAAGAGGAACAGAGTAGGCGAGTGTCCAGTAAATGAAGGTACCTAACAAGCATGGGAAAGGCCAGCAACTTGCAGAAGGATAGTGACACAAAGCGCACGCCAGCAGGGGTGGCAGGGGGTCGGCTGGTCATCAGCTGGAGGAGCTGCTCTGCCTCCTCATCAGTGGGCCTGCAGATAAGAATGCAGTGACCACACATGATCAAATACCAATCAGAATCTCACAGTCACACACAACAGACATACACAACATTTAAAGCTTTGTCCCATTCTTTTGTTGCGCTACTACAACCTTTTAAACCAGGTTCTCATGAAACAATGAGAAAGGATGCTAAGCTCTACCCACAAGGAAGTGTGGATTTCATTAGAATTTTATAAACACATACTAATGTGCAAGCAATCCAAAGATCAGGTGTAAGTAATGAATTGACAAAAAACTGATAGTCAAGGTTGTATAAATGTGAGTGGATCACGAGGAAAACAAGAAGGATTATGGGATGCATTGGAGATGGGGTCATACCTGAGTCCTGCAATGCCCATTAGGGCGCAGTAGAGCCGTAGCAGAGCGCTGGCCTTGACCACATGCTCCTCACGCAGGCCAGAGCAGACTGAGCCACCAGCCAAGTCACCCTCGCCATCATTGAGCACATGGGTACTGCGTGAGCGCGGAAGAATTCCCACCAGCTCAAGCAGCAGCTGCCGCCGCATCTGCCAAAGTACTGAGCTGCTCTCCCGCTTTCTCTGTGACCAGAGGAAGGAGAGACCATATGCATCACAGCCTATTGGGATATACTTAGAAGAAGAGCCTGCACCACAAGTGACCAGCTGCACTACTTAAGGGCTGCAGGATGGGATGGTGCTCACTCCATCTTAATGCCAAAATTTTTTCAAAGAAATATGTATCTTTTTAATTCTACAGCATGACAATGGAACAAAGCACTTTCTCAAAGGAACAACAGGGTCTCATCTCAAAACAAAGAAAGGACAGCCCTATGGTTTCAAGACCATGCCCCACCTACTGAAGTTTTGTTTATTAGGATAATAAAGCTCCTCAGTTTGAGTAAAACAAATCCTAATTAACATACACTTTATCCTCATCTTACAAACACAATTGAGACCAGAAGTCAGTTCGTAACTCCAACATTCACCCACTATGTCACAACCTATAAAAGTTTAATAATGCAGCTTAATTCCTTGATTTACTCACGGATTAAATGATTTGCTATTATTTGAATTATTCTATTTTGAACAGGAGCTCATACAATACAGAGTCTACATGTTCCTCTATGCTGAAAACACTGGGCATGAGAGTGCATACAACATGTATTGGATTATAAAATTTGCAACATTTGGGTTTCTGTTCTGAATGCATTTTTGTACACCATTTTTTTCGCATGGCCATTTTTTGCTCTGCAAGAGAATTTGCTGAAGACAGTGATGAAAATGTAATTTAATTAATAAAACAAATTGGGAAATGTTTCCATCTTCAAAATTGTGTAACTTGAATGTCTTTTAAAACAAGGTACAAGTGTATTTAGAAACACTTCTGACTGCAGCTTCAGGACTGATGAGCAAGTTAAACCTGACAAAAAAAAATGACACAGTGCAAGGCTACCGCATACAGTAGTTGCAGATATAGAAACCTTGGACTGTTCATGCTCTCTGGAAAGAGAGGGACAGTATTCAAGTGGTCTACCTGTTGTCCATTGCGGATGAACAGCCCAAACCAGGTGCGCACTTTACTGTTGGTACCTAGCAGTAGCCCGCTGACAAAAGACACCAGGGGGCTGACTGCATCATCTGCAGCATCTGGCTTGTAGTCCAGCGTTAGAGCCACTCCCAGGCCAGGCAGGTGACACTCTTCCACCTAGAAAAGACAACAGGGGCCATCAGTCTATTGCAGAACAGACATGGCCACTCGCACACAACGACAAAACAGCTAATAACGTGTGAAACTAATAAACAGCCTACTGGCTGTGTACTGTATGACAAAAAATAACTTTAAAAAGGCTGCATACACAATGTATCACAGTTTTGTCCCCACACCAATGTACAGTCATTTCTAGCTTAGTGACCCATGCCCATTGTTTGTAAATCCAAAGCATAGACTCTTTCCCACTACAAAAAACTATGTAAAAGCTTAAAAATTCAACATCCCTCAACTTATTCACTGGCTGGGTTTTTTTCTTTTCCTCAGAAAGAGCTATAATAAGAATAACTTTATTACATTTAGCATCTCTGTAAGATAAATTTCTGTTTGTTTTCTGTGCACAGCTTTGTTTTTCAAAGCCACAACAGAAATTTTGGCACACAGGTGCTTTTCATCCTAAGTGAGGATTTTGTATAGTCACATTCATAAAACTGCAAAAATGCCATTTACTATTTAGTAAATTTAAAAGTGCTCAAACATCTTTAGATTCATAATTTTTTCACAATAGTTTGTTATACAGTGTGGTATAGCATCTTTACATCCAAGTTCACCTGTCTCATTTGGAAGTTCATATAAACATTTAATCAATGTCATGCATGCAGAAATATAGGCTATGGGACTCCAACATTTTATCCACTAAAGCAATTTACAGTATAAGCATACCACATATTCACTAATCCAATAGCGCATTCCATTAAAACAAAAAGGGGACCATGAAAACAGTACCCAAATAACTGAATTAACTACTTATGAGGGATCCACAAACAACAAATGTAGTAATGAGGCTAAAGAAGATGGGAGCTCTTCACCTCTGTTCCCATACTAAAAGACCCATTGTTGCCTCATACCTTGTTGACCTTGACACTCGATTTACTCATTTTTTCAGACACTTTTTTCCACAGCAACACAAGCACTACACTTCGTATTCAACTAAAAATTTGTTTTGAGTAACAAGACAACTCTCAGTCACACTTAAGTTCATACAACTCCCACTGTACACCATGGAGCAGCCTTTACAAAACTGTTGAGGGCCTACCGTCTGCTTTTACTTCAGCCTACTTCAGCAAATATTTACCAGTTGACTGAATTTTGTGCAAAATTGTTTTGGACATCTGTTCACAGTGATAAAAAGATTTAGATGTTTCTTGCCCTGCATATTTAAACATCTTAAAACTTACATGTTAATTAACTGACCAAAGTACACTTTATTGGATTTACATTTAACAGCAGAAGCAGAGTTAATTAAGAGATAAGCCAGCCAATTTGTACTGTTTTGTTCAAGGCTTTTTTTTTTAATGGAAAATGTTTCACTTTTATTGGTACAAATATACTTTTCTGAAAAGGACCAGCATGATCATTAATAACAGCATCACCTAAGCCAGTATTCAATGTCAGCCCACTTAAAAAAAATAAAAATACATTAAGAGCCAAATTGTAATACAGACCAGAGACTAGGAAACCCTGGTTCAGAGATTTACTGCTGTGATGGACCTGCTGCATTTCCCCTCTCGCAGGCCCTTATCAATTATGCATGTTCATCTAGGCTAGTGGAAACATGGGACAGCTGGCACTCGTCAGTGTGAACTCACCACCATCGCCCTGACGTTGAGGGCCTGAGATGGATTCATCTGGCACAGTTGCCGTAGAGCCTCAGTCCGGCGCCGCCCACCCACACTCTCCTCATCTTGCCGCTCCCCATTCTTGATCAGACCCCTGCATACTAAACACACGCAAATGCAAACATCTGAATTAGTAGTCTGACAGTACAAACATTCCAAGTAAAGACATTGCTCGGTTCATTGGTATATGGAGCATCTGTATATCAAAATCCAATTTCCCACTATTTCTTGTAGGAAAAATACTGTATTTTGCTATACTGTGAGATTGCTCCCATCTATTTATAGAACATACAGGTTTAGGGCAGCGTGGTGAGCTCTGCTGGCAGCTCGGGCGGGAGTTGGTTAGAGACAAGTTCTGGGTGCAAAGTTTGTGCTCCAACATAACATTGGGCTCAGCAACTAATGACATTTCAGACAGACTAGAAATCCTCTGGTGAGAATCATTAAAGATTAAGTAAAAAAGTAGAGTCATTAGGGGAGTAAAAACTTCACTTTTGCTATTTGCTGACTTGACAATAAAAATGTCCTCACAATTTCTATTGGCTAGAAATTATGAATTATAAGCACATTTAAATAAAGGACATCTAGAAATTTGAAGAAAAAAAAATCAATAATTTTATTTCACTTTTGTTTAGCTACATCTAGCTTTTTCAGTTACTTTATGCACATAAAAGATAATAAAACAAAGGAGCACCCTTTGTGTGGTATCTCATAGGACAGAGGAGATTGAGACCTTGCAATTCATGGGATTAAGCTGTACTAATAAAAGCTTAACTTACTGTGATGTAGTGGTTGAACTTCACAATTCTGACTTACAAATGGTGTTTGCAGTTCCAGTTCTGTTTGTGAACTGAGGCACACGTATATCTGGATTTCTACTTGAAGGTTCCTATAACGTGACCCAATCTTTATCCAAGAACTAATAATAGGTACAGTCATTTACCAAATCATGCAACATTTTAAATTTTCATATCTTTATTGAATAACTAAGGTCTCTGATGGGAAAAGTACATGAACCCTTATATTTAATAACTTGTGAAACCTCCTTTATTGTAACTTCAACTGAATGCTTTCTGTAACTGCTGATCTCTCCTGTGCAGCAGTTAGGAGGTATTTGGGCCTACTGCTCTCTAAAAAAACTGTATCAGTCCATAATTTTGCCATGTCTTGCTTGAATGGTCTGCTTCAAATCATGTCACATAATTGAGGTTAGGACTCTGAACTTCTCTTTGAACCACTGTTTGACACTGGTATGCCGTGTTTTGTTTTCTCTCCAAACATAACACTGTCTAAACTTCTGTCTCATTCATCCACAGAACATTGCTTTAGTAGTGCAGGAACATCCAGGTGGTCTTTATCAAACTTGAAAAGGGCAGCAATGTTTTCAGAGAGCAATGACTTCCTCTGTAGTAACCTATGAACACCACTTTTTTCAGTGCTTTTCTACAGACTCATGACAAGACATTGTGGAGTGCAAGAGATGCCAGCAGATCCTTCGTTATCACCCAATAGTTCTCTGTCAGCTGTTTAAAGATGATCTGCTGTGGATTTGCACTGGTCTTTGCAAGACACCACTCCAAGGGGCAGCAGCAATGGTGTTGAATTTCTTCCATTTGTAATCATCTTACTATGGACCGATAGAAGTTAAAATCTTTATAAATCCTTTTGTAATCCTTCCTAGTCTCAACACCTTCAACAACTCTATGAAGATTCTCAAGTCTCTCTTTACCAGGCCATATTGCATGTCAGTAAAATTCTGCTGCAGGTAAGCCAAATAGTAAATGTTTTTTTTATGTGGCAGGGCAAGTCATAATCACATACAAAATTACCCTCTTTTCAAGCTTATTGTAGAGGTTCACATACATTTTCCCCACCAATGATCTTGACTGTTTAAAAAAAATTTATAAATAAAGATATGATAACTTTTCCTCATAAGTGTAAATGCAGTTTATATTTTGGTCCATGCCTGATCCGACCTTTTTTTCCTGACAACCTACAATTTCACAAAAGACTTTAAGGATCTCTTAACCTGAATTAGTATAAACACCAGTGTAATCTGACATTTATAGCAGCAACCCGCTGATATTTCAAATGCAAGTTATCTGGAAAAACAAGCTTACAAAGACAGCAATGGCATGTTAAGCTGACAGTGTACACAGTAACTCAAAGTATACCTAAAAACTAAAAGCTTAATTGCAACCTGACACCTCCAGTTTGACATTAACCGATGATAAATGTTCCTAGGTTATCTGAGAAAAACATGTAATTGAAAAAGCCACAGCTGTTCTATTTTCCTCCAAGACACATGATAACCTTCTGTTCAATTTCCACATTCTCCACACTTGTACATAAATGGTCCATTTCAGTAATGGACAGGAAAATAAGCTACAAATAGTGAACTGTACATAATGTTTTAAACTGCTCCTTAGTGGCTCTTTGCAACAATAAACTATAAACTTGTAAATATGCTCAAGATGACTGCTGAAAATGACAGCCAAAAAGAAATTAGCTTCATTTGAATTATCTTAATGTGCCTTTCAAAGAAAGTAACACTTTTTATCACCTGGACATTTCATTGATTCATTGTCACCAACAAGTACAAAATCTTGGGAAGAAAAATACACCATTGCATTCTTGGAATTGATTTATTAACTGCTATGAAATTTCCCAAGAGGCCATAATAGTGAATAAACAGACTAAAATTACAGTAAAATGCTCAGTGTGACATGGTGCCAAGCAAAGCCAGCAAAAATGCAATAAAGTAGCAATGACCAACACAATATACAAATGAATGGGGGGGCACAAAAAATGAGAAAATCTACAGCAACAAAAGATGAACATTTATTAAGCCTTACCTTCACTGAAGCTGTCTGGGACATTGGCAACCAGCAAACACAAGAACCAGTCGCCATTACGCACATGCAACAGGGCCTCTGCAACCTCCACAATTGGTAGCAAGGAAGGCAATTCTGGAAGGAGAAGACAATGGACCTTCACAAACAAGCAATGTGACAAGAAAATGCAATGACTTCAACCAAAATCTCATACTGATTTTATGGTTGCCTGTGCAACATCTGCCTTAATGTTAAAGAAGCACAAAAGTGCTAGAAGGAATGCTTTTGGGGTCCTTCTTCTCAACAGCCATCCACCTTCATAATGCCATGCAAGGATTTGTTAACTGCTAGCTCCTGTATGTAGAGAAACTAAAACTGTTTTATTACCTTAGTTTCACAACGCTTCTTTGGTTGGCTAATGTTATTTACTTGCTATTATTTATTTACTGGAACATGCTACTACTGTTGTGTGCCGTGTGCTTTAGCCGCTGTATTTTGTGAATTGTGATTTTCCTGGTAGGGAATAATTAAATTCTATTCTATTTCAGCACTTCATATACATAGCAATGTCACTGTCATAAAATTATACCTGCTTGTAAGATGCAGAGTACATCTGCTACCTCCTCCAGGTACACAGGGCTTTCAAACAACTCAGAGGACTTCAAGAAAAACTCTCCATTGGAATCTGAGACCTGGAAGCCAATAGTAAAAGAAACAGACACACATTCCTACAGTATATCTGGCTGGATACATACTGTATAATCAGTGTTGAGAATGTTTACAAACCAAAGTATTCATTTTAAGTACAATAAATAAGAATAAAAAGTAACAAATGCAATTAACCTGTACAGAAACATATTATATATTTATTACCATTATTCAGTAACTATAGACCTCATAAAAAAATTATGGATTATATGTTATAGGTTACATTTTCTTCTCTTTTTGTAAAGTTACCTGGCTGATGAAAATACTTGCAATAAATATTTTCCCCACATGAAAAGAAACCAGTTTCCTTAAAGAAAGTCCGAAACAACCCTAAAACACTACTGCTAATAATCCACTATGATAAGTGGTTGCTCTGAACATCAAATTACACTTTTAGACCAACATTTTACCCATGTCTCATAAATCTGATTTGTGGAACAGAAGAGACAGACAGGTCATGAAACAGTAATAAGGGTGGCGGGTGGGGGCAGCTAGAGATACCTTGTTCATTATGACCAGCAGCTCACTTAAAGCAAGCCTCAGTCTTCGGAGAGGGTCGCTGTGCTCAAACTCCAGGGTGAGGCCATGCTGAAGCTGGGAAACTAGGACACTCTCTCCATTTGAGCCACCAGCTTTGTGTCTGTGGAATGTAGTCAATTACACGAGGAAATTAGTGAAATTAACTTAATATTTAAGCATTTTAAATATACTCACCCCTCACATAATGGGGTCCTGTAAAATGAAACTGTTATAACAGCATCCCCTAGGCACCAAGACACCCTGCCAGAACTCAAAAACAAACTGAACCACAAAAGGGCCAATATCTCCCCTATAACTCCTCATCATGGCTGGATAAAACTATTTACATATACAGTAATGGCCAACAGTTTTGACAGTGACACACATTTTGTGTTTTGCAAAATTTGCGGCTTCAGTTTTTTGCGGTGGCAATTCACATTGTTTTTAGATTATTGTGCAGAGCGATCAGATGCATATTGCACCTGAAAGAACCATTTACAGGATCATCAAGAACTTCAAGGTGAGAGGTTCAACTGCGGTGAAGAAGGGTTCAGGATGTCCAAGAGTGTCCAGCAAGCATCAGGACCGTTTCCTCCTAAGGAGTCAGCTACAGAATCGTGTTGCTACCAGTGCAGAACTTGCTCAGTATTGGCAGCAGGTGGGTGAGTGCATCTGCACGCACAGTGAGGCGAAGACATTTGGACAACGGCCTTATGTCAAGAAGGGCAAAGAAGCCACTTCTTTCCAAGAAAAACATCAAGGACAGACTGAAATTCTGCAGGAAGAACAAGGATTGGACAGCAGAAGACTGGTGCAAAATTATTTTCTCGGATGAATCCTCCTTCCGACTGTTTGGGACATCTAGAAAATCGATTGCCCAGAGAAGAAAAGGTGAACGCTACCATGAGTCCTGTGTCATGCCAACAGTGAAGCATCGTGAGATAATCCATGTGTGGAGTTGCTTCTCATCCAAGCGGAGTGGGCTTACTCACAATTCTGCCCAAGAACACTGCCATGAATACACAACGGTATCAAAACGTCCTCCAAATATGCGGACAAAATGCTTTATGGGTTGGAGACGGTGGCACTGACCAAAAGACAGGAGGCAGAGCTAGAGGTGGCAGAGTTAAAGATGTTAAGATTTGCATTGGGTGTGACGAGGATGGACAGGATTAGAAATGAGTATATTAGAGGGTTAGCCCAGGTTAGACGGTTTGGAGACAAAGTCAGAGAGGCGAGATCACGTTGGTTTGGACATGTGCAGAGGAGAGATTCTGGATATATCGGGAGAAGGATGCTAGGGATGGAGCTGCCAGGCAAGAGGAAGAGAGGAAGGCCTAAGAGGAGATTTATGGATGTGGTGAAGGAGGACATGCAGGTGGTGGGTGTGATGGAGAGGGATGCAGAGGACAGGAAGAAGTGGAAACAATTGATCCGCTGTGGCGACCCCTAACAGGAACAGCCGAAAGAAGAAGATCAAAACGTCCTCGAGGAGGAACTTCTCCCAATAATCCAGGCGCAATTTGGTGATGATCTGTGTATTTTCCAGCATGATGGAGCACCATGACACAAAGCAAAAGTGATAAAGTAGCTCAGAGATCATAACATTGAAATTTTGGACCCGTGGCCAGGAAACTCCCCAGATCTTAATCCCATTGAGAACCTGTGGTCAATTCTCAAAAATTTGATGTATTTGCCAATAAAAACCTTTGAAACTTATGAAATGTTTATAATTGTTCTTCAGTATACCATAGAAACGTAAAAAAAAAATCTAAAAATACTAAAGCAGCAAAGTTGGCAAAACACAACATTTGTGTCCCTGCCAAAATTTTTGGCCACAACTGTACATACAGAGCCATAGAATAGAAGGAGAGATCCAGACCTTCCCGTTTTTCAGACAAGGAGCTTATAAGGTCACAACTTCCATAAATGTGTTCCATGCAATCCATGCAAGATGTCAGGCATACACGCACCCGTAGTCCTCATACAGCCGATTCCCCACAACAAAATTCCCCTTTGGTGATCAGTGCAGAGCAATCATTGAACACAACAGAAATAAACACAAAATAAACACCTGTGGGAACATTTTTAAAAATCACAGAATAAAATACATTTTTTTAAATGTTCAGAAACTTAATCTTAGCACAAGACAACATGGGAGAGCAACATCCTGTCATATTTACAGTCTTAACCAATCACAGCTATTGACTGACATTGTGGTTTTTCTACACTTACTAACTTAAAATGTTAAGCTATTTAAAATTATTTACCTCCATGTGTCCATGGGTACCGTATCAATTCAAAGTACCTTGATTAAACATACTACAGCAGGGGGTGGAACGTGAACCCTGGTGGTTTGAGATCTTCTAGAAATAAACTATAAAGCTTTATTTATTAACCCAGTCATTGAAATCATTGTGCTGTGCTGACGAAAGCGTGGAGGTATGTGTGAAATTTGCGTTTTAGTCACGGCAAATACAGAAACGCGACAAGCGAGAAAACGTAAAATGAACTCAGGGATGGTCTGCAAAGCAGCTTCTTTCTGTCAGAGGTGCGTGGTGTCTGACTGTTGTGGAAGGTTGAAATAAATGGGGATGTCCCTCTTTTCCTTTGTGCTGCCTCTGTCACTCCCTCCCGGGCATGGGCACCACAATTATGCCAACAGCTTTAATAAAATGAATATCCTTATCCCTAAACATCACAATCACGTGTCAACCATTTTCCGTGTCCACATGCTTTTTTTCACGTCAAAAACACCCATGCGCCAGACTGTCAAACTGTCTTTGTTCAGTGCATCATGCGTCACCCTGTGCTCGCGAAGCAACCTTTGAACCTGCGCAACCCTACGCTTGACCAACTGTTTCTCCCCGATAAAAAATAATATTAATTTGATCTCCTTGTGACAGAAATTTTCCCAATGGGGTGATTTCACAAAACAAACTGCCACCTTAAGCAAGGGATTAGCATACCACAGCATTTACAGCACACGAACATCAAAACTTTACACAACACGCCACAAACTTACTGGCAGCCTCACCTCTAGCAACAAGACACACAGGTGAAATATGGTGTTGTTGCGCATGAACATATGAGAAGAAGAGAGAAGAGCTCACCTGAGCAGCTGTTCCTTCCTGGCATCCTGTTCAAGTGCATGGAAATCAACAGACAGCAGCGCAACGATGGAGTTGACAGCTTCCACGCCAGACAGAAGGCGGAGGATGAGTTTCTTGTCCTGCGCCCAGGACTGGCTCTGGTCAGCCGGGGCACACAGGGCCATTCGAACCAGGCAGGGAAGCAACAACCGCAGCTCTGGGTCACTCAGAGCCGCCAGACGCACCACATCCACCTTCTGCATGGCCTCGAAGGCGTAGGGGCTTACGTGCTGCAGAGAAACGCTGTCCGACATCTCCCTACTATCCGCTGACCTAGCAATGAGCAGAACACACCGTCTCACCCATCTGTCCGCATTCAGCGCTCGTGTGGATTCGTCTGAGACCTTTCAGGAGATCCCAGGTCCACCGGACACAGACTGTGGATGACATGTGGTAACCTCTTCTCACCTCTTGGTAACATCCTGGTCTCTTAGTGAAACCCCTCAGGAGATTTAACATAACTCAGAGAAGTAGTAACTGACAACATAACAAAAATATGATCAAAATGCCAGCTTAAACACAGCCCATTACTGGCGAGCGACAGAAGTGTCCAAAGGATATTTGGCCACTGTGACTTGCGGATCTCTCCATCTTCTACAAAGACACACTGAGCCGACACCGTGTGGCTTTTGCGTTATAAACGACGGCTTCTGTCTTCGCCCCAGCTGTTATACGCAGACTAGATGACAGAACGTGTGTCCATTACTGGGAAACATGCCTTACCTTATTTGTTAAAACTTTGGATAACGTGGAGCAACCGCTCCAGGCCTTCGGACTCCCAGCAGCCTCGGTGTTTCTTGATCCACCACACCGGCGCCCGCGCTCTCAGTCCAGGCGCACCACGCGTCGCTTTGCCGCCATCCTTCTGCTAAATTACCGAGTACATTTACAGAAATATCCGTGCTGGGTCCTTGCGTGGGAAGCATGCAGAAAAGTTGAGTTTGTTCTAAAAAAAAAAATATCACGTCCTTATTTAAAATAAAAGTGCAAATCGCCTCAGTCACGGAGCGGCGGCTTTCAGCCTGAGATACCCGGCAGCCGCGAAAGGATACGCAAGATGCGTAGAATACGTAAAATAAACACGTAGTGCGTAAGTAGGAATAAATAAGAATGCGTAAAAATCGTCAAGTACGAACAATAAACTGGAGTAGGAAATGAAGAACAATGATAATCCACGAGTATGAAGTCGATTCATTGTAAAGAAACTTAAAATAACATATAGCTGAGTACTTAATAATAATAATAATAATAATAATAATAATAATAATAATAATAATGATGATGTACAATGAACGTTCTCGACCTTCCAAGTTCCAGACGCTTCAAACAAAAAGGGAAACGGTGGAGAAGCTTCATAATAAATTATTTTATTTTTCATCCCACGTTATTTAAAAAGTAGGAATCTTTTTCATTAAGCCATGGAAATACCTAACCACAGTTTGTACAATTGTCATCTTTCCGGCCTCTGTAGTGCTACAGTAGCTCATGTCCAAAACCACACTTCCAAAAACCTAAAGAACAAAAGGTTTGAATGGGAAGCATTTCTGCCAGCTTCTGAGGTGAAACAGTAGTTCATAAAATGTCTAATTCAAAATCATTTAAAGCACTTTTAACATTTAAGATGGTTCATTCGAATGCGAGGAAATGCAGGAAGAGAAGAAGGCAAGCAGCAGGGTCCAAGTAGGTGGGATTCCTCCATCTGCTGACTAAGGCCATCAATAAATCACAGTCCTAAAACTCTGGCCTAAGTGGGAAATGCTGAGATTTAAGTGCTGCACACTCCCTTTGCCCTATTTTTCATATGCTGAGTTTTTCTATTTTAATATTCTTTCATGCCTATTTTTCACATTCACGCAGCAAACAGTAGGTGGAAATTCAGGATATCATTAATTTTTGTATAATTTGAGGTTTGAACCAACATCTACGAATCATTAAATCAAAAACGTCACAGTGTAAAAAACATCTTGTCGCCATACAGCGTTTAACCACTGTCTCCATTTTTCCACCATTAAAAATGTTCGTAATACTTGGACCCGTTAAGCTTCATTTTTTGTTCTTTTCCAGCATTTACGTACAGGAATCCCGGCAACACTCGATTACAATATTTTTCCACAACGTGAGGTTCCGTTCCGCTTTCACAGTAGCTCTTGGTAATTAATTTTGTTTTTTAAAAAAATGGAGTAGCATGGATCTCATCTCCTTTTGGATCCATTTGAAAGTATCAAGACAGCTTTCAAAAGTTTGTCATTATATTCAAAAGTACTCCAGATTCTAAAGAGAAACCATCCCCTGTATTGTTTTACAAAATGAGGATTAACAAAGTTGAAAGTCTGGTTAGAAACAATGCAAACAGCTGGTCTTTGGAGAATGTACTATAAAAACCTGGATATTCCCTAAACCTTCACATAAGCCAGTCAGCTCATCTTTCTGACGTCCTTACTGGCCGCCTTAATACAATAGCAAAACACACAGCAGGAATTGGCACGAAAAGCAAACATGGAATTTTATTCATCTCAAAACTCCTGTCCCAATTCAGTCGATTATCAAAGGCTCACACACAAAAAAGCTTATTTTCTACCTCAATGCTTTGTATTATTCAGCCATGAAGGCAGGGAATGTCATGAACACCAACACTACAGCTCAGCTTTGAACAACTTTGAATTTCGCAACCAAAATGTTTACGCTTTTTACCGGTGTAGCTAAAACGGGGAGCTTGGAAAACACACCGAGGTCGAACGTTTCCCTTCACTTTAGTACAATTTATCACAATTTTTAAGAAAAGTGTTGGCTAAGGACCGATCAAACACTTTTAATGAATACATCCTCAAATAAAGCGTATGGTTCGATCTCTCCCTACTTTTAACAATCGAGAAAATAACCCTTCTTGTATAAATGGAGGTCTTACAAGGTTTAAGCACATTGCATTAAATCTGTTTTTCATTGTATGAAGTTCATTTCTGGTGAGGTAATTATAAAGTTAATTTGGAGTTCAGCTACAGTGAAGAATGCTTAAGGCAGAAAACAATTTTATGTGTAAGGAACTGAAAAGACAGCATTTTTTTTAAATTTATTTATTTATTTTTTAAATATAGCTTCACTTTACGGGGGACCTCCTCTACACACAAACCTCTTTTGAGGCTGTTAGGTTATCGGACAGGACAGAAAAACAAGTGACCAGATTTGAGAATTTGGAAAAACTGCGTCAAGGAATTCAAAGTCTATCTTGATTTGACTAATCGAGCCCACACAGCATCACAACTTAAATCCGGGTTAAATGCAAATCTGTTTAAAAAATTTTTTTCTTTTTTTGCTGATATGCTATCATTCTGTTAGTCCTTAATCCAATGTGCACATTCTGGAGAAACATTTAAAAACTACAAAATTGAACAGAACAAAAAAAAAAAAAAAAGAAAAGAAAAAAAAAGTTGCCACTCTGCACAACTTTTATACAGTAGAAACAAATAAAATTCTGACATTTCATTATTTATATATGTATATATTTACACACAAACCCAAGTGGCCAGCTTATTGACCTTCATGTGAGAAGAGAACTACTGTATTGACATATGGACTGAACCAGTTGTGTACCGGGTTAACAGTTTCAGAGTCTGGAAAAAGCATGAGAGAATAGAAAAGGTCTGAATTCAGCATACAGGTTTTATTCAGACAGCGGAAGATCAACGGGAGCATCGGGTGAAATTCCATTTATCTTCCTCTGCGTGCAAAACTCTGCATTTTTCCACAGGCGGTAATTTACACCACACATTTACTTTGAAAGGTCTAAACACATAGGCGTGATCAATCAAAGCGATGTCTTCCACACCTGTGCAGGTAGACCAGATTTAAATATAAGAGGCGGATGTTGTAAGACGGGGTGTTGGGGGAGAGGGAGCGGGCAGGGTTGGGCAGGACAATAAGGACACTCTTGTATCTGCTGTGCTGACGTTTGCCTCTCATTTCAGACAACCGCACCAGCCAGAATGGGGAAGCGAACCTGAGGGTCAACTACACGAGATGTATGCAGGAGTTTTACATTTTTGTTTGTCAAAGTGCAGACTTTCACTGGTGTCCTTAGCTATATTTCACAGAACAATCCCTCCCCCCAAAAAACACAAGCACAGAAAAATTGAGTTGAGGCTCTTTATTCCTAAAACAGGTGCTGCACCACCCCTAGCGGCACAGCATTTATATAGATTTTTATTTTTTATATTTTTATATATATATATATATATATATATATATTTTTATATATATATATATATATATATATATATATATATATATATATATATTTATATATATATACTTATATATATATTGCCGTTTGGTTTGAGTCTAAATGTGTGGTATAAAATACTACATACGACAATGTACCTCTTATTTGAACACAGTGAACTTCATTGCTGTACAAGTAATCTGCAGCTACAGCTTAGCTGTAAGTCCCCCACACACAAAGGCATGGACATAAACCCCAAACCTACTTCATCTGTACATCATGACAAATACAAATCTGTCCCCCTTACAAAAAATAATACTCTAAAAGCAACCTACTGCAACTTTATTTTTTATTTTTGTGTTTTTTTAAGACGATTACATATATTTTTGACCAATTGTTTTAAAGCAAGAAGGCAATATAAACCTTCTAGATTTTTATATATAAAAGAGGTTAAGAAATAAGACAAATTACACATTTAAAAACTTACAATAAATAAGATAGATGCAGGCATTTCGTCTGGATAGAGTTTCATCCAAAGAAGAAATTCAGCTTTTCAGGTGAACTCAATTAGTTGATTTTTATCACTGATAGTCCCTTTTCTTCCAATACTTTACAGACATTTCATGTGGACAGGCCCACTCCAGTGTTACAGTCGCAAATACCATGGCTGCGGGAGGTTTTCTGTCTTCCTGACATCAGCCTTATTCTTCTGCAGTGGTGTCCTCCTCTCAAGGGCTGGACCAGTGACAGAAGCAGCACAACTTTCATGGTACTAGCTGATACGAACACATAGTGCCCTGGTCCACTTGCATTGGGAGGGCTTCAGACTCTTATAAAGTCCAGCACTGTAGTTGTGTGACAGGTAAATCCCTTTCAAGCGCTGCTGCTGCTGCTGCTGCTACTCCTTTGTCCGTCTTCCTCATCGTTTCTGCAACCACCTCCCCAGGATATTCCTATGCTGTTCTCTACAGCATATTCATTATGAAGTTGTACATCTGATTCAGCACCACAAAATGAACAGGTAAACAGGACCGCCGGTCTTGTGTTGCTGGGTCACATGTGAGCCAGGAGAGGGCATTGTACTGCTCAAGAACAAATCTGTGACAGAGAAGACACACAAAGAGGCCATTACAAACATTTCCCAGCCCCATCTTAACCTGAAGCTCAGTCGTTCAGTTCCAATAAATTAGAAGAACTATTACGTCATTGTTTCATGCCAAGGAACCCAACTGTTCTGACCCTACGTTCATACTGTGTTCAAAACCAAGGGAATACCTGAGTACATCTGAGGTCTGATTGGAGTCCAGTGGGTGGGAGTGTTTGCTGTGCAGAAGCTCATCTGATTGTACTGAAGACACATGGAGGTGCAAAGAGGCCTGCAACAAAAAGAGCTGTTATGAGCCTGGACCTTCCCACAGGTTCAAATACCTTTGCAACAGAGAACGTAAATCTGAATCATGAAGATTAGGCAGGCTTTGCATTACAGAGCAGCAGTAATAGAAATATTCCTTAGGGTGCACATCAAAGCTTCACAAGCCCATTGTTAAACAACCAATTCAAGGATGAGCTAGGTCTTCAATTCCTTTCGATGTAGAAGTACATAACCCAGTGAACAATTTGTCAAGTTTTTGAAATGCCCGAGACAAAAAAAGCTTGATTTTAAAAAGAAGAACCTGAATCAGCAGACCAGGACAGGCATTACAGAACACGGTCACGGTAACAAAGTTTAATATGCAGGCAGTATATAGTAAGTGGCTGTTATTACATTCAAAGAGGAAAAATACGTGACACATTTTGATGAGGTACTGTCAACAGTTTGGGTTAGTAGTCTGAAAGAGAGAAGTAACCACCTCTGCCGTTTTTGATGGAAACATGCAAACACAAGATCTCACCTTGAGGAAAAGGGGACACTGATTTTGGGCTTGTGGACAGGCTGACCAGAACCAGTCGGGCAGTGGGCCAGCTTTAGCCGTGGATACAAAATAGCCCAGAGCTAGAGGCTGCTGAAGAATGTTTGGAGTTTCATCGTGAGACTCCATCCGATCAGTGCTCTGTCCCTGAGAGGGAGATGTTTGAGAAACATTAGTAGGGGCACATGCTCACAATCGCACAAAGCCATGGAGAACACTTCTAGCCAAGCAAAGATTATTTCTCTGGCATCACAGCAAAAACCAAACACATTTATCCGCTCTCACGCTCTCTCATTTTCAAAAGTCTCCAAAGTCCTTTCTGTTACATTACAAAGAGCAACAAGCCTGTTTTGAGTCACGGTGGGGGGGGTGTGTGCCAGTGTACTACAGCCCACCTTGCTGCCGTCCCCTCCGTGATGGTAGTGTGAACCTGGTGAGTGAACTGGAGATGTGGTGGGGGAGGCTGGTAGGATGCTGATGATATCCGGGTCCACAAGATCGTTCTCCGTGTCCAGCAGCTCAAAGATACCAATTGCATCCGACCCATCTGGAGATCCGGGACACAGATTAGTTGAGAAGAACTGGATGTACTCTACACGGTTTGGCTGAGCAAAACAACAGTCAACAAAACACAGGGCTGTGCTCATTCACCGTTGATGGGATTGAAGGCAATGTCGATGTTCTCCGTAGTGTAGTTGGAGCTGGCAACCTGGACAAAGGCAGAGGTTGGGAACACCAAGATGTGCGTGCAGGAGGTGTCCTGAGGTGTGTTCAGCTGGGATGTCTGCATGTTCAAGGTGGTGCTGCGTCCAAAGACCGAGCCCGTGGATACAGAATCTACAGGTGCCAACCAGAAAGAAGGAATGCATAATTGCAGGAGCTTCACATTGCTAATTTTTTTTTTTTAGGAAGAAAGTTTGAGAAATATCACATATGTCAAATGTAATAAACCTCCAAAACAGGTAGATTGCATTATGTAATGGCTCGGCTAAGAAGGAATGTACAACTGCACAGTTACTGCCTTACAATGTGAAAGACAAGAATTCAAACACATTTGTGAAGTGCTATAAGAAACAGGACCAAACACCCCTACCCCACAAAAGCCTTGTTGAATGGGCCAGAAAGTCATCAGTACCTGGCATTATGATGAAGGAACCCTGAGGCTCCATGGCAACTAGGCAAGCGCTAAGGATGCTGGGAGTGTCCGCAGCAGAGATCCCGCACATTCTGCACATCTCCTTCAGGCGTCGGCTCAGGGACTGCAGGTTGCGTCTGCTGAGGATGATGCTCCAGTCTGAAATGTAGAGGGAACATCAGGCATGGTTTCCCGCTCCCTCCATTTCCTGCCCTACTTTTCAGTCTGGAAGGATTTAAACCTAGTGGTCATCATAACAGCTTGTTCTCCCTGAAGGAAATCATTACCACCACTAGCATGTGCTTCCAAACATTCTGTCGTATCTACAACACTGCAGAAAAGCATATAAAATTCAGCAGGCATTTTTGGCATTTTCAAACTTCTGTACGATTGTGGTGAACAGCGGTCCTTACCTCTCAGCTCCCCGTGACCTATCCTGCCGAGGCGTCCAATTACCACTCTCCAGGGTAGCGATGTCATCTGCACCAGGCCAAGACACCAGTCCCACAGTTTCTGAAGACCCAGTCTCCTGGCAGAGCCCTTTTTCCTACGGGCTCTAAGACAACACAAAAAAAAAAAACAAAAAAAATCATCCTTCAATAATGCACTGAAAAAACCCATCTATCAAGCCAAGCAGTTACTATTCCATTCCTTAGACGTTCAGGGCATGTTGGTTCTTGCTCCAGCCTAGTCTTCGCCTCATTAAAGTAATAGGAAGGGTAAGTGACTTTGCCTTTTTTCTAAGTTCAAATGGCCAGCAATTTACAAAGTAACTTTACAGAGAGCTCCTCACTGCAGCACGAATACTGGTGCTCACCTGTTGGGCACGTCAATGCTGATTATGCACGTCTCAAGCAGCTCCCCGTAAAGGTCTGTGCAGGTGGCCAGCAGCCAGCGCTGGTCATGTGAGAGGCAATAGCCTACAAAGAGCACGTTGTATTTCTGTGATGCCTCTCCAAATGTTTCCCCTAGCTCTGTCTGTTTGTCCTTCACTGGGGCCAGGATGAAGGGTGGTGTGTAAAGCCGCACACATTCTGGCCTCTGCAAAGGAGAAAATGCGAGAAGGTCAGCGGTCATACACCGACGTACACAGATCCACTGCTGTGAATCAATAACCACGTGATCCATGAATACTGTATAAGAAATCCAAAACTTATGCCAAAATGTGGCTACTGGACCGTAAAGCACAACTTAAAATCACTCAACCAGATAAAAATGCTGGAAAAGCAAAATAATGCAGGCTGTGTTGCTTTGCAGGTCTACCTCTGGACTCTTCAGGGATGTGTCGAGGGCCAGGCCAGGCCCAAACCCAGTCAGTGTTTTGACATTTGTGGAAATGGGCAGCGGCCGCCGGCACTGAGAGAAGACTGAGAAGGCCAATGACTTGAGGTGCTGGGCATATATGTGACGATCCTCACTCCGCACCGGCTGAAGCAAGTACTGGCAAGGAATGATCTAGGAAGAAGGAGACCCAATCAGATTCTGATCTCCACGACGGTCATGCGCCCACAAACACAACATCGCAAAAAAATGCACAGAACACAAAAGCTGTCCCTCTGCCTTTACATGTCACAATTTGACACTTAAGTTTACAGCAGCTCCATTTCAATTTCTGGGTCTTACAGGTATAAACATGTCAAAGATACAGTTAATTATGGAAAATTGAGAATTCCACAGTAACTAACTAACAATATGTCAGGTAGGTGTGAAACGAATGAGTGGACTAGTCACCTGCACAGACACAGCATTTCTGATGTGTGAGGGAAGGAACTGGAGCATCTCCAGGTAGCAGCGCAGGAGGCCTGCCGTCCACACATTGGAGCGTGGCACGCCTTCCACCTCTTCATAGCTGAATGGATCCACTATGTACACAACGATTGCGGGTGGGTAGGTAACAGCATGCGACTCGCCATCTGTGGGCACACCAATCTTCTCCCGCTCCATGGTGCTGAAAGAGAAGCTCAGTTAGAGAACATTTGGAAGGCAAAGGGGTAATGTGCAGTGAAGAGATCGGCCCAGGAGCAGACATACCTTTCTGGCGGTTCTGAGCCCCCCTGGACTGGGTTAGCATTAGATGTACTGTCTCCAGAGGAGCCTGTATTCTGACTGCTGGCCTGCCCACCCAGCTGTCCACCCTGAGGGCCCATGCTCCCAAATGGAGGGAAGGAGCTTGGCTTGGCTGACTGTATGCTGCTGCCCATTCCCGCAGAACTTGAAGAGGGGGTGCTGTTGACTGTGGGGGTACTGCTACTAGGAACTGATGAGCCCCCGTGTGTGCTGGTGCCGGAGCCTTGGGGGCCAGCGGAGGAGTTGGGTGGCTGTGGTGTGGATGTGGGCTGGGTGGTGGGAGGAGGAGTTGGCTGAGTGAGCAGGGAGCTGTCCAAAGACAGGCCAGCAAGGTACGGAGCTGAGGAAGGGTAAATAAGTGGGAAAACAACGGTCAATAATGTTTGTTTTAGATAAGGACATCGGTTAGCTGAGAAAATATAAATAAACTGCATTTAACATTAATTTGGCAAATGCAGTCAGCTGGGTGCAAATACCCTAAATACTATAAATATTAAAACTAATTTCTTTTTGCTTTAGGTTAACAATTCAGCAGTTCAGCGCAAACAATCGTAACAAATGTACGGCAGTTCCATGCAAACACGTGTTGTGAACAACCTGAACGTAGCTGACGTACCAATGTCGTGTCTGCATACTTGGGCGTAGAGCTTTAGTTTGGCAAAGGAGTCACTGGGACCACTGGTTGCCTTCGCGAACCAGTCGCTTACAGGCCGCTCAGACAGCTTCTTGGCTGCAGCGGTACTAACGCGCACGATGCCATCAGAGTGCACTTTGGAGATGGGTCTGTGCTGCCCAAGGCGGCATGACTGGAGGAATTGGAACAGAGATTTAATAATGTCAAAGCTTTTTACCACGGTGTTTCTAATAAACTGTTTTATGTCATTCAAAAATGCACAGCAGTTCACTGCCATAGACACTGCTCCCACTAACCAGCCTCACCTCATAAACTGATGTCAGGTCCCTGAAAAAGCTCCTGGCACCACTGAGTAATGCATCATTATCTGGACACACCACCAGGTAGCCCACGTCACGCTGGGAGCCAAAGGGATCCAGTAGCAGCTTCTCCCAGTAGGGCAGGCTGAAAGGCGACAGCACCACAAAGTCGTACTCATACCCCACCAGGAACGTGGGGATAGGCAGTGGCTCTGGGGACTCATCCGTGCCTGGAGAGGGAGGAAAGTTCCATAAAAGTCCACCCCAACGCAAAGCCTCAGAGAAAGGGTTCAAAGGGCTCCTGGGAATAGCATCTGGACTGGATTTATAGCATCTGACAGTGGGCCAATGGGACTGCAGTTCATACAGCTGGGAGCAGGTAAACACATGCCACATACCATAGGACCCGCGGCCAGCCATCTTATGGAACTGCTGCCAGGTAAGGGGCCCCTGGACACCCCAGGAGCGGACGGTCCTCTTCTTCTGGATGGCATCCTGAAGCACAGGCTGAAGGGACATCAGCACTCGCAGAACGTCCTGCGAGCACAGCATGCTGACATCCACTGCTGGAGGCAGATACACAGAGAGAGACACCTTTAATATTGTGTTCACGTCATCAATAAGCTCAACGGCTTCAGCTGGCTTTAAAGCAGGGATGCGGCAGTTCCCGAAAAATTCAAGGGAAGCCTCACCATTGTGCTTGGCCCAATGGTGCAGACAGGTGCTCTTCACCAAAGCTTCGTCCACCTTCCCCCCCGACATGTTGTCCATGAACTGGCGGCCGTGCTCCAGAGCCAAGTAGCAGTCATTGCAGTAGTCCCGCTCTTCAACACGCTGGCCTGCCCAGGCAGGTACCACTGACCCCTCAGTCTCCAAAGTGGAGAGAGGTGAGAAGGGGCTGCTGCATTGCTCTTGTAGCAAGAGGAGGAGTTCTTCTGGGATGCGCTCCTTGGGGCCACCCAGCCACTCTGGGCAGGTGCTACCATTGCGCAGGGCCTCAAAGCGCCTCTCAACCTCGCGGCCAGCATCTGAGCCCCGGCCCACAATGTCCAGCTCATCCTCTAGAAAGAGACCAGACCCGTTGCCATAGCGACGGTTCACTACAGCGCTGAAACCACAGGTGCAGGAGTACTGCACCTCGCAGTTGGGGTCACTGATATAGACCCCCACATCAGCACCCTTAATATTCATGTTGCAGACACAAATGCAACAGCTGTCAAAGTTACAATCCTTGAAGAGATTCAGGACCGACTCTGACAGAATGAGGGTGACATAGAGGCTGTGGGCCTCTGGTATGGAGGGCACGGTAGCTGGTTCCACAGAGTTGAGCGGCCGGCAGGTGGAGGGTGTCGAGGCAGGTGAGTACAGGTCTGAGTTTTCATATTTAAGGGAGCCCTGCACGCTTGAGGGACCTCGGGGGGTGCGAGGGGTGCGTGGGGTTCGGGGAGTGGGTGCCGAAAACCGGGGTGTGGCTGGTGATGGCAGGATGCCGGGCCCACTGTTACTGGGTGGTGCACTGTTGGACATGAATGGTGTGTGGGTTTGAGGTGTGTAGGTCTGGGTGTAATCTTGGTCCATGGCACTTCCGACACTTGGGATGTTGCTGCAGAGGGAGAAAGGACACCAAATACGTTAAAGGAAAACACTCACCGTTTGCACCACTCGCAGGATCACTAACCCAGATCATCCTAGGCCTCCAAATCCATGTATAAAGTACACGTTTTTAAATTAGAAACACCTTTGTTACAAGGTGACCAGACTCTGTGCAGTAGGGAAAAATAAACATTTATTCTTACAAGTACAAGCCAGTCTGATTTATAAAGCTAAAGGCCTTGCTAAGGCCATTTTATAGTCTGTGAATTTTGGAAGGAATAAATTAAATTTTAAAATGTGTAAATTTATGGCAAAATTAAAACCAAGTTTCTTTTTTTAAACAGTCAGATTTAAAAAAAAAAAAAAGTTTTAAAATAACTTCAGCATAGACCACTGGCATGCAACAAACCACAAACATGAAACTCATGCACAGAAAAGGAAATGCCTGCATCTGAAAACTGTTCTTTCACACACAACACAAAATGCAAAAGCTGACAGCATATAAATAGTTCACAAAGTCATGTCTCCAAAAAGTCCATCTGTGTGACCCAGAGGTTCGGAAAGTGAAATAACGGCCAACGCTAGCCTGAAATGCATCTGGTGGTTTCTTTTATGCAGATTACTTAAGACCGAAGCAGAGTTAAGGGGGGCACAACCAGGAAGGCGATGGCAAAAATTTGCACCCCAAAACCTATTACTGAGAAGGAAGATGTAAAAAAAAAAAAAAAAAACAGGACCTCAACTAACATTAAAGGACATTCTGCAGCATAGATAAAAATGTAGCTGGGGCAATTCCTACGTGGGACCATGATTTAGTAAGCTTGGGTATTGAACTGAAACCTGAGTTGCACGCATGCAAAACTATATCAGTTGAATAATAAAAACATGGGGGGGGCACAATACCATCATTTATACCAGCATTTATATGGAGGAAGACCAGTCACCTGTCCTTGTTGAGGAAGGCCATGCCAGGCATAGGATTGAGCAGCTCCAGCTTGCCTGTACAGCTCCAGCTGGGTCGGTAGAGGCACTCCTCAGGCAGCTTGATGGGTGGCAGGCACTGGCTGGGCAGCGTCTTCAGTGGGGCGAACAAGGAACAGCCCAGGAAAGGCTGGCAAACCTCAGGCTTATACACAAACGAGAAGTCCTGTGGATGAACAAAAAGCCCATCAGTGCCTGTTATACAAAAATTACCTTTTGCTTTCCAAAGTGCTCAACACCTTCATGTGAGCCATTAGCGGCACTAGCAAGAGCTCCAAGATAAAAAGCAGAGTGTGAGATGTAAGAAGCTTAGAGATCGACAGACCACCAAGAGGAACTGCTTCAACACATTGCCACTAGCAGACAACTGCTTCATCAAAGCCTTCCATGTTTTGGGGGGCTGGGCAGTCACATGTTTAATGTGGCGTATTGTGGAGATTAGCTTCTTAAGATTAGGAGACAAATATCTAAAGCCTGTGGAAACGCCACTAATCTCCCATTGCACCCTGTTGTACAGTTGTAGTAAATGAACAAACGGGCGAGAGAAACATGGATATCGTAGTTCTGGTAAACACGGTGATCATCGACTCAGTTCTTAATCTGCTGGAAAATCAATCAGTATGTCGGACGTAGAGACAAGTTAGGAGAGCTATCACGAGGGTTGCAGAACAGCTGCAGAGGGAAGATGTGTCTCTCTAACCCTTTTGCAAGCTTGGGTCATAGATAAAGCACAAAACAAACCTTGATCTCAGAGGGCTTTGGGCTACAGAAGCTCTCCTCCACTTCAATTTTGAACTGGCCACTGAGGGAAATGCCACCATCCAACACAGTCATACCAGCCCCTGCATCCATGCTGCCGTATTCCTTGCTGCCTGCATTCATGGGGGAGTAGCCCATGATGTGCTGTTCCAGGGAGGGAGGCGTGGGGAACATCTGGTGGAGGTCTGCAGAGCCTGGTAAGGAAAAGATGTATGGTTAGGAAGAAATGTGACCTTTTCAAGAAGTGGAAGCAGCTCCATCTTGGACTATTCCTACTACAGCTACATCACCCAAATCACCAAACATCCTATACAGTACTATCACAGTTCAGGTTCATTTCAACTTGCTTGAGATCCTGCTGACTGAATGGTAATCTTTTTACATAATCTGCTGAAAAGCAGTTTAGACCATAGCTTCTGTGGAATTCCATGGAGATGCACCGTTCAGAGGTATCTGTTCTTACAAATTCATTAATGCAGGTATACGACTGAAGCCATTGTCAGTTGAGCAAAAACCTTATATAGAAAAAATGTGCTCCTGAACTCAGGCAGCTAAACCATCTGTTGTGCTTTTACATCTGTTACGGCTTGCAGGTGTTAACCACCAACTGTTTCCACAACTTCCTGTGACAGTCGGCCCAATTTGAAACCAAATATTCCCAACCCGTCCACTAGGTGGCAGTAAATGAAGAATTTTGACAGGTAATAAATTAATAACTGGCGGACACTGCACACATGGCAACAGCAGAGAGCCACGGTAAAAGCCATAAGGAAGCAAACGGCATTTTTGCACCTTATTATTCCATTGAGCCGTTAGGGAATTTCATACAAAAGCTTCACACAACAAATGATTTCTAGTGAGTCCCAAAGAGAATGTGAACGTGGTCTTACTTATGCACGACAGAGGGTCAAGCGTTGTGGGTTTTGATTCCTTATTGCCAAATTTTTCTTCCATCCCATTGACAGCTCGCCTAGAGCCAGGCTGTGAGAAGAAACATTTAACATAAAAATTAAAGTCAGTACAAATACTAACCCAAAACACAGATCATTGTAACAAAAGCTACCAAAATCCCATTCTACAACGTAGCAAGGATTACAAAGTCATATGGCAATACTTTTTGTCAATCAGAAATATAGTTTTACTTGGGAATGTCTGCGGCAAGTTCAACCACATTCGTATACGTGTACAACCACAGGGCTGGGGTCTGTTCTAGATAATGGGATATTTATTGATAACAGTCATCAGGCACACTGACCACAAGCTCATCCTCGTCCGAGTTGAAGAGGTTGTCCAGGTCATTGATGGAAACAGCTAGGTCAGTCACATTCATCAGGCTGGTGGTGGTGGGGCGATTGTGAGCAGCTGTGCGCTGGGCATCTGCCAAAGGGGTTTATAAAGGAGTACATCTAATTGTTAGGATAAAAACCACGATGTGAAGTAAACACTGCCAGGTCAAGAGATGATAGGAAAAGATAGGAAACCCCAGAATGCAACAGCTCTTGCTGCTCAAATTTGACAACAGTTTCATGCCTGCGATGTGATTATACAGAAGGTTAATAAGGACTTAAGTAGCTGCGCATAAGCTGAGGGAGGCTTTAAAGAAGCCCCCTTCTTACCTGATTTGCCAGAAGGGCTGAAAAGTGACATAGCATCCTCACAGTCTGCTCCACCGGAGTTGCCATCTTCCCCCTGCCATGAGAAAAAGGAAGTGAAGGAGAGTGAGTCAGGCCACAAAGATCAGACAAACTTAGCACTAACAACAGGCCTTACATCGTTCTCTGCTATAGCAACAAACAACCAAGATCAGGAGGACTAGAACCATAAAGTGCAGAAAAAGAATTCACAAAATAGAGAAAATACGGTAAAAGCGTTGCTCTGCAAACCTTATGTTTCTTCCCGACCTCCCGCTCGCTACCCTGCTTTTCCTTCTTGTCTGGAAACAAGAACGCCACATCTCCATCCACAAATGCATAGGGGTCCATTTCTGGCTCATGCTCGCTGTCTCCAATGGCAGCTGACAAGTGCTGGTTCCGTCTTTGCAGGTAGGTCTGTACCAGCTCTTCTGACACCTTCAATGGCTTCTTGGAGGCAGCCATCAGTCTGGGATGATGAGCACAAAACAAGACATCATAACGTAAGGCATAACTCTTAGAATTGCACAATTGCAGGTATTAAATCAACATATAAACTGGCTGCAAATATCCAAAAAGCAGCAGGCAGCATAGTAGTTGCAGCTAAGAGTTGTCACCTCTCAATCAAAAGATCTAGATTCAGCTCCCACCCCCGTTGCAGAACCCTTGAACAAGTTACTTTAGAGAAAAAAAAAATCTGCTAAGTAAATATATCATACAGAAAGGCCAAGAAGAGATCAGATGCAGTACCAGTTCTGACTAGAAATACCCAGCCGAAGCCAACAGGTACATCTGAAATCTAGATACATCTAGACACATCGGAATCGTTCAAACTTGAAAAAAAACCCGAAAACTTAAGACGGATGTATGTGTCCAAGCATCCCCACTGCCTCCCATGCAGAAAAAAAATAACCAGGCACTTTTGAGTCAGATGATAATTAAAAAATAAACAACAGTAATAATACTTAACCTGAATGACCAACCGGGCAGGAGTTTACACCATTATCTGAAGTGAAGATAACATTACTAATCTCCACGCAAGGAACAACCTTGTTTGCTGATCATCTAAATACAGTCCATGTGAAACTGTTACGGGACTACACTCTTACTTTTGCTTCTAATGTAAACACTGTCAGCAGAAATCAGAGCACGCTGGCAGATGACAAACATTCTCACATGAAACCTATGATAAACAATAACATGGAAGTTGCCTTCATTAAAACACAAAAGTCATTGCTTCCATTTCTATATCACTTTTATGTACTGAACAATGGTCCATTGAATGACAGATGACAACAGCCCTGCACAGTTATTATGGGAGTAATCCAACCGGGAGTGTCAAAAAAAAAAAAAAAAAAAAAAAAAGCCTCCACGAAACTCACAAAAGCTTATATACTCAATGTATCCTGGAAGCACTGGGCTACATGAGGGAGTGTCCATTTCGCCATTTCTGACAATTTGCATACCCCCCTACATATGTTTTAAAATGCAAAAATAATAAATCGTACGTATGCTTATCATTATTATTATTATTATTATTATTATTATTATTAAGACAATGCAAGTTGAATAAAGACATTAAATTCAAAGCAAAAGCCCTATCCCAACACAATAAGTCCAAAAGAATTCAAACTGCATAAAAAAGCAGTCACCTTACTACAAAGTTAATAAAAACAATTAACTTTTTAAAAAATATAACTATTTTTCAGTCAGTCTTCCAGTTACTTTAAAGGAAAAGGAACTGAAAAAAAAATGTAGAAACAAAATGTGCACGTGGCAAATACATTACACGTTAATACCAATAGAACAATAATACTGCGCCAATCCACTTCGACTGTGTTGTCTGCAGCATTACGAAAGGAGGGCTCGGGATACTGGGTTGTGGGAGCACCAGCTTTGTTTATCCGGGGAATGTTTAAACACCCCAAAGCTCCCAAACCAAAGTGAACACACGTGGTCAACAATCCCTCTACGATTACCCACAACAATTAAAGCTCCTTTTTAAATACAGACATGCAACAGCACTGCATCATGGTACAGCTATGGCACCCCAGCTGCTGCTACAACACTAACAATGCTAATAAACTATTGCCCAAATGTATACCATTTTCACTAAATCCTGTATATCTATCGCTGTGAGAAGATGTTGACAACTGGAAAGAAAGCAGAAGGATGGGAAACAATCACATCAGATGTGAGTTTATCATGCTGTGAGCAGTGAAGAATGGTTCATGCTAAGCAAATCGTGGCAGTTTTGAGACTCTCTCCAGCAAAGCAATGGGACACTCCTGCCCATTACTGACCACTCAGAGCAGCAAAGATCATGCTGTACAGCAGGAGCCGAGAACCTGTCTGGAATGACATAACTGATCAATAATTCCTTTCAAGAACAACATGCTCCCCTTTTCACCGCTGCATCCACACTTGCTTTCTTTAATGAACTGTTGCTGACATTAAGTCCGTTGTCCTCTCTTTGTATGGCGGTATCAATCGCTTTATCTAACCAATCCTTAGGAACAAGAAATTAATAGCCTCCCACAATGATCTGCATAAATTTGAGAATACGTAATGTCGAAAGGTCATGCGGTGAGTGATTAACAGCGGTGCGGCCGCACAGCGTGGCAGGGAACACTGAGCTGTGAGCAGAGGCAAACTGCTCAGAGCAGCATCACGCCTTGACGAAAGGTTAAAAGTCCCTACGCAGAAATAGATTTAAAAAAAATTATGTCTGAATGATATCACAGTGACAACTGACTAACAGTCCGAGGTGCTAGACAACACACTCACTCTGTGGCTGACGCGATGCCGTCCTGTCCCCCTAGGGGTTCGTCTCTTAGCTTGTCTCCAGGCAGCTGTGGCGTAGGGAAGTCTGCCTCTTTCCTGTGCGGAAGGTTGAAGAACTTCCATGGCGTGTGTACAGCATCATCCTCCAAGCTGACTGTGGCCCCCACATACACGATAGGCTCCGGGGCTTCTGTATAGGTAGGGTGGAAGGGATAGGCGAGGGTGTCCAGCCGTGGGTCTTCTGTCCCCTTCTGCGCCACCAGGCAGGGTTCAGTCATTGCCTGGTAGAAGTGCTGGCCGTGGGGGGTTGGGGGGTTCTTCATGGTTTCACCTGCCTCCTCCCCCCGTTCACATGGATGTGGGCTGAGTGGCGGAGGCTGCGGAGATCCAGCCATTTCTGATGGTGTGCTGTGCAGCTGGGGACCTTTGGTGCCAGTCGTGGCAGCCACCATATCAGCGTGACGCAGGCCTGAGAAGCGGCCTGGCTCCTGAGGCCTCATGCCCAGGCGGTGGGAAGTCGCGCCATCGGGCTCCAGTGCCATATCCTCACATGTTGAGCTACGGTGGTGGAACGGTGTCTGCGGCCTCTTCTGCTGCTTTTCACTCTTCTCAGGCTTCTCTGTAGCCTTGTGCTTGGGGGGTGGCTGAGGTGTCTGGCTGACCAACTGGGACTGTCCTGAAACACTGCCCGCACGCTGTTTCAGGTTTTTGTGCCTGGCAGGGTCAGGGCATAAGAAGAAATAAGTTATTGCAAAAGTAAAATATTTAATCCATAGATGATTAGCTTACATATTAGCTGTAAAGCACAACAAATCTTGCTTCAAAAACTAGAGTTAACGTATGCCGTTTGTGCAAACTCGTTCATGAAAATGAATCCCCGGTGTCATCATTAGTTCACGCACCCAGTTTGTCACTGCCAGAGTGAGGCTCATGAACCACTTCATTGGAGCTTTGAAACCATCAAAGCTTGTTGTAATGTAGAGGAAGGTTTTCATTAGCTCATAAAAGTCAACTACTTGTACCTATTAAACAATCTTGGCCACTCGCTGATTCTTTCCATGTTTTTTTTTTTTTTTTTTTTTTTAACACATCGCTTTACAAACTGTTTTAAATGGACTCAACCACATGACAGCCGAGGTACATTTACACCGCTTAGTAAATTACGTTTTTGGTTAATTAAACTTTCTGCCCTGCACAAACAGCTGCATCCCCAGGACAACACACAAATACATACCAGTAACCTCTTATTTTTCTTCCCCCCCACTGTCAAAATCAACTGAAACCCACAACTACTAGAGAAGCTGTCAACAAACTCTGCTTATGTCACCATCAAGGAGTCCAACACACATTTGCAGCTGAGATGGTGGTAACCACACTGTCAACTCTGTTCTGCGGTGCACAAACCCAGCATGATTGGAGAGAGGACTGTCCTTCTCCTAAAGCTCAAATTTCACTCTGCTACAACAGACCGCAAGAGTGTCACTTCCCACCGGGCTGCTTTCCCAGCTTCCAGGTAGCATGAAGCATCATTCCCACAAACTCGCCTGAGCCAGGAAAAATATCCACCCCAACGAAGCACGTGTCTACGTCCAGGGTGTCTAATGATGACTCAAAGGCCACGTACACAGTGCATTTTTTTTTAGAATCCTCCACAGCTCTTTCAAAACAATTAAGATATTAAAATAATTAAGACATACAACCAAGCAACTGTTGGGCCACAATGAAATCCTGAATAGAAGGTGGCACCTGAGCCCTAAAATAATCTGCAGACAGGAGCTTTGGATGATCATAATCCCATAAATGATGGACAGGACTGGTTAGCACAGTCTCAGCCACAGGAATCCCCATACACACAGTTCCCATGTGAGGGCAAGTGGCAATCTAGGTGTTTCCGTAGTATCAACATGAACTGTAAGCCCTCTGAAAGAACGTGATGAGTGGTGGCAGGTCAAAAAAGCCCAAGTGTATGCAATCCTAGCCAGCCTCCCCTACTGCCTGGCCTCCAAAGCTTAATTTTTAGGACCAATAATGGTGCAAGATAACCATGATGCGTTTATATATTACTTGCAAATTAACACCTGGTGAAGCTACACATCTCAAACATGAAGTGAAGTGGCCCGCCTTGACTCAAACATTTGCGTGGCTAGTTCACGCTTGTTCTTTATGCAGGGAAAAAGGTTCGGCTTTATCTGTACACTCAGAGGAGACAACCCAATTTCACAGCGCACAGACTCATTAGGAACTCAAGTGATGAACACAGGTGTAAGGGTTGGGAGCCAAAGGCCTCACCTTGAACAGCTGCAGTTGGATCTTTGACTGGGTTCCACAAAATCCCAGGTTGCAATTCTGTCCGCCAGTTCATCCTCACAGGTGCCATTTGTGGTCGCTGAAAATTTCCGCCTGGCAGGAAAAGCAGAATGAGCCCAGAGTCTGCTAACCATACAGCCCTGGATATTTTCTTTATTTTAATATGTGTCTAAAACCATTCTCAAAATAGCACGGCAGTCATTAGATAATTAAATTCTAAAACAGTTACTCAAAACAAAAGGAAGAAGAAATAAGTGGGAGAACTAAAAACATTTATAGTGGGCAGGATTGGGTTTTGTGCCAATAACATGTTTAGCAATGAAGTCAATGAACCCAATTGAGGCCAAATTATCCCATGGACCAGGACTTGAGAGGGTGGAAGATATTAAGGAAGGATCGGAGGATTCTGCCCTCACACATACTTGTTCTGGGCTCGGTTGATATTGCACTCCTGCCACACCCGCTCCACCACTTGGCTGGCCAGCTTGCGAGGAATCCGACCTCCATGGTGGCTGGTGCTGTCTATGCTAAAGCCGTCTGACACCAAGGGAAGCTTTACACACTTCTGTGATGACTGGGAGTCAACTGCAGACAGGGACGGTAATAGAAGCATAAAGAAATACAGTGAAGGACTATCCCACGTTCAAGGACACAGTCATACACGCCCTTTATATAGGCACACACCTGCTTTCTTTTGAGACAAATTACAGCCAAATTAGGCTTTCAGACCAAGGGATAAATTAAGATTTCAGAAAACGGCTGCATGTCTAAATGACACCTGTCAGACCACACAAAACTGCATTTAGATCAGGGACAGCAAGGTTGGGTACCTGTCTGGGCTTCCTCAGGTGACGTGGGAGGTGTGAGCGTGACTGATGAGATGGCGGGGTCTCGCTGGGCGGCAGGCACTTGGTGGCCACCAGAAAAGGTGGCCGTGCAGTGGGAGGACCCCATGGGGGCCACAACAGGGATGTCGGACTGAGGAACAAGCACCAGGCAGGAGGGGTATACCATTCGCACACCACCTAAAGAGGAGCAAAGAAAAGTTCTGTCAGATCCAAATACTGTGCTGCATTTTCCCCATAAGTATAATTATTAGACAATAACGCTACAGCCAGACAGACGCATGCTTCAAAAGACATCTTACCAACAAGAACCTCCACTGCAGCCAATGAGTCGTCCTCCCAGTCTGTATCCTCTGTTTTCTCCTCTGAGCTCTCCTTGGAACTGGTACTGATGGGATAGAACTGGTTCCATTCCTCAATCAGCTTCTGCGTGGGGGGGTCCGAGAGCTTGAAGGACTGGCCAGTCAGGGTACCATTCAAACCAAACGGGCTCAGGATCACTAAAGAAGGGAGGGAGAGAATTTAAGTGAGATCTCAAGCTAGGACACATTTCAGGATATTTACCACAACCACCGTTTAGTATAAAACAAGTTGCAACCTTCTTCCTTCCCTGAAAAATAGGGTCTTGCCCTTTATGCAACAGCAGTCACCCAGATAGTAATACACAGCTTGCCAACATCTACAAGGCATGACAGTGATAAAAAGCAGAAAGGGCCAATTCAGAGGTCTTTACGGGTGGTTATAGTGCAGAGGTGTCCTCCCAGTAGGCATCAGACAGAAACAGGGGAACACCACAGTGCTCAGCCTCCTCCACTGACCTTTCTTCACTATGAGCTCACCCAGAGAGCCTCATGAGCATGCTACGCTGACCTCTGGCTGAAATAATCAGACCCTAAAGCACAGTTTGTTCCCCCATGCTTCCCACGCACAACCCTTCCTGTTGCATTTTATTGCTGTGGCGACAGCCCGGCCCCCCCACTGCCAGGCAGCCATATCGATCTGCAGGTTTGATGGGTAGGTCAACATTGAACTTCCAGGAAGATATCTGCAGGGCTCAACTGCCATGCAGCTTTGCTGGCCACCAGGCAAGAATCCACAGAAGAGATGCGATGGCTGGAAGGGAGTGAAAATCAAAATCTGTGTTTATTTACCCCCTCCCACAATTTCTACTCATCCCAAGGGTTGCAGAATGGTTGCAGAGCAAGGTAAGCTTAAATGATCCTTAAGCTGTTGTGTTTCAGTGGCCAGTGACACAACTGTGATGGAACTGTACAGAAGGGACAGCGATGACCCAAAAACCAGGGATTGGGGGTAGTGGCTGCTAACATCAAAAATCCACAGGGTAGAATAATAACAGCTGTCAGAAAGTTATTCCAAATTATATATTTGCATTTTAAAAGAAAGCAAAGCAATGGCAAACACTTTTCACATACAAAGCATATAACCATGCATCCATGTACAGTAACGCACGTGCGCGCGCACACGGATGCAAATCAGCAGTCAGTCAAGCGCAGATAGTACGATAGATGCTGTGGCACTTTTTGTTTGGTTCTGCGGTTTGCCTAAATGCACAAAAACAGGCTGGATTGGTTATTCTAGAGGGTTCTTCAAATATGTGTAACTGGTACCAGCTTTTAGCCTGAGCAAAATTACAGCACAAATATAAAATACTACAGCAAAAGCAGGTAGACCTGCACATGATACGCTGTCTTATGGTGTAATTTAAAATTGTGCTGCACCGAGACATAAAGTCCACATGAGGCCGGGATTAACCATCATGTGTTGAATTAAACGGAAGAGTTTTTGTTGTGTACATCTGAGTGCCAGAAATTCAAGACTCAGGTATGATGTCAGCATAGGAAATACTTCAAGCAGCCCCTCGCAGAGGACATGTCAAATATGACAGCTGCACTACCTTTGTTTTATCGTGTGATGTTTATGAAAGTGCCACCCATCAAATCGCTGCTGCAGTTTATCTTAATATCTTGCACCGTTGTGCAGTTGCATGCAAGAACTTGTCAGAGATCTGCTTTTGCTTTAAAACCAGGGCGTGACTATTCGGCATCAAATGCCGCATGTTGAAAAGGGGTAAGCAAAAGATGGATTCAGAAAATCTTCAGAAAACATGCGACTAAGCAGTGTGACTTGCTTTGGTTTGCGGTCAGTTTCAGGCCAGCGGAAACAAAGTCTGGTCTCATTGGACTTTTGCAACACATGCTGTCATGTTGGCTTTGTCTACCATTGAGGAGTCCTACAGCTGAAGCCTTCGCCCTAACCTGCTCATGATTCACATGCATCCCCTGAATACGACTGAATCTGACTGGATCTCCTGACATTTTGTGGGCACAATACTGACTGCAGTAATGTTTGCCAGAAACCACACAGACATGTTCTGCCCTGTATCACTGGAATATCTGGACCTGAAGTATGAAGGCAAGATTATGGCAGAGCTAAATAAAATTAAATAAAATAAAATTTGTTTTGAAGTCTGGTCTCCTTTAAGTAGAACGGAAAGCATTACAAGTTTCAAATGTGACAAAATAAGCAAAAGCATCAAAATGTGTGCAAACAGCAGTGATCCCAAAGGCAGAACCCTGCACGACTCTACAGTCTCTTGTGGGATGAGACTGGTTGTGTAGTGGATAGAACTGCGGTTTATGTAATCTGAAGTTACAAGTTCTCAACCCACCTCCTACACTTGAACATTCCTAATTTATTGGGTAAAAAATTGTAGGCCCAAGTGACATTGGGTGATGACCAAGAAAACAACATCAGGTAGATGAAAATTAAATGAAACAAATGCAAATAAACAGGTGCCTAGCCCATGCTTGTTCATAGCACAGATGTCTCTGGCAGTAGAGCAGTGGCCAGTCGTGGTATGAGTGCACTGCTACACAGTAAGGAGGGGTAGTGGAATCTAACATCATGTGGAACAGTGCTGAATCCTGTGGGCATGGCTTATACATTCCCTTGTGAACATGACTGTAAATAGCTAATAGATATTCCACCTGCACACTGAGAATGCAGGTCTACACTCTGGGCATGGTCTCTAGAGAATATAAAAAAGTAATGTTTGTCTCTACAAGCATCAGAGGAGAATAACAAACTATGCTTAATTTTAGTTAGAGCCCTTTCACCAACAGAATATTTAAAAGTTGAGAATCTGTCTTAGGCAGGGGGCAGCACTCACCTTGGAAAGGAGTGTTGGACTGCTGTGCAAGCCGCAGGTGGTCTTCGGTGAGGTGGTATACGGGCTGGTGCTGGTTGATCTCCACACTGGTGCACACATTGCTGTCCCCATGCAAGAAGAAGGTGAAGGCGCAGGATAAGTGCTCACTGGAGAAGAAACAAAAGGAACAGGGAAACAGAACAATAGGTTAAAAGACATGTCTTGTCATTCATGGATCTATCCTGAACTTTAGCTCCTACAGAAAATGATCACAGAAACACATGCTATTACATTGTACATGCTTCTCCTAAGAGCGAAACCAGGAAGTCTGTATAAAACCAAGTGGAAGTCCGCATCGTAACGCCAGTCGATTTGATTTATATAATCAGGAGTCCAAGCCGGTCTGAAGTTCTTAAATACCCAGCACTTTAAATGCAAGTACAATCATAGCAAAAAACAACAGTTCGGAAATTAAAGAAACTAAGGTGCCCTTCCGTTGTACCCTTAAGGTAGATTCTGTACTCTAACTGGTTCTGTAATTACACAGCACTATAAAGTGATGAAGCAATATAATACAGAACAGTTGCCCTTTAACTTAAAAACACAACTAGAACCAGAAACTAACTTGATTTGTTCATAAATCCAACCACTATGTCACAATCAATACAAGCTTAATAGTACAGATGTCTCTTGCTTTATTCACAAGGCAGGTTCTTACACAAAAAAAAATCTCATGCATCCATACAATGAATTAAGAATCCGCCGTAAGACCTATTTATTTATTCCATTTTCATCAACCACTTGTCTTCTGGAGGGTCACTGTGTTCCAGAGCCTATCGAAGTGAAAGAAACAACAGTTCATTGCACGACTTTTATTTTATTATGCTTTTAATAACACGAAACGTGAATTCAACTGCACCCAGCTACTTTCTACAGGCATTACTGTGCATACAACCAATGAAAGCATAACAAATGTGTAGCTTGATTTATTCGCTGTGTGATTTGTAAAAGTCTTTGCTATAGCAGTCTTGCAGCAGTTTTTGATCTTTCAATTAACTCATTAAAATGACTGAAAATAAAAACACGCCATCTCCATGAATTCCTATATGACAACTGTTGACTAATTTATCCCATAAAAACACAAAATTCTCATCATCTTGTTACTCATCAGACATTCACAAACAGTTATCGGGCGCTGTAAACGTTGTGGGAGTTGAATTAATACAGCTCGACATTCCAAATGTGTTACATCTTTCTCTAAACCGAACCACTGGATGACAAAACACAGGCGCAGTTTCCGCTGCAGATTTCGAAAAACACACAGAAAAAGAAATGCAGTTAATGAGAAGGGGGTTTGCATCTTTGAAAATTTGCGACTTGAGCATTTGTACCGCAAGGAAACAGTGTGGCTGGATTGCCGAGGATGGCAAGAAGAAACAACAGAAACGAAAGGAAGACGGAACACAGAGAGATGAGATAGCAAGTGCTTGTACTTGTTTAACTGAGGGGGGGGGGGGGCACAAGACAGAACTTGGAGATGCGTTTGAGAAGCTGTGGCAGGCAAAGACAGTCACACTGCAGGAATTCCCAGAGCAAATGCTTGTCACAGCCCATCTAACAGAAAAATATGCTAAGGAAGGCAGGTTTTCTCTATAAGCAAACAAACAGCAAATACAGAATCGCGTGCAGGACGAGCACATGAAGCGATGGAGATACGGAGCGGAGATCACGTTTCTGCAACCACTTGAGGGGGCACGTTATAGAGACCAAACTGAGACACCTTGTGTCCTCTGACCTTATAGTTCAACAGGCAACCTCAGTAAATGCTCTTTGGAAAGGCATAACAGTGCTCAGAAAACCTGTGCAAACAGACAATAGGCAAGTTTCCAGATTTCAAAGAAGGGGGAAAACACACTGCACAAGAGAATGAAGGCCAAGTGAACTAAGGTCCAGATCTGAAATGCACACCCTGTTGCACCAGTAGACAGGAACACAGTTTGTTCCAGCCATGCAATTTATTTTTAGACTTTAAAGCTATGTAATAAAACATACGCACCGGTCATCATGTGAGAGCGGTGTATTAAGAGTTGCAGGAGTCACAATATTCATTGGCGCTGCAAAACCTTAAGACAACCCCTATGAAAGTCACCAACTGCCTTTGTCTAAATATACAGGCAGGGAAGTGCATACTGCCAGTGCACCATCGTACAGACAAATGTGTTGTGCGCCAATAAAGAACCAAACAACTGTGCAAGACTGTGACTGGCACAGAAGAGATCCCGCAGGCTTCAGCTAAACAAATAAAGCTACACAATTGGCAATGGACTTTCCAGAGGAGAAATAGGTACCTATAAGGCAAATTTGCAAATATGGAATGCTGAGCATTACATTTCACAGGACATTTGAGGCAGTTGTTGAACGTGAAACCCTACGCTGCCTCGGAAGGAATGTGAGAGTGACTGCACCTTCAGCAGAAGAAGGGTGGAAGTCTCCACAGTGACACATCACAATGAGCAACTGCATGCGGGAGCCAACCTCCCTTTCTACACCACAAGCGACACCTCTGCACCTCGCAGACTTCCTTGCGCACACTAACAGTCAGAGGTGGCTGTGTCCAAAGCTACACTCATTTAAAGCAAGTATTTTACCGTAGGATCTTTAACTAAATGAAAACTCCAGCAAAGCTTTAAAAATTGTATATGGCTGAGTTGCAGTAGCAGACATAAGGGGGGGGGGGGAGAGGTTTTTGCCCCCACCCCCCAAAAATAGCATTCAATATTCAGAAAGTCGTGTGCAAGTAAGCTGCAGAAGGTTCCTCTGTCCCACACAAACCAACACAGTTGCGCAGGAAGTGCCAAAGCAGACTGGAAATGGGAGCTTTCCTCCAGGATGTAAACAAAGGCCCCACTGCTGTGAAAACACAGAGGGCGGCAGCAGGTCAACCTGCACGTATGAAATTCACATAAAGTCGGCCGTATGCGACAAAACGCAGCCACCAGGGACTTCTCTGTCACCACTTCCACTGCAAAGGGTGGTCGCTGGCCAATAAAAACGCCAGGAACAAAACATGCACGAAAGAATAAAAAATACAAAACAAGCTGCAGGCAGGCCCAACAAGGCAGTGGTGCCATAGGGAAGCCAATGTTCAATGAACTGGAATGAGCTGGATGAGTGATGGCAAAGGACAAAAACAAACTGTTGAAAAACACAGCAAGCCTGCCAAAACTGGGCTTTGCCCACACACAGCTCTCTCAAAATATCTTAAAGTTCAGAACTGATCTTGTGTACACAAGGCTTCGCCCAACCAGTGCATGAAACCAAAGAGATCGCTGCCACCTATTGACAACAGACAAGAACTACAGTTTCCACATCCATTTCACAACCACACAACTTATTTTTCTTCCTTTCAACAACTAATCAATTTAGACAAAACAAAGTATTTCAAAGAAAGTGGGGAACGCCCTGAAAATTACTTTCCCAATTTCATAAAATCCTATACGAAGGCGGCGATTCGAAGCGAGACTACAGTTATAAGTGCAGCCGAAGACAGGTTAAACATTAATACCTTTATCCATTCTTTTTATAAACTTTGAACTGTATGATTACTCCTAACCTTTCAAAATGCTTCCACCCCCAGGGGTACACACTACAGTCAAGGACGGAAAAATATACATTTAAAAAGTGAACACACTTGCGCGCACAAAAATGCACGCAAAGGGAGCATCGCATAAAGGAGGGTTATCCCAAACCTCAGAGAGGGGCTGAAAACTGCAGCACAATCACATCGACCACTCAGCGCCAACAATGTTGGTCTCATGAACTCTCACAGAGCTGAACCAAACTGCCACCAAACAGCACCCTGGTAAACAAGACCGGCTGCCTGACATGGTGGCAGTAGCGACCACATGCATGTGTCTGTAAATGAGCTGGCCAAGTAAACAAAGCCCAACAGGGGCACAGAGGAAGAAAAGCTGAATGTTTACTTGGGGGGAGGCCTGCTGAGAAGACCACTTTCTCCTTTTACATTCACTATCAGTGTGCCAATAGTCTGCTTCATTTAATGAAGTTGAGGCACAACGGTGAAGCTCGCCAGCGGACATACAAAAGGCCAGAAGAAACAAACTGTGGGGGATAGTATTACAAATCCGAAATTGCAGAGAAGGGAAGAGAGCAGAAGGTCTTCTGTATACAAGACACACAAAACAAACAGGTCGCTCAAAAAGCATGACAAACAGGGAGGGAAAGATTGTACATTCCATAAATGCTTGTGTCCTATGTTCACAGCTGAAAGAATGCTTCTGGTTCACCAGGCATCAAAGTGATCAAACTAGCCGTCCACTGCTACCCCCTCTAATGGGGCCGATCACAGCAAAAAATGTGGGAAAGGTTCACAACTGCACATCAAAACTTTCCAAGCACAGCTGTAAGTTTTTGTCATTTATCTACTTCTTGAATTCAAAATTCCCTAAAGTTTTCCCAGAAACATGCAGCTGGAGTGGCCAGTGAAGAACTGCCCAGAGGGAAAACATTTTATACCAAGGATCCTTAAGGCTTGAGACCTCTCACTCCACAGTACCTGCAACAAGAAGACTTGAGCCCCAGTGCCAAGTACAGCCCCCACGCTACCATGCCAGCTTCATCTCACTGCTTTGCTGAGCTGACACAAAGATACTTCAGAGCTGCCAAAACATGCTAGTAGCCCTGGCTCTGTGCCGGCTCAGGGCGTAAGCAATGCTGACAAGTGCATCTTAAATTAGCGGAGCCAACAGGCCCCAGGATATCCCAGCTTGCGACTCAGAGGCTCTTCCCTAAGCGGGGGTGTGTGAGGTGGTGGGATGCTTGCAGGGTGATGTCATATTCCTGCCCCCGACAATGACAGCACACGGCGCAACCACCTACCACCATCTCCACTTTCACAGGCTGGTCCCCGAAACATACCGTCACTCACCAACTGCCACCCATCTGAATGGCAGCGCTACCGATCCCAGTCTTCATTTTCAAAACGTAACTGGTTTAACAACATTTTTTAAAAACTATAAATACAGTCACGAAATCCTGGAGCTGTGCTGTGCCAGAATGTAGGAGACACTGTCTCAGATTACAAGTGGAGAGGCTGTATTCAGCTGACGTTTTCTATGCAGGGCGGCTTCTGACAAGCGTGCTTCCTTTTCCTTCAATCTTCTCAAAGCTGGAGCAGTTGTACAAAGGCCTGGGTGTCTGGAATGAAGTACATATGTCTGATCCCAGTCCAGGACAAATTTATACTCCATCCTCCCATGGCTTCCAATGGCTACAAGGCTTTCGGCTGTGAGCTGGAATTTCTGGCAATGGCAACCGCCCATCTCCTCTGCAAATCAAGAAAATCGGGTTTCTTTCCTTGCGAGGCTATGCAACAGACAGAAACCGTGGCCTTGATCTAAATGCGCCCCCCTCGTATTATGCGCTTAAAAGACAGCTCTGCTCTATGGTGATTATACAACTTAAAGAGAAGCACCTCACCAGACATCCGAAAATCCTTCGCCATAACTGCAGATCCCACCAACATCCCTTTTCATCTCTTAGTAAAGTTCAAACCTCCAAATCAATCCTCATCTACAAAATCTTCATTCGTCCTGGGCAGTTGCAGCATTCGAGGAGGCATAACTTAAACCCCCTCCTACCCAACAGCACAGAGCTGAATTGAATTAACTGCCAGACCAAACTACTCATGTACTCATTAGAAAGTTGAGCACCATGTTTGTGCTTCGCCCTTATCATGTGGAAATAAATCATGCACCTAAGATCATTTTGTTTGTACATGAATTCTGGGACTAATGAAGTTCCAGTAATAGTCTGCTTACCTGTTGGCCACCATATTCCTGTATAGCTTTTCTCCATGCTCATCACTCACAAAAGTTCAGCAGAGAGACACCCAAAAGGGGACTGTATTTTAAAAATCTATTTTTTCTCCTTTACTATCATTTAAATAAAAAAAAAAAACCCCCATAGCTTTATGTTTCGAAACATATGTTGTTGGAAATTCACGAGTTTTCAGCATTAAAAACCAGAATTCTGTAAATTCGCACTTTATTTTTTCCTGCCGTACTTGTGCTGTTGTGTTGGACCTTCAATTTGACCAAATTAACACAATAAGCGCATACTATTCCCCAAGAATGAGATATTTTTATGCTGTATTAAACTGTGTTATATGTTGTAATTACAAATTGGGAAGGTCTTCATGAGAGGCTTATAGCTACAAAAAAAAAAAAAAAAAACAAAGTTTTCGGTATGTGGAAATGTGGTGATGGGCCAGTTTGAATAACATTACCTCACAACTTTAGAAAGATGCACAAAACCATATTGCACACATTTCCCTCAAAGCTAAGTGTTGGTACACCCTAGATTTTGTCCTCTATCTACCAACCCACCCACATTGCTGTAAGGTTGGCCTGTACCCCAGGGCCTCTCTCAGAGGCACCACTGCAGACACGACTCCTGATGGATCGGCAGCGACAACTTCCTCCCGCCCCCGGGTTCAATGAAAGCGAACAGCTTGGAATGAGAAGAATGCCTTGTTCCAAAGGAGTGGGGGCAGGCAGGGAGAAACCGTTGTTTTGTTTGGATGGAACTCTTGCACCCCTTTTTCAGATGTGCATGGAGGTCCAGCCAGGGTAATGAGGGAGGTGATGGTGATGATGTGGGGACAGTCAAGAAGTCATGGCACATGCCCGAGCTGTTTCCTCTGAAGTGCTATAGCTCCCCTCCTCAGGTTTGTCTAGCAACATGATATTCCACAGGGATGATCACATGGTACACCAGTCTCTTTGGAATCTATGTTGCTAGAGAGACTGGTAGGGGGAATAAATTTAGCGCAAAGACTTACAGCTTGGGCTGTTTATCCTACGCTGTCCTACTTTACAAGCCTGCTCTTTGTCCCTTCTCAGCACAGAAGAAATGGCACTTGCTGCTCCTCAAACATCGCAACTGACATGACGTCACTTATACATGACGCGAGGTCCAGCCAAAATGTCCCACGTAACCAAATCAAGTATGTACAATTAGCCTTCAGTACTAAGAATAGACATTCCTCATTACCAGAATGTAAGCCATTTGCGAAAATGAATTTTTGGATGTATTTGATTACTTTAGATGGGAAAAACATCTTCCCCACCCATTAAAAAGCCTACAAACATTTTCCTGAAACATCTATAAAACACTCTTAAACACCTCTACATGACAGACCCTCAAGGCTTTCTGTATAATATAAATCATGTTAAACACCAATTACCTAAAAACGTGATGAATTAATTGGTGGTTTATGCTTGTATAATGTTTGCAACGATAATGTGCAGTTTGTAAAATAAATTACGTTTTCCTTCTACAGTGCAACAAACGTACTGTAATTTCAAAAAAATTAAATGGTTAAAGATACGTAATATCTTGTATGCTATCCCATGAGGAGAACAGCTGAGATACAACTGCAGCGCTGTTTTTCTGGTTTCCTTCTGATTGTGGTCAGAAACCCCAGGAGCGGTTCACACTGAAAACTGTACAGCCTCAGTTATTGCTCCAGGATAACTCCCATTTTTTTAATTTTAACCCTTCTAGCGAGAGCGAATAAACACCTGAAGCAGGGATTCGATTAACATGTTGTGTTTGTGGTGAACAAATTTATAACAGCTCTTCCTGCTGAATAAAAACATAATATCAATGAACACACCCAAAATGGCTAACAGTCACTTTTCTGGAATTGCATTCACTTCCCATAATGCTCCACTCTCTTAAGGCAATACTTTCATATTCCCAACTCTATATCCTCTCTCTCAGGCTTCCAGGTAACTTAGCATTTTTAAAAATTTCGAACATTTTGAATTTTTTTCTCTAGATGCAGACTTGTTACAATTGGTTTTCAATTTGGATAGTGAATTAAGAGCAGAATTTTTTTTTATTCATTATAATGAATATTTGGATGGTGAGATTTCACATAGCTAAGGATATCTTTACATAGCATATGAAGGGTGATCTGAGAAGGTAATTTTTAGTATTTTTTGAATGACCCTCAGTCAACTTCAGAACAGAAATGGAAGCATGCGATCACCCAGCACATTGTAGTGGAGGTGATGCTACCGGGTATCTGATAGATCACCCTGAAGCCAACAAATGCAGACCCCTGACAGAAACATGCCGATCTCTTTGGCTACAGTACACCCTGCAGCCACCCCAGGGCACACTTACAGCTGCACCACTCTAAAAGCCATAAAGACAAGCCAAAAGCACCCTAAAGCTTCACTGTGTATATAATGTGTCCCTCTCTGTCCATAAGCACAGCACGCTGGCCCTCTCAAAAAGGACCAAGGTCCATAAATGTCAGTCGCATCACATAGGCAGAGCTGAAAGAGCAGCCATAAAGAGTGGCTGAAGTGGCACCATATAAAATAGGACATTTCTACAAGGGGTACATCAGGACAGGCCGTGTGTCAGTACACAATACTTTTGTCTGGGCACATTAAAATAGCGCATGGGAGATGTTTCCTTATTCATTCTACAGCAAGGTGGATAATTTATATCTGCACGCACACAATTTCTTTTAATCTTCCAAGAGCCAGGTATCCCCTAGTCCGGTACATTTGACAGAAAAGAACCATGATCAGTAAAACACTTTCATTCCTATACACACTGAAAAGCCACTTGAAACATAAATGAGAAAACAAACACGAATCGTGGCCCAGGACAACAGATATTCTTCAAAGCTGAACACTTCCCTGTGTTTTTGCTCATGAATTTTGATTTGTGGTAAAGTGTCATGGAAAGCATTCATTCTTAAACACAGGCCTTCCACATTTCTCAGGTGTGGGGCCATTAAGAGTTCAGGCTTCCCACTCACTGAGGCATCCACCCTCTAATGGAATGTATAATGAACACTTGTCGGGTTATACCTGGATTTACTGAAAATGCACAACAATGGTTTTCACGAAACTTACACGGTTGTTTTTAAAAAAAAAAAAAAAAAAACCACTTTCCACAACTTAACGTTCTACTAGTACAGATTTCTTAAGTTTTAAAATTGTACAGCATCTTTAAATTTCTGAATATTTGAAGAAAAATTAAAATGACTGAACTACAACTCTAAATCCCATAATACACTACCCATAGGCTTCATTAAAAAGGGCTCCCGGTGTGGATCTTAAAATGCATTTATTTAAAATTAAATTAAACTGAAGGCCAAATGATGAAGGACACATAATGACCTCTGTTCAGGTGTAGTCCCCTGCCAGCAGACTGGCAGTACAGAGATCTCTCCAGATATAGAAATGTGCACAAGTCATCTCAAAATACACGAGCACTGTCAACTGGCACTGTGCTGTTCCACACAGCGTCTGTGTAACAGCCACGGCCGACAGGAGTACGTTCGTCTTTTGCTTTTCGACAACTCATTTTTATCATCTCCTCACATTGCAGAATACCAGTAAGTGTCCTGCCATCTGTCTGGATCAGAGGACCACATATTAGAGGGAGCTGAGCACTCGACCGTTACCGAGTCAATCCTAGAAAAGGTTTCACAGCATTAGGTTCACATTGTACATACCGGCCAAGGCACAGTAACGGGATAATGAAGCAAGTTCTGTCAGAGCGTTTCACAAATCATGGTGGGAATGATGGAATATGTATAACGGATGATTAACTGAAGTGATGGGAGACCTGCTGTGCAGAGGTCGCATATGACCCATGCAGGCGCTCCTATGGAAAGTTGCAGGGCAAACCAATAATTCCATGGTGAAAACAGTATGAGGCACAAAGCTTTGCTCCTTTATAATAAAAAAATAAACAAATTAAAAAAAAAAAATAGCTGACTATCTCTCCTCCACTTGGCACCTTCATTCTAACACAAAAAAAAAATAAAATAGGCTAGTTTATAGATAGACTTCTAAATATCTCTACCAGATTTTATACTTATAAAAGTCAAAATCAAAACATGCTACAATCCCTGCTTTTTTTGTCCCACACAAGGGGAAGCTATGAAAATTTAAATGAAGAGTAGCAGGGCTTTTGTAGATAAAATGTAAACAAGAATGCATACAGAAATAGTTTTTTTTTTTTTGTTGTTTTTTTTTTATTAAATTGTGCTGTAATATAATGCACGGGCTTCCCCCCCCCCCCAAATCAACAACCAAAAAGGTACACAAACAATACAGGAAAAAAAATAATTTGCTGCAATTGTGTTCCTTAGCTACTTGCAAAATTTTCAAAAACATTTATAAAGGACCAAAAAGAGTCAAAGCCTATGCATTTTCATCTAAACTAACTTCTTATGGTGCATTCTCAATGAGCAATAATAAAAAATGGCAATAAATTTAAGAAAGATTAATTCATACTTAATATCAAATGGCAGTACTATTCAAACAAGACTCACTAACAGTGTACAGTTTCGATGAATTGGCAAGTGTAAAACAGCATTTTTATTTATTTATTTATTTTTCAAAGAAAATTATAACTAGTTGTGTTGGCCTGCATTGCCTGGGGCAAAAAGGTGAACTACTGGAAGTGTGAAATGTGATAAAACATTATATAATCACCAAACCCTTGTATCATTAAAGTCTTCATTTACAGACCTAGTCGTGTGGGGGAAGGGGGGGTATGGTGGCCAACAGGTAAGCAGACTATTTCACATAACTTTAATAACCTTACCTCAGTAATGTGTGGAGTGCAATGCATCTTTGTATCAAGTATGTTTTTGTGTCTGTCCTGTGTGTGGGGTTCGAGAAAAGTCATCAACATCTATGTGCACGTGTGAGACAGAAAGTGCCACCCCTCCCATTTAAAATTTTCAAAATACTAAGTAACCTTTATGGAGTTAAATTTGATTAACTTTGCCACATAATACTCAAAATTGTGAGAAGTACCAGCAACAAAACAAAGTTGTGCATAAAAAAAAAAAAAACAAACATAAACAGAAATCCCATTTTATAGATACTGAGATTAGACCTGGGTATCAGCCCTCTGTACCTCAGGAGTATTGTGCCTTTATTAAGAAGATTTTTGTCTGTTGATATTCAATGCTGAGAGGCACAAGAAACTACTCATAAGAAAAGCTTACTCATTTCACAGTGAGACATACGAAAAATAGTTTCATAATTTCACACGGAAAACAAGTTACATATACAGTGGTGCTAGAAAGTTTGAGAACCCATTGGAATTTTCTGAAGTTCTACATTGATTTGACTGAAGATGTGATTCCAAGTCTTAAAAATAGATTAGGCAATGAGATGACCCCACACTAAATCTCTTTTTTGGAAAAAGTATCTGAACCTGTGCTTTCAGTACAGTTACTTTGAGCAGTAATGAGTTCAACTGAACATTCACAACACTTCTCAGAACTGTAGACCAGCTTGGAGGAATTTTGCCTCATTGCTCCTTGCAGAATAGTTCTGACTCTGTGATGCTGATGGGCTTTCTTGCCTGAACTCGCCACTTTAGGTCCTTCTACACCATTTCTGGCCTGGACTTTGATTCAAGTATTCCAAATGCAAAAATCTGCTTTTTTGGTAGCCTGACTTGTGCATTTAGGGTTTTCATCTTGCTGAAAGACCCTCCTTCTATTAAGCAGAATATTATGGCTATTTCTCTTGCAGTGATTTTTGATGGTCAACCACTCCTGGGGAGAGTGGCCAGTGTTGAATTTTGGCCATTTGTACTCTATTTGTCTGACAGTGGATTGGTGAAGCCAAAATTGTTTGGTAACCTTTTCCAGCCCAAATGAGCATCAAAACCCTTTTTTTGAGTTCCTTAGATGTTTGACTGATTCAAGGTATCCATTCACAAACCTGTGTAATGGAAACTCAACTTTGGCAGTGACTCAGGTTTTTGTTTTTAAACAGGGTGGGGCCACCCAAACTCACACCTAATTGTCTCGACTACCTGTTTAGCCAAACTGATGTTTAACCAAACATTCACATACTTTTTACAACAGACATTTAATGTTGAATCATTTTGATCAATAAAGGAATGAAAGTGTCAAACTTTTTTGTATTTTTTTTTATGATCTATATTTTTCTGACTTAGATGAAGATCTGAACATATTTCAGACTATATTTATGCTGACACTGAAAACTCTAAAGGGTTCACAACCTTTCTAGCATTGACTGCACCTGCCTTGCTTTCAATTTCAGCCAGTTATTCTGCCCAGAATTACATCAACTTGTAAGACTTGTTTACTGGGGCCAGATGAAAGCAGAGGGAAAACTATTTCAATGAAGAAAATGTATTTATTTTAAAGGCCTATAATGCAAAGTTCATTTAAAAATTTGGCATGCAAAAGGAGCAAGCAACCAAACCAAAAATGCAGTGCAGCAAGTGAGTTCTACACAGACTTAAGCAAACATTTGCTCAAGTATTGTTGCTGACCAAGCAAAACTTGAGGTCCTAATGATAAAAATTCTTTATCTTAAACCCCAAACATTTAAAAGCAATAATTATTTAGGTAAGCTGAAATTTGTGAGGGACAAGAGAGCAACCAGCAGCTTGCCTCCAAAGCCAGCAACATTTTCTTTTAATCCCTCTTTCATTGCAGTTGACACGTCATCCGGTGCAGGGTGACAGTGGTCCAGAGCATATCCCTGAAGCAAGTAACATTAGGCTAGTCAGTCCATCGCCAAGATACCCACACACATATATTCAGTGGCTCAGTTACACCCAAAGGGCAACTTAAGAGTCACCAATTCACCTTAAAAACATCTTTGGACTGGTGAAGGAAACCAGAGTACCGAGAGGTACAAATCTGGGGAGAGCATGCAAACTCTACAGACTGCGCTAGAGTAGAACAGACCCGCTGCCACTGTGACAATGTACTACTACATTTTCTTTTGACGGAATTTTGTTCCTTTTTTGTTAAGCTACTTGGAGTTTTAACATCGCTGTCTATTTAAGAGTAACTTAAAGAGTAAATACGGATGCATGATATGAGAATTCTGTACCAACAGCGATATTCTGCTACTCTTATCTATACGATGATGCTGAAAAACATTTAGAAATTAGAGCAAAATGGGACCAGATCTGCGTACATGACAATTACAGGAAAATGTAGTATTTACTCATGGAACATTTCAGTTTTTCAGACCATATACAATTGTACAAATAAATGGCATGTGTTGAACCATGTCTGGCTGCTACCTGATCCTTAAATAGAGAATGGGTTTGCAAGCTTTCCGGAACACAATGACTGCAACATCAAATATTGAATATTTTAATTATCGTTCAAATTTAAGCATAGGCCTGATACTGGAAAAAAATGTGACAATTATTGGCCAATACCGATATGATTCTAATACCATCATTCATCCATATTTTTTCATTGGTTTCTGTCTCCAGGAACTGAAATGCTGCTTTTCACCAGGTCCTATTCCTCTAGAGTATAAATATAAGGTTGTATGCATGAAAAATCCCTTTGTCTTTCATCACCAAAGGGCTTCTAGCTGAAGAGTCATACATATCAGGTAACTAATATGGAAAAAAAAATAAAATTTTAAAAATACCATTGGGCACACTCAGGGCAATAATGAAGTCTCAGAGTGTGGAACAGGTACAAATTTGGCCAAAAAGAGGACCTGTGTGCATACTGCCCCCATACATAGTGAGGAAGATTGTGACAGATTCAAAGAAACCAAGGATCACAGTTTCATAACTGCACAGTAGAGTAAAATCTTATGGTTATCAAGTTTCAATATTAAATATTAGATGCAACGTCCAAGTCAACAATCTCAAAAGTCCTTACTGAGTGCAATGCAGAAATTCTAATGCCAAAACTTTGCCAAGCATCATTACTATAACTAAAATTGTGTCTCGGGATGAGATGGCAACAAAATTTTTTGCCCATTAAAGAGGACTGCATGCATGAATTCCACTAAGCATAACAATATTTCAGGCCAACACCTGGTTGCCTTTGATAGGAGGTTGAGACTGCTTTAGACGTAAAAATAGTTTCCCCTTATGTTTAAGCCCAAATCTTTATATTAAAGTTTGTCTCCATCAATATTCCTATGAACTACAGCCAAAATTTTTATTCTGAAAAAGTCATGTAGCTTAAGTCACTTGCACTGACATATGCAACCAGGAATTAATGCTTTGATGTACACCTGAAATTCTCTCTGTAAATATGTGGTTGTATGAAGTGTTTTGTTTTCTCCCACTCGAGAAATCAGCATTTGTTTTGCATGATAATTCAAAGGGATTCTGAAATGCACAGACAACCTTCTGGAATTCAGACAGTGCTACATGGTCATACCTGTGAAATGCTGCAGCCGTCTAACCCTTACAAGCCTGCTTTATGAACGTGGACATGCAATCGACAACCAAATGAGCACTGAAATCCAAAGCACTTTTTGGTTTTTGTCAGTACCTCAACATACCTTAACTCATGTGTGGCACTCAGAAGAAACTGAAGTTGCTGTATAAACTTGTGAAAAATGCCAACTTTTAAGGGTGGCTAAGTGAGACATAGGGCCACTATCACTGCAGTCACCCAGTCAGACAAGGTCAAGCACAGCAAAGTCCAATGACAAGCACAGAGAACTTCTGACCTAGAGAGCTGAAAAGAACATTCTAATTAGTAATTGCTATGGTTTAATTTTATTAAAAAATATATGGCAATGTGGGTAATACCTGTCTCACAGCATCTGAGCGGAGTGTAAACACACAGGTTCAAATTGAACCCAAAGCATACACAGTTTCATAATCAGATTTACTGGCCAAGTATGCTTGCACATACAGGAAATTTGGCTTCAGTTTCCAAGGCCTCACAATGTACTTTAAAAGAACACAACATACATGTTTGCTTGTTCTCCCTCAGTTTTCAGTTCAGACATGGATAAAATATAATGGTAAATCTTTTCTGGACTCTCCTGTATGAGCGGTGCCCTTGAGTGAAACTCATCTCCACAGTATATATTCTCGGATTATTATATGGGCACACAGTACACCAATAATAAATGTTTACTGTGTAGTCAGTTACTTTCTAATCGCTCCTGTTCTCCTGTGTCGAACATCTATTAACACACTTGTATTTACACTTCTGCACAGGGCGGCATCCCAACAGATAGCAGCCACACTGAGTCAACACGTAAAGGCAGTTAACACCTAGCCTGAGCTTTTTCCTTTGGGACACCTTTCCCTACGGATCCCAACAGCGCAAATTATATAACCAGACATGTAAAAATAACGCTGCAAATAACAAATTAACTATAAGAGTAGGGAAAAGCAAAGTCACACAGACATAAAGCATTCTGATATACTTCAAGGGAGAAAGAATATCTCATTCTTTGGGATGGTATGATTTCCATTGTCATAAAACAAAAGCAGCAACAAAGGCAATTCCGAATTGTTTGATTCGATTTGATGGACACAAAGCCAGAAAAAGAAAAGGACTCAAGTACGAAACACAGCAAGCTTCCTCCTCTGCCTTATCACCTAGACATCTATTTATAGCCCTGGTAGCACACTCGAGGACAGCAGTGCTCCCAGTAGCCAGCAGTCACTGTTCCTATAGCAGATCACTAACAAGAGTGCCATGCAGGGATGCTCTTCAGCCTCTGCACTCAGGCTCAAAGGTCCAACAGCATGGCCTGAGCCATCATTTCAAGTTCTCTGAGACTGGCTGTATGACTCAAGAGCGCCAAGCCTAACAGTGAAAATGGAGGCCCACCTCAGTATCCAAAATGACACCGCAAAACAACTGAAGTCTCACCAAGCCACTTTCACCCAAAGTACACAAACACAAGGCTTTTAATGGGTATTTAACATAGATAATAAAATCATGGGCCCAATACTACAACTTTGTAAGTAAGACAGGTTTTCACCAGACTGTGAACAAGATTTTGCATTTCCACCCTGTAAAGATTTTTGTGTGCATGCCCTGTCAACAGCACAAATTAGCTTGCAAAGCATTAAAAAAGGGGCTTCAAGTTCCCTTCAGAGCTGCAAAATATGTATCTGGTTGAAGATAATAAATTAAACGAAGCCTTGTAAGCCATGCAAATGTGGCAGCAGATGCAGAAAAGTGCTGCGCGCTCCTCTTCACCCGATTCTCAGGTTCTTATCAAGGTACACAGACACTGGGAGCAAATCCTGCCCAGGAGATAGCGCGCTCCTGTGTAACACACTTCCAGGAACAGCAGCAGGTTTGGGGGCTGTGAGGTGGATCGCCACACACTCATTCTACATCCACCTCCTTTCATGAGGTGGCCCCCCAGCCACAAGCTACAGATTCTAAGACATACATGTATCTGAGACCACCACATTGCTTCACTCTGCTGTACAATAAATACATAGATGACACATTAATTCATTATCATCATTCTGTTGCCTAACTGATATATACATTTTTTTTTTTTTTTTTTACTAAAAGTAGCTTACCATTTGACCCACTTAAACATTTTTTGCTGAAGCAAATCAAATTTAATACTTTACTCCACGACACCAAAGCAAGATTTAGACCCAGAACCTGAGCCCAAAACCTCCAGGTTAGCCTGCTCCCTACCCCTACAGGTTATTTGATACTAAGGAGACCTCACCTCTTGTTGATAGGTTTCTCATCTTTCTCGTAGGGCTTGACAAACCATTTGCCGAAGCGGACAAGGCTCCGGTTCATGAGGCAGCGCTCCAGCAGGCTGTGAATGGCCTTGAAGAGCAGTGTGCGACACTCATACGACAGCCCGCTGTCCCACACTCCATCCTCCTCAGCTGCAGGAAAAGAAAACCACACATCAATGAGTTTGTCCAACACTTAACATAAAAGTAGATGGCTTAATAAACCCAGAGAAAATAAAACCCACCCTCATGTGACAAATTAGGCATGAAAGTATAACAATTGAGTTTGTTCTTCTCTAAGCTTTTTGGTCCACCTAGGACATGACAATAAGGCAAGGTAAGGCATATATAGTCATGATTCCAGCACAAATATTACTGGTGTCTGTTGGGGGGGGGGGGGGGGGAATAGATGACAGACAGTTCATCTAAGCATAACTGAACCACAACCAGATCCTGGAGTAACCAGAAAATCCAGTGCCCTGGATCACCAAACCCCCCCCCCTTTTTTTTTTAAGAGAAAAAATGTTATATATTAAATGTTTTTCAAGCACACAGCTCTACATCTAAATAAAAAGTTTTATTTAGATATACAATGATTTTTTTTAATTATGAATGACATATTGGAATGACTTGTGAATTGAATAACTAAGATCTCTCTGGCATTAGTGTGGTCATGAGAGAACAAACTGCACAAATAATTTTTAAGAACTATGGGGGAATTCTTGTGCAGGTAAACCCTTAGAATATGCAGGCCCGGTACACACAGTTTTGCTATTACACAGCTAAACTTCTAATACACGCTCTCAATTTATGTAACAGGTGCCGTGTTATAACGCAGAACTAGTAATTCATCTGGAAGAAGCAAAATAATTTCAACTGTGTAGTGTGGCAAGCTGTAAGTGACACACTTTGCTCATGTACTTAAAGAGTGTCATGTTTTGGTTTCTACGTGTTTGTACAGTGTCTCTATTTTAATCTCATAAAGTGTGGATTATGAGATTAAAATGACGCCAAAATGAGGTCAAAAATGAAGAAAACTCTGTGGATATACTAAAAAGGTAATTTTAGAAAAGCAAATAGAATAAATTGAAGATGTATGTGAAGCATAGGAGATGATCCACCCACAAAAACTCACAATCAACTACACTTGTGAGTACAACAGTATTACAGTAAATTACCTTGTTAATTTTTTGTTCACTTTTTTAAAACATAAATGACTTACTGCATATACAACAGTGAAACGTATATAGTCCCTAGTCTTGTCCCCATTGTTTATTCATACCTCTGGATAAATCTGATCTCCCTTCAGTATAAAGGAATTATTACTCTGTGTGTGTGCTGTACAGTACTTGCTGCATGTGCTAAAAGGTTTTTGCAGTGTTTTAGTGATATTTGGGAAAGATGGTTTGAGGTTTTTGGATGGGCTGGGAACACATTACCTTTCCCCATTTAAAGTAATGTAAAATAGGATCCTGGTATAAGCTATCTCAATTTGTATAGTGTTTTCAGGAACAATTAAGTCCATTAAATGGGATTTACCTGTGCTTAAAAACATTTGATGCTGATTTCTCATTCTGAAGCAATGAAAATTGTTTTCACTGCTTAACATCTTTGCTTTTGTTAGCTGTACTTTACAAGACTTAAACCATGCGTACAGTCTTGACCAGAAAATTGTGCAAATTTCTTTCCAGTTTAAAGCTTTTGAAAATGTCACAGTTGAAAACATTCTATGGGTGTGCTTGTATCTCAGCTGCTGTACTTATATATATACTCTATATACTCTACTTCATCAATGAACACACAAGTGAATGACCCAACAGTAGCCTGAGAAAGTTTTCCCCCTTTCAAGGCAGGTGAATTCCTGCATCTTTAATGCAAGCAAAAAAGTATCAGTAAAATCCACTTAACAGTATTCCTTTGCAACAAAACTGTCTAAAAAGGTCAAAACCCAATGCACTGCAGAATTAAAGCACAACTCAGAAACAGGTTTATTTTTAGTGCATGCTTGTAGGATTCCCACTGGGAAAATGGACCAGTAAAATTCCTAAGAACATGGAGGCAGACATCTCTTATCGCCTGTGCTGTGTACATGGCAGTCTGACCTTGTGTGACATCTCCAATTTCAAAACTCCTCCACTACCTGGCATCTGTACAGTTAAGTAAACAGGACAACGTCAGACCCAATGTGGGGAATCATATCAGACTTTCTCAACTGAACAGTCCGTTCGCAGGATTTTTATAATAAAAAATAATTTTTTAAAAATTTAAAAAATCATGTTATGATCCAGTGGCTACCAAGTAAAAATATTTGGGTACCAACTTCTATTTTTCCTCCCAACAAAATGATTATACATGTACTGGGCTCAGTGGTGTACTAAGGGGGTTGACTCGGGTGAAAGGAAGAACAGAGGTGCCAGGGGCCATTTTTGAGACTAAAAAAGGGGTCTTGTTTGTATCAATAATGACAGCATGGTACATTTCAAGCCAACAAAAGTGCCATTGCCATTAAACGCCACGACCAATGCACGTGTAGTAAACGGCGCCTGGATGAATGCTGTAACATGTTACATATATGTTGGTTTGTGGACGTGCATGAGTTATGGCTAGGACAACATCCTTTGAAAGTGAAGGCGATTTTTGTTTTGTTTTTTTTTTTTTTTTTTACATTATTTAATAATATACATATGTTTTTTTTTCTGAGCACGGAGCAAAAACATTAACTGTTCTCAATATTTGAATAGTTGTTCTAAAGCTGTTCTTGATATATGATAAAATGTAACAATTTCATATGTATAATCAATAACTATAAATATGTAAAAGAAGGGATACAAAACAGAGGTGGGAATGAGATGCATAAAGGTAGGGTCAAAATGACTTTGGTGTTCCATGACTGTGCCCTACAATAAAATACAGATGAAATCAACTAATATGCCTGCAGAAATGTATCTGCACTATGTAATAATTTCAAACAGATACATTTGTACTACAACCCATGATAATAGAAATGCAATTTAATTTTTGAGCTTCACTTGTGTGTTCCAAGCAGGGAGAGTCATCATACGTCTTGGGCATGTTCATGCCATTCTTTTCCATAAGCAAGACTTGTAAAGTAAATCTGGTGAAGGCCAATTTTTCCGATACAATCATGTGAGCTGTACTGAATTTTGCTTTTAGCTGTCAGTTTTCCTCATGTTTTTCCACAGGTGCTAGACCCAGCGCAGGCCGAAGGGGTGTCCAGAAGCACAGTTCCCTATCATACAGTCCCGGGCGTTTTTACTTTTCTTTTTTTTTTAATATCTCTTTTTTCAAAATATTGGTACCATTTACATGCTTTTTTCTCTGTTATGTCCGTCCTGTGCTGCTTTAGAGTAAAGGTCTCGATACGCTGTTTGGCCATCTGTCATACCTCAGCCAGGCAAATTGCTGAAGCCATGATGGTCTGAATTAGCATTCAGGTGGTTTAGGGGTGCAGTTGTGAGATGACTGGAATCCACATCCATGCGCTCTTCTGCCTCGCTCATGCTAACCGACTGTGAGTCCAGGGCAGAGGAGAATCCAATGCTCAAATTAGATGGAGGCAGTGAAAGAAGTCTGAAATTTTTTGCCACCGTTTTTACATTGTAAAGCAAACAACGAACGAGTTGAGGACGGAATATAAACGTGCAAATTTTATGTTATCGTAACCGCACCCTAAATTAAAACACGTACGTGACGTTCCATACTGTGCTGTTGTTGAAAGATGGAACTGTATTGCAAACAGGAAGCAAATAAATTTATTCAATATTTTTAAAAAAAAGAATACTTTTGATCAGTCGCCACTTGATGACTAGGTAATAACTGGCAAATGATCACTTATTTTTACATCTGTCACCATTTTAGGCTCAGTCTGGAGCTCTGCATTTTCCACAAAACACATCCACTCATTGGATTTGTGCTTATAATACTCAATGTTGCAGATACAACATCTAACCTGGTAAATCTGAGGTTCACTCTGACATCACGTTCCAAAACAGCATTGTTTTATGCAGCACCCTCATTGTCGACTACCACTCAGGGCTTGAATCACTTAAGGAGTCCAATTTACATACACACCTTCCTTCAAGTGTCACCATAAGATGTGGGAAAATGTCTTGGAGCAGTAGCTGACCAGCCCAATAATGAATGCTGAAAGAGAGCTTGCTTTAATAGCATATCCTTCCCTACAATTATTCTACACAAACAAATAACAGACAGTGGATGCACAGTGTGAACCCATTAAAAGTCTGCATTGCCATCTTTGTGCACATTTCAAAACCACCATTAGCTAGAACTTCAAGAACAAAGTAGATTTTTCCACCTCCTCATTAAAGATCAATTACATAAAATACTAAAGATCCAGTTGAAGGAATTATATTTACATCAATACATTAAAAGGGTTCTGAAAGAAAGCCATTTGGTTTGCACCATGTCACGCAGAACCAATCTACTGCGTGTTTGCATTTCAACATTTCACCTTCAAGTATTCCGGTAATCTCTGATATAAGATTACCTCAGCCAACCACCCTGGCCTAAAGCAGCATGAAGCCTGGCGCACGGCTAACAATCCGTCTCTCAATGACAACAAGACCAAGGAGACGACTGTTGACTTCAGAAAAATTTGCTCACGTGCCTCTGTGCACTGATGGTTCAGCAGTGGAGCTGATGCATAGCTTCAAGTTCCTTGCAGTGCACATCACTGAAGATCTCTGGACCCAATACAACTGAGGCACAAAAGCATCTCCACTTACTAAGGAGAATGAAAACCAATTGCACTTCACCCTCCATCCTAACATGTGCCACAGAGAGCATCCTGACCTCCTGCAGCACAATTTGGTTTGGGAACTGCTCAGCCTCTGATCACGGAGCTCTGCACCAGGTAGTGAAGATTGCTCGGTGCATCACCAGTACTTTACTACCTACCATCCAGACCACCTACAACAAAAATTGTGTCAGGATGTTCTCACCCTCACCGCAGATCCCTATCACTTGCTCTACAGCTTACTTAATCTGTTTCCATTTGAAAGATGATATTACAGCTTCTGGTCCAATACCACCAAACTTAGATACAAGTATTTCCTGCAAGCTGTTAGACTGCTGAGCTTAGAGCCTGATCACCAGCACCGCTGACAACCCCACTTATTGCATCACAACCATCACTATAGACTATTTGCACTCCCACATCACTTACTGTATATGCCCACTTATTTGTCTACTTATTACCTTCATCTGCTTTTCTATTAATTTACCCATATATCTACCACCAACAGTCTCAAGCTAGAGTTACCCTACATCATCATGTTATCTGCTCAGCATATTGTGCACTGTGGTCCAGGAGAAATTATATTTTTTTCTTTGCTGTGTATCTGTACAAGTGCAGAATGACAAAGTAAACCTTGAACCTTCTCTGCAACCACTTTCATCTACCTAATGCTACGCCTCTGAAACATTTCACTGACGTGAAGCCCAACATCAAGCATCAACTGTGAACTACTTTTGAAAAAGAAAGAAATTGTAGTTAATTTTCATTTTTATTCACTGGACAACAAAACTTGAATTTAAACCTACTATGCAAGACATACTAATATCATTTCTGTAAAACTAAAGCACCTAAGACAAACCCAGATATACAAAAAGCAAACAAATCCAGTATCTAAGAGCTTTTCCACAAAACAAGTGATTCTTCCCCTCAAAGCTGAGCAAGAACATAAGTCAAAGGCAAACGGAGAGTGTGCAGATGCTGCAGCAGTGCTGAGCAACAAGGCCAGCACAAACTTTAAACTGGAGGTCTCTCCCAACAAAGCCCAGCTCTCACTGTGTCCACCCTCCAATTTTAAACTACTACTTAAAAAAGAATGGGGGGGCTTTCAAACCAAAATTTTCATAAATATACCTGGGCATCACAGGTGAATCCAACAATAACCTCCCATTCACCATTTCCTGTCTTGGCTCACACGTCATCCTTCTAAGCACAGAAATAAGAGTGTGGCTTGCATCAGCCTAAGAAAGCAACCTACCTTCCCAGCACAGTGAAACAAAGAATTGTATTAATGTTAATATTTCCTCTTACAAACATAGTGGCCAGGAGAGTAAGAGGAATTTTTAGTTCTGTGTGCCAAACCAAAATGCAAAAAAAGAGATTTTAACTCAGTAAGTACAGCTGAATTTCACAGAAAAACAGTAGAGTTGCTAGGAAACAAACTGCAGACACAATGAGTAACATCCAAAACAACTCAGAAGGAGTCACTCAGTCATTTCTCCAGTTTGCGCCAATTAGCTCAGGAAGAAGGTTTGCGTACTTCATGGCTTGTGCGGTCCTGGCTAAACAGGCTTGATTTATAGCCTTAGCCCATAGCCCTGGCACATTTATTGTTCGTGTCTATCTTTGTGGCAGGGCTGAATGAGCTGCCCTTTGCAGTCTTATTATAAAGAGCAGGGGCTCTGATAGAAACCACCGAGTTTAAGGAGGGGGCTCTGACCCAATTGGCACATCTTATGGCATCTAAAACGCTCTCCTTCATCCTCACTATGAGCAATGACCTCCAGAGTAGTGTGGGGCGCCAATACCGACAAGAATCTATCCAAAAAGTTACTCTGCAAGTCAATCATCTTACAAAACTATTAATATTAATTGCCAATGGATCTTTCCAGGCAATAAGTAAGGTCAAAGCTGAAAGCTTCCCCATAAGCAGAGCACCAGTAGGTGCTTGACATACCTCCATTACTAATTGCTGGATTCCTCCAGAGGAAGCAGCTGTACGGACTGCAGTTCACACGTACACTTGCAGAAAGGAAGTAACGGAAAGCTATGCTTCAACATGAAACACCTATATAATCTTCACGAAAGACAGCTTTGATATCTGTAAGTATTCCATAGTTAGCACTGTAACTATAAGGGCAAAAAACCGAGACTGCTGCTGCTGCTGAGTACATGCACTGTTCAGAGCTAAGTAGTTCTAAGCATCTCCAGCAAGCTTTGTGCCAAACAAAAGCTACTCTTGTCAGTTTAAATTTATTATTCACATTTAATTTATCAGCAGAAGGTTCTGGCAGTGGTGTTTTCTGCAGTAGAAGGGATTTCTCCTTTCCCTCAACTCCATGTTAACAGTCAAAAACACTACAAACTCTACTTGAAGGAAGCAATGCCGATTACCGTTCCACGTCAAGTACTTCCCTTACCTTGGAAATAAGTAAAATTTGCGACAATTAATACGAAGTCGACTGATTTCTTTTCTAACGACAGATATTGGATTTTTAATTGAATTTAAATTGATTTTTGTGTCCCAAAAGTGAAATTGCACAGTTACACCAAAACACCACACAGTAATAACAGAACACACATAAGCACAGAAGTGATTTAATCGACAGTAAAGATCAGCAAACTGCAAAATATTTTTTTTTCTCCCAGTATTCTGTTCCAGCATTATCACATTCAGCTGAAATTCCCCATGACTACTTCATGGAAGAATTAAATGTCACATTAAAATACATTAATGTAAATCCTACTTCAATGTTAAAATTATCTATTCACCCAATCCAGTGCAAAATAACGCCTGAAGTCTCTATGGACTGACATTACACAACTTGGTTTTTGTGATAACCCAGACACTCTTTGCTCAATTCAATATCTCAAACCAACCACCACATTCTCAGCATCTTGGTTAATAAAAAAAAATAATAAAAAAAAAAAAGCACAGGAAAAATTCTCTAAACAAAATGCTACAAAATGTCAGTGCCGCAATAACTTGGTTTATTCAGAACAACTCAACTTTCCATTGATTGGACCTGGTAAATCAATAATAAACATTTCTCTAAAAAAAGATCCCCACCACAAATGGTAGTAAGAAGTGTCATTAAATTCAAGGAATCACAAAGTGCACATCCCACAAGAACCCTATATCATGCACTTTCCACCAATCCTGCAGCCAGACATTTTCTTTTCCTCATCTCATCCATCCCACAAACCAGCCATCCCAAACAAAGCAACTGCCAAAGGTCCAGTCCTTATACAATCTGAATGAAATGAAAAGTAGAGGAAAGCTATTAAGAAAAATCTGCATGTCAGCAATAAGCAAAACAAACAAGAAATTCAAACATAACACTTTCAAAACCACCGAGGCCGTTCCTGAGTTAAAAAGAAACTGATGCAATTTTTACCCTATTCACAGCAAAATGTAACTCTGCTGGGTAAGGGGATGACGGTCATGTTTGCATGTGCAGAACAACCAAGCTCCATCTCCCTGCATGCCCCCCCCCCCCTTTTAACAATCTGTTCCAATAGGCTTCCCATAAGGCATTTATTCACTTGGAGCACCTGAGGCCCTCCTCTACAATAACTATGACAAGTAAGCGCTAATCTACTGTCTTACAAATACAGGCATGCCTTGACTTGCGTGCTTTATTCAAAATGTTGATATAATAACTCTCGGCTTTTGAGACCCTATTTGCAGAATAAAAAAAGATGAGTGCAATAAAATATATCTAAAGCGTATCCAAAAAAAAATGTTTAAGTCATGTATTACACAACTGAAGTGGAAGTTTATTAATGTAATGCAGTTGACACCAATGAACACTTACCCGTTCTCTGTCTCGTGTTCGCTTTGTTTCAATGCATTCCTGCAGTGTCTCCATTTTAATCTTGTAAATAATACATAATCCAGTAAATTGAGGCCAAAAAAAGGTTGAAAAGCTTGTGAGGAAAAGTGAAAAGAATGAAGATGAGAAGGGTAAAAAAGTGCATATGACAGAAGGGAAAATGAAAGTGATTAAAAGAATTGAAAGAGAAGATCGGTCTGGGTATGCAATATGTCCCTCATCTACTATTCACACACTGCTCCACCCACCGCAAGTTCTTCTCCTTAGCTGGTGAGTAATAGTTAGAGGTGCACAAAGATAGAGGAATCATATCAGCACCGGCACAACTAATTTGTATAATTTAGCTTTAGCTGCCTCGCACCAATCCTTACATTTGACTGATATGTGTATGAAATGCTGGACTGCAGCGTGAAAATGTCTGCAGCAGTTTTTTTCCAAAGTAAGCCAGTGCGACATAATATGCCATTTGTAACACTTACTCAATTAATGTCCTGCATGGAAGGACCAAAGTATGAAATTTCAATACCACAAACTTAATTTAGTGTCAACAGTAAGAGATTGTTCAGCGTTGCTTGTAATGTGATCAGCAAAAACAGGATTTCCTGTGACACGGCAGGGATGCTTTTGACTCTCAAAAAAAAAAAAACCTCCCCATAATTATTTCTTTGTATTCATTGTATTATTTTACCCTTTTTTCAATTTTTATTATTTCAATTGTCAGATTTTCTTCCCCTTTAAAAACCAAACGGAAAGTGTTACGTAGCATTGATAGCTACTGCTTTCAAAACCATTCTGTATTTAAGTACAAAGTAGCAGCCAAATGTGGTTCAGCAGATGCCATTAATTTTAATAATTGTACATGGACTGCAAAACTGAAATATTGCACACACAAAAAGTTTAATTTCTGTGCAATTATCCAATCAGATCTAGTCCCATTTTTCCTGTGTTTTACCAGTATCAGCATATAGGTAAATTGAAAGTGAATATTGGATACTGCCATCAGCCTCAGAATTACCATGTTGGTGCATTCCTTGTAATAATTCATTGCAGTAAATTGGCTTATTTATTTAAATTGTTTTCTGTGTGTTCTTTTTTTAAAACATAAATTGCACTATTTAATCTTTGTTGGTGTCTAGACAATAAAAAGAAAATAGAATTTATTTCTGAAATATACTGCTTATCCATTAATGACCTCATTAAGTGTTTGATAATTAGTTTTAAAGTGTTTTATATGCTTAAATCGTGGATTGATATTTACATGCCTTTTCCCTTTTTTAATTATTCTTTGGAAAATTGGATTGACACATACATTACTATTTTTCCCCCATTTAAAAGAATGTGGAACGGAATTATGGTATCCGGTAGTTCAGAATTCATAGCGTTTTCAGGAACGGATTAATTTTGTAAATCTAGAAATTGCTGTAAAATGTCATTTTCTCCCCCCCAGCCTCCCCTCCAAAGCGGGTTTGACCTGTGAAAGCGAATTATTTCATTAACAACACAAAGAGCTGAATATCTCAGCAGCTACCTAGACTGAGTGTCATGCAAAAGAAACTGGGTTACGTTAACATGTGGGGTGGGGGGGGAATATATATATATATATATATATATATATATATATATACACACATACACATATATATATATATATATACATATATATATATATACACACACACACACACACACACACATATATATATACATACATACACACACACATACACACTTCCTTGCTCTCATTTAAAACATGGGTAAAAAACAACCTTTATTTTAGATACACTTCCGCTTCATCTATTAAATTTAACAAGTAAACCAATTATTTTAAATTACGGAAACAACCAATATGAACTTTAATACTACACTTTGCACTGTTGATAACTGGATATTTGTTTTTAAATTCCATGGGAAAGCAGGGATGCATGATGATATTAGAATCACATCACTATCATCCAATAATAGTTCAAATTAATTTTATCAGCATCAGGTGAATGCTTAGATATGACTGATATTTCAAACTGGTATTCAGCAATGCATTCAGTGTGTATATAGACCATGCATACAGATAGAGAACAAAAATGTCTGCAACATGGATCCCCCCCCAAGAGAGAGTGCTATAATACACACACATAGTAAATACTAAATTGTAAGAGATTTGTAAGCAAGAGATTGACTGTATTACAAGCCACACTGAACAAAAAAAACAAACAGAATTTCCCGACACAAGACAGAGCCACCTTAGCCATGAGCTTAATAATAAAAAAAGCACTTCAGATAAAAGTTACTGTTGTTAAGTGGTGCTCCTTTATCACTGTATCAGTTTACCTTTTTTTAAAATTTTTTATTATTTACATTTTTTGGATTTTTCCCCCATTTAAGAGAAAAGTGTTATACAGCATTTGAGCAACCAGCAAAACCATTCCTTATTTAAGGATCGGGTAACCAAGCCAAATGTGGTTCAGCAGATGCTGTTTATTTTAATGATTGTGCATGGTTTGCAAAACCGAAATGTTGCACAAATAAGCATTACATTCGTTTAATTTTCATCCAGGCAGATATAGCCACATTTTTCCTCTGTATTTTTAAAATGTGTGTATCCGATATCAGCAGAGACACTGAATTTTCAAATCATGCATCTCTAATGGAAAGACTGAAAAATTCCTAATTGTCAAAATCTACTAAAATTGCAAGTTTTTCAATTTTTTGAATATCAGTGTACATTTTACAAACAGGGGCCCTGACTTTGATGGGGATTGCATCTGGAGTATCTGACAAATTCACCTACTATGACACAGGTAAGCTTGGATGAAATTAACTGCAGGGCAAAGAATTCCAGGCCCAATTTTTATGCAAGGATCACTCATTTTGCAAGCTAAATTGCACTCATTTACTACCACAACCTGGATTGGGAAGGGGGCACATCAGTTCTAGGGGCAATCTGCATGAGAATTTACAGCTTTGTCTACCAAAAGGACGCCATTTTCATTTACCAATCGCATTCGCCTGCACGGTCAAATTCCACACATGGCCAGGAGAAAATTAGAACTGGTCCTCACAAGTATTTGGTTAAGAACAGGCCAAGGCACCAACACTGAATAATAGGCTCCAGCACCCCACACACACACACACACACACAACTCCACATGGCCCATTTGCTGGGCCCTTCTTCAATGGTGATTAATAGCAAGGCGTTAAAAAGATCCTAACCCCCCCCCTTTACCAAGAGCTCTCAATCCCCCCAAGGAGAGAAGAGAGAAGGGATTAGTGGCACGCTGGTTTTCAGAAATGGCACCCACTCAAAATTAAAGACTTTCACAAGCCACTAATCTGATGAGGGAGCAAACAAGCACTCTATGAACCAAGGATACTGCTCTTCAGTAAAACAGGGTCCATGTACAGAGTGCCTTTTACTATACCTTCTCCCAACACAAAAAATGTGTTCCAGCTCTTTAACAGGGCAGGGCCCCCAATGGCAAATGCTTTGAGGCTACATTTATTGTAATAAAACGGGCAAGCAACACACAGAGCAGCGATTAAAGCGCACAAGCAGGCCATCGGCCATCCAGCTTCTTTTCTCTCCATTTTATTTTCTGAAGCGCTCCAACATGACTCATGAACGGTAATGTAGGAATTATCAATGCTTGCCATTCTGTTGGACTCTTCCTTGTACGTCCCTTAACACTGCAGCTGGATGTATTGGTTCCTCTGCTATTTACACTGACATTTAATCAATGCATATAAAAATTCTCCAATACAACAGAATTGTGCACACAACAAAATTCAATACAATAGAAAAAATTTGTCTGAATATAAAAAGTGGTAGTTGATATATAATAGAATTGTTAAAAAAAAAAAAAAAAAAAAAAAAGCATAAGCACGCCGAATGAAACAAGATGCTTTAAATCAGCTAAACACACACTTTTGTGTTAACAAAGGGAGATGTGTTCAGTAGGCTATAAAGGCCTGCTGGTTGCTGTGGAGGCTTAATGCCAGGAACACCAGCACTTTAACCTTGTCTGGCTTTAATAATGACCACAATGGAGTTGTAATGATGCCCACTGTGCTGAACCCCATTAAGAGTGCTAGAAGCATAGATGCACAAGTATCCCCTTGCAAGTTTGGCCATCTTCCGGGACCTCTTTCCATGATGCACGATGGTCCCCTATAGAACTCATACAACCACTTCTAGGAAAAACATTTTAAAGTTTTATGCCGCACAGACTTTATAGGTTACTTGTGCAGCTCAACGGAGTTGCCCTGAGGTCCCCAGATTCACACAAGGACAAAGGGTTTCTGAAACAGATTCTACCTAAATGTGCTGATCCACACAGACAGTGTAGGCACACATGATATCAACAAGTGAGACTATGCGCGCTTGGGCTCATTTACCCCAACCAAAGTAAGGATTACATCACCAATCCCATCTTCAGTAAAAAATTAACAAAAGGCAGCGTCACAAAAAATGTACAGAACAGAAATGTTTCCGTTTTTGACTGCCGTTTCAGTGCCAAAAACAAAACAACTTTGTTCTACAAGTGAAGGTGGCAGGGATGAGGGCGCTTCAAGAGGCTCACCAACGAAAATCAATGCATCTGCGGTCTACTAGAAATGTGACAAATATCCAGCATTTCTTTTTTTTAAATTTGTCAGTTTGGGAGACAAGATGCTAATCGCCCCACATTGTTGAGTGGGGCCAACACACACCTGCCCCCTTTTCAGAATAACTTAATGAAGAAAAACAAACTGAACATATTAGCATCATGGCCACATATGCAAATGCTGACTTCTCAAAACACTTCACAAATTTCCTCCTTGCCACATTCCTGTGGTTAATATACGCATAGGCCCCACAACCTACCCATACTCCAACACCAGTGTTTCGGGTTATTACTGTGCAATGACAGGGAATGCTGGCAGCCCTCTTAGCCTGAACTTTAAAAACATGGACAACTGCAGTAAAATGTAGGCTAATGGGTGGTGAGCAAACTACGCAACTCCAACCTCGGGAAAAATCTCCAAGGTATAGCAAAAATAAAATATGGCCACGGGGTCAACTGCAGATGAGCGCCAAAACCTTCATGTGTGTGCCGCACTTCAGAATAGTTATGCGGCTTTTTTTTTTTTTTTAGCTCCGAACAAAAAGGGATCTGCTCACACCTCCCAAGCCACTCCTTTACTCTACACAATCTAAAAGGGTCTCAAGTCACCTCATGGAGTTTGGCACACAGTACTGTAAACAACACTGATCTCTACATGGGGCCACTTTTATGCATGGGTTGGGTGGTCGGTGCTCAAACACACCAGTAAGGATCACAAGGCAGAAAACTGTCCTGCTGTCAGTACTTGCAAGAGTCAAAGGGGGGCAAACTGCAGTATATCTGCAAGCATCTGAGCAGGTCTAAAATTTACAGGTCCTGATACATGGAGGGGGCTGCAAAAAAAAAAAAAAAAAAAAAAACTATTCCTACTCTTCTTGGCTGCAATTCAATGGTCTGACCAGAAATAATAACTGAATTAGCCAGTTCAAATAACATTCATTCCAGAAACCTTAAAAATCTGATTTAGTTCAAACAGCTGCATTCTGAGAAGGAGTTATCATCATGGTCAGAAGTAACCTTAGTTATGCTTGTGGTATGCAGTCAAAGGGAAAAGAGAGCACTGTGGATGTGCAGTCTTACCTGTGAGCTCATGGTGGATGAGCTCAGCAAAACTTGGGTCATCGCCCCACCAAAAGAGCCAAAGTTCGCGACGGCCAGGTTTCTGGTGCCGCCGCCACACGCTCAGCACGTCCGACTTCAAGCAACGGCTGAAGCTGCAGAGGATGGGGTCCTCCTCTGTCACAGGGAAGAGGATCGGGGCAGAGGTGGGGCCCTGCCACACATAGCGCTTCCATTTTATCCCAGTCAAGTCGGCCTACGAGGGAGGGGAAGAGAGAAGGTAAATGAGCAACAAAGCATGCGTGCAAAAAAAAAAAAAAAAAAAAAAAAAACGACTCAGCACCTGTAAGTAAACAGGCTGGGTAGGCAGCATTTAAAGAGCAGTTGCTAATCCTCTTTTATGGACCGCCCTACCAGGAACACTTAGGAACAGAAGACAGGGTGGGCAGAGTTTAAAAAAAATTTAAACAAATGCTGAAGAATAGCAACCCAGCATTTTCACTTCATTCAAATAAGCGAAATAGCCACTAACTTCTGGACACCCATAAACAGGCGCCATGTAAAATTCTAATGCTACAAAACAATGTTAAAAAACCAGCTAAATCCCTTTAAAAGACACACACATTAAGGGTTCCATTTTATATAAATGTTGCCTCGCCTTTATGGAGACAAAAAAAAGGGAGCCATAAATCACTACTACTATTAGTAAGTGCTGAACTTGGATCATTATGCTCTACTGCAGCCACTGAAAAGGCCATACTTTTTTGCTCTTGACATAAAAAAAAACATGTAAAAACAGAGGGAGAAAAACACCATATGAAGCGATGAAAAAGGGGAGATCAAAAAAGCCCATATTTCAAAGAAAACTCCCTTTTCTGGTCTTTTCGGAAAACTGCTTAGTTTGGCACAGGTATACGGTGACATAATTGAATTCAAGTTCAGATAGAATTTTAATAATTAAATCAATACAAATCCACCAGAAACCAAATTAAATTAAAAAGCTACAAGTGTAAGAAACAAATTAATCCTAGTCTACACCAGGCCATGGATTCTTTTTAAAACTGGGGAGGGGGACAAAGCGAATACTTAAGACTGTCAACAAGCTGTGATGAAAACATGATGGAGACAAAAATTATAAACCAGCTACTCACACCATACTTCACACATTTCTACTGGCAGCTGCTAATTTTAAAAAATAATATGGGGACACCGTAATGGTAATTTAAGAGAGATATCATCTCTATTACAGGGTATAGCAATGCACACCAGGATGAACATTGAATTTGATTTAAAAACAATGGAAGACCAATGCTCATAAGTGCATGAACATTAAATACAAACTAACATGCGGTTTCAAAGGTCTAACAATATGTACATCAACATTACGTGCACTTCACTATCAGTATCTGCCACCCCAAGAACTTATTCTAATCAATAAAGAAACAGTCAAGGAAATATGAATCTTAAATTATCATTTACATTTTCAATATACTGCTATGAAATGGCCTCTTTGAAACAACAAATTAAGAATAAATGTTAAATCCACATAACATAAATCCAAATTTTGGCTATAACTAGCAGTTACCTGGCACTGCTTAGGTCATAAAGTGAAAAGTTAAATATAACAACACATTATATAAGACCGGCCTGTATTACTCTTAAAGTACATTTAAGGGTTAAGATTTAGTACGCAAGTATTGTTACCATTGTTAACATTCAAATGCCACAGAGACCAACACTTGGGTCAGAGTCCAGTGGGAAGGATAAAAATAATAAAATACACGTGAAGTGAATGAAGTGCCTCATTTGTCCTCATCCGGACGAATTAGCCGGGTTAACTAATGTGTGTAGCACCATGTGTTTGACTATGCAAAAAAAAAAAAAAAACCCTCACTGAGGGTGATAAGGTCTTGTGTACAAAGTGTCAAACCTGTAGACTGCTTGTCCTTTATGCACACCTGACATACAGCCACATGTAAAATAAAGAAATTATAGATTGTCCCCCTTGTCCATCACACAAAAAGCATCTAATCACAGTTAAGAAATACTGAAAACCGTAAATACAACATGTACAGTCATCCCTCAATTTACATGCACTCCCAAAACGTGTTTTCGCGAGAACGCAATTTCTTTTCGGGTTGTTCTGGAATGCACTTTAATTTTCCCTGTAAGAATAAATAAAAATATTTTTAAAAAACTGTCTTGAGTCATGCATTTTAACAGAACACGGCCTTTTCAGGAAACAGTTAGGTGCATAAATCGAGGGATAACTATACAAGAGGTCAAATCTATCCAAAAGAAAAGAGGAAAAGCCATACAGGTTAAGGTAAACAATAGCAGAGGCACATGATATTAAGTACTATATACAGCTATGCATGTCATCATATGCAGCTTTTGCAGGTGACACAAGGGGGAAACATCTATTACTATATGTGTATAATCAAACAATTTCATCATAAAAAATTTGCACGGATCACAAAATTTGAGAGCAAAAACTACCCTCCCATCTTAAAGCATGAATTCAACATTTGAGTTTTTAGATAATGCTAACATCAGTTTCAAAACCTTAACCACTTTCACAGTACAAGATATTGTGTCATCTGGTACACACGATTACATGTAACATCTGCACTGGAGGTTAAAAAAAAAAAAAAAAAAAAAAAAAAAGAAAAACACTTGACTTCCACACCAGGAAGTCTGATGCACTAATGTTAACTATGGAACACTACACTGTTTACTGTCAGGCAGTCATAAAGAGACAGATAGTTGTGTCTCATTCACAGTGTTAAGTGTGGGGGGGCAGTAAGATCACCACTGTTTCGAAAATATTAGCAACACCCTAAACCAACCAAATCTTTCCACGCATTGTGTAAGACTAGCAGGCAAGTAGGCTAGATGAAGCAAAGAAGTGTAGGCTATAAGGCACTTCCATCAGAAACCGAGCCAAAATCCTTTATTCAGGACCCATTTTCCTTTTTAACATGAAATCGCTATCTCAGAGATGCAGGAAGGCAGATGTCGCTCTCTGGTTTATGAATTTCATGCTCATTTCAAAAGCTGTCACTTCAAAATAAATCTTGGCATGTCTTTATGGTAAGGTAAGAACCCTGCATATTCTCTTCCTGCTGCGACAGAGCTGGGAGGGTGAATTATGACAAAAAGTTTCAAATCGTATGATCTGAAAAAGTCAAAGCTTTTGGGAATGTGGGAGCAAAAATGTTTCCTCCTCTGAACAGTTAATATAATTGTGGTGCATTCAAATTTACACATCTTAAACTTATTGCTCATCTTCACTTCCACACATCACTATGGTTTTACGCTCCATTGAAACACACTGAACAGCTGTCCTCTGCAGAAACCTCTTCTGAAACAAGTACCAGGTGAACAAGCTGGTCACTTCCCCCAACTCTTCCATCTCCTAGAAGCAGAAACAGATGACTTGAAACCAGCAACCGATTCTGTTAGCAGCTACTTAAAGAACATGTAAATCTAACCGCTAGCATTACGGTACACGGGGGCGTTTTTCCCCCCATTCAAAAGCACACCAAAAATTTGGTAAACCACAATAAACAGTCATGAAACATCTTTGTAGGCACAAAAGTCTGGTAATGGACATTAATGATTTATGAAACCAGGTGGCACAAAGCAATCTGCGACATTCCTCCAGCAGACATTATTTAAACAGCAAAACTGGTCTCTTAATACAAAGTGAATGAACAAGATCACAGGGATACCAAAACAAATCTAATTTCCTGAACGTGTCAAAGATGCAAAATAAGTCAATTTCATCGCTAAGCGCAGTCTCTTTTGTCACAACTCGGTAAAAACACAGACGACAGGCGAGGAGTCCACTCACGCTCATCATTACGAAGCAACTCTTGCCAATACAATTTGCGACAACCTCATACTACGCCGAGCGCAGAAAATCCCAAACATTTTCCAATCCGCCACCGGTTCGCGTTGGCTGTTCGGCTCTCGTCTTCCAAGGCCGCTAAGGAATTACAGAAACACTCCTAAGCACTAGGTGTAAACAGGTCTCGGATTAAAACAAAGAAAACAAACGCATACTTGAAATAATACAGAGGACCTCGGGGTCACTTCGGATCCACGTACTAAACACCCAGACGGCACTAAAAGAAGCAAGATGACAGCAAACCACCGTCTCCATCGTGCCCAGATCACACAGATTCAGATCGGCTCACTTTCTCTACTTTCCTCTTAAGAGTTGACACGTGTAAACAAGACGGATTTTCTTTTTCTCGCTACACCATCAGACAAACTCTATGGCTCGCCTGGGCCACCCAATCGGAAAGCAGCCAGACCTCCTAAAACATTTACCCACGCGGGCCAATCAGAAAGGCAGGAGCCCACAGAGAAGGAGCGTTTACGTCACCGCCTCCAACAGTTACCGTGGAACGAGTTTGATAGCAGCTAAAGACACGACTAAACCGCTCAGCTGATCACAAATGTGCTGTCACAAAATTGTACCCAAAAAAAAAAGCACGCTTGTGCATTTGTTTCTTTCCTTATTCTAAGCGTAGATGGCACGTAATCCAAACAAGCACAAATTCCAAAAGCTAGTCGCCGCTGCAAAAGATTGTGTAATTCAGCAGTCCAGAAAGCATGCTGTTTGCAGTATGAAAAATAAAGTTCTGCTTTAGGGAGGAAAATCATCTGACTACCAAGATAAAAAAAAAATTTTTAAATACTCTTAAAATAGCAACAGTATTTAAAAAGCCTACTTACATAACTACATGAAATTTGGGGTGACCCCCCCGCTTCACCAACAGATAATACTAGAAACCACAGAAAATATCAGAGACTGTGGGTTCTGGACTCAAAAATGAAGAAAAGCACTGAAAAACTGGATTTTGTTGGTCTTTTTTTTCTGACCACTGAACTGGAGTGAAGTCTGATAAAAAAGCACAATAATTTCTCACTTCCTAGCTAAACCATGCAAATAGCGGTGGAAGAGAAATGAAACCAAAACAAATGCAAACATGCAATTTTAAATCGCTTGATCCACCTGAGGTTTACAGTCACATTGTATGTCATAACTACCGAAACTGCGGTACATTTGTTTTTTGAGTTAAAACCGTCTGAGAGGCTTTGATAGAACTACACAAAAAAATGTCCTCTCTATTCAGCAGTAACTAATGCTAACATTCAAAAAGTTAAGCGATATTCCGTAAACGCATTTTCAGGCCACAACAAACGTTTAAAGTTTTGAGGGAAATAAACTTGGCAAACAAGATTAGCTGCCCGCAGTGGTGGGGGGAAAATAACTTTACATCGTCTTCATGTGGCGCATATTTAATAAACAATCGGTGATATATGTTTATCAACAGAAAGCAGTTGGACTTGCAGTTATGATACTGAACATTTAAAAGAGGCAGAACAAAAGACACAGGGCACCCCCTCGGTCCAAACTGCTCGCACTGGATCGGTGAACAGAAAAGCTCAATAAATGTTAAAAGTATCGAGTTGTGTGTGGAGGCCCCTCCACCCCGCCGTGGCTAACGCCGAAGCTAACGGCGAAGCTAACAGCGCTAGCACGTCGGGGCTCGTTAAAAATGGCTGCTTTTCCCTTCACTTTTAAATCTCTCACCAGACAGAAGAGGTTGGAATGGCAATCCTCCAGGCTGGCCCCGTTCGGCACGAAACAAGAACTCATCCTTTCACTGCGGGGTCGGGCACGCCATCGCTTCACTTCCCGAGAAAGAAAGGACGATTTTCCGCGATATATTCGTCTGTTTGCTTCTTTTCTCCTCGCTCCGCCAAGATTAATACAGCTAGCGAAGCTACGTGAATTATTTTTAAACAATCGGCTGCCCGAATGCAATTCAACAACCCTTCGCTTCCTCTCGTCTGGCCAAAAAAATAAAAAATAAAATAAAATAAAATAAAAAATTGCAGATATACCGGCAAGCGAAATTAAAAACAACGCGATCGCCCGCGTCGTCTGCGTTAAAAATACACGTATAAGTTAAAATGAAAAAAGACGCGAAAATGCCCTTAAAACAAAAAAGAAAAGGAGAGCAAAGAAGCAACTCTCCCCCTCCCCCTTTGCTTAAAACGGTCTTTGCTAAAATCGTCCCACTATTCCGCCATCGCCTGCGAATTCGATTTTAAAACGAAAAACATCTTGTAAGACGACGCGCTCAGAAGCTGATGCGAATGCGTGCGTCCTCGCTCATTTTTCGAGTGTGATTTCGGTCTCCGTTCCTGCTGGTTTCCATTTGAATTCACGGATTCCTTTCTTTAATGGCGGCCACAGGGAGAACTCTGCCTCCTGGAGCCGATTGGCTCGTCCGCGGTCATGAGGGCTTCTCATAATACGGTAACTGATGGCTGCTTGCCGCCAGGCGAGAGCGAGCGGCGCTGCTGAGCCACCGGGCGGGAGCGCGCAGCGCGGGCGAGCCGCTACCGTGCGCCGCTCGGCCTGGAGCCGGGAAGCCCCATCGACTTTAGCAGTGCTCCACCTAGCGCGTCCGCGCCGCAGTGTCTGCGCGTTCTCGCAGACGCAGGAAAACCCCGACGAAGGACGAAAATGTGGCTGCTTGAAAAGTTGAGTGGAAAACAAATAAAACGAACTCCCAGCGCTGCTTGAAAGCACTACGTACGCTAATATTATTTATATTAACACGTTTAGGAAAAACTGCACGGTTTCACATTTTTGTCGTGCGAGGAACAAAATGGAAAGCTCTGTTTTTGGGACACTTTTGCTCCAAATTTATATTCGGTGCAACCAATGGAAAGTATTTGCCACATTTTTTAAGGTTATTTCAGTACATCTCAAAAGTATGAGTGGGACCAGTTTTTGATATTTTTTTGATATAGAAAGAAATTTGAAAATTATTTTCCACCACTGTAAATTTCATACCTTCCTGCTAACATAAATTTCTCGCCTATCTGACTGGGCCATTTACATGAAAAAAATATATGTATGGCCAAAAAAAATGCAGATATACCGGCAGCTAAATTAAAACTAATGCCAACATTCAAAAAGTTAAGTGATATTCCATAAATACATTTTTAGGCCGCTACAAATATTTAAAGTTTTGAGGGAAAAAACTTGACAAACAAGATTATTAGCTGCCCGCAGTGGGGGAAAAATAGCTTTACAGTGTCTGTGGGTATTTCGAACATTCTTGTGTAAAAGTGTATTTCTGTTAGCGTTAACTATTTTCTTAAATTCGAAACTGGCACCATAAAAATGATTGATAAAGCAGGGGGATGGAGGCAGCAGGTTAATGTGGTGGTTAGAGCTGCTGCCTTTGGACCAGAAGGATGCAAGGCCAAATCTCACCTCATGCTGTAGCTCCCTTGAGCAGGGCACTTACCCTAAATCGGTCCAGTAAAAATTACCCAACTGTATAATGTGTAAGTCATTCTAAGTAGTGTAATACTGTAATTAACAGTACTATTATAAATGTAAAAATTTCCATTTCATTCTGTTAGTGATGTTTTCAGTTCCTCTTCTCACTTAGATGGATGTTCAGGTCCTGCTTAAATCAATCCGCTACAGTTTATTAAGGTCATATTTTTCCTGTTTGCATTGGTTTTAGTTACCAACTTCATGACAAAAAGTCCCATTTGCCAAAACCCTATTTCGTTTGTTAAAAGCTCTGAGGAGTTTAGCTGAACATATAATAAAATATTTGACCAAACATCATTGACACACTCTACATTAGCCTTTAAAAGGTTTTAAACGTATCAGAGATCTGCTGTATTTCCGCAATGAGAATTTTTCATTTCTGCAATTCTGTAAACAACCACTTGTATTGATGTGCAAACCGAAAAAGTTATGCACTCATATTTATAAAAAATGTTACTTTTCACCCAAAAACTGCTACCTCATGAAAACCAGATCCAAAGAATTGCTTTCTCCAACAGTACAGTAGTATAAATGATTTTATGCAGAGAATGTAGATTGAGTACACAGTGAATACTGTCCAAGAGATTGAATGTGCATGATGCGGCAGAGATCATGTTCTTTAGATATGAAATAATTTATTGTAAAAATTTATCTACCTCCACATTTACAGCATTTCTAACTGGAGAAACCTTGCAGCCACAGCCTCTTTGCCAAATGATCATGAAGTTAATTACAGCTGTGTAGGATGTGTAATGCAAAGATTTTCCTTTATTTGTGGATCAGCCTAAGCAGGAGGAAAATATGCATTTGTCAAGGTGAAAACTAAGCATGAGTGAATTAATATTAAATGCATTGTTTCAGTTACAGCCACACTGACATTACAAATCAAGCTGGAATTTTGCTTGGTTTGCTTACAGCATCAACTTTTATTTATCACAATTTCATTTTAACTGGAACCAAAGTTGGGATTCTTGATGGCTGTCGGTGTATATAATTGTCTTGAAATGTTATAAAATCCATTAATACAGTTTAGAAAGATGTTTAATTTATAGGAATAATTCCTATAAATGGTTGGCATCTATCGAGTGTATATGCCATTTTTTTTGGCAGAAGTCGTTTTTAAACGCACTTCAGTAACTAAGCTGCTAACCTTCAGGGAAGGCAGTGCAAGTGCTGTATTGGTATTGCTGAGTCGTCAAAAGTTTTCTGCACATCGGTAAAACTTGGTTACCGCCAAAAGGCGCGCGGAGTTCAAAATCGTAGCCCAAAAATTGTTTGAAAATTCTCTTGACAGTTTTGTCTACAGTATCACAGAAAAAATACTCTTTATCATAGCAGGGAGTTAATACTGTATATTTTTCTTTTTTCAGCAGAAAAAACATTGGCCGGTAATCACCAGGGTCAGCGAGGTCAACATGTTTAACCACAATAGCAATTACACAGATTTCTTAATCTCGGTCCTTACACGCTCTGGATCAGATAAATTCGATATATGGAAACCGACTGTGGGAATTTTGTGAGGCTAACAATGAAAGCAATTACCTTGTATGATCTTGCAGATAATGATGCTCAGCTTCAGGTAGAATATCTGGTACAATAAAAAGATGTATGGCACAAGGTCATGTTTATATTGCAAGGCATAGCTTTTAAATAGCAGAACATATCTAGGAACATTCAGCTAAAGAAAAGCACCAAGAGGCCCCGAGTTTATTTTTTATGCTGTTATCGGGTGGCTATTCTTCCACCTAAAGTGCAGTTAACAAAATGGCTATTCACACCATCACTTTGTATGATGCTTCAGCAAAATTCTTGTAAACCCTCATTCACCTTAACTTCTAACTAAGGGAACTGGTTGTGGTGAAATGTTGCTATGGAGTTAAATACAGTATTCAAATATTCAAAAGGTTCCCATCAAGTTGTTCTCTTGTTAGTCATTCATCTCTTCTGACCAAAGGAATGGGGCAGACTGCAGTCCACATTCACATTTTTGGGAGTGATCTTTGACCTGGCTGTTAGCGCTTTGCTGTTTCTTTTTGCTTCAAGGACTCCACGTGTGCTTGCTCCATGTCAGACTCCTTCAGCGCTGTTGTAAAGGGGAGTCGCTTTGAAATGAAGCCTTCAAGGAGCTGGAGGTGGGAAGATGTCGGACATCCCATTTAAGACACACAACATATTCTTTCCTAGGCAAATATAGAAGTTCATCATCTCAACACCACATCTGCATGTTGGGGGCGATCCAAACAGCTTCGTCTTTGTTTATTGCATTTCTATCAACGTTTTAGGAGAGCACCACCTCTGTGGAGGTCCACGGATCCAGCAGAACCCCTTGACGGCTCTTTGATGCGGTAGTGCCTCCTATTTTGCGGCACAGCCCGAGCCCTCTGTGCAGCTTTTGTTGCTGAGAAGACAGGGGGTGTTTCAATGGGGCCAGAGCCTTTGAATAGACAAAGTCGCTCATCCCTGCTGGTGGACTCTCTGACACACTTTCCTCTGCTGCCACGGTCCTTTCACAGCCTGGTTTGTTAGGCACTCTTGTTCTCCCTTGTAGTCACGAACAGATGGAGAAAAGGTGTCAGCTGAACCTGCCCCCCATCTAAGGGGTGCTTCCAGTATGAAACAGCATGGGATTCATAAACGCAATAGCATTTTTGGCTAATTGAGTTAACAAGACCTGGTCTCCCTCCTTGTCACTTAGTGCAAAAGGAAAAGTAGATAAAAAGGTCTCTGTCATATGAAAACGCAGCAATATAATGAGCAATGGCGCTGAACAAATGTTAGCTAAACCACCAAACCACACAACATGGCTTGTCCGTCTCTTACCTAGGAGAATCAGGACTGAAGTATTTCCCACTTTTGAAGCAATGAGCTACTGGCTTTTATTTTAAAACATATTATGTAAACCATCTATTGTTTTCATGTTCAAAAAATGCTGAATTTGTTTGCAGTACATTTTTCTCCAGTATTTTATTTTAACACAGATTATCTCAATATTACGTGAACCATCTATTGTTTTCATGTCCAAAAAAATAGTCAATTTGTTTGCAGTAAATTTTCTCCAATATTTCTTTCAAATATGTTTTTGCGTATGTTTGTGATATGAGATGTCTGTTTTGCTGTTGTATGATTGTATTGAATTGTTAGTTAATCTATTTAATGGACTTTCTCTTTACAGCAATTTTTCTGGATCGATTGTCCAATATATACTGGTCTGATTTTGGTTAAAGTAAAAATGTCTTTACCAGTGAGTAGTGCAACTGTATTAAAAAACAAGAGTTTTGAAAAATATACCTGCCTGAGTATATTTTTTAGAACAGGACTCACATCCACCCTTTCTCAAACCTGAGAACACCTTTAGCTGACACCTTAACCCAAGGCAATTTACAATGGTCGCTAAACTACAGTACATTGAACTCCACACCACTCAATTTACCCATTTATACAGCATTGAAAATACAAATCACCCACTTCATGGTGTTGTGGTGGGACAGAGGAGCGTTTTTAGTAGTAGACAGATTAGCATGAAGTGCTCCACTGAATGTCACAGAAAAGCCTTCCTCCCCACTGCCATCAGGCTTTATAACTCCACTTCCAGTCATTCAAATACATAGATGTGCAGTAACTCGTTTGTCTATTTAAGTATAACTCTGGTAGGTAGAATGTGTGATATTTCACTTATATGTGTAATACTTGAATGAGGATGTATTGTAGTTTATTTGATATTTATATTTATTTTATATTTATTTATTGTATATTCTATTTATTTAACATGTTTAGCGTTATATTTGCTCTTCCTGTTATTTGTGTCTTTGCCTATTTGTACATTTGTAACATAAGTAATTTCCTTTGGGATTAATAAAGTTTTTCTGATTCTGATTTTACACCAAGTAATACAATACAGTAGCACACTAAAGGCAATTAAGAGTTCCCAATTCACCTGAAACACATGACTTTGGACTGTGGGAGGAAACTCATGCAAAACACAGGGAAGAGATTGAAACTACTTAGACTGGGAATGGGAATGGGGATGGAATCCATGTCTAATCATACAGCCCAGGCATCATGTGGTGGAGTCAGCACTTCCCACTCCACCACTGCATATCAAAACTTCCAGCAAACAATATCATACTGAAATAATTTGAGTTGCGGTGTTTTAATCTGAATATATTTACACAGTTATTTTCAAACTCTTGCTATTTACATGTCAGTTGGGCTTATGCTGAACTTGAGGACTAAAAGAGAAGCAACTTAGTAGCTACGTTCAAGAATTCTATCGTTACCATACAGAGAAAATTTATTTTTAACTTTATTAAACTTTTTAAACCTGCTTTTTTGTCAGTTCTGCAATAACTTCCAAACTTGAATGAACTCGGCTGTTAGTCAAGAGTAGGCTAAAATAAGCAATAAGCTCAGATTGGTCCAGAATATGTGATGGTCACTGAATCCACAGAATTCAGTATGGAGATGTTACTCCAGGGTTTCCAGAAACAACAGAGAGAAAGTGAAAACTTTAAATGTACAAACATTCACCAAAAATGTAGCAAGGACACACTTTAACAGAGACATAGAGGAGGCCAAGAATATTTCCATTACACAGCATTTATCAACACAGAGCAGTGGCAGGAGGTCACACCCAGGAAGGGAACCTGGAATATTTGCTCTTTAGTGTCGCCAGAACACCAGTGAACCATCAAACCAGGCCCTGCCACACCCACACAGACTGTACCGTCTCCATTAAAACCGCATACAGTCTCGTTCATGGCTGCACACATTAAAAACTATTGGCATACAACAAATAAGGCATGCCTTTAAGTAAGTCCCCCACTAAAGAACATGGCCACGTCTCCCTCTGTGGCTCACCAATCCCCAGCAGTCCTACGTCCAGTGCTGTTCCCAGGCACTCCTCTCATGGTAAGAGAGGTTGGAACAAAGGCTTTGGCGCAGCCCGCCAGGGTGATGATCCCCTGGACCGAGGCAGCCATTGCTCTTGGTTCACTCAGCCTCAGTTCCGATAAAGCCTCTTCACACGTCGCGTTCAACTCATACTAACTGCTCCACATTCCAACTGAAAACATGACCAGCTTCCGCAAATGAATGCGGATTGTGTCTGCTTGCTCACCTTTTTATAGTGACAAAGAAGCAGTCCTCCTCCACATCTGGGCATCCCCCCTACCTCCTGCTTCCCAGCTGCCTCTCCATCGTCAACCTGCACGCTGTCTTCATGCCACGGGGTCCTGGAAGCATTGGACCTCACATACCGTTCACAGGACTTTGAGCCTCCTGCAGTGATGCACTCTCCTTTCCCTGGCATTTTCTTCATGCTATGATGGTCCCCATTTGCATGCCTCGAAAAGGGTCATAGTAGGCCGGCAGTTCTCTTCTTTGCATTATGTATGGCCTCGCCAAATACCTCAAAGGACTCAGTTTAGGGTTCACTTAACCCTGTGGTTGTATGCCTTCTTCTGGACCTGTAAAAGAAAGAGCTGCTCCAAGGCAGTTTGCTACATCCCTTTACCATGTCTTTGGGTCAAAGAAAACCATTCATCTTAACCTGAGTACTCATATCCATGATGTCTCTCAGCTCCATTCTGCCATCATGCAGTTCTCCTGGGTCACACTGTCAGCATTCAGCTGATACTACCTTCCCTCACTCAACTGCTTCCTTGTCAGTAACCACCTCTTCTCCACTCGCTTGCTTTCAGCTGCTGGCTGATGCAGTGCCTCCATCCCACTTCTACCACCAATCTAGCAAACAGAGGTTTTAATGTAGACACTTTCATTAACGCAGGAGCAGGAGCAGGAGCAGGAGGAGGACCAGGAGCATTTTCTCATCTAGCATCTACCAGAAGGTCAATGAACTACTAAGACTGCCCATACAAATACCCTCAGAGACTATGCCAATCCCACTAATAGTCACACATAATCTAGTTCACAGTTGCACAAATGAATAACTATTGACATACAAAAATAGCTGCCACCACCAGTTGCGGTTTTTATTAGTGTGGGATGCTGCAGTAAATACAAAAGAGCAAGAGAAATGTTATAGAGCAAAAGTACAGTTAACTTTTACAACTGTTTTCAAGTAAAAGTGATAAGTCTGAATGTCAAAAGTGATTCTGGTCAGTTTTCCATTAATTTACCTGTCCGTTCAAGTAACAAAGTAAATGTAATCCACTACCAGCCACCTCAGGTAATTTATAACGTCAAGGTGATAAATCATGTTCGCTTTCCATGTCACTACATCTTGAGTGGCAATGTTTTCAATATTACACTTACATTTTTTTTAAGAAATCTTGCTTGGGAAAGTAGTTTTACATTGTATGAATCTAGTACTTCTCTCAGAGCTAATAAGATAAACTATGTGGTGTCTTAAATCAGAAATTAACAACAAAATGAAACTAATATGTACTAATATCTAAACACATAAATATTATGATATAAAAGATGTGTATGGCAATATTCTACTAATTAACATTTATGGAAGGCTGTAGAATGGTATCTGGGGATTAAAATTAAATGGTATAAAGCCTCCTCTATATGGTTTAATAATAACTTAACAGGTAACAGGTAACAAACTCTTTATTCAAAACGCTTGGGCAGTAAGAGAAATAAGGGCGCTATAAGATATCAATAATAAAAACTCACTTCTTAGTTATGAAGAATTAGTTCACAACATGTAAGAGCTAAGCCATAGTGAATGTGAATTTTATACACGTAAATGAACGATGCCCTCTGCCTTTCAAACCCTTGCAGGCGTATCTGATCCAGGTGAGAATAGCAAGCATCTGAGCCATTAGCCTTGTGACTGTAAGAACATAACTTTTGTTTATTCAACTGCACCTTTTCCATTTATTTATCTTACCTATGTTACACAAACATAGGATGATGGATTATATAGTTTATTTTTTGCAACCTTATTAGGTTGGCTGTATTCCAGTGGGTTAGGATGGGAGGTCTGGGTTTGGGTTTCGGGGCAAATATGTTCAGTATGATTGTTGTTCATTGTTACTTCTTAAAATGAAGATAAATTTAAAATAATATTTAAAAACTAGGATTTAACATTAGCACAAATTTAGAACGCAGAATGTCAAAGGACGAGGAAACCGTGAAAGCAGAAAAATTTGGAAAATGTTCAAATTGTTAGCAATTTAAAAGTGATTCTAAGCACCACACAATTTAGAATATTTGTACACAAATGAAATGCATTAACTATCAAGGCTTGAAAAACTAATCAAAAAAGGCAGTTAAATGTTTATGGCAATGCCAGATGTCTCTAAAGGAATGTAAACAGAATACATTTATACTTTACAGATGTATTAAAGCAGGTGACCGCCTCTCAATAAACTGGGATAATCTTTTCTGCATGAAGACCTGCGCTTGTATGGTTGGACATCGGTTCACTTCGAGTTTGTGAGTGAATGTGTCCGTGGCAACGCTACGATGCGGATTTACGCCTTCTCTAAGTTGAACCCTGCCCGTTTCCACATACTTCTGAGATAGGTGCGAACAACTGCGACTGTACTTAGGATAAGCAGTTATCAGCGAATGTGAGGGCAGTGATATGACTGCTGCTCAGTCACGTCAAAGTTAAGTGTGGCTGCTTAAGACATTTTTTAGATTGAATTTGACTGTGGTGGAAACAATGAAAAAAAACTGTTTTGTTTAATAAATGTGGACAAGCTGTGAGCCGTGTTTCTACACTGTTTGCTCTCCTTGATTTAATGAATTCTCCCAGTTTTCTTCATAATTCACTGCTGAAAGGTGTTGAGGGGCAAGTATCTGCAATGAGTGCATTTTTGGATTGTGACTACTTCACAGCATCATGTTACCAAAGGTCAGGAGCAGTAAATGGTTATCCCTATAGAGGACTGAATAGACAGCAAAATCAAAGTAAGCACCAGGGCACCCGGATGAGTATAAGGGTTTAAATGAAAAAAGGGCATAAGGTTTGATTACTTCTACACCTCGGTTTCAAAAGTAAATCTAGTTTTTACTGAATTCAGCTGATGCTTTTCGCCAAAATTTAGTGTTAAGCTATAGGTAATTATTTTGCCTCTGTACAGCAGGGTAGGCACTTTACTAAATGGTTATGTAGCAGGATTTGAGCCTGTATCCTTTAAATAGAAGCCAGCAGTTCGAACCATTACTCTACCTGGTGCCCCCTTTGCCCTTTTGCCTGTGGTTGATCTGACACAGCACTGAGTCATTCAAGCCACCTTGACCATTACCTACAGGGCCAACACATGACACCTGGTGAGGGGATCCTGCGAAGGAGGTGTGTCTTACAAGCTCCAGTGCAGAGCAGCACCTGGTGGGATGTGAAGGCCTGCTGTTCCGCTCATCTGTTCAAGTACTGTTTTGTTTCCATCAGTTGGCAAAACTGACACAAGTTGATCCGTAGGCGCCTTAAAAAGGCTCTTTTAAACCGTTGCTGTAATTATATCTGTGTTGGGCACGAGGGGAATGTTCACCGGCTCATTTTTGTGAAACTATACGCTTGGCAGGATATTTAAAACCTGGTTTAAATGCTCAAATAGGCTCATATTTATAGTTGTGTGGCTGGCTAATGGAAGGTCCAGAAAATGAGAAGCAGTTGATAAAATGGGCTCCAGGGCGCAAAATTGCACAGGATGGAGAGGGCGCAGATGCGAAACGGGTGTAGTCGGTGGTGACACATACCATAAATAGGGAATGTCCCTGATCAACAGGTTACCCCCACGGCTCATGGACCTTAGACCTTACGTACGCTGAGTAATTCTTTATTAACTTTGAAAATCACTGTAAATAATTTCCAGCGGGTTCTCCTTACCTCTTTCTCCTGAACACCATGGCCACGGGCGAGATACTTGTTTACCTGTCATGTCTCCCAGTGTTTGCGGGATGTGGCAGGAGCCCAGCAATCAACCTGCTCCTGGGAACGCAGGTCCACTCCGCTGCAGTGGAATGAATATGGAAATGTTCGGCTAGATAACACCTGTTCCACCGAGCGGTTATATAAATACCAGGCGTGAACCTGCTGAGGAAGACAGATGCGCATCTCTGCTGTAGATCTGCCTCAGGCCAGATGGACAGAATACAGCAGGCTGGAAAATGTCAGCGTGTTGCCCCCCCCCCCCCGACAATGTCTACAATGCCCTCTGCCTTTCAACCCCCCCCAGGCATATCTGATCCAGGTGAGAATAGCAAGCATCTGAGCTATTAGCCTTGTGATTGTAAGAAGACTCACAGGGGCAGGCATGTAAATGGCGATTAAGGATGCGAACGAATCACCTTTAGGTTGCTGGTTCCAGTCCCCGGAGGAGCCAAGTTGCTGAATCTCAGAAATTGGGTTTTCACAGCAAAAAGAGGTAGAGCTGCAAGTATAACAGCACTGGCTCAGCAGCATAAATGTTTTAATTTAAGAAATTCAACAAAGTCACAGTCAAAATGAAGACCGATGTGGGTACCCATTTTCCTCTACAAGTTCACGTTTATTGAGTCGGGAGACACCTTTCTCCAAAGCAACGCACAGTGATTACTGCGTAGCCGGTGTTGAGCTGGCAGTTTTATCCAAGGTATTTTACAGTGCTAGGTATAGTAAACTAAACTAACTTCAGTCATTCGGATTTTCATACATCCCTCTATCTAATGCAAATATATGCTTGAGCCAATTCATCTGTGCAGAGGTAAAGGTGTGCAAAAAAGCACAAAGGAGAAAAACCTTTCCAAAATATCACACCTGGAACAGTTTCAGAGCTCCATATTTGGGAGAAATTTGGTTTACAAATCGACAGTGTACGCATATCATGCTGAGAAGCATGGAATATGCACTCTATTCAGAAAAAGTGCGCAGAAGTCTGTTGCTTGAATAGTGGTTGGCCTAACACGGAGCGGAATCCAGCGTGCATTCCTACATAATGACGTCTTTCACCGCATAACATTTTGTCAAAGGCCTGAAGGGCAGTAAATACCAAAAGGTGACAATAAAAATCTGCGATCGCACTCCCCACCTTGTAGGATCGCATGCACAGCATGAGCTGCGGAGGGGTTCTGCTGTGTTTAACTTAGCACCGATCCGTGTGTGATTTCCTGGGAGAATTAAGGAAAGGGTCAGGCTTTCGACGACAGGAATGCTAAGTGGTCCTGGTGACCCGCCAGCCTCCATCCCATCAATGCGCCGCATACGCGCTCCGTGATCGCTTTCCGCTTAACACTGGGTTCACCCCTTTAGGTTCATCGCTTTCACAAATTCCAAAAGATTCCTGGATCTGTTTCAACGTCTTTTTCAGTTTCATTGCTTATATTTTGGACTATCGAGGGTAAAAACAAAACAAATGTGTAAGTACAAAGCATGAAAATGGGAAAACAAAATATCCAAGTATGGGACAGCTTCTGTCAAACGGTCAGCTTTGCTGTCGCTCAGCAGGGCTTGAAATCACCATCTTGTGCAATATACACACTGCACATTGTATGGCGGCGTGTGTTTTTTTAACCATCATTCCAGAGGTGACTGCTATTTGCGTTGGAAAGCCAACTGTCACCAGTGTTCCTCTTTCGCTCGGCATATGAGGAGGCTAAAGGCAGGAGAACTCAACCCCTGGGAATTACGGTATCAGCCACGTGCAGGCCAGCCTGGCAACCTCCTTCATCCATCTTTTTACTTCAGCTGCCAAGCTGTCCAGAAGAATGGGTGCTTTACACCTGGACATCTTTAAAAGCAGACAGAGGGCAACGGGGTGCTTTTGTCTCAGTTGACTGCTTCTGCCTCTCACCAAGCTGCCTTCACGCCATCAAACATACGTCTTGCAGCTGCAGTAATTTACCGCACAGTAAAGCAGCATCCGACTTGTGTGCTTTATGAGCCCACAGCAATGTGGTGTGTTGGGAAGCAGCAGCAAGCGCTGTGCTTAAAGATAATGAGTTCTACTCTGAAAGATAAGTATTTCAATAAGATGGGATCTGCTCTAGTACCCAGTTTGCACTGTTCTGTAAATGGGTAACACCATACCATTTATTGGTAATATAACAACAACAGCAAGAGCAACAACAACAATAATAATAACAAGAAGAAGAAGAATATATCTATATCTACAAAATATCCGCATGTTTGTCTGTTTGTTCTTTATGGACTTGAAATTTGGTACACAGATACTTCTCACCCTAAATAAGTTTTTTCTAAAATCAAGTTCATTAAACTCCAAAAAGGATACTTACTAATTTGAAAATGTAAAATTTGGTTTCAACAAAGCTTGGAGAAGCAAAAGTTGTGATGTTACGCACAAACCGTATGTACCTGATGCTGACGGACTTTCTTGGTCCACTCACACACGTGCACACACAAACATAATAGGATGAATTTCTCACATACTGTACAAACATATAATGACATTCTTTCTTACAAACACAGAGAAAATGGAAGATAAAGTCTGGCGATACATAATTTATTCTTATCGTGTGCACATCACTATGACAGGAGTGCACATTGCTGTCAGTGCCATCCATTTGTTTTATCAAATGAAAATGTAAAAATGAATGTGAAATTATACATATACATATATTATACATAACACATGGCACTGCACACAATCATGTAAGGATAAGTTTGCTGTTTTTTCCGTGTAAAATTAGTGATGACCAGTGCACATGTCACTCTGTGATATCCGCCTGTCTAACAGCAGTCACATACTTACATACTAAATGCAACCATGTTAATGGTAAAACAGTTTGGTGATTATTTAATGTACTTTTTATCATTCAACCACTACACCTTTTTGATGATGATGATGATGATGATGATGATGATAATAATAATAATAATAATAATAATAATAATACACTTTCCCTCAGCCTAGCTGGTTTGGGGGAGGGCACCAGTCTGACCTGCTCTCATTTTCTGTCTAATAACATGGCATGAAAATTTCAGAGGAAATCATCACAAATGGTGCCATTTTGCAGAGTTATCATTTGCCATAATAGAATCAGTTCATTGTTCAGCGGGAAACAGAGCATGTATCCAAGAGCTTCTGAATGTAATTTCCATGTTTTAAAACATCTTTCCCAGTTGGTGGCTCATCTCGGAGAGGTCTGTAGCCTACATTCATCCAGCAGAAACACTCAGAACATAATATATGCACTGTAAAAGGCAGCGGGAATCATTTTAACCCTTTAGAACTGCCCCAGTGAAGCAACAGCAGGAAACTGTTCTAATGGAATAAAAGCTGGTAGCAATGTGAACAGTGCAATACTGTATTATGAAAAAAACCCAGCAAACTAGATACAACATACAATGCAGTATAGAGTCATATTAATTTTTCAGAGGAAGTGGGACTTAAAGGTTTAATGAGAAAACCTCTAGTGGGTGTTTTTGTAACCTTTGTTTTGTAAAACCAGTCACTGACAGCATATTTATACTGATATTTTGCATCTGCATTACAATTCATGTTACTTCAAATGTCATTATCTTTGAAGAAATCTCTTTTGAATTCAAGGGAAAAACTTGATTTGTCAAGTCTTTCCCGAGTGTTTATCTGATTGTGGAGCTTTTATTTGTAAAAACTGTGACACGTACCAATTTTTTATACTGAAGGAGGTCAGACTGGTACTTTCAGCACTAGCCAGAATGTGCTGACATGAGTGCCATTGGTCTTTGATGTGGGATTAACGTTGTCAAATGCGTTGATCCACCAATAACACCAAAGTCTCACAAAGGTCAAAAACACCCCTTTAATGTACCTTGTAGTGTCCACCCTGGGCAGATGAGAACAGCAGATGAGAACAGCAACCCTACAAGACCCTGGGCCATGGTGGCTCTTCTTTGTCCACAGAACCATTGTACATCGCCTAGGGTACATGGTAGACTCAACTCATGGAGATGGGTTGCCACAACATCAAGCACACACATCATTAAGACAAAGTGCTGCAATACCTGGCAGCTGTTCAGATGTCAAAAAGGCACTGGACCTGTTCTGCCTCAGTGGGTTCTGTTCATGCTCAGTTCATCCCGTACCTAAACACACACTCCAATGCAGTCTGCAGACAGTGCTGTATCCATCCTCAATTTTGTGGAAGGAGGTGTTCAAATATCAACAGGGTTGGGCTGCAGAACATACGTGCTCAGCCCCTGTGGCCTCATGTCCACCCTTTCCTACAACAGCAAGGGAAAAGAGCAATCATTAGCTGATAGTCAAGAAGTATTTTGCACGATAGACTGAAATACTGTTCAATGGCTATTTATTGCCAGATTTAAATATAAAAATAGTTGTGTATTCATCTACATTGTTTGGCTGTGCAGCCCATCCTTGACCTCATGGACTATACGTAGGAGGAGGTGTCCGGATATGGTGAAAATCAAGTGCGGTTAACCGTAATTTTTTTTTTAATTGTGGGCCTATATACTGTGCTGCGTACTACAGCAGCACTTTTACAACCTGATGTAATGTGCAATGAACATGTGATGTGCATAATAAAATGAAATAGAACTATAATTGAAAAATAAATGCATGCAGTACACCGAAATACAATGCAGCGAAAAAGTATTCACCCGCTTTCCTTATTACCACGTGTTTGTCACACTGAACAGTTCCAGCTCTTTTAAAAGTGTAACGTTAGACAAAGCGAATGTGAGTAAATGCATAATGCAGTTTTTAAGCCATTACTTAAAGTTATTCAACATGATATCACAGATTTGAAAAAGAATTTGAAGCCCTTAAATTTGACTGGTTTTACCACCTTTATTGGCAGTAACTGCAACCAGTTACTTCCTATCATTTAATATGAGTCTTTCACATTACTCCTGAGGAATTTTAGCCTCCTCTTCTTTGCGGAAGTGCTTTAAGTCAGACACATATGTACGGTAGTTTAGATCAGGAACAGTTCGTTTCAGATCCTGGGTTCGAGTCAGGATTTTGACGAGGCCTCACAAAAACTTCAATTTTGTTTTTTCTCATTAATTCAGGTACAGACTTGCTTTTGTGTTTTGGATTATTGCTGCATAACTCAGTTATGCTTCAGCCCATAGACAGATGACCAGATATTCCCCTTAAAAATTTTATGGGAGAGTGTACAATTCATGGTTCCTTTAGTAATAGGAAGTCGTGTAAATCCAGAGACAGCAAAGCATCCCCACACCATTATACTGCCACCACCACATTTGACTGCTGCTTTGACGTTCTTACCATAGAATAGCTGTGTTTGCTTTATGCCAGGCATAATGAGACCTATGCCATCCAAAGACTTGCACTTTTGACTCATCTGTGTATAGAACATTATTGCAAAAGGTTTGGGGATCATCTGGTATTTTTTTAATTTTTTTTGCAAAAAATGAGCATTGATGCTAATGTTGGATAGCAGAGGTTTAGGCCTTGCTGCTCTCCCATGAATCCCATTTTTGTCCAGTCTCTTTCTTACTGGGGAGCCATGAACACTCCCATTATCTGAGGATAGAGAGGCATAAGGTTTTTTTGGATTTTTGTGCCTTTCTGGGTGAGTTGTTATTGCTGCATTTTTGGTGCAGTCTGGCAGGTTGACCACTCACTGTTCCTATCCTCTCAATTTGGAAATGATTCTCTTATTCTCATATTCCATCTTTCTGATCTTACTATCACTTGGAATCACCACTGCAGTTTTCTCCTCCTTATCAATTACAACAGTATCTGGTTGGTTAGCCATTAACTGTTTATCTCTCCAGATGTGAAAGTCCCACAGGATCTTGGCTCTGTTGTTCTCCACCATTCTATACTACCTTGCATTTAGACTTGGGTGTGTCCAAGCCATATCCCTTGTTCTGGATATTCCTGGATATAATCCCTGACACTCAAGTCGTTCATAATCCCCTGTGCATTGATGGTTCAGCAGTGGAGCTCATGCACAGCTTCACGTTACTAAGAGTGCACACTACTGATGACAAAGGACCTCCCCTGAAAGCAAAACACAACCTACCAGGTGCAGAAGGCACAACGGCATCTCTGCTTCCAGAAGAGACTAAAAAGAGGTGAACTTCCATCCCTCATCCTCAGCAGCTTCAATAGGTGTGCCAATGACTGCATCCTGTCTTCCTGCATTGCTTCCGACTGGGGAGCTCTACAGGAAATAATGAAGGCTGCTCAGTCCATCACCAAGATATCAATATCCACCATTCAGATCACCTACAACAAGCAATATGCTAGGAAAACTCATACCACCACGACAGACCCTCTCACTCTCTCCAGCATCAGTTTTCACCACAGCAGTCTGGAAGAACCTACTGCAATACGCAGGGCAATAACACCACACTTAGGAACAGCTTTTTCCTGCAGGCTGCCGAATTCTGATCACCACCACCACCAACCACCTCCTACTATATCATTACCATCCCACTGCTCTCTGGTTACACTATAATGTTTGCGCTGCTGCACCTACTTAATGTAAATAAAGCTTTATTTATCCATTTAGCAGTTTATCTTCATTTTCTTATCTATTTATCCATTCAGCACTGTGCTCCCAGAGGAACTACATTTTGTTTTCTCTTAAAGCTTTCTGCAAGGCAGTATGACAATAAAGCCGAACCTTGAACTTTGAACTTTTTGTTTCCTTCATTCATTATCTTCCTTTCTGATAGTTACTTTTCACTTTTCTCCTCATAAAACTCAGATGAAACCGATCTTGTGCTTGTTTTTGGAACATATTTAGATGAATTTCTATTGGAGAGATACGCAATTTATGAAAAGTCTGCAATTCATTCGCAAGTTGCCTTCAGCTTCCATGCCCCCCCATCCCTTCAGCTTTTCTGAGCTTCTCCTCCGCCACAACAACACATCCTTGGCATCCTAAGCATTTCAAATTCAAGCCACATTTTAGTCAGGTTCTCCTGGTGCACAGGGGTGTACGTCTGGAGGTCGGCCAAATAAAATTTTCAGCACTGCTTTTATTTTTGCTGCATTTCAGCAGCTTATTAGTCTCCTATGACCTTGAGGTACATGCTACAGCTAGCAATTCCATTCAAGAGCTCACTACTTTATCCTGAAGTCAAGTAAGTGCTTTCCTTATGCATTCTCATTTTCAGTCTACAAGTTCATGGTTCATGAGTAGATGAAAGGGGAAGAAAAGAAGATGGCAGGAAGAGAATGAGAAAGAGCAACAGAGATTAAAATATGAAAAAATGCTTAGCTCAAACAGAAAGAGAAGCAGAATTTTCCCTTGCTGCAAAAATGGGTGAAAAAATAAGTAAAGGAAACAATTAATAAAGAGCAAAAATCATGGATCAGTTTTTGATTTTTATTCTCTTGCAAAGAAGTAAACATGACAGCCTTTACAGTGGTAAATAGATAATCTCTGCTGGTTATAGGTTGTTTATAAATCAAGGCTATAGTAAGCCAGAAGTACACAAGATGTCAAGAAGGTTTACTCATGAAGCTGGAACACCTTTTGAACAACCGTGAAGTTCTGAGACAAGTGTGGTTAAAATAAAACATACAAGAGTGGATATAAAAATGAGCTTTTAACCAATGCTTTTATCAAAAATGTTTACAATTTCACCCACTTACTCAGCCAGATAATTCATTTTTAGTATCTTACTTAAAGATACTACCCAAAACTGTCCAGGAACATGAACCAGCAGCTTCCACTCTATGACTTTTTCCACCATGCTATTTAGCTCTCTATACTGTATGTACAAACCGATCATTTCTAAACCTAAAACACTGAATTTGTTTCTCTGCTTTTTTGTCTGTGTCTGTTTCTTTATTCTTTATGCACAGCTTTGTTTTTCTAGCCACAGACTTGAAATTTCCCACATAGATACATCTCAACCCAGGCTAGGTTTTTGCATAGTCAAACACACACACACACACACACACACACACACACACACACACACTAGTGATGTTATGAATATTCAAATTAGTTGATACATTTTTAGTTTTTTCAATCACTTTAATGGTAAAAAAGCTATTGATTATATAATGTGTTACGACAGGTAACTCAGTGCCAGGTAACTGCTAGTAATGAAATATTTTGCAGTACAGTCCTGAAACAAAATGTAACGGCAATTGTTTTTAAAACTCGAGTTCATAAATTAAGTTGGTTAAACAATATTAACATGTTTTGGTTGAATTTAGAAATGTGGGTTTTTTTGGGTGGCAGGGGAAATCATTGTAAATGCAATTGTACTTTAAAACTTGTGAATTATTTCATTATGAAGCTGGTTCATTTACTGTTAAAAGAATAAAGAACAGCAAATAGAGAATTTACTGCTCCGATCATCATGTACATATTTAGAGATTGACAGCTGATTTAAACAGTCAGAGGAAGTAGGAAGTAAGTTTATTTTTCTTTTTTGAGTGTGCGTGTGGCAGGTTTTCCTGAACAAAAGCTGTTTAAAACACTATTTGTCTCCATCCAGTGTCAGTGTTTGGGAATTCCACCATCCACCTTCTGAACCATACTTTTGCGAAACAAAAAATCTGGAGTAACAATTAGAAATGTACTGCATTGATACTACAGTGAAATAAACCATTCACTGTCAAATTGGCCTTTGACTGGTTCGTAATAAAAATTTGTTGTTTATAAGCAAATATAGTATCAAACCGCTGAAAAAATCATGCATTTGTTGACAGTCACTCTGCAAATGTATTATTATAATACAGTATTTCCATAGCAACATTGTGACTGACACGTCAATAAACGCTTCTGCTAGGCATCTGCCTTCCTTTTTTTATACACTTGCATTGTATACTATTTGTATTACTCTTTTTCTACTTGGCATATTGTGAAATTCACACTGATGACTGGTAATGTCACACAATACCCAAAATAATTCCCAAATGATTCCATTATGGTATGAAAATAATACAGTTAGTTCGAAATCTTCATTTTATTATGGTGATTTTAGTGTGGTAGATATTTTTTCTTTTTCGAAGTATAATAGTGAAATAGTAAATACAGCAGTAAAAAAACTTAGGGCCACATATCTTGATGAAAGATCGGCAAAGATTTTCCTACCCTAAAAATATACTCAGTTGAACTGGGTTGAGGATATCATAAAATATCACAAGGTTTACAGGTCTTTTGCAGATGTTTGCTTCACGGTTCTGACTACGACTCTCCTACAGGACTATTTCACGGCTGTATTTCGGTATTTTCTTATTTACTTCTCTAGTAAAGTGGAGAAGATGCATCCTTATTACCTGAATTTCCATAGCTGGTGAGTTTTTGGCAGGTGAATAATTACCTGTCTCAATGATCAATTACCTGATCAGTCAAGAGCGACTCAGTGGATGTCCTCTAAGCTCAACCTGCTCTCTTAGTGTTGGGAGAAAAGCCTTCAATATTTCAGCAAAGAAACGCAGTTTTCTCATCTTTCCAAAGGGAAGCATGAATTTTTACATTTTCACTAAATAGAAATTTTTATCTAACTCGTATTTTTTGCCAGGCTTATTATTGTATTGTATTTGTATTCCTGTCTGAGAGCTATTTATCTCGATGCGACTTCTTCTAGATTCTTCAGAATCCGTGTGCAATTGCAAGATTCATCTCAGAACTTGATCTGCTCAAACCGGACATCTTCCCAAGGCCACATATGAGGACCTAAAGTGTGCAAAAGTCAAAGAGGGAGGAAGAACATGAAGATTAAATGATGAACTCTCACAAGGCAGACTGTGTGGGACTATCACAGCAGGTTTCTGTTGTCCAGCTTTCTTAAGGCCATCAAGATGGTTTGGACAGGTTTCCCTTCTGCCTTTTTCTGCAGGTCGGTGCTGAGGAGACCCACAGAAAGCTGTAGTCATGGTAACAAAACAAAAACTTCAAAAGCTACAGAGAATCTCTAATTCCCCTAGCTGAGGACTGTGTTCTCATAAAACCTGTCTGTGCTCTTGTCTTTTCCTTATCTATTAGCACGATGACACGCTCATTTGTGCAGAAAATCTTAGAAATGGCAAAGCAACAGCTTTTACTAACCCATATTTTAATATTTTACAGCCAATTATTAAAAGAGAAAACTGGTATAGCGGAACTGCAATGGGTCATTCCTAACTGTGCATCTAGAAATGGAGTGTTGCACCTATCACAGGGGTCTGGGCTTGAGTTCTTATTGTGCCACCCAAGGCATCTAGTGTGAAGACCTAAGGAGCGATAACTTGTGCAAGTTTTTTGGAAAACGGTTCTTGGTCTGTCCCTCTTTGTTGGTCAAAATGAAACCCCCAATGGGGCTGCAGGCAAAACAGAGTGAATAGTGTGAACAGAGTAAATAATGTACTCCTCAAACTGTCTTGCATTGCCTGCCAAAGCCTGAGACCAAGGGACACTGGTGTGTCCCCAAGTTCACCTCCCTAAGCTGGTTTGGGTGCTATGCTTAATAAACACCAGCACAAGACAGCCGTTCAGACCTTTACACAACAGGAAAAACTTATCAGGTCACATTGAATGTTTTAGCAGATGATAAAAATTAAGAGAGAAATTTCTGTGGGTAGTTGTATGATGTTGCTCTCAACATAGTTTGAGTCTAGGTGTGCCTGGGCTTCATTTCTTCTTTTCCCTTTTGCATAACCTTGCTGATGGCATGGTGGTAGTTACGTTAAAATTGTTTAAAAATGAAATTGCAGAATTGTTTTGGGGAGGCATACGCTGCGGACTCAAATCAAAAGATCAGTCTTAAAAGCAGTGCGAGCGAAAACAGACATGAAAAACCTTTGAAATGAAGAGGTACATCAAAGACCGAAATCCATTACAATGACAATTGTGCCCATCGTGCCGCTCTCATCAACACAGCACAGGCTTGTGAGCAAACAGTCCTTGGTTGGGCCATTGCTCCATGACTCAAAGAGAGAAGATACATCCTCGAGGCCCTGAGTGCACAGTGGTTCAGAGGTGCTTCATATCAAAGCCTGGGGATCCACTGTTTCCACAGCTCTTGATCTGCTGAGACCATTGCACCCCTTAGGGTCTGTCATCCTCCAGGAGCTCACGTCTCCGATGACCATCCCTCCTGGACAGATCTCGGGAGATCTCCCATAGTAGAAACATCATCACAGTGCACACAGACACTCAGCAACTACTGTACCTGAGTAGGGAAAAAGCCTGTGAAATCCTTCTCACTTAACACAGTATTGCAAGCTGTGTGCTGTGGCCACCATTAAAATGGATGGAACAGGTGGAATTCATCAATATCGGTGAAGCTTCCTGGTTCTACCGGAAAAGATCGGCATTTGCAAATCGACAAACGTAACGATGAGGTAAAAACCGCTATTCTTGCTAAATCGATAAAGCCAGAAGACCAGTTCATTTTAAGCAGCCTTTCTCAACGTGGATCCACATACAAGCGTCCACATTTACATAGCGTTTCCTAATCTTTCCCCGATTAATAATTTACTATCGCACCCATTTTCCGTGCAGCCACGAGCCATTTATTGTTGTCTAAGTCAGAAATATCTCAGCTGAGCACCATAAGAGCAAGCAGCTCAGAGCCTGGATTGGTACGCAGTTCAGCAAATGGCTTTATTTTCACAATTTATGCTTTAAAATGAGCTGCTTTTTGACTTTCTGAGCTTTATGCAAGCGACATGTTTTTATTACATCCTCACATTTGTGCTGTCTTTTGGTTTTTTTAAAAATTTCATCTCCAGTCAGTGACACGGGGTTGTGCTACCAAAGGTCCAAGGCAGTTTCAGTTTAATGGATAATTACTGTGGCTCATTTTTTATTATTTTTACAGTCATCTGAATGCGGCTTAAAGGTGAGCGTTAATAATTCAGGGGACAGGCGGACAAAGGGGTTATCTGCCGCTTTCATTTCTAATACTCACGTTGGGTGCCTAGCCAGGCGGGTGCCTAGCCAGGCGGGTGGCTAGCAGGCGCTTCCATATTCTTGAGCGATTAACTGCTGTGCAAGCGTTCATTTTTCGGAGGACAATTAACAGAAAGCTGAGCTGGAATAGAAAAAAAAATCTGCAAGATCACCAAGAGATCAAGGGTTTTGGAGCAGAATGAAAGCGCTGAAAGGCCAGGATGATAGCAGGTTCAGCACAGCAGGTGTGCTTCACACTTCCTAGGAATTCCTTTTTGAAACAAACCTCCTACTTTGAACCTTTGTCCCGATTAACACAGCTGCTATCATTCCTGTTATGGTACATTAAAAACAACCAGAAGTTAAAAAAAGGTTTGGTGCTGTAACTGCAGTGAGGACAGTCACCCATCTATGAGGACTCGCATTCCACTACCAGGAGCCAAACATGCGGTTGCTGAGAGGGCCGACCGCAAGGCACACAGCGCTCTGGTGATGCCTGACCAAGCTAAAACCGTTGATCCAAAGCTGGCATCACACATTCTAACTTTGCGATTCCTAGACAAGACCACAGGTGAGGTGGTCCATCTGCTAAGATCAAAGGCCACAAATATGGGCTCATAAAAATTAGGATACAGTGCCTGGCAAGACATAGATGTAGACACAGTAAAAAGTCCCTGCTGCTCAGGAGCGTTGAGTTGAACACACTATTTACACCTTACACAGACAAACCATCCCAAGAACTGAACATAGATGCAAGAACCAAAATTTTTTATTCATTACAGCTTTATTTAATGTTTTAATGCAGCTTGATCTGTGAATAAACCCAGAATTTTAGCTGTATTATTAAGCTTTGGTTGACTGTGATTTAGTGGGTGGGCCTACAAACAATTCCTTGCTTCAGACAAACAGTAATGTTTGTATGATGACGCATGTATTTGTGCAAACATTCATCCAAACTGGTCTGCCTGTAGACATTTGCAGACCACTGCAGAGAAGAAAATTCCCCCATTAGCCTTACGGTGGCAAACAATATTTGCAAAGAAAGTAAATGGAATAGTGTGAAGGAATGTAGATGACATTGGACACTTGCAAATGACATAAAATGTGTGAGAATAGGGCTGCTATTAGCTTGAAATTACTAGGGTACACTGATACTGTTGGTAAAAAGCAACAATCCAGTGCAAGTGCTCCAGCTTACTATTTCTCTTATTCTAGATTTTTTTTGTTACAACCATTTAGTTTTGAGAATTTCTTTGATAGCTGCATGCTGTCTGCTGCTCGATGAATTTGAACAAACCTCAGAACAAAGAAGCAGAAGCAAAGGTAAAACAGTCAAGGGCAACGCATAAAGTGCAAGAAATACAGTAGGGGACCGGACCGATGAGAAATAGGTATAAGGAATATGACAAGTCCCACCCACAGTCTGGCATAAGAGAGACAAAGGAGTAACTTGAGCGCTACAATTTGTGATCTAAACAGACTGGACCACAGCATATAAGGGAAGGAATTTTGGACAAATACTGATAGAAAATGTAAACCTTTTAACAGAGTAACAGGCCATTCAGATAACACAACTATAAAATATTCCTTAATAGAAGCTATTCTTTGACAGGACACTGAAAGATATTGCCCTCAGCTGCTCATCTGCACTACAGCAGTGGTCAGCGGGTTGCTCATGTGAGCACTACTTACCACAGTGGTGGAGTATGATGATCGCTCCTTCATCTCAGAACAGGAGAGTGACCTGTGACCTTGCATGCTTAGGAGAGATATAATAAACCGACATTAGATGGTGAGTTTATTATCATCCTGCTTAACCAAATTGGGTCTATCTGGAGTGTGAGGGGCTGGCTAATAATTTTTACAACTTTTAGCATAAAAAAGGCATCTTTTTCATTTAAAACCTACGCCCAGTGAGAAAATTTTAGGTTTTACCTTCCCTGTGGAGATATTTTCTTCGGAGACATACAGAAAAACCCATACACACCCCATTGTTGAATCAACACATGCATTTTTAAACAGCGGGCAGGGGGTAATGACGAAATTGTTCACATCCTGTCATGCTTTAACCCAGATTATTCTGCACGTGTCCTCTCGCAGCCGGGCCTTGAGATGCTGATCCCTAGACAAAACAGCCCATCTCACATGTGGCATAATCGGCCTTCTGCTTTCGTCTTTCCAGCATGCACAAGGATTTTCCTGCACTCAAACAGAGTGTAAATATATTTCGATGTGCTGCTATTAGGATGATCATTAAAACCATCCCGGGAGAGCAATGCTGTGATTCCAATGGACAAGCCACAAGTACGAGACACATGGAAGGCCTTCTAATGCAATGCATATTGGCTGACATGAGAAATTACCATTCACGCAGTGCCACCCATTTGACTATTCCCAGGTTACACGGCTTCTGAATTCCAGAGAGGCACAAAGTTAAGGGAGCTGCACGCAAGGACAGACATTTTTTGATGTAGTCTATAATTATTCTGTAATGAGTCCAATACATTTCTGCTGCCATTCTCGAGATAGGGCAGCTGTGGCTTTCTGAACATCATTTATCCACTTGCTCTGAATTCAGCAGGCGCTACCCGGTTGCAGAAGCTAAGCGTGCGGTCACGCTGTTACCCAAGCATCGGCATCACTTAGCGGGGAGCACGATCCGCTATCCTACAAGTGCAAAGACGAAGCTGTCCTAAATTTTTCACAAGAGTGGAGAAGGTGAAGAAGCAGAGAACAAGTGGTGAACAACCTGCAGACGATTCTAACGTGTCCACCGGTTTCGACTGCGTGAGCGACGTTGCGGTTGTCCGTTTTGAGCTAAATAATATACAGTGTTGTTCTGGTTTTTAAATTCCTTACAATCGTGCTTTCGGTTCTCATCATTAAGCATGAATGAGGGTCTCTGTTCAGCTTCACTGTTTACACCATGTGGTAAATACACCTGCGCCTCAAGTTATGAACATCCGAGCAACTCATTTTCGAAGATACAAGCATTTCTGAGCTGATTCATTTTTAACTGCTTTGTGGGAGTGGGAGTTCAGTCCAGCTCAGGGTGCGTGAAGTTTGGATATTTGCACCCCTCGACCATACACAAAAGAAGACCGCGGAAAAGCGCTTTCCTCCTGTGCCTCGGAAACCCTGCAAGTGGTCGCTAGGAGCTGGACTTGATGGCTTCCATCGGCGGAGATAGAACGGTTTTGCGCTTTCCGCTTTCTGACAGAGTCAGCAGGAAATGCATTCATAAGTGGGAGATAAGAAGAAGGAAGGGGTGTGAGGCTGTTTTTTGGCATCTCAGAGATTTCCCAGATAGATTTAATCGACCGTATTTTAATTATAGAGCACAGTAGCCGAATACAAAACCTTTTCAGAACCTCCAAAGCAAAAAAAAAAAAAAAACCAAAGCACATGTCTCTACCACAATTTTATGGTAAAACACTTAACCCTCTCTCCAGTTCACTGTTCTTTTCTCAGTTCAAACATCCAAACAGGCTTCTGCCCAGGCACCACCTTCATCTTCTCCCACCCAAGGAGATCCCTGACCAGGTGACATCTGCATTTATATTCATTCATCTAACAGAAGCTTTTCTCCAAAGTGGGGCTGCAACTCAGAGTGAACAAAATCTTTTGATCTGTTGCGAGGAAATACAGATGCGGGCGCCGTTCTTGAGGTGCAGTCGGCTTGTTCGGCACCACCACGACACAGCTCACTAGAACTGATGAGAAGCACCGGCCCAAGTCTGCGCCGCTTTAAATGTACCAACTCATCTCGGTCACGAAGAAGTGCATAAGTCATGGAACAACCGCGCACATTAAACTGAGTGAAAAGGCTGCGCTTAGGCTCACTAAGGGGTTGTCCGCAGTTCTCCAAAACAGAAGCTGTGCGGCGTTTTGCACCTTGAACGTCTGGCCTAAGCAGCACCGAGCGCCACCAAAACCAGACTCAGCCGCCCAAAAAAACATCCTTCTTCAGCAGTTTGGGCCTCACATTTTTGTGCAAACGTTGAAATACCTGAAGAAGATACAAGCAATATAAACGTGTCTTCTTACAAAGGGCCGGGCAGAAATTGGCTTAGCCTGCAGCATTTATCTTCCGACTGACATCAAATGGCCTTTCATCGCATTACTTTTGCTAAAAGGGAATTTTAATAATCGCAAATCTAAATCCCTCCAACATGAAAAATCGTGCTGCTGAAAATCGCTGCGAAAATGAGCATCATTTCGGGGCCCCTGTCCGGGCAGCTCTCTCATCGGTCTCGCAGCTCGCACGAAATGATGAAAACGCATGTCGATTTCTTACTTGACCTACGATTTGGCAGCGGCGATCCCGTGCGGCGAAAATCGCTTTCCTGATGGGTGACGGAGGCTCCCGTAGCAAACTGCGCGCATTGCACTGTTTCCGCTGCGCTCCACCCCATCCGTATTTGGACACCACAACCAAAACATGCAAATCAACCCAGGCTGGGCCAACAAATAATGGCTTGAAATAAATCTTAAGTCTCATCTTTTACCCGCTTCTCCAACAGCTACCATAAATATTCACATTTTGGATTTTTGGGGTGGTGCTGAAATGATAGTTTTTAAAATGTTGAGTTATTATGTAACCTTGTCTCGCAATACAGCTATATGAATAATTTGAGATTTTCCACATCCCTATTTCACGTAGCGGCAGCCTGCTTTCATGCGCACAAGGTATGGCTTTTTTAGCAAATTATTCCCCGTTTCCTCTTCTCAGCTAATGCCATCCAAAATAAAGTAAAGAGTTTATATTTATTCTTTACGACTTATTTAGGAGTATGTTTACACACTTCCCTTCTGAAATATGCGGTGGTAAAGTTGGGCCCGAAAACACAAAACCCCGCTGTAACGCACAGATGCTCGAGCGGCCTTTAAGTCTTTAAATAGGATGCGAAACTGCGCTGGATAAATATCCCACGTTTCCCTACTAAATGTTTTCTGAAGAAAAAACATTTGTCTCTTTACGTTTTCCAATTCACGTTATTGATTTCCAGAAAGTTTTAAATGTTCTGCCTCAGCCGATGAACCTTAAGAGTTTATGTCGGCATCTATCTCAGGGTAACTGAATGGAAACCAGGTTTTAATCTCTGACAAAAATTTAAATAACTGAAGACCGTTCCGTCCAAATGAGGATTTTATGTGTAGTATTTTCTCCACGGGCAAATAAAGAAGGCACTCAGACAGAACAACCACCATTTGTTTTATGACCAGCTAACAAATCAAGTCATGGCTCATGGAGTAAACTCAATCTTCCTGAGCTCCTACGTGCCTTTTAATGAAGTCCTATCTCTCCCCCAGGTCAGAGGGATCTCCATGTCACCCTCACAAATGATGGGGAAAAGGAGCAGCGGGGGACTGGGAGATCACCCAACAATGACAGGACTAAATCTCAGAAGATATTAAGCTGGCTTGCCGGAATCCTCTAGGGTAGCAACTAATACCCTCACACTGATATCTGGTACGGGGCAGATCATTTCTCCAGGAGCCACATGTCCCCCATGCCCACGACGAAATTAGGCTTGTTAACCGCCGTGTGATCCGCCGTACAACCTATGAAGCAAAATATTCCTTTTCTGTCACAAACCGGCCATCGCGGCAGTCGTCAGCTCAGTCATCGTTCCTCTTGTCGGTAAAGGGTCTGCTCCGCTCGGCAGCCAACGTCACATTGCAAACTGAGCAAATAAAACCTCCGTGGCATGCATCTGAGACAAACTTCATCATTATGAAGTACGATCTTTTCAACTTCGTCTTTAAACTGCTCGGCTGGGCATGAATTTTCGGAAAAAGCTCGTTCCTCCATAACATGTGTGTTGCGCGTGACACTTCTGCAAGCGACCGCGAACGTCGGTATTCGGTGTGTGGTCATTTCGCCCATTATTGTGAGATTTCACCAAGACGAGCATTTCATTCTATCGCCATTATGACAAACATCGGTCCTCGGCAGCACTTTTTCCCAAAATCTTGCTCGGTCTTGCAAAAAATGGGCAGGGGTCTTTATTGTTAGCTGACGATGACCTTTAAACCAGCAGGTAAGGACCAGGTCACAAATCGAAAGTGTGCTTTTAAGCAAGAAATTCTAGCTTGCTGCTTGGGATAAATAATCCTTCTACGGTCATTAAATATGAATGATCTGAAAATCGAAATGTCAGATTAAAAACCATTAAAGCAGCTTTCGTATTGCCAGGTAACCAGGTTATCTAAACCCAGCAGGCTTTTTGAACATTAAACACCATTCTTGCTAAAGATGCTGTAAAAACACGGTGAGATACAGTCTTTGCGAGCTCTTGAGGACCAGTCGCCTCTTTTTCTTGGATTGGTCTGCAGTGAATAAGTTGCACGCTGAATTTGAGTTGCTATAAGGATTTGAGTTTCAGGTGCCAGCGTAGGCCCATGCACAGATTCCCTCCATGCCCAAGTGAGCAGACAACAGCGGTGCGGCTATTTTTCAAACACACGATTAGTCTGAGGAAAAAAAAGGAGCCATATGATCGCCATAGAAAAAGGCGTCTATTTCAACTACAAGCATGCAAAAACTGCGCGGGGCAAAGCACAAGTCAATCCGACACCTCCAACTCAATTAAATGGGTGTCATTCTCTGCTGAAAAATGTCTACATTACAGTCCATTTTCGGACGGCAGACCAAGCTGTTATTTGTTACCTAAAATTAAACCTGATACAATAAGCCGTGGGTGAAAAAAAAAATTAGGCAACTTGGTGTTAAGCAGTAACACAAGGTCGCCGATATTTCTTTCTGTCACGAAACACCAACCAGTTTTTTGTTCTGTGGCACCTTCCTTTCAAAATGGAACGATGTCGTTGAGAATTTCTTTATGCTTTAATACTTGAGAAGTTGTAAGCCTGAACCTTCTAACCCTTTGCAGACACTGAAGCAGTCATGAGACCCATGGACGTAAATGATCGTATTTACGCCTGACCATTTTCTCCTTGCATTTTCCTCCACATCTGTTAGCTGTTAAACAAAGGGCAGGACAGCGAAAGGGGAAGGAAACGAGAAACACCCATGGGAGTGAGAGTACATTTAAAAGGCTGGCTTGTGGACCATCTTCAGGGAATCCAGCCCTCCTCCCTGAGGAATGAGCAGGCAGTTGCGTTGAATGACATCCAAACGAAGGACTTTCCTTGGGCTTCAAGAGGGTGTCGACAGAATGTTCGCATTCACTCTTCTTGTAAGCTGGCATCTCCTTTCAGCTTTGGGCAGGACAGAATTTTGTATTGGAGCCCGGGTCCCCGTGTCATTTCCTGTACAGTACATGGTTTCGATTCTGTTCTGAACAGCCAGACGGCATCGTCAGTAACCCCACCGTGACGTATCTCTTGGGGTTGCGGAGGCTCAATACAACATCGCATTATTAATGTTAACAACCAAAGCTGGTGGGCCAGGCTTACAGAGAGTACACTTTATGGTAGAATTCATACCCAACGGTCGAAAGGGGGCCTTTATCATCTCTACATATAATTGAGCGGTACTGCGTCTCCCCAGCTTAGCTAACATATTAATGGCTTTGAAATTACGAACAGGTCCCCAAACCACTCGGCTCAGTGTGCTAGAATACATTCAAAGCAGTCGGCCGCAGATTCCGCAGCAATTACGTGCGGTAATGATCGACGATACGAGCCTCCTTTGTCTCCGTGGTGATATTCAAATGATCAAATGGTGGCCTAAAGCCAGAGACGCCGCTGACACTGGTGCTAACCTCACTCTGCGACAATGTGCACAGGGATTCCAGACTCCAGGGCAGTGTACACGGAGGGGCCGGCCTAACAAAGGGACAGCGCGCACGCAGATGCCAACCTGACACCCACACCATGTGCGTATGAACACCAGCCAGGCACACCATCTGGTATGTGGCAAGGTATTTCAACTGGTAGGAGGGGTGCTGATGTCCGCGAGCGAGGCCGCGCCGGTAGGATGCAGCCCCCGCCGACTGCAGCGCCGTGCTCATCGTGCGGCCCGAGCACAGAGGCAAATTCGGAGCCGCAGTCGGATGCGACGCGGCTCACGACAAGCGCTTACGGCAAGCAGACACAGGTTGGACACGGGGCTAAACTAAAATAACAGACAGAGGGCCGAGAAAGGCGAAGGGCACAGAAATAACCTCACCAAAAGGTCAGCACGAGGGTGAACCACGTGAGCATCAGATCAGGGGGTTCCTGTTTGAACAAATAGACTGACAGTGACTCAATAAATCGGTTTATTGCTGCCAAAGGAGTCATTCTTTTACAGAAAAGGAAGTGATTTCGCACCACAGACAAGAAGACACAAAGGAAAAGTTTGCACATTTCCTATCGGTAAGTTCCTCTGCACAAACGCATTTAAAAAAGTGAAAGGAAAAAACGTAGAGACAAAGTTCTGTCTGCATACAGTGTCTGCGTAGGCTGATGCGAGCTCTTATGCAAGCCACGCCAAACAAAATTATTTTAACTGTTGCATTGTGTTAAAAAATTATTGCTTTTTGTTTGATGTTTGTTGAAAATAGTAACTTTTTCCCCAAACCGTGCAGAGATGTTACACACCAGGAGGAAAAATTAAAAGCGGCTTGCGGAAAAGAGCCAAGGCCCACCAAAGCAGCCTGTAAGGATCTGTACTGAACAGTGAAAAGGGAATACAGTCCTGGTCATCTACAGCATTTTGAAGAAGATCCTGGCTACTTCAGAAGAGGCCTCTTGTTCCTGCACAGCCAGCCATTGCTCCGTTTCCTCCAGATTCTCAGATGTCTCGGTTTCTCTGCAATGTGGGTATACAGTTGGTCTCCGACTTATGATGGTCCTACTTGTGATTTTTGGACTTTACGATGGCGCGATAGCGATACGCATTCAGTAGAAACCTTACTTTGAATGTTGAATTTTTCCCGGGCAAGCGATATGCGGTATGATACTCTCTCATGATGCTGGGCAGTGGCAGCGATCCGCATCTCCCAGCCTGCCACGCAGTCGCTAGCGTTTACAGCCGATACTCTACAGTGTTCTATGTTGCCAACGTTTTTCGGATACCGAGACACCGCGGTAATAAGTTTAAGTTTCTTTAACCTCTTTACTGAGTTGTTTCCGACAAAGAGCATTGTCATTATTTGGGAGCTACCGCCAAATGTTAGCGATTGGCGGTAAAGAAAAACGGAAGATGCCGCAATGGAAAATAAACAAAATAAACAAGACGCGAGGTCTTACCAGATCTGTGCCCGCGATCGGTTCCTACGCCAGTCACTCCTTCAATTCAATTCAATTTTATTTTTATATAGCGCTCTTCTCACTGCAGTGACACAGAGCACTGAACAGATATGTCAGTTCAGCTGTGCTCGGTCTGAAGACGGGGACAGAGAGACCACCTACGTTCCGTTGCTGGAGCGGCCACAGGTCTGACAGCAGGTTCGGTGTATTGAATGCATTTTTGACTTTGATAGTTTCGATTTTAGCTCTGCCCACTTTGGCAGTAGAAGTCACTGTCTGCACCTGCAGAAAGGACAGTAAACCTGCTATGAAGTCCAAGGCCGCTGGGGTTGACATCTAAAGGTTTTTGCATTTCTTTAGGAATATTTATGCAGGGTTCAGATCCAGCGTCATGCCACCGATGTCATGCCGCTCAGCCATCCGATGGCCGGATACAAAATACAAGTACGGCCGTTAGAAATCAGAAGAAATACGTATATGAGGCAGCGATAATTTTGAATTCTTGTGAACCGAATGCTCGTGTCTCTGGGCCGACTGCACCCTTTCTGTTCATGATGTCACAACACAAAGCAGAGCGCAGTAATACCAGCACTTACGTGTTTGCATCTTCAGCGGCCTGAGGCCTACAGGCGGTGAAGCGTGTAAAAATATGGCATCGCGCTTTTGGGATTCCTGGTTTACACTCCATGCTTCTTTGCCACTATAGCACCAGTGAACAAGGTACTTTTCAGTAAAAATACCCTGTAAGCTGCTCTGAGTAAAACAGAATAATTGTTAAGCTCATATGTGATTTGCGGGCTTAGTAACCTCAGTGTGTACAGTGTAAAGCGGTAAATTTGTAAAGTAGTCACTCGGGTACCTCAGCTGAAAACAGCACCAACGCCAGCCTCCGAGGTGTTATTTCCTAAATGATAAAATTCTTATCGATGTTAAAATGAGCATTCGGCATTAGAACTGACAGACGGCTCCGGTTCTTTGTCCATGTAGAATAATTGTAGTTGCGGTTCCCCTGAATTATTTTCACGGACAAACGTGGTAAATCCCAGCTCCGAGAGGATCCTACCCAACCCAAAGATCAAACCCTTAGTGGCTAATGTAGCACTTTAGCATAAGTATCTACATTCTATTAGCACAATAAACACAATTTTTGCACCGATAGGAAATCTGATAAAAAAATTGTTATAATTTGTGCCAATTTAATACAAATTAAAATATAGACCAGCTCGAATCACAGCCTGAGAACACACAGCCCCATTTTAACTGCTTAAATTCTTTGGCAGATGAATGTGCTTGGGTTTGCAAAGCCACCAAAGGGTAAGTTCTTTGGCTTCTACATGGGAGTCCTGCTTGCTAACATGAGTGTTCATCATGCGCCCTCTGCCGGGGGTCTGAGCCAGTTTCCCGTTTCGCTAAAATCGAGTCAGGGTGGCGATAAGCGGAGGAGCGAGAGGAGCAAAACCACTTGTTAGATGTCTTGCGCGGTAACGTGACTGATAGCCAGAACAGGGCCTAGGGGAACCCCCGCCCCCCACAGGAGCTTAACAGAGCGGAGATTCCACTGACAACTTGCAGCATAAATCCAGAAGAAAAGGACACTGAGCTTCTGCACGAAGACAGGCATGTCAAGCACACCAGTGAACAGAAGAAAGTGAGGTCTTGTTCTACATCAGCGCAGCTCCCGCTCTCAACACAGTGAGTTCAGGATTGCAGCACCTGTGATGCTTTTGCGCTGCAATGCTGGACAGGACTCCATTAACCCGTTGCCCTTGCACTGGACTGCTGACCGATCCCTCCCTGCCCGCCACTTATAGCAAACAAGTAACTCCATCTACATTCTTCTTGCCCTTTCACACCCAATTCACCCCCTTTGGTAAACCATCTAAGTAGTTTTCTGTGCTCGCTGGAGACTGTTCACATGGCTGCTGCTGATACACAAATAAGACATTGCAGAATTATTATTATTATTATTATTATTAATGTGTGTGTTTTTATCAGGATTTACTTTGTGTTTTAATCGCAAATACAGCTGGGTATTTAGTTGGAGCAATAGGCGTAAGCGCCTTTTCCAATGGTACTTCAGCAGCTTTGACCCAAAAATCTTCATGATACGTGTCCATGTCCCTAACAGCTTCACCACCTACAGTCAACAGAAGATGTGCGGTTAAAAAAACCTCCCCCAAAACCGTCTGACTGTCTACCACCGATTTATTCTATTGAGGAACATAGATAAAAATAAAATTGGGAAATATTACTAATCGCTGGCTTTCTATTTGTCTGGAATCAGGATTATGTGTAATCTAGCAGATTTAAGTGAAAGCGAAGTGCGGTATTGGCATCTCTGCATTTGATGTTATTACAGTATTGTGTCTGAAAATATAATCTGGAAATGGAATGTCTGTGGTATGGTTTACATTCCTTTGGGCAAGTAATAGTCCCATCTGGGGGATCTTGGCTGAAAAATGGCCAAATATGGTTCATATAAAATTCATTTTTCATTCGAGTTAACTGCTTGTGCTGGTCAAGATGGTCCAGAGCCGATCCCGGAATGATCGCTTCTCATATAAACTTTGCATGTAAAATTACTGCTTCCACTAAGGCATGTGTACTAGAGTAATGTGACTGTGGCACATAGTAAGACAGAACACACATTCAGTTAGTTCCACTTCAGAATCAGACATGCACAGGGTCACCCCCCAACACATATGCCTATTTAATGTCTAACAAACACATAGTTCCCATGACACCCCTATTTAAGAGGGCTTTCTCCTCTGGGGAAAGAGACCGAGGACACAGACTTGCTCTGTGAGTACCAAATAAAACACAAAAACCAAGGAAAGCTGCGACAGGGTGTCATCTTGTACCACAAACCAGCGCATTTGTCAGAGTATCAAAGTGATGGAAGAAAAACTCGTTTCCTAATGGGGCAGCAAGCTATTTGGTGGTGACAAAAGACACTGAAATCTCTCTTCTTACAGGAATATCACTCCACCCGCCTCCCGGTTCCTTCCCTTCTGGACCCAGTGACCCCGGGTTTCTAACAGCCGCAGTCAGCTATAAAAAGAAAACGGATGACACGCAGCAGCATTGGAAAAGACAGTGTCAGTAACGGATGTCGGCCTACTGCTCCCTGCCTCTGTTCTCAGTGGAATAAGTGCAGTCCACTCGTTTCGGGAAGATGGCAATTTATATGTCAAGTTAACCTCCTTGTGCCCGGCATGTCTTCTCTGTGATGCGATGCCACCGACAATAATACAACAAAATAACCGGATTACAAAGCAGAAAGAGACTGCGAGTGGACAGCAGCCAGGCCACATTAACCTCCTTTCAGTCTGACAGCTGCAGAGAGCGCCATCCCAGGCCATGACTATAAGGCCTGGCCAAAGAAATGCTCAAGACGGGTAATCTTCAATGAAATTGAATTACAAATGAACAAATCTCTGCAAGGAAGGGCTGCTGCAGTTGCTACAAGAGCGCCTTAAAGCACCTCTGAAATGTCCCGTGGATGAAAAATAATGTTTGTGGGGATGTCATTTTTTTCGCATTTGCTAGCGTTTACACCACTGTTTACAGCTCTCGAAAAACAAGGCTGCGTTGCAAAATTACCGAGATGAATACTTCATGAGCAAACAATACTCCTTTTCCAGACGCTGAAAGGAAACCCCCCTGCCTTTCACCCTTTGTTTATGCCATCAACTGCACGCAGGACATTGTGCATGGCTGAGGGCCTTGTTATCATAGCAGAGCCAAGCCACAGCATCCATCGCTAAATCTAAAGTCAGGTGCAAACCAACGGGTTCCGACTCCTACTGGGGTGCAGCGTAGCTCTTGCTTGAAACTCGTATATATAGGACTGACTGTAATAATTTTGAGAAAAATCTGAGCAGAGGCTGAGAACCCACTGTTGAGAGAAGGCAGTAGGACTTTGTGCTTCGTGACGTACGTTTTGCTCTACAACTATTCAGGCTGTTTGGAAAAGACAAAGCGCAAACTGAACTAAAGCGTGTTTGGAAAACCAAACAATAGCAATGTTTCGAAACGCAAAAATTAAAGGGATTGTGTTCAATAGAAATGTGCAAAATGACACTCATCATAAAGAATGGCAGCTTCAAAATGGTTGTAAAACAATAACAGTGTGTGACTGTGTAGTCTTTCGGGAGGGCTTCTGGGTCATAATTTGTGGCCAGAGAGGATCGCGGTGGAAAATGTGGTTACTGGAACATGGTTACCCAACAGGGGAACAAAGGGGCAGCTTTCAACACGCTTGTTGTTGTGGTAAAAGGACCTCTGCCAAACAGATGGGGTCATCGCAAAAGCAATTCCCTCTTTATGGGATCATCCACAAGCAACGATCCGCGGTCATGAAGAATAAAGCCATCTCCTTTTCACTACCTTTGCATCATAAATACTTACAGTGCAGTCCATACTGAAGCAAGAGAACCTGTTGGCAGAGTTCATCCGGATGAAAACTGACTTACACTACGGCACGATGCACAGATTATGTTTATAAACTGTATGCACATTTGTTATATTTAATTTCTATGATGCAGCGGCATCACCACAAAGTCTCAGCATCCTCTACTGTTCGACTTTCTTAACTGTAGACTCTGAAAAGTGTGCTGGAATAAATATCCTCAGTGCTGTTTGTGTTGCTGGGGTTTAATTTTATTCACCATCGGTGTGGCAAAGGATGGAGCGCAGAGCAGTCAGAAACCCGGAATCGGGATTACCGTCCACCTCTGCGTACGACATGCCATTGGCAGTTAAAAACTGTGGGATCGCGCTTCACTGATGGTTCGGGTTGATGGTCCAATCGGGTTATTGGGACCACGGCAGCACAAAAACAGCAGCTTTTATGGCAGAACTGGCAGCAGGGAGGAGAGCTGTGACCCATACGCCGGAGCTCTGCTTGTGCACCGTATTTTGCGCAAGCCGGTTTGCTGGCTTTAACTGAGCCACTTGTCCCATTGTTGGGTTGCATAAATATTTATTTTAAGCCCCTTTCTTTGCAATGTATTGCAGGGTTTTGGGAATCTAACCGAATATATACGATTACAGCCCATTTGGGATTTTTCAGCTAATGTTATAACTAAGAAAAGCGGTTTAAGCCTAGGCAACCTTTAACCCCAGGCCTCCCGGGGCCGAGAGCTTTTGTCTGTGACGTAGCGGTAAAACGGTGGTTTGTAAATTTTTCGTGAGAACGGCCATCGATAATGAGCGGATAGCTGTATTTTCAAATCAGAAAATCCCTCGGCTTTCCTTAAAACAAATGACTTCACCTGAGCTTCTTTAAAAAGCGCCGAGTGAGACAAATATGCAAAACGTGCCATTTTTCCGTTAAAATTGTATTAGAAAAGCCATTGCGCATTCATTGGAGCAAATGGTCTGAACGCAGTCAAACGGCGGCAGCAAAGCGGATGATCCAAAGCAAGGTCACGCGTCCGTTTTTCCCACAGACACGATTCCGTATCGTCCTCTTGAAGAACACCCAAGCGGCGTCTTCCACATAGCGGCAAGCACCAAGGTCACGGCGTTGCAGCACAGTTCTCTCCATTCAGAACAATCGAGTAGAAATGCAGGTATTTTTATCTCCAAACACAGCATCTGTGAGACGGATCAAAGCATCTGCTTTTAGACTTTCGCCTGAAGGTATTTCATTCATGTGCAGTAACAGCTGACGTCCAGACATTTTCTTTGTTTATGAGAATAAAAAGATGAGCGCAGGTGACCTGTAAGGTGAATCCATTAACATCAACCAATCGGTCATCCTCGGCACTGAACACAGCGTATGCTGTATATACACATAGACTGTACATACTGCACATATAGTACCACCATATTTTATGCATCTATTACACTCTGATACTGTCTGCTTGAGCCTTTTGCTGCAGGAGCACAGATCTGCTTAGAAGTCAGCGATGAGCAGATGGTAGGTGCAGCTCAGCAACATCTGAACAGAAGGCAAAGAAAGATTAATGGCCTGCTCTTGTCGGATGTTTACAACACGGGGTTTCGCGGGTAAATTTTCTGATCCGTCTTCCTGTGGCGCTGAGTCCTAAGAGGAGCCAGAAATGGTCAAGACCAAAACGACAAACAGCAATACAGAAGCACGAAGTAGGGTTTTTCTAAAAAAAAATAATAATAGTATAACAGAACCAGAAGGCCTTGGGAAACATGTGGTCACAGCAGAAATTCACATGTGCCGCATGTACTACATTGAAGGGGGATGGGGGGGGTGACAAAGAACTGGTCTGGATCTTCAAGAAGGCCATCACTGAAGGGCTGAGCTTCTGTAGTCTGCAATATATTTACCGCAGTTTCTAGGACCAATTACACTGGAACTGTTCAAATAGGCCTCTGTCAACTTGATGCAACTTCTAACCTTAGCTTATACCTAAGGTTTAGGAAAAAAATAAAAGTATATTTATTTACTACTAAACTGTGCCATATGGAAATCCAAAAGCAGTCCTTTCGTGGTGCCTGTGTCGAAGGTCTTAGTTTCCCAGCATTCTTGCATAAAGCATTCGCTCTATTTGTTCACGTCACACTCCTCACAACAGCCATCAAATCTCCAGGTAAAACCTCTGTCTTTTTTCGGAGTGGCCGCACGCAACCATTTGGCAGCCACGCTGTGTTGTGACTGTTTGGCTTCAGTGAGCTGGCTGCCACACCCATCTCAAGGACGCGGCACAAATGGGCTCCGCGGCCATACGGACTCAAGGGAACGTGCGTGAGGGACCCGGTTTAAGCCAGGAGCGTGCATCCTAAAATCAAGCAGCTTTAATAACCTGGTAGAACAACCTTAATCTTGATCTTACAGTCTTCACCGTTGAGGCCATCAGCCACACGCAGACATTCGCAAACTACGGACAATTTAGAGCGACCAGTAAACCTGAAACGTGTCTTTGGACAGTGGGAGGAAACCAGAGCACTCGCAGGAATCCCATGCACACAGGGGGTGAACATGCACACTTCACACAGACTGAGCTGAGCAATCATGTTCTGTGAGGCAACAGCACTACTTGCTGAGTCACCGTGCACTCCGTAAAACAAAATAAATATACAAATAAAATTATGGGACTAGAGGAATCAACTTAGCCATTCACAGAGCAAAGGCCTTCATGAGATGGTTTGGTTTTATGTTAACAAAAATACACCGTATGGTCAAAAATTTGTGGACCCCCACCTTCTAAAGACTAAGCTGAGCCTTAAAGCGAGCTCCATAAACACATGGTTTGCCCAGGCTGGGGTGGAAGAACTTTAGTGACTGCACACAGCCCTGATCTCAACCCCACTGAATACCTTTGAGATGAAGTGGAACATCGACCGTGAGCCAGGCCTTCTCGCCCGACATTGGTGCCCAACCTCACTGATGGTCTTGTCGGCAAATGGGCACAGACCCCCAAAACCTGGTTTAAAGCCTTCCAAAAGAATGGAGGACGTTATACCAGCAAAGGGGAGGAACAACTCATTTTAATGCTCGTGGGTTTGGAATGGGCTGTTCAACAAAAGCTCATACAGGGGTAATGCTCGTGTTTCTGCACACTTTTGGCCATACAGTGTAAAATCACAGCAAGAAAATGCAGAAAAGCAACAAAACGATTAACCTAGTTCACATTTTTATAAAACAGACATAGAGTTTCAGGTTTGTATCTTACATGTGCAGTCGCGCATGTGGGTTGTGGTATTATAATTATCGCATGGCTCCATTTCACCTCTTTATTTAAATCTATTATCACTTGCAAAAACAATAAAGTGCTGTCTTGCCCGACATCTTTCTCTTACAGTACATTTCATCTATTTTCAAACCTACAATTAATCTCATTTACAAGGACCTCAACTGGAATATCTTTTATTCTACCATAACCCACTAGTCAGCCAAATTCTCTGCTATGTTACATAACAACTGTGGCGGTTTTATTTAAGTGTAATGATATTTTTTGATCTGCGGTTATCAGATCGGAGGAACTCTTTTGTTGTCTTGAGAAACTTAGATACTTAAATGCAGCGGGTTGTTGAGGTTAAACAAGGAGGATGGAGGCGATGAAAGTTTTGTTGCCGGAACAGCAGCCCTGACATGACGGCACCATCGGAGAGCGGTGAGGTCTCTCGGTTTAGCGTCCCACTTCGACCCATTAAACCATTGGCCATATTTAAACAATTTTCTAACCTAAAATGCTAGGACCAGGACATACGTGTAACGTTATGGTAAATAGCAAAAGTGTCCCAAAGTGTCAGGATGGCTTTGCATGTCACATCACTGGTTGTGCAAGGGCTATTATTTGAATGTTTTCAGAATTGCTTTTTGTTACACACCTTTCAAATCTAAAAAAGATATAAAGAGTATAAATTTGAAAGAAAAAAACTTCCTTTTTAAAAATTTCCCCAATATAAATAAAAATGTAAGAGAACATGCGTAAGAAGCCTAAATGAAATGACTTTCTAACTCGATTTAGTCAGTTATCGCAGTCAAAATGCTGTTTATTATTAAAGTTTATCTGAGCACTGAACGCCTGGAAGGGAGTTAATCCGTCTCTAAATCTTAATGCTGTCTTTATGGCTTGAAATTTTAAGTCAAACGTGACTGCATCAATCAGACTGTTTAACTTTGTATTTTTGCATTACTTCAAAATATGTCAAATTTTTAAAAAAATTCAAAATGTTCCCGTTGTGCGCAAAATTCCCACAAAAGAGCTCGACATCTTTGGACTGACGGGCGCAGCGGCACAGGAGCCGGGAAGTCTCTTAAAAAGATCGGAATTTAAAAAAAAAAGAGGATGACGCTGATATTTATGTTATATGTGACGTGGCCATGACGCCACTACGTCGGCCCGGACTGTGACGTGCACGTCGTCTGGCCGCGCTTACGTGCGCTAATATGTCGGTGCCCATGTTAAACCCAGGGTCCGCCCTCAGGTGCTCGTCCGCTAGGCCGCGCAGCTGTGAGGTTTACCTGCCGCGTAAATACGTAAACATATAAATATGTAAACATTTAAATATGTTTGTTTAAAAAAAAAAAAAAAAAAAAAGTGTGTAAAAATGTAAAGGAGGACGCAAGTGCGTGCCCTTTGACCCCGGTTCCGGTTCCTCCCACGGCCGCGCCGCGCCCCCACTGCAAAGATGTCGGCGGTCCGCTAGCCGCTCAGTGTCGCTTTCGTTTCTCTTTCGTTTAGTTTTGTTTTTTTTTTTCCCCCCTTTCTCTTTCTTTTTCGCCGATTCACTAACAAATGGGCTTTCAGGCCGGGCCATGAAACTCCGAGTTCAGCATGACAGGTATTTGCTCGCTTTTGCATCGATGGACGAGGTGAACTGGCGCTAGCTTTTCCCATAGCCTGAGAACTATTTCACTCGATGGCTTGCGATCCAACTGCTGGAGTCGGTAATGGCGGTTCCGAGGGACTCCCGGGCAGCTCCGTGGCCACAGCTTCCCGTCTGAAATGATCTTTAGTCGTCCTTCGTGCTAACGTGTGGCTACCGACGTGCGCTAACAGGCGTCAACAAACTTGCTTCGTGTTTATTTTTCATCCTTATGAAAACACTGGTTTATGATCAATAATCGATCAGAGATGTTTCTTTAGCAGACGTGTTGTGCAGCTTTTTTCCTCTTACGTTGCTACACAGTACTGAAGTTAATATGATTTATTGTTTAAAAATGTATCCAGGCAGTAAGTGCTGCATCGCTACAGCATCCTCTGCAGCTTAGAATGGCATGCGTTGCGTTGAAATGTCATTTCCATTTGTGCGTTTTTTCTTGTATTAAAATGAAATTAATTTCTTTTGCGCCCTAGGACAGATGCTAACAAGTCCAGAAGACTGCCGAACCTAAAAGAATCGCCGACTGTGATGCAGACTGACTCGGGCCAACTTGACGCTCGGGCAGCCGACGGCTTATCCCTCACCTTGCAAGCGGAGGCGCTGACAAGGACGCCCGCGGCCGCACCCGGGGGTTCCGCTTTGTCCGAGACCCACGAGGTCCACCTTCCCATCAGCAGCGCCTCGGGAGATGCCAGCGGACGACCGGCATCCCGAAGGCAGAGGGTGGCATCGGCCCACGGTCACTCCCACGCGCACCCTCACCCACACTCGCACGGAGAGCTGGCATCTGACCCGGGGGACGATTCCGAATCCGGAGAGCGCAACGCATCTCTGTCTGAGCTGCGTTACCTCTTCCGATGGGTCCAGAAGAGTCTTCCTTTCATCGTGATCCTCTGTGCCAAACTAGTAATCCAGCATGCGCTGGGTAGGTGTTGCCGGAAGCTTCTTTTTAGGTAAAATTACAGTTCTCTTTGTTAAAGTCGGCACGTTCTGCTCACTTTCTAAGTTATTCTATCATTTGGCTGTTTCAGGTTTAGCAGTTGGGGTTGGCTTGTTTACCACGTACCTTTATGCAAATAATAATATTAAAAACCAAGTTTTTCTACAGGTAAGTCGCCGCCATAATCTCACTTTACGCTGCACGCTGTTGTGGAGTCATTAGCAGAAGGCTAACTTGTCCTGTTTGGTTTCCGCTAGGACCGGCGTTCAAAGCTGCAGTGCCTGTGGGTTCTGCTTTTCCTTACTTCTTCTGCACTCTTCCTCTACTACACCTTCCACACGGAGACACTTTATTACTGGTAAGAATCTTGAGCTACCTGAACTGTTGGGCCTGCTCCCAGCATTCCGGTGGGCAGAAGTCACCGCTTCAGCTGTGTGGTCTTCGGTCAGCATTGTTAGTTTCAGTAAAAATTCAGCCACACTCATTGCTACACGCTGTACTTTCTCCGTTGCCTTCCAGCCTAATCTTGGTGAGTCCTAGCACCGAGTCCCTGGGCTTCTGGGAGGTGCTGTGGGCCGTGGGCATCACCAACTTCATATTGAAGTTCATAGTCATGGGACTGAAGTGCCTTATTCTCTCACTACCCATCGGACTCGTAGCCTGCAAGTCCCGGGTACGTGGCAGCAATCTGGGTGCGCATTTTTGATGATTTTGTGAGGTGCTGACAGCTGGGGTTGTCGAGTCATCGGTTCATGCCTTGCTTCTCAGGGGCGATGGTACATGCTTATAGAAGAGACTGGCCAGGTGTACCAGACCATTGCTCCAATGCCAGTGTGGTTCCGCTACTTGGTCACCTACCAGGAGGTAGATGGAGCCACTGGGTTAACACTTAGCGTCCTGCTGGCTTTGGTCTACCTCATACTGAAGGTATGCTTTGTGTCAAGAAGATCGGTTTAAAATAAAAGTAAAATTATGGTAATGATACTGAATAGAGTGTCGCTGCAGCGGCCAAAGACGTTACTGGACGCTTATGCCATTTTATATTTTAAATACAGCTTCTCGGACTGTATGGGCACTGGGGGTCCATGCAGAGAACCGGTTGGGAATTTTGCAACAATCAGGTACTTACAAAGGCACCCCCCCCCCCCCAATGCTATTATTTGCCAACTAAGACTGTGGAAAAGAAAGAATTTCCCGCACGATAAATCTAAGGGGAGGCAGATACCACGTGCGTCTTTGTGTCCCACAGCACAACGGTGCAGCCGCCACCAAGAACGAGTGCGCCGAGGCCGGAGACGCATGTCCCATCTGCCAGGCTGCGTTCCGTGAGCCGCGGGTCCTCCTGTGCCAGGTGAGGCGGGCAGCAGGGGCAGCACTTCTGTCCTGTCTGCACACGTGAGGGAAGCGAAGCATATAGGCACGTGACAGAGATTAAGGAAATTGATTTGAAACTTGAAGGTTTCTGGCCCCAATCAAATACTGTATTGTTTCAGTTAATGGAAACACCATTGTTATCGTGCGGTGACTTAAGCTGACAAAGCCATGCAGCAGATGAGCATTTTGAACCTTGTACCTTCTTTTTTTGTGTCTTAACAAAGCACATTTTCTGCGACGAGTGCATCTCACTGTGGTTCAACCGGGAGAAGACCTGTCCGCTGTGCCGCACAGTGATCACAGACAAGGTGCACAGGTGGAAGGATGGGGCAACATCTCCGCACCTGCAGGTGTACTGAGAGGGGAACTCATCTCTTTTGTGTGGGGGTGGGGGATTTGATCGCTGGGCAGGAAGGTGGGCAATACTGAGGGGAAACGCCTACCTTTGAAGAGTCTGCATATTTTCACTTCTTTTCCCGGTTACCTCCTTTTCAAATTTGGCAAAAAATGTCTACCAGGTCCCATGTTCGGTTTTTTGCCTTTGTGATAAATTTTCCATTTTGTTCTAAAAAACTTATCTGCACAGATGCATTTCCACCGGTTTGGAAGGTGGTTACCGGCGTTGGGGAAATTCGGATGCATTTGTATTAAAAAAATGTTAGGCTCTGTGGAGGTGCATATTGATCTTTGTACTACAGATATGCTGTTACTGCATAATACAGGAATATTTGAAATATTTTGGGTGTGTAGAGGAAAAAAAAAAAAAAAGGTGATATTCACGAGGTCCCGGTGAACCTTGCTGCTCAATATTTGCAAGTGGTGTTGCTCGAGTAACTATGCGTTTAGGCTCTGGACTTTTTACAGCCATGACCAACCCTGCTATCTGACCTTTGATTTTTGTTTTGCTTTGGTTTGACTTTCACTATGGTAAAGAATGTACTTTTTCTGTTTAAAAGCTTTGTTTGCAAGCACTTCGGAGCAATCACCGAAATCTAATAGAAACAAATATTTGGTTTAAAAATTTCAGAAGCTTTAAGCTGATTTTCAGGTTCTTGGAATAAAATGTATGCAATGCGTTAAAGCCCGAGACATTTAAACATTTCTAAAGTGGTGCATTTTTCAAAACCAAAGACTGGAGAACACGGCTGTTTTATTACCATGATTAATTTTGTAGTAAAAGGCATTACATGTTTCACTCAATAAAATGCTACAAATAGTGGATGCGATTCTCTCTTTTCGCCAGTTAACCCTTCCAGGTTAGTAAACTGGCTTTGGTACGAGTACTGCACCTGGGTTTAATAAAGGCTGAGGGTGCGCACCTCCCTGCTGGCTGCTAATGAATACTTTAAAGTCACTCAGCTGTTTACGGCCGCCCTCCTCAAATCCAGCTTCAAAGGACAACTCCTTATGAAAGCCGTTGCCGTCACATGTCCCCTGCGGGCGATTCTTTTCCCGAAGGCACTCAAAGTAAGAATTTGTTTAAAAAAGTAAACCCCGAATGATAAAGTATTTGTTTGAAAGACAGCGTTATACATGTTCATTGCCACAAAGCAGAATATCTTGGTCTTTTTAACTATATGAAGAATGAGGGGCAGCACTGCAGTGAGCACCTCTATTAAATATTTATATATACATAATTTTGTAGTTCATAATCCTCTTAAATCTACTTTTGAAAGGATGAGTACAGTTTAAAAAAATCCATGAATGTTATGGAACTCCAGTTCCTTAAATGTAAATATTTTTGTGTGAGGTGAGGTTTCTGATGATGTCACTGCTGCACACAAGACAGAAATACATGTCTGGCCTTCAAAAGAAACCTATTACACATTTAAAATCCTCAAAAGAAAAATTGGGGGTAAATGACAAGCAAGCTAACACCGCAAGCATTCAAATGTGCGTTCCAAGTAATTTTTGGCTTTTCAATTGGCCCTCGGCGGCGATTTACGTTTGCCAGTTTTTCGGATTTGTTTTGGCTGCAGCTTAAGACGCACAGCATTACCTTAATGGAGAACAGGTGCACGAATTAGATGCAGACCCTTTCCTTTCATCGAAAAATCAACATTTCTTCACGTAATAAAGTGTTCGTCAAAAGTAACCGAATAAACCACGGTAACATCCATTTACAAACCTTTAACACGATTGAATTCTTTGCATTTCAGAATGCAGTCGCCCAGGAAACCCACGTCCGTGTTTGTTGTGTGACAAGCGTTTCCTAAATGTTTAAACAACGCAAATGAGCAGACGGCTTAAGATGAGCCCCCTTCCCCCCAACAGAATTAATAAAGAGCTGCTGAAGCTACTGAGAAGAAAACCACAGCCTTTAATGCCCAGGTAATTTCAACAAAGACAAATGGGTAGTAAAAGCACTTGGGGGAGGGGGGGGTCTGAGAAATGCCACGATGGTGAACTGTACAGCTTAGCTCAGCTCCTCCTCAAGGTGACATTCCACACCCTGCAAGCGCAGAAGCTGCTGTTTTAAAGGCACATCCATGCCATTTTTAAACACCGCGTTACCCAACATCATGGTGAGAAGCAGAAAAAGAAAAACGGTCAAACAAGCACAGCTTGGTAAGCGTCGCCCGTTTGCTGCTGCTGACAGCTTTACCAACCCCACCCCCCCCAAACTCAACTTTCTGCTTGTGCACTACACATATTTAACTTTTACAGTCCTCTGTTTTACTGTACATAAAAACCTCTATCACTACGCAGTACCGATGCTCCAATAATTACACACCGAATACAAAGATTTTACAAGTGAGGAAGAAGATCTTTGCTTTTTAAACTTCAAGTAAAGGAGTTTGCAGTAATTTTACAAAGACATAAAACCTCAAGGAAACCTAATGGGAGAAAAACAAGTTCACGGCAAATAAATACATTAACTTGCATAGAATGCTTGACGCAGAAAGTGGAAAAATAGAATGGCACTTCAATAAATTATACATTTGTGAAAAGGATCGAGCAAAGGTGAAACTTCTGAATATATATTTTGCATGTGGGTGATGGGAATTGCACAATTTCCGCACGGTGAGACACACGTAGGAAAACTATTTGCACCAAGAAGGCGTCCTCCAGGGAAAGCTGTTCAGCAAAGTCCAGCTTAGCCAAATGGGTTTGATGGCGCCCCAGCAACAGGGAACGATGCCTGAAGCAAACCCCCGACAGTCCTTTAGCGCCACTTTTCTTCTGCATAGGAGATGTTTAGATGCTCAGTACCAACAGACACGAAATGGAGAACTGAGCAACCAGATTGCGCGCAACTCCTATTTCCCCTTGGGCCTTCGACGCTTTTTACACACAGCTCATTCACGAGGCATCTTGGTTAGCATGCGCTTACCGTCCGAAGTCGTCGGACAACCCTGCCTTAAGGAACCAAAGTCACAGGAGAAGCTGTATCGGGAACTCCGAGAAGTGCTGCAAAGGTGCCAAACCCACATCGGTCTGCATGCCTTTAAGGTGTAGTTGGGGCGCCCAGCAACAGCGTGCGCTAGTCAGCCTCGTGGCTGTGAGGTTTGCTCCACAAATGACATTTAAGACTGTTTAGCACCATCCTGCCACACCGCATATCAATGTGAACACAACAAGACTCTAAGCAATGCTAGTAGTAATGACGAAGAGCTGACCTGAATCCCTGTGGTCCCAGCTGAGAAGTCCTCACCTCTTCCTGCCAGGCGCGGCTGATGTCATGGGTTTGCTCCTAGTAGGCATTTTCATCAACACGCACCGGTCAGTCCTCCTCCGGGTGGCGCGCTCGAGCCACACCTGTCTGTGGGCCAGCTTGGCGACACATGGCACTGGGCAGGTAAGATGTTGGGATATTGCATCTTGCGGTTTGGTTATCGTACAGAAGTCGAGCAGCTGATTTTAAGTACAGGCTCTACGTTTTTTGCGCCTCTTGAAATTCCCGGATGAGCGATGGGTTATGGCTTATTCCTGCGGCTCTACTTGGAAAAGCCGATAAAAGCCTTACGCGTGTCAAAATGTCCAGAGATCCTGTGGTTGAAGGAGATCATTCAAGGGTTTACTCAACATATTAGATGTTACAGTTAGCAAGTAAATAAAAATAAAACAGTTCCCCTGGTTTCACAAATAAAAAATAAGAAATATTTAACATTTTTTTTTATATATATATAAGGCAGTGATTAAGATTTGTCCTTGAGCCAGATGGACACCGATGAGGAACAGGGCTTCTAAGTAAGGCTTAATGTTTAGAAGAATGGTACTACAGCCAACTCCGCCTTTGGCCGACGGCACGTCCACAGATGTTTAGCCACTTTACGGTTGGTTTCAAGGTCTCTGATGATTTGTTTGTAGCACTTGGATCCCAGCGCCCACTGCAATCTAACAATCCTGGGGCACGGGATGCAGGCAAAGTATCCGAAGCCTGGGTCAGTTACACAAAAAAAAGGCATCGAAAGTCATACTACACTATCATCCATGGACGCTGGCGTCAAACCAACAACCCCCTGCGTGAACGTTACATTTGGAGCCGAATGTGTACAGTAAACCCTCATCTGCCCCATACCGTTCTCTACACATTAAGATTTGTGAGATGCTTTGCCTCTCTGAGTACGGCAAGCAAATAGGAACAAACACGGCTAACAATCCTGGGTCTTGAGGAACACAAATTACCAGAAATAACTGAATGCAAAGCAATGAAATTAAAAGGTAAAGAAATGTATACACCTATACCCCGGTATTGGAGCTCCCAGTATAATGAGCGGTGTATGTCAACACCCATCTAGGTATCTGAGTCAGAAAGATCCAGCACAACAAGTTCTGTCTGTGAGAAGCCAAAGCCCATTTGAGAAGCGACAGAAACCGGTGTGAATGCGAGTGTGACGCTAGGTGGCATCACCGCGCTCAGCACCTGTCGCCTCAGCCTTTGCCTCATGTGGCCCATGTTCAAATGCTTTGAAGTTTCCAGATTTTGTTCACTTATGCTCAGTGGGTAAGTTCCCCAGGAACAGCCCATTACAGTACGTACAGTCTACCATTTTTCTCTATTGTATAGTTTTTATTTATTTTTTTTTAAAGATAATTTTGACTATAGAATGTTTGTTGCTATGACTACTCAACGTATGATGCTAAATAAAACTGCATATAAAAACACAAATGCATATTAATTACCTCTGACTGACAAATAGATAGTTGGTGTTTAAGGTGTTCTTTTTCACACTGAAATTAGCATTTTAGGGATATTTTTGACAAAATTAATTGGGGTTTATCACAAGAGCCTGGAACAAATTGTAATTGTCCTTATAAAGAAATATAAGTAATTTTCCAGTTTCAGAGTCTGACAGCATTTGAGCCATTTTTATGAACCAATTACACTTACACTCAAGATACTGGGGTATAGGGGTGTGTGTGTGTGTACACACACACACACACACACACACACACACACACACACACACACACACACAGCATATATAAACATTATTTCAACTATCACATAATTGGCTTTAATAGTGTTTAGATGTGAATATTTTCCTTTTTACTAAACTGGTCTTTAACCCTTTGTTCCATGATACAGTTTGTTGGTTTTCAATTACTTGCTGGCTAATACTGTATAAAAATGTTGCTTTCCACAGAAGCAATGCTTTGACAGCATTAGACCTACTTGGATGGAGTACAGCACCAGGTTTGCAAGCTAGAGTAACGCTGCAATGAGGCACCCATTGCTTTTCTTTCCCTTCACTCATTTCTTTTGCTTGATACACTACAAAGAATTCAATGGCCAGTAATCCAAGGCGCTGATTCAGTGAACCAAAGGCAGCCAGTGGAGGCGTGCGTTTGTGGAGAAGCAAAAGCAAGACACACACACGCACTTGCAGCAGTGCTGGTGCCTGGCGCGTAGAGAGGGGATGGGGGCGTGGCTGCCACCAGATAGTGAGGCTGCCGGTATGAAGATGCTGTCAGTTTTGTGTCTTTAATGTCCACTCAAAAAAAAAGTAATTGTCATAGGTTCATACGCAGATGCTCGGGTCTTTTGGAGATCATAGGGTAGGCCTGCTTCTTGAAGGGTCCGGGGTTAGTACCCGTGGGCTGCCTGATGGGCAAGGGAGCAGAAGCTTCTGTGCTAGAGCTGATGTCCATTTGCTCTGCGGCGGACACCTCCATGGCCAGCTCCGGGGGGGACTGCAGAGGAGGGGCACGAGGCCAGCAGTCTCCTCCTGCGAACTTGATGGGGCTAAGAAACGGGGGAGGCAGGAGATAACAGGTCATCACATTTTAGCTCTTTATGTTTATTTTCACACACTGTAAATCATGGATTTTTAAAACAAAATAAATGGCTTAAAGACACCAGCTGCTAACCTTAACTTAAAACAGAAGTCATTACGACTCTTGAGTCTTTGTAATTCAAAACAGTGTTAACACAGACTCTCATACTACAATTATGTAGAAAATCAACCATAAGTGGAAAATAAATAAGAAAGGGGAAATAATCTTGTAACAAATACCTAACTGGTGTCCTTGGGCTTCCCAGAAATCGCCGAGGTGATCGAACTTTTGGCTCAAAGGAAAACTTCTCCTTGACATTTTCCAACACAGATGGGGCCACGTATGTAAACCCCTGAAGGAACATTTTAGAAGGAATGCTTAAGACACCCACAATCGCTGACCAGTCAGGACAAATTGCTTAAAACACGAGAAAAAGGGAAAATGTGGATGGACATTGTTCCGTGCTGCAGGAGACAGCATTTCCAGTCAAAATCCACATGCAGCTTATTAAAACATTTTTCAATGTGCACAAACAAAAACCACCATATATATATATATATATATATATATATATATTTTTTTTACCAGGAAGACTTGATTGGCACTTTCGCTGAGCGTGGAGTCATCAGGACTGTCAACAGGGGTCTGGCTTGTAAACTTTGAATCGAACTGGCTCACGTCATCTGCAGATTGCTATGGGAACAGAGAGGCGAACACAATAAGCGCCAACATCCCGACGTGCTCCCTCCAATCTGCTGCGAATCGCCAGCGCTCACCAGAAACGGTTTGAATGGGGGCTCCACTTTGCGGGCGAGCAGGTCTTCCCAGTTAATGTGTCTGAAGAACGGGTGGGACTGAGGACCAGAGAAAACGGCTATGACACAGAGCCAACTTCAGATGTTCCGAGCCCCAGGCAAAACCCAGCGCGTACATCAGGTCAACAGACAACACATCACCGATCATTTACCTGCACCTCCGCGGCATCTCCTGGTCCACCACCAAGTCGCAGTGAGGCATTTCGTTTAAGCAGCTGCGAGACAAAAAGGTGAACGACTCAAGAGCAGTACTGCTACAACAGCCAAAGCCACATCCACGGAACATAAATGTAGAAAGTTCACACACCTTCTTCAAAAGGTCCCTGGCTTCTTGTGTGAGGTAGGGTGGGAGGTTCAGTTTGCACTTCAAAATTTTGTCAATGGTCTTCTTCCTGTTTTCACCTGTGAACGGTGGCTGCGAAAAACAAACAGGTAACCACCTGCAAGTTTCCCAGAAACCAGCTTCTCTCAAGTTTAATGATGACAGCAAAAATGTTTCTCACATCATCTGCAACATCACTGCGGGTTTTTTTTTTTGCAATGACTAACCCTAGTCACCAACCTTCTCCTGATCAGTACAGCATAAATATAGGTAATCGCCAGACAAATATGCACACAATGTTTGCCTAGAATGAGCTGCAACGATTCCACGCGGTACTCACAGCGCCCGTGAGCATGTCATACATTAAGGCTCCCAGGCTCCACCAGTCCACAGCCCTGTTGTGTCCACTCCTCATCAGGATTTCTGGAGCCCTGGAACACAAATCACAGCCGCTGAGCAGCGCAAATTTGAGGACAAGTACAGCGCTCTGGAAAAAGTATCTGCCCGCTTTTCGATTTTCTATTTTTGCAGTTTTTTGACACTCCATTTCATCAGGTCTTATTGCTGATCTCAATGAAATTACACTAAGTCACATTCATCAAATGGAGAAACATTGGAACAGCGATTAATCTAATAAAGAGTAAAACCCACACTGGCATCTCAGAGTATAAACCAACTCGCTGCAGCGAAGCATAGTGGTAGCAGTGTGGTGGTCTGAGGACGTTTTGCAAACATAACACCTGGGTGAACTCATATCAATGAAGAAACTAAGAAGTCCTCTTTGTATGAAAAAATTCAGTAAAGAACATCTCTCCACCAATCGCTGAACTGAAGCAGGAAGCACAGCTGGGTTGTACAGCAGGGTAAGAATCCCAAACATACAAGCAAATTAAAATCAGGGTGAAAAAAATAAAAGCTTGGAAATGGCCTAGGTAAAACCCTAAACTGAATCCTACCGACATAAACATAACTGTTTAAACCCTGTAAATTTTGGCAAGATAAAGCAGTTGTGCATGATGCAGTGGGCCAAAATTCCCACATGGTGATGGGAGACCCTGGTAACAAAGCAAAACAGCAAACAGAAGTCATTATGGAAAATGGTGTATACCCTCTCCATGGAGTAACTGCTATGAGCTCCTTTCACTACCACATTACTCAACTACGTTATTATAATAAAGCATTTTTGGGGGTCCTTGTTACTGAGAGCGATTTGCCTCCATATTCTCACGCAAGGGTCTGTTAGCGCCTCAGAAAAGCAAAGCATAAAAGCACCTTGGGGCCTTAGAATTGTTGTACTACTTTGTTTAGATAACTGTAATTTATCATCTTTTCAGTTAGCTTTTTGTTATGTATTTAATCTGTTTGGATATAATTGTGCACATTCTGTGTCATGTATTAAGCTGGTGTGTCTAAGAATTTCTTTACAACAATTAACAAAGCATCTACGCTGTCCAACGTGCCTTTTCCTTAAGTTGGAGAGCACCGAAGTACACTGATGCCCACATGGATTGGGTACCCATTCAAAGGAAGCCATTTTATTCTACAGCACCAGATGGTGCCCCGCAACGCTGTGCGATGGACCGACTATCAAACAAAAATGAACTTACATGTATTCTATGGTACCACAGAAAGTGTGAGTGACGGTGCCATCGTGGATGGATTCTTTGCACAGTCCAAAGTCGGTCAACTTCACATGACCTGCAAAGAAAATGCAGAGAAGGAACACTTAAGATAAAAATTAAAATCGTTTCATGTAAAAACATTACATTACACTGTTTACCAATGCTCTTGCCTTGCAGTTCAGTGGATTCAATGTGGATCATTTAAGTAATGATTAACAATTCACATTTTGCAGAAAGGCTAGAGTGACTGAATTTTTTAAATGCAGCCCCTAAATCCAAGGAGGAGAGACTACATACAGTGGAGATGCAGAGAGTCCACTGGCCAGCAGCTTCACCAGAATCAACAGGATCAACCTATGTCCACCACTAAATACAGTCACTGCTGGAAATTCAATCTCCGCAACCTTGTCAATTACCGTGGTTATTAAGCATGATGTTTTCCGGTTTCAAATCCCTGTAGATGATCCCTTTTTGATGCAAGTGTCCCAGCGCCATGGAGATCTCTGCTAGATAAAAGCTGAAGATATAAACAAGATCAGTACATTTCACAAATGAACTCAGATGCTTCTCACTGAACAAACAAGTCATAAAATTATAACAGCATCTTAAAGTCCAAAATAAATCCAAAATAAAGCACGTGTTAAAGTTACAATAACATAACGGGTTAAATGATTTTTGTGCTTTTTCAAAAGTTATTTTACAGCCAACATCCACATTTCAAGGGAGCTGAAAGGGACTCGCGGTAAACAGGACTGTTGAGCAATCGGGCCACATGCTGTCACGGCGAGTCCTCTGCTCTCATTCCACGGCTGTTTACACAACAACAAAGGTGAGCAGCCGAGGACAAACGGATCTTTATCTACACCTTCTCTCAGGCAGTTCGGTTTCTGTCAGAGTTTCGCTGTGACCCATATGCCTACATACCAGGCTGTGTCCTCCATGAAAATTCCTTCTCTTTCCAATTGCATAAAGAGCTCCCCGCCTGCAAGAAATGTCATGCAGTTGCAGTGAACAAGTCTTCCAGCTACTTTACCACGACTTAAAACCGTGCAAGCTTTAGCACTTGGAAAAATACTTTGCAAATACTCAAAGAAACTGTCAGACAAACTGAGCATGTCTACACTTTCAGCAATAGACAACTGCCCAATACGTTTTAAAAAAATCCATTTGTATATCTTATTTCAGGGACTGAATAAACTGAATCATTCTTTCTTAGTTTTCCCAAAGCAGCAACCAGGCAATACAAAACATCAACGGAGCAGTGCAGCACAACTAAAACAAGGCTTTTGTATAATGCTCAGCATCATGGTAAACTTGTTAGCAAAGAATATAAACAAGTAACTCTTACAAACATTGGAAAGACTGCCCTACTCTAAATGCCTTGTCTTTATAAATATATTTACCAGCATAGGATTAGTGAGTAGGGGAGAACAGGGCTGGTTGTCACAATGCTGCTACAGCCAAACTACACTTGACTGCAAAATAATTTTCCCATCTAAGTCGCACCTTTATGTCTTGATTATATTTGTTCATTTTTAAAGCGAGTGTAAATTTTTTTTTTCATGGTTAAACTAACTTTTAATGTTTATGTGATAAAAGTTCATACACGTTCGCAAATACATACACTATCGTTTTTACTGCAAAGTTGATGTGTTTTATTATTCAGAAAACAAGAGAAAAGGAGGGAAATACACATCTAAGTCATAGTATTTTTCCTTGTGAAATGTGCAATAATAGTTGGTGGCAATAATAATAATAATAATAATAATAATAATAATAATAATGTGTTGTTCTTCATTTTGCCTATCATTAACCTAGCATAGAACATGTAAACACCGCTTAGTCATTATTTATGCCTTTTACATTTAGTTAATGTCATGCTTAAAAACCAGAAACGGGACCAGAAAAGGTGTTTATACATGGAAGAGATAAAAACTTGCCTGGTGTTACGAGATTTCGATAACTCCGATGGGGCTGCTTGTCCCCAACTATCAGCGTGTTTCGCAGATAACATTTTGCTAGTTTAATTTACGAGAATAAAATGCGTGCCGGTTTTTACCCAAGACAACCAGCTTTTGTCTAACGTTGGAATAAATCTTTTACAATGGACTCAAGCTGAGAAACCCCCGTGAGAGTAAAGAGCATGAGAACCAGCCAGTCTCCTCTACTGTATTACAACAGGATTTTGACTACTATCAAAAATGCTAAATTTTGTAGGCATCCGTCGACAGAAAATGGACCACAGCAAACAAATGGCAACCCACTATGATGTTTTTCTCACCGCTGAGGTACTCCAGGATGAGGTACAGCTTCCCCCCAGTCTGGAAGGCGTAGATGAGATCCACAATGAAAGGGTGTTTCACCTCCTCCAGAATGTTGCGTTCAGCCTTGGTGTGCGCCGTGTCTTTTGCGTTGCGCACAATCATCGCCTGTTCGCCCGAAACAAACGTGAGCATTTACAGCTGGAAGAGGCCCGTGAGATGAGCAGTTTTGCCCGAACGCACCAAGTAACGTGGCACGCGGTGAGCGCAAGGCCGACTCAGACAACCTGCAGACAGTTCCGCTTTCCTTATACAAGCATCCCTTGAGACAGTAAGTCTTTTACTTAAGGGTTTTGCATATAAGGGTGAAATTGTTTTACACCCTTTACCCTCCTCTTTCAGTGCTTCACCTTACGTGTGAGATTTGTAGGAACACCTATGCATAAAGATAACACAAATGTGTACAACACGCTGACCCTGGGCTGGACAGCGCTTTATACAGTACATTGCAGCTATCGTCACAACTTGGTTTCTCTCAATATACTTCAGCATGGGGGGAGGGGGGTGTGTGAAACAACGCAGCATTTTATGTCAGCGCAAAATGAGCAGCATGCACAGCCTCTACACCCAGCTATCTGTGTGTTCATCTGCTAGGACAAATTTACGCATCTGAGGAAAAAAAAAATTACAAGTTTGCTCAGTCTGAGAGGTTCATTGTGGACTTGATGCACTTACGCAGCAAAGAGCTTGAATAACTAAATGAAGTCCTTAGACCACAGGGGTGGCGGGGGATACAAATTCCTTAAGTCCAGAGAAGTGAGCATCTATTTAACAAGTATCACTTCAACAGGGTAAAAAAGGAATACTGTCAGAAAATCCAAGCTATTCAAGCCAATGAGAGCAAGCAATGGCAGACTGCAACAAAAAGCACCATAACACTGCAATAAGAAATAAACAATGCGACAAAGGCCAATGAAGTAAAACCCTTCAAATAATGAATGAGCCAACCTACTACATCACCAGTCCCTTCCACACAGCACTTCCTATAAAATGTGATTTTGGTAAAGGTCAGGTGCTCTGAGCAATGTTTCTGCACCATCAGAAATGTACAGGGCTCTCAACAAAACATCCCTGCATGGTAAATACAGGCTACGAACTACCAACAAGCAAGGACAGCAACTTGCTCTTCCTGGAAATAAAAGCCGAGGAACACAACAGCAATACAATTTACAGACCGACATTATGAGTAACAGAACAGCTTTTTAAGGCAATTGACTCTACTTGAACTCCTGATAAACCCGCTCCTCCACAACATATTCATGGACACTCGATGTATCGGTGAGGATTACGCCGTAAATCTCCCCACATCAGCGTATTCTACAGCGTGACACCATCCCTCTGACAACTCAAGTTTGGCACAAAGTGGATCATGCCAAAGGATAATGATCCTAAGAACACAAGTAAATCTACAACTGGAAGGCTGAAAAAGAATCAGTTTCGGAACGGCCACGCCAAAGTCCGAACCTCGGCTCCTTAAGTGTGCTGTGTGTAAACAAATGCTATCTTCAATAAGACGTAGCAGTTTTACAAGGCGTGGGGGGGGGGGGGGCAAGAATTCCTCTGCTGCGGTGTGAGACTACGTCACCCTAAAGCTAGATCCTTACCCTGGTCATTCGAACATACTTGGTTTTTAAAATTCATGTCCTATATACATACAAAGCCCTATTTACAACAGCTACCTGTATTTATAATATCTGTCATTAATTGATGCAAGTAAATTACTTAAAATATTGGAGGGGGGAAGAAAAAAAAAACATTTTTTGGCAGTTTGTTTTACTTTGCGATTTTTTTCCCTCTTTCTGGAACTGACTTCCATTTCCCAAAAGTCAGATTTAACAGATTTCTCTGGTTAGCAGAAGAAAAATATGCATCCATCCCCATAATTTTCCTCATACTCTACCTTTTTCAGGACCTTCATGGCAAATATTTTTCCTGACGTCACTCCAGACACCTTTCGTACCTGGAAAACCTGGGGGAGAAATGGGGAAAGGTGAGGACGTTTATCAGTCGCTAAGTCTCTCCCTTTGTACCACCATGTTTGGGCTCATCATTCAATAACGTATGTTTGGAAAAAGACAAAATGAAAAGGACACTACTTGATAAACTTATTTACAAAATTCCAAAGCTTAACCAATCGTTTCAACCTATCCATACAAAGTGCCTTTACATTACCTTTCCATAGCCACCTTTGCCCAAAACACGAAGCAACTCAAAGCATTCCGGGCGGATCTGCTCTGTTCCTTTATTGACGCTGTCTTCGGAGATTTCAAACTTTTCACAGTCGTCCATGTTACTAAAGTAAACACGCGAAAGGATGTTTTATCAACCAAGAAAGTACACTACAATGCAATTTTTAAAAAAAATACTCAGGAAACAAGTATTTGGATTTGATAAACAACAGACTACAAGAAGCTACGCGAACCATTCAATCTTTTTGAGACTCACAAGTCAAAATTACTGCACTGTTCCATGTATTCGTTGATCTGGGCCTGCAATGGAGAGAAAAACATCGGGTGTTATTTGTCCAGGTGGAACCAAGCACCGTCGCTAGAAGACAGAGTGCCGACAGACCCGGAACGCCAACACAATCCTCCCAACCAACGTCTTCAGCTTAAGACACCAACGGGGTCACCGTACGCGGCGTCTCGCGCTCCATCCAATCCGTCTTGCAGCAAATTCCACCCTCTTCTTCGCAGGAACGACGCTCCAAAAATACACAACGCTACCGACCCTCCGAATAACACGCTGATAATTTAACGGAGGGCATTTTATCTCTTGCATCTTTCTTATTTCCAACCTTAAAAATATTAAGCAAAAGATAAAAGTCTTATCTAAAGGCATTCTGGTCTTCCAACAAGTGACACCATTAGAGTCCTTTGGACTCGGTATGAAGTGGATCAGCAGGTATTGCAGGGTTTGTGCCCTTCTGATCTAAAGGTTTTGGGTTTGAATCCCAGCTCCTACTATAGTACATTTGATCAAAGTACAGTACTTAGCAGGTACTGGTACAGTTAAAATGACCCTTCTTGTGCAAACGGGTATATCGGTCAAATTGACCATCTCTACTATAAAAGCACTTATTAGCTACTTTAATAAGTTATTAATACAACTTATTAGAGTTATTACTACAACTTTTTCAGTTGTCTTTATTTTTGATTTTCGTTCCCCAAAAAAAACAGGGGGAACACAACGTGAGCCCGGCCCACCCTGAGCTGCAGCAACACGCAGGTGGTGCACGGTGTACACAGCGTTATGTACAAAACAACAGCAGCAACAGGTAGATAATAAGTAAAAATATCAAATATATATAGGCATTAAAAATAGACGTGCAGAGAACCAAAAGACTAGAAAAGCAGCAGCTACAGGTATGCACACGTGTGTGTGCAGTCACTCCATCCAGCTTCTTATATCAAACATGAGCATGACGTCCTGCCCGTTTCACCCAAACTTCCTTCTCCAGCGGGTCAAGGAGTAGATCGTTTTCTTCTGAGGTTCTAGAACCTTTATGAATACAGGGGGGTCATATTTTCTCTCTCACACACGGCGACACGGACGCAGTTCGCAGCTCCCTTTTTGCGCACATTTAACAAATAAAAGGCAGCGTCAGGGCGCGGGGCGCCAAACAATGCGGACACCGCGGCGCAGGGAAGCTCGCCCTCATGGCCCTGCTCCTCGCCGGCTCGCCAACGCCCGAACTGGGCAGCGGCGAGCAGGATCAACCGTGGGCCACGCCGGTGGATTTAAACAGCACTTTGGTCGCCATTCGGTCGCCTGAAAGCGGGTTCGAACCTGACGGCGCGAGAGAGAGAGAGAGAGAGAGAGACCCTTGGCCCCGCAGGCCGCTCGGCACCCCGCTCACCCCCTCGTCCAACTCGTCTTCGGACACCGTCTCCTCCGGCTGGTCCAGGTCGATGTCAAACACGCCCGCCATGTCCGCGCCCGCCGTTTTCAACCTCCTCTCTCAGTCCGCAACGCACGCTGCCGCAGGCCGCCTCATTGAAGCGCTCACACGGCCGCCATAACCGGCTGTAGCAACGCGCATGCGCACAGCGCCCGCGTGCGGCTCACCCCCGTGTGGCCTCAGCCGCGGAAAATGTACGCATGCGCAGTGGGAAAGCCGGCGTTCGCCGGGACGGAAAACGTTTATTTTTTGCAGATGTCGCGTTAAAATGTGAAAAAGTTGACGGTCGGATTTATTCTGGACCCATTCATCCGTTTTTCCCATCATAATTGAGTGCTAAAAGTATTTTACAAACTATTCAAATATGGAATCTCGCAATATTTGCAGTACAAGATAAATAATATAAAAATCATGTAAACTATACATACATACAAATATCCATGTGTGCACACGACTACTTATAATAAAAGTTACACTAAAAAAAGTAGAGGAAGATTCACACTCTGAAGCTACACCTTCAAATCTGAATAAAAAGCTGGCTGTTATTGCTTTATGTTTATCTTTTTTTAAAGCCTTTAACCACTCAGGGGTTGTATTCTCACAGCCAAAATTGTGCATGGAATATTTTTGCATTTATTGTTGTTTTATTCTGAATGCTCATTTCAAGATCTGAAATCTAATTTATATTAACTTCCATTTATTATTATGAGGGATAACAGGTTAGATGTGATGCATCCCAGAGTAGTCTGGTTAACTATGGTTTGGTAAGACCTGCAACCATGTACGTCACATCTCCATTCAAGACATTTCCAGCAGTACAACAATATAATCGGATTTTAAATTAGGTTGTAAAAATATCCCCTAACTGATGGTCACAGATGTCAGCTGTGTGTGTTTCCCCTCCGCAGACATTCCTTCTGCACACAGAGCCCAGAGCTGTCCGTCAGACAGTCCAACAGCTGCACATGTCTGGCAGGAGGGCATGCGGGGGGTCACGCCAGAGATGGAGCCGCCCTCCCAGCGGGTTGAGCCTTGAGCTGTCGCTCCAGCTGGAGATCCACCAGGGTTTTAAATGTCTGCAGGCCTGCAGCTCTCATCCTTTTGGACAGATTTGTGTGCAGGATCCAGTGACCCACCTGGTCAAATCTGGGACGCATCCGTTCTGTTCAGCCGGGTCACAGGCCACGCGGCGCTGCTACTTTTTCGGGACAGTCCCCAAAGTCCAGCTGCGCGCTTAAATCCGAGAACCGCGGCTGCTGCTCGTACATTTTATCAACGTCCAGAAGCCGAATCCTTTCTCTCAGCGAGGAAAGCCAGTACCCCGCATTGTGAAGAAATGGGTCTGTTACTGAATTTGATGACAGGTGAGACAGTCTGTGTTTGCGGCAAAGAACCTCTGAACATCTAATATTGCAGCAAACAGCTGAGCTGTACACACAGTTTTCAGAAAAATGTGTTGCATTAGCAATGTATTGAAACATTATCAAGGATAAACTTACATCAGCAAAATGTACTGTACATTCAAACACAGTGAAGAGAAAACCATTTGTCAATCCATGTGATTTGTCACATAGACTTTTTATTATTATTATTATTATTATTATTATTATTATTAATAATAATAATAATAATAATAATAATAATGAAATTTTTATACTAAATAGGGAACTGATAGATCATTTTGATTAATACTATATGCGACCAGTAGGGGGCAGCACTGGCAAACAAACATTGCATTTAATTATAAAATAAACTTCATTTTTAGTGATGAACCCCCCCCCCCCCAGTCAAGGCAAAAAAAATCTATTCTGATCTGTCTGAGTAGGCTAGCAATATTTTCACATTTACTCAAGTGACACTTTTCTCCAAAAACAACTTACAGTATTAACCCGTTAACAGCGATTCACACAGCTGAGTAAAAATATTCGAGCAATTTAGGGTAAGCGTATCATTCAAGTCCACTAGCTATATGATGATATGTAATAATATAGCAAGAGCAGGGATTTGAACTGGAAACCTCCATGTCCAGCAGCACTAACCGCTACACCGCCTGCTGATCACAGAATAGCACCGACACCGACATCCCTGCTGTGTTGCCCACATCTCCAGCGTGACATTCACAAGCGTACAAAACTACTCACCACACACAGATGCCAGCATGGGTGCAGCATTTCCGCTGCCCGAGCAAGCTCAGACTTGGTCAATGCAGCCTCAGTGGTTCCTCAGCTCATCCTCGCAGCATCGCTGATGCTTTCCAGGCTTGGCCTTCCACTTGTCTGCTGCCTTTTATTGCTTCGGCATCTGAAGATGCTAGAACAACAGGGCCATTATTGCATGTACGGTGAGAAGGCTTAGCTCATTTCCTTTTTCTGAATTTGTCTACTTGTGTTGTTTAGTACAACGGCCTCAATGGCAAATCTGGCAATGCTCTTTAAAGATGTAGACACGTCGTTTTCAGCATCATGCAGCGTGACAACACCGAGCCGCACTGTTGGAACGCATCGGTTCGTACGGCTTACGTGTAGCCATTACTGGTCACCATCGTACGGAGCAATGTCCCCAAAACTGGTGCGTAAAACGGACACCGCTGGCCTCTCCGTGTCGGCCGTGCGTTACGGCGGCCTACATCCTCGAGGTCCCCGGTCCGCACACACAAAAGCGGCGGCGCGTAGTCACCATCGCCACTTGTTCTTGCGGCGTCAGACCTGCGGTTGACGTCATGTGATGAGGAGAATGCATCACCACCTTCTTCTGTGTCTAGAACTCAAAACACTTTTTAAACCATCATCAAACAATGGATCAACGCTCCCTCTTCGGCCAAAGCAGGTCCTCCGTCGAGCTAAAAGAATAAAAGGGGGATTTTCTGCCTCCGACACATTCTGATGGAGCACGTACACCGCTCGCGAATGACTTCACTTGGTACTTTCCGCATGTACCCTTGCTGTTGCAGTAAATTGGAAAAAAAAAAAAGACTCATGACACCTTTGTTCCGTTGATTTAGGCTCTTGTGACAATTTCGTCATCAGACGGACTTTTGCTGATAAAGCATTTGGTTACCAACTTACTTTTTGGGATCAGGCAGCAGCGAAGGTCACAGCCTCGTAACCTCAACGTTAGAGTCATACTCTATACCCTTCTACATCGCCAGTATCCTTGAACGAGTCCTTACTCGGAAGAGCTGCGGTAAAAATCCGCAAACGTGAAAATGCGTCAGAGCTAGGTTGTTGGTAAGATTTACCGACGCGTTGGAATAATTCATAATCACGATGACAATAATGATGACGTACAGTAGGTGGTACAGCTTGCGATGTCCCCGGGTCAAGAAAAGCAGAATCGAATCAAGTGTGAATGCAGCGAGGGTGCCGGTGTCACCGGAAGAGGGGCCGGGTGTCACCCTGGTGCAGAAGAGGGAGAGAGACGGAAGTCTCACATGCACAAGAGGCCGGCAGCTGCCGTAGGGATATTTTGGAGATGTAGTTTTGAATGGTGTTTCTGGCAGACCAAAAGGGTGATGGTGACACAGCCAGCCGGGTATGTAAGGCACGGTGTGGAAGTGTAGTAATTGAAGGCGTTGAGAAATCACCCCAGGCTTCCCAGGGTCACGAGACAACCAGCATATCTTTCCCACCAAGACGACGCACGTGAATCAGTGCGGATAAAAATGCAACCTCCTCTCGTGCTGCTTCCTTCACGCGGACTCCTACTACGGGGTTAAGAGGGGCTCAGAAACCTTCACCTCGCACTCCCCGTGAGCACCTTCAGCGAGCGTTTAAAAATGCAGACATCCATTCCTTTGAATGGCTTCATGTCAACGTATTGAAGGTCGGTTTAGAAAAAGGCTTAATCACAGGTACCGAATTTGTGCGGTCAGCCTTGGATTGCGGGAACACACTCTTCCGCTAAGTGTTTCCTGGCAAAGCGCTCACACCACCTAGACCAAGGCAGCAGATCTGGAAGCCGAAGAGATGTCATTTACATTAAAGCACTCAAGCGCTCGAACACATTACACATTATGGGACTTTCCTCACGCCGTCATTGAAGAATTAAAGGAAAAGGCTGCCGTGGGCCAGAACCGGAGCTTCCCCCAAAACTCGAAGCACAATTTGTTTTTGAGCAAAAGCCACACTTTCAACATGCAGAACAGACTGCGTATGTACGCACATCACCACCTTCACATGCTGACACAGTACAGCGGTCGGCAAAGTTTCGCCAGTTGGCAACATTTATGACCGCGAGTGGGTTGAGGAAGGTTGTAAACGTCTGTTGCAGAAGAACACATTGATGCTTGCCTGTGTATTTTTGGGATTTAAGTATGAACTTACTCAAAATATTTAATTTTATTGCATTGGGTACCGACTCTTAATACTTGGAAAACACATAACAATGTGTTTTCGACAATGGCGCAAACAGAACAGGTCAGTTGGACAGACCGTAAAGCACGTGAATTAGATGCAGAAAATCTTACAAAGCAGAATGTGTTTGACAGTTTAAACCTTCCAGGAGGACAGCAGAGTAAAAAATAAATTCCTCCTCAGAAGTTGATAAACCCGCTTACGATGTCAACATAGGGGGAAAGAATGCGAGCCGGACTGTCCTGTCGTGCAGTCGCTTCCCTCTGCGTTTCCAGCACTGCAAGCAAATCGCTATCCCGTGCCTTCCAGCGCAGGGCACTTCTGCAAAAAAGGGGTCCAACAAAGTGTTTTTCGGTAAAAACGCCATTTTTTTCCCCTCGGCGGCACTTTCAGAGGAGCCGCACTTTTGCCACCCTCCATGGGATTGTCCTTACGGCTCTATTTCCAGAACATTCTTTGTTATTCTAGGCATCTGGCTGCTGGGCTTGGCCTTTGTTTTTATTAATTACTCTGCCGGGACATTCCTGTTCAGGCCCGTGGCAGAGGCGGACGTGTCCTGAGAGACATGTGTTGGACATTCATGATGGATGATCCCAGCACTATTGTCCTGCTCTGGCCACACAAGTCCACAACACAGGTGTGTCCAGGTGTGTGTGTGGGGGAAGGGGGGTGACCTCACCTGCCGATGGTGCTCCTCTGCGGTTGTTAGTGCTTCACACACTCCTTGGTCTACATTTCTGACCAGAGTTCTGGGGTGCCCAACAGGTCAGATGCAGAGGTGTGACAGTATCATCCATCTCTTGAGAAGGGGACCCCCCACAGTCTAGCACAGTGTAGCAGGAGCTTGAACCATCACCGTTGGGTCATGAAGCATGGCTCTATTGTACAATCAACAGCGACCATAACAGCTGAACGCAACACTAAGGAAAGGTTAGCAGCTTCTGAGCAGAAACGGGAACCGTGGATCGGATGGTGGATGACATCGCGCTCGTACCCATGACGTAGGTCCATTAACAGGTGTCTCGCAGAATCTTGACATCAGGGGCCATTTCCGGAAGACACCCGACAGCACGTCTCTAAAACTGTCTTCAAAGGGTGCTAAGGGAAAGCAGCCTGAAGGTAAAAAGGAAAGACCCCCCCCTTACCCCCACCCAAAAACGCACCCCTTCAAAAGCTGCTCATCATCATGCCAACCAAAATGTAATATTTTTTATATTTAACGCTGGCATGAGAAAGTGCTGTGTAACACGCTGGCGGAAGGATGTGTGCACGTACCAGCACACATGCACACACACGGGGACAGGCCCTTCTTCCATTTCAGAGCTGTAAACCATACGCAGGGAGCGAGCCATTTGTCACGAGGCGGCCACAGGAGGGGGATCAAATTTCTCGGGCTATGACGCAAATATGCAAGTTGTCATTTGAATACGCAGGCGTGCTGCGTCAAAAGGTTTCACGCGCTGGTTTCACAGCTAGAACTACTTATCAGTTACCCAAGCGTGTGCGTGTATGTGTATTTGTTTAAGGCACATAGCTATACAACAAACCAACTGAAACGCTCACCATTTTTACCTGTGGGTTGAGGCAAACAACCCTACAGACAGACAAAACTTGTAAACCCCTCTGGAGCTCGAAGGCACCAATCCAAGGGGTTTAAAAGTGTTTCTCTTGGAATAGAATTGAGTCCTTAAAATAACTTTGTTAGAGATGCTCCCTAAATGTGTCCGTTACTGCGGTCATTGTGTCGTCCCCTTTCCAAATTTGTGAAGAACTGTAGAAGATGGCTTGATAAAAATGTTGTGAACGTAAATGGAGATGTTCCACAATCTTAGGCATAGTGACCGTTTGGAGAGGAACTTCCTAGTAATTCACGCAATACGCGCTGGCACGCTGCCCCCGAACAGCTACTGGCCTTTCCAGATGCTTCCCACTTTGTCAACACAAACCAATCTCACCGTTGCTGGACCCCTGCGCCTGTTCAATCCGTGTCTCACCGTGTGCCATGAAATAACACAAAAAGACGCTCAAGGTTCTGCCAGAAACTTTATTTAAAAAGAAACAAAACAAAAAACACACATATGGACAGTAGTGAAACTGTGCACGCACGCCCACACACACACACACACACACACACACACACACACACACACACACACACACACACACACACACACACACAATCTTGTAAATAACTGAAAGGAGCTTCCTGACAGAACAGGACATCCAGAGAGCTGTGAAAAAATAAAAATCTCCCAAAACCAGCAGCCAAGCAGCCGTATCAGAATCATCAAAAGTTTTTCAATCGAGGGGGCCCTAAGAATGCTTTCCAAAAGATGTTCAATTCAGCTACATTTTACTGTGGTTTAACGCTGTAAAACCCCAAAAAACAGGCAGTACAGACAATGTGCCGCTCCTATTACATGAAGAAGAACCTGAAGAAAGAGGAAAAAAAAAAAAAAAAAAAAAGGCTGAGCAAACAAAACAATGGAGAACAACTGACAAATCGCAGGAACAGGGAAGTACACAACTGGGAAGGCACTAAGTGTACAACCGCAGCAAAACTCGTGTTACAATGGCGGTGTTGCAATAAGGTGCAAGTTCTCGATTCGCAGGAAATCCCAGCGGGCCCGGCCAGACAGGGAACAGATAAGCCCGCTTTACAGGAAGGTAAATGTTACTACGGGGAAACGGCACGGCGAGGAATCCGAGCTGCCACTCGGATGCACAAAATGCATGAATGCAATGGCCAGATGCATTGGAAAGCGTTTCAGCTTTTGGAAAATTTATACAAGTTAAAGGAAAAGGGAACTTCTGCAGGGTCGACACATTGAAAATGAGAACTCATGTAACAATTAAAAATAAAATGGAAGAAAAAAAAAAAAAAAAAAAAAGATGCTTGTCAAGATGAAGGGGCCCAAAATGTCAGACAGCCTACAGACTGTTGTCGCCATGCAATGTAACAGCCAACACCAGTCTGATAAGCTATCTGACAGGACGGGAGAGCGATGGACATGTCTGTGTGAGGGGGACACAGAATCGGGCCAGGATGGAAACCCTTCCGGTACCCGCCAGGCCAGGGAAGGAACCCCTTGAGATCTCGCCAGGCGGTACATCCCGAGGCACAAATGAGGGGAGGGGGGGCAGTCGGCGGCTGCCGCTAGCGCCCTGCCCTCGGCCTCTTCCCGCTACTGCAGCGATGTGAACAAGTATGCGGCGGGTTCATCTGAGGTAACGGCAGGGAGCCGCTTCCCACAGCCCCCCAGGCCTGCATCTCCCGGGCCAGCATACCATAGCGGCATTACATGTACCAACATTTTGCAAGCAATTAAGGAGAAGGGGGTGATGGGGGGGGGGGGGGTTGGGACTTTAACTTCTCATCACAGCCAAGCGGACATTCCCCACAAGAAATAAAAATAACCATTTGATGAGATCACATGCGAGCGGTCCTCCGTTTCCCAAAAGCCTAGCACCACCTCGTAAGCGCACGTCTCGGGCACAGTTTAGAGAAGCGGCCAAACAAAGAACTCTGCTCCAGCAGAACATATACAAGGAGATTCTGGAAGTTAAACAAAAGGAGGAAGTAACTTTACACTTACCAAACCGACTAAAATGAGACAGAAAGAAAAAAGAAAAACTGAGGCAAAAGACAACCATGTGCCGTTCCAAACCGGTGCTGGGGAGAACCTGCCACGCGCTCGGACACAAATTCTTCTCTGACAACGGCAATTCGGCACAAGTTGGAGATCGTGATGCAGCGCATCGTCTAGGACCTCCGCGCCAAAGTGAAAGCACAAACGCTCATAAAAACCGCAGGCACAATCGAGGTGGTTATCGAATCCCTCGACTTAAGTACTTACTTTGTACAGGAATCCAAAAAGGTTGGGGGTGGGGGAAAAGAGAGAGAGAGAAAAAAAAAAGACAAATCCAGACAAACAAGGTTCAGATTCATGAGTCATGGCGGTTTTATAAAGTCTGCAAAGTTGAATCTAAATGTACAGAATAAAAATGACATCGACAGCAGTATGCACAGTTACAAAATGACGTCACTTCTCCTTTACGCCTCCTTTCCATCTATTTAGAAATAAATGTGCATACCGCAACCAGAAAATTATTTACAGGATGTGCAATCTATTCAAATACCATGTCTAACCGCTTGATATTGCTAACCTGTTTGAAAATTATGGGAAGAAAAAAAAAATTTGGGATAAATTAATAAAAAAAAAAAAAAAAAAAAACCCTGAAAATAAGTCCTTAATTTTTCCTCTCTTGTTTAATCTCACCACTACGATACACAAAACAAAAAGTTAAGTAGCTCATCTGTACAGCATACATCAATGAATTAAGTCAAGTAATGCAACTAAGAAGTGTTGCCGCGCCGTCAGATGTTGCTGCCAGACGTCTGCAACAAATATTAATGGCAGATACAATTCCACACTGCTGTTTAAAATGTTTAGAAAAAGGATTTACGCTGTTACTCCGCCAGAGAATCATTTTACCGAAACCGCTCACCCTACAGTACTGTCGCCTGGAGAATCAACACAAAATCAGCACATTTATTTTCTAAAAAATCCAATAAATTATATGTTAGTAAAAATAAAAAAAAAGGTAAAATGGGTAAACATTGTGTAAACCAATTAATTCCTTCTGACAGAAAAAGAAAAGATTTTTAGAAAAAAGAAAGACTGTGACATTGTGACCAGTGCCAATTTTGAATGAGCGCTAAAAGGGGAAGCCAAGAGTTTGCATCACTTGGTTTTCTCCTCTGAGCACTTCTGCTGCTGGAGCCGCTTGGCATAACTCTGTGCCATGGAGTTGACGATGGAGCAGACGAAGTAGAAGACCATAACGATCACCACCTTCTCAAAGAGCCAGGACAGCCAGTTCTCCCCCTGCCCGAAGAGAACAAAGACACAGCGCCATGAGAAGAGAGCAGGACAGCAGGAGAGCAGGCGAGCCTCCGTTCCGAGTGCCGGCCGGCCGCCTCCTCCTCCTCTAACTGTCAGGCATGGAAACGCGACCGCTTCTAAGCCATGTGCAGCTGACAAGTTTGAGGAGCTCCACATCCGTCTGAAAAGCTGCTTTTTTAAATAAAATTTTTTTTAAAAAAACGATAAACCTAAACTACACGTTGGACCTTTAAGAAAGTTCAATTCTTTTCAAATGCCAGGTTTATCGTTCACCTGCATCATCATAAAAGACTAAAAAAAAAAAAAAAAAAAGCTCAGGTTTCGCCAGAATTTACCTGCATTTAACTTAAATAAATACAACGTTTCGGTCACACTTCGCCCTACAGTAGGAAGTGTCGTCCCGGCGCCCGGTTGGATCAAGTGTTTGAGAGCGAGGGGCAGCGGACACTCCCATTCCCGGCCGCGCCCCTGACGCCGCCCCGCCGCCTCGCTCGGACGCAGACGGCTGCGCATGACTCAGCAAAGCCCCGCGGCTGCCCCGGTCTGGGCCCCGACCCCACGCACAACCGGCGGCGGCGCACGCAAAACAAAAAAAACCAAAAAAACAAAAAAATAAATAAATAAATAAAAAAAAAGCTGCCCCCCGTCGTCGTCCCGAGTCAACAGTGCGGAGGAAGCGGCGGCGTGCGCAGGCTTACCGCTGGCGCGCCCTCGCCGGCTCGGTGGTGCAGCTTGGCTCTCTGTGCCTCCAGGTAGTCGCTGAAGGGCTTCTGCAGGGAGGCGCCCAGCAGCGGGATCGCTCTGGGACACCCGGAGGGAGGGAGGGAGGGGAGGAGGGAGAGAAGCAGACAGAGGAGAGGGACAAGTCACATCAACAGCTACTCACCATCCAACCATTCGGACAGCAACAAAGAACCGCTGCCCCGCCGCAATCGCCCGGCGCAGCCCGTTTAACTGCGGCAGCGCTGAACGGGAACGATGCGCGGCGCGGCGCGGCGGCACAGCTGATCCCAGCTGACACGAATTTTAAACGAGTAAAAACAAAACAAAACTTTAAAAAAAAAAAAAAACAAAAACAAAAAAAACTTCGCGAGAGCTACGTTTCCTACGAATTTTATTTTATTTAAATAAATTTTTTAAAAAAAGGAGCGAGAACAAGAGAGGAGGAGGGGGGAGGGAGGTAGGGAGGCAGGCCCGGCTGCCCTTGTGTCTCCTGCGGTGCTTCCTCCAGACTGCTGAGAGAGAAATGAATGACTTCTCAGAACTCTCACATTTATCACCAGCAGTTCCTGTAAGAACTGGTTTCAGCCAATTAATGAGGAAGTGAGTCGCTCCTGTGTCATCACTGGCTAAAAAGGGACGGCCGGCCCTCCAGAAGGAGGAAAGCGGGCGGGCAGTTCGAATAAGACAGCCCATATTAGGAAAACCCTTTATAAGACTCAGCACAACTCCCTCCACCCCCACTCCTACAAAAAAAAAAAAAAAGAAAAGAAAAAACAGAAAAAAAAGAAAGAATCCGGTGGCACACGGCATGGAGCACCCCTCCCAAGTCAGGAGTTGGTGATTAATCGCAGAACACGTACGCCGCCGCGGACCTGCGCCCCTATACGTGCACTTATCATCCGTTCGAGTTGTTCGATTCGTTTCTCGAAACCCCGCGTTTATGCGGCTCGTGGAAACCCTTCCATCTCCAAATGCGTGTTCTTGGCTTGGCGAAGCATCGTCCCGTGAAGCTAGGCTTCTGGGGGTGGACGCGGGGCTTCTAGAAAATGCTTCTCGCGCACCTCCGGCACCAAAGAGCGAGTCATCCTTCCACAGATAATGTATCAGCGGCGCGAACAACGGCAGCTTTTGCTGTTGAATTCTGCTTAACCATTAACCCGCTGCAATGTAGTGGGAAATAAACCTGGATGTCTTGGACAATAAACTAGACTTTCAGTACATAGTGCACAAAGTGTCTAAGATAAACTACTACACCATAAACTGCTCCAAAACCAGACCAAACCGTGCACTAGTGACACAAAAGGAAGGACATCAGCATCCAGTCTTAAACCCTACGCAGATATTTCCAGTATGCGCAAATACAAATAGCACTGTACTTCTGGCTAACTGAAAAATGGTGAGAACATAGCAGCACACGTGGACAAAGGCTGGAGAAGAAGCTCACGAACTTCACAGATGGTGGGCTTAAACTCTCACAATGAGTCGCCCATGAGCCCAGCGAACGGGAGCGAGTCACGGCCTGGGCGACTCGCGCTTCGGCACAAATGAGCCACCAAATGTCAAGATCTCCCGGCTCGGTGGACACCAGATAGGTTTCCACCACACGCAAAACACGAGGACGCACAGTCATACTAAAACACACGAGGCAGAAAAACTCAAAGGCTCAATAATAAACACTGCATTCTGGCACCAGGGCACACATATGAAATCGCACGCATCTTCAGCCAACATCTAAAACACACAGCTCTTTTCCCCAAAAAATAATAAAGCAACTTTGCACTGATTCTGCACAACAATGTTGTTTCATAATTTTATAGTTTTTTAAAAAAAATTTAAATAAATAAATAAATAAATAAGCTACAAAAAAATTTTCCAATGATACAGCATATATTATCTTCTCTCGAAGTTACTAATATTTTAACAGTTCTTTGCCAAAAGATGGTAGAAATGCCTATTGGTGAATAAATACATTTGATTTCAGAGTCTGAAAATTATGCAAGGCACCTTTCCACAAAAATGTGAAATGGTAATCAGGCAAGATAAGGCGCATCTCAAACCGTCAGCTCAGTAGACAGTACAGAGGCATAATATTTCTCTAAACAAAGAAAAAAAAAGATTTTCGGGGAGGAATAAACTGCACCAAATTTTTCCAGCATCTGGAATTTTTAGATTACATTATATTGCCAACGAGAGCATGAAAATACATCATGAAAATAAATTTTACTTTTTTCCTGCAGTGGTTTTTCTCATAACAATGAGTAAACACTACACCAAGCCCAGTAACTAAAGTGAACAAGCATTAAAACAAAAATTGTTTTAAAAAAATTCATAATCTGCTAAATTTGGTAAAATTGGGGGGGAAGAAAAAAAAAAAAGAAAAAAGTCAGCCAAGGGTACACCAGAGATCCAAACGCACAAAAATAAAACCCTTCCAAAAGGACTTTCCACATATTGTCTGAGAACATAAAGATAATTCAAAACAAGTAAGTGTGTCTCGGTGCTTTGTTTAAAGCTGTTTAATGTGACCGTCTTTCAGAACCTACAAATATGTGAGATAATCCAAAAATACTATGAATTTTTTACACTTCTGAGAATGGACAAATTCTTAGTATTGTCTGATCAACCCTCATTATTTTAAAAAACTGACTTAAGTACTACAAAATGTAATGACGAAAAAGTCACGAAAACACACTGTACTGCAATAAAACACAAAGCAGCCATTTAACATAACAAAAATCAATCTAGAATGAACGAATTTTGAAAATAACACAAATAACCAACTATAATTCCAAAAGGATAGTTTGGTACCATTATATTTAAACTGCTAGAAGCAAAATCATTTAGACTTCATGTATAACACGGATGGTAAGAGAAACCATGGACATTTCAAAGTTAGACATTTTTTTCGGGGAAAGGAAGAGAGAGAGAGAGAGAGAAAAAAAAAACCCAGACATCACACTGAACCCAATTCAACAGATGAGCTATTTTGGATTCATTCAAAATCTTTCCAACTACATCAACTGCCTGCTCAAAATCAGGCCTGAAATATTCCATAACAAAAACATATACTGTACGTCCAAGATAGAACTGCTACTTTTATTTAAAAAAAAAAATTGGCTTGATATGAAAGCTGTGGCCAAAATTTTTATATTTCCACTTCCTTCTATTAAGCATCAGAATATGTTAAGCACAGCAAAAAAACAGAGAAGTTAGTAATCATGATAAAATGAAATTAAAAAAAAAAGTCAAACAGTGGTTACAAACCACAGTTTTACAAAATAATGCCTACACAAACACAACTGACAGTTTTCCACAAAGATGCACACCAAGGCCTTAATGAAAAAAGGAAGGGGAAAAAAAAACTTCCATCTATTAAAAAGTCAAACTGAGAATTGTGTTAATACATTTACACAAAGACGCAGGCTAGAAAATGCAAAATTACTACAGCTGAAATGAAATAAAACAAAATGTAATAAACTGTGACCACTGCGATGTCCTGCATACAGGAAGCCAAGGTTCTCAGAATGTCCAAAGACACGAGAGATGATTAAGAATTGACGAAAGACAGAGAAGAATTGTTTATAGCTGAGATGACACTTCTGAACCCGCTCATCATGAGATCATCACCTGGTGTCTGAGGTCAGCACTGAACTAAAAGAAGGGTGACTCAAGCATTTAGGGTTAGGGGTCACCTCCATCCACTCTTTCCCAGATCAGCTACAGCACTGAGTCACTGAAACTCTGGCCAGTGTTTCAAGTTAACAAAAAAGAAGTTATGAAGAAACATAAAAGCAGCTGAACAAGCCACAGTCGCACGTAATGCCAACATCACGAGAAGGAGAATGGTGTCCGCCACAAAGCTGACGGTGCTAATTTCAACACGACAGCTGACGGCAAGGCCCGTCTCCTAAGGCGACTGCCCGTGGGTTTCTGTATGAAGCAACCCCGATAGCAGTCAGACAGAACCCTTCCTACCCTCGGCTTCACCCATCTTAAAACAAGATGAAAAATCTCAAAAAGAGACATCAATTTTGTCACCAGACAGAAAATAATGGCTGTTAGTGATTTTTCAGGTGTGGCTACCATAAACCTTGTACCTACATGGATCACTCCACAAGCAGCTCAGACAAGTGACAAAAGGGTTAAAACGTGGCAGACAACATTTTGAATTTAATGAGATATCATTTCCTGCTGCCGTTAAAGAACTTTTTTTAACCATTCATTTCCTCGCGACCAAATTCCACTGGTGATGAGTCAGAGTGAACCTTTGACTTTAACCCCACTGAAGAAGCTTCGCATATCTAACCACCTCTGAGGAGACTACAGGCAGACCTCGCTAATGAGAGGAGTCCATTTTGTCAAAGGTCCCACTCATGAGTGACACAGACGACCCCCGTGCAGAGGACATAGTCACAGACCCCAGTCATCCCCATGTGATGCGAACAGGCACCAGGCCCTGTAAGTGGGAAGGGCCATGCGGGCCCGTCGGCACAGAATTGGCTTAGCCAATTCCATTTTTGAATTTTAAATTCTGTGTCGCATTACTTACGTAGGCTATAATAAAAAGGCTATAGTATAAAGACTGAGCCAAAGTTCCTAAAAACAAAGCTAAATTTAAAAAAAAAAAAAAAAAAAAGAAAAAAAAAGCTGCCATGGATTCCCCACATTTGAAAGCAAAAAAAAAAAACAAAAAAAAAACATGTCAATCTTTACATTTAAATGTTTTTTGGCCCTTCTTCCTAACAGTGAAGAGGCCTTGCGATGTGAAATGGTCTGGCCCTCATATCATCATGATTGTGAAGCTAAAAACTTGATAAGACACCATGAAACCCCACCCTTAAGAACAACAACAACACTGATAAAAGTCTCAATTTGCCAGCTTGTTCATAAATTCAGGGTAAATTGTAAAATGGAAGGAGTGATCGTTCTGTAGTGGAAACCCTGGAATCACCCTTGTTTTTCAGTGCTGTGTTGTTTTCTCAATTGATCAGGATTCTTCCCAATGACCTCATCGTGAAACCATGAAGTCCGTCTCGGACGAAAACCTCCAAAATCCGGGAGTAAATCAGATGTTGGGAGTTTCAACCATCTGTTTGTACCAGGACTTGCTCAGATGGTCTTCTTACGAAAACAAAGAATTAAACAAAGGGGGGTACTAAGGATGAGGTCAGTAGGGCGAGCTATCTGTGCAGGTCTGTTCGGACTACCGGCACAAGGCCCCCCTCTGGGAAAACACTGCCGGGAAAAAGAGGGGCCACCTACATTAGTCGGCTATTCAAGCTATGTTCTGTTACAACGACCACATTTTCTGACATGTGCTGTGCAAGCTGCCAGAAGAACCTGGGGAGCTTTCGGCAGCACACACCTGGGTGTGAAATGGTACCTCTCCCTGCCGGCAGCCAGAGGCCAAGACGGAGTCAGGCCTGAATCAGCATCCACAACAAAGCACTGCAAGGTTCCTGTCCACAGGGACCAAATTGCTTGTCACCCATCCAAATAAATCCCAACAGTGGGGCACGGCAGCAACTTCCCCGGCAAAACAGAAGCTATTACAGGCAACTAGAACACAATTAGCCAAACAGCAATGTATTGTGCATCTGTTAATACAAGCAAGCTACTGAAATGCTCACGCAAGAAAAACCCATAGAATTCGCTATAATTGCTTTAAATAGGTAATAAAAAAGTAGAAAAACATCATGTAAACACACTTTGGCATTTAACGGTATTAAAAAAAAAGAAAGAAGAAAAAGCCTTCAAAATTTCCCAATGCTTCTGAACGCAAACCAAAATGCAGTACTGTACAACAGCATGGACACTAAAGTCATTTTTTGTGCGCTGGAGATCTTTGTTAGATACGTGACTACCCTGCACTGTTATTGGAGGTGTAAATCTTGACAATAAAACAATAATCCGTTGCACATGGAGAAAAGCGCAGTCTGGTTTCAGATTACCTGAATTTATGTAAACACACGGAGGCTGCAAATAAAATAAAATTAAGTATTAAGTGAGAGGAGCCAAGAGAGATTTTTGTATCATGGATCACTTTGTGTCCACAAAATAAAAACTGAGTTCAGAACTGAGTTGAAATTTGAACGGGGGGGCATGAGGAAAACAAAATTCATATCATAAAAATGATCTACATTTAAACTGGAATACATTACTTTCATTACAACATTAAATAAAAATCTTCTTCAAATTTGACAAATGCCACATTAACCTTTTATCTACCACGGTTCTCATAATTTAAGATGTTAGTATTCACAATGAAGTCTTCCAGGTGGTCGGCCTCACTAAACAAAATGCAGTCGCTAGGGAGCGAAACTAGCATGACTAAAATTTCAAGAGATGTCAAATCTTTCTGTAGCACGCAGACAAAATAGATTTTTAGCATCATTCTTTAATAATCATACTTTTTTTTTTTTTTTTTAAATTAAGGAAGTCAAATGAAGCTCTGGCTTCCTGATATAAATCTCAAATCACGGCACTAGCAAAAACCTGGTGAACCCAGACCAGCTGTCACCTGCAGATACAGATACAAGATCGCACAAGAACAATTGCATCTAGACAAGCCTGATAAATGGCAGGACATGTAAGAATACCTTGGAATTTCTGGTAACGGAGGAATATCATTAATTTTTTAAACATCTGCAGACGTTAAATGGTCAAAGACTGCATTGTCTAGACAATGCAACTGAAGGGAGTGAAGGAGACAAAAACAAGTGTGTCATAGATGAATAAGACAGGAAGCAACTTAACACAATGGTCATCGAGAAGCCCAGCTCAGCTTTAACAGAGACAGAAGGGATCCTCAAGGAGCAACATTAAAGGGTTAGCCTTATGCAGACTCATTCATTTGAAAATGCATCAAGGGTTGAACAAAGTTTGAAAAAGCGAAATTCACATGTCACCGTCAAGTTCTTACAGCTCCCAAACAGGACTAAATGTTCACCTTGTCTGCGTTCCAATGTTCTACTAATGAGGATCACGTTCTGCAGATCAGGTCTAAGTGTATGTAATGATTCCCAACCACACCGAGCTTCTGCGGGGGACTACAGCGCCGTGCCCAGCTTCAGAAGACACTTACTAAACGGGGCCGACGCAGGCGGGTGGGGGGCGGAAAGCAACCTGGAATTCGACACATTAAATTTAATAGCATGTAATGAAAACGGTCAAGTTCAGTCTTTCCTCCAGTTTCCCTGAGCCCAAGGATCCATAAAAAGAAATCCCACTATATATTCACGAGCAGGTCAAAAAGCCATTCACTCCTGATCAATGCCATCTTTGTCAAGGAGACCGTTCCTCAGGTGATTGTGGCCTGAAATTCCCAGCTTACTCAGCAATGACTAAATCAGACGAAAACACTGCGGCAAGAGCTTTTCAATAACCTCTCTTCTGTGGATGGGGCTCATAGAACCCATTTGCCTATTTTTTCCCCTCATAGAAAACGTAATTGTCAACTGAAGCGGCAGGAGAATCCATGCAGCATTTTTCCTTCGGTGCTAGGAATCAAGCACTTATTCTAAAATAAAACGTGCTTTCACATTTTCAGGTGCCTAACTTACAATGAGTGCAAGTGTAGACCTGCCTTTCATTCATTATTTCTGAATTATGTTTTCTTCATTTAAAAAAATAAATAAATAAATAAAATAAACCTTTTTTGTTACGTTTAGGATTGAACTGGAAACGACATTCCTTTCGGCAGCGCTCGAACGGGTCTTATACCAAGAAAAAACACAGGGGTGTTTCAGCACTCACATTGCAACCCTCTCCCTGGCCAGTTTTGGAATTTTGGTACAGAAAAGACATCCATCCCTGTATGAAGATTAGCGGCCTTTTCGCACAGTATGCTCCTCACAGGACCTAACCACAGCTGTGAGCGGTTGGGATGGAAATGCGCGCATTCGCGTTAAAAAAAGCGAATGAAGGAAGTCCCTTCACTCCACACACACCTTACCAGCTCCACCATTTCTGTACTTATTTAAAACGTTCAGGGGACCTGCTCACCTGCCGCTCTGCGGTCACGAACTAACAGCCACCTTAAACCTCATGAAACAAAAGAATCTGAGAAACAAAGACTCCGAATCACTGCAGAGTATAAGTACCGTTCAATAAATTTATTACAAGTCATGCTTATGTGCAAGTGCCCATTTCATACGTTTCCAAACAGACTGAAAGGAAGTAAAGCCATTAGGTGCAAGAGTGCAAAACCTTTTCGGCTTCAGCAGTTCAGTCTTGGCAAGCGCGCATTATACTTTAAATACAAATGCATCTGATGCGCTTGTTCCAGCTGATGCAGACATGACTCTTTTGCAAAGGAATGCACCTCGGAGAGAGGCTTTTCACCTCAGGTACACGCAGGCGGGGAGGTAAAAGGGGCAGGCGGGCAAATCCCAAAGACACTGCGCAGATTGAGCGCGCGTGCCGCCAAACTGCAAGGCCAGGTTAAGGAGCGAAGACAAAAAGAGGCGAGTCAGAGCAGCGGTCTAACAGATTAGCACCCTTTCACAGACAAGGACAAAAATAAAACTTGGATCAAACGTTTAAAAAAGCAAGGATGAAATAAATATAGCGTCAAAATCTGACTGATGGTAATTCACAGCAATTAAAAGGTTGCAGCTCTCTAATTGAAGAATCTGCATGGTTTCCATTTGTGTGCAAACCTGGCTTGGTTCAAGCACCCAGGCGAGATATAGAGGGAGAGCAAAACCAAAGGGTCTCGCCTTCTCATTGTACTGAATTAATCGCAACTTTGTCTTCCGCGACGTGCGCCGCCGGTCCGAGGCCGTGCGAGAACATCGGACCGTGGAGAACGCGGCGAAGGAGACCTCTCTATGATCCATCCACATCATGGCTACGAGCGTGAAAACATGAGGAGTTCTGTCAAGTCATCGCCGTCACATTTGTGCAAATTCAGTAGCGGGAACAAAATGACAAATGGGTAAGAAAGCCAAATGACATAAAGCAATCGGTCAGCACGGTCAGATGCCTTCTTAAAAGGGCCAGAACGGCCTGTTCGGCTAACCTAGGCACGCCGAGTCCCGTCCGTTGTTTTTGAAGCCAAACTCCCGTCGTTTAATGAAAACAAGCCCATCCATGCCATTATCTACTGTTTTTACACCATTTTACCTGCCGCAGAGAAAGCGTTGTATCGCACACAAAGGTAGCAGGGTAGAACTGCAAAGTCCGATAGAAGCAGATAAATAAAGCAGGAATGCGATTCATAAAAACGTGAAACATCTACTATCATCGCCACCTTCCCTTGGAGAAAGTACTTGCTTAAATATTAACTTTAAGTGCTTTCAGTGGGTGAAAATGTGATGCTTGTTATCTGAGAGGATTTTATTTCTCAGAAACTCAACAGCTTTCGTGTTGTGTCAGAATATATTAAAAGGTCAGGTTCTCTCTTGTGAGATGTTCCTGGACGGGTTTTTTTTTCTTCTTCTGTGCCAGGCTCCAGGTGTTACAACTGACGGTCTAATGCAGGCACATCTTCTCTAGATGTTAGACAGTGGCGGACGGAAGCAGAAACGCCTCAAAGAGCAGAGTGCAGAACAAAAATACCTGTACAGTTTAGATCTGCAACTTCTACATGCGGTTATGAGAAGGGGAGAAAAGTTTGCACAGCTCTGTCACGGGTGGCTGAGCACCAAGGCACTGTATTCTGTCACCAGCCAAGCAGCTCTGTAGATCAACCTCAGACTTGGCCCATTCTGAAGCACATGACGGGCAAAATTTCTACATTTTATTTTTTAAATCTCCAGGCCAAAATTACTCCACACAAATCAGATGTCTGCCAGCGACAGCATTTATAAAAACGCAATAGGTGTGAGCTTTATTACTGAAGTGAGGGTCTTACTTTTATTGCAAAAATCGGATTAAATAGATGAGAAATACTCAAGTAAACAGTGAATTTAAAGAAATGGGAAAAAATATGTCTGAAAAAATGAGACTAGTGGAAGGACAACTATATTTTAAAACTCCATCTTACATATGTTTTTATTACACAGAAGGATATTCAAAAAATCTGCTTAAAGTTTAAAAAGTTTCTTTTGAAAAAGAATAAAAGCAATTAAAATCAACTGAAAAATCCTCTTCTGTGAAAAGGAAAACATCAGAAAAAGAACTCACCTTTTGCATTTAAACACACAGACAACACAATAAAAAAATAATAATTAAAAAAATAAAAACTTTTTACATAAATCTCTGCTTTTAATAATCAATAATGTTTCCACAACCTCTCCCGTTTTATTTACTGACTGTTTTTTGTCACTTTGGGGAAAAGTGACTCCTAAATGAATAAATACAAACTTCTCATTTTAAATAACCCAACACTTATTTGGCTAGAAAAGCAAAAGACTTTTTAAAAACACAGTCCTCACAGTATTTATAATCATTACGATCCTATAAAACTGTGTTAAATTATGATATTTATTACTGGGTCAAACCTTTTGACAAAAATGTACTCATGTCACTTTCTTGTCTTAACACAAAAAAAGGTTAAAACTCAATTGAACATTTTGTTTTAAGGGAAATTATAAAAACATACATTTGGAATCAATGCTAAAACTGAATCTAAATGACATAATAATAGCAAAATTTAATATTTTTGCATATTGTATAACAATTTGACCTGGAAACCTTTTCTTTCTTCCAGATGCATGAGATATATTTCCATTATTTAGGCTTTAACCAGAGTTTTGTGGCACTTTTATTGAAACTTAGTGTCTGTCAGTAAATAGAAGTTTTTAAATATGTACAACTGACAGTTCTACACTATCTAGATCACTTCTCGATTCAAAACATTTTATTTAACAAATGGGGAAACGTATTAAGAACAGGACAGTCCGATCAAACAAACTACTCATATTTTATCATTAAAAACAAATGACTATTATTTTAGCATCACTATGTGTTACAGCCGACTCATAAAACTGGCGAGAACATAACACATTCAATATTTTAAGTGAGTTATTAAAATAATCCCACAAAAGTAAAAGAAAAAACTAATATCTTCATGCTTTAACAGTATAATGACCCAAAAAAACCTCAACAAAAACAGCTTTGTGATTCTTTTCAATATGAACTTTTAACTGAGGGTTAGCAACATGCAAATTACAGAACTTGGAGGCATAAAATTTATCTCCGTTCCAATCCTCACCAGCAGAAACACATATTTGTACAACTCATTATAACAAAAAATAAAATAAGAGAATGTCTCAATCGGGATCTGATAAAGTCAACGTAAATTTGCAAACAGCTTAAACTATTTATAGTGCCATTATCTGTGCCTCTTTGCAAATTCACTTTCAAATGTTTGCGTGTGAAAAGCAGTGAAAACAAAAAGTAGCAGACAGGTCTTTCAACACTTTCCATGTTTTTCGGTGACAACATGCGCTCACAAACTGTTCAACTCTGACAAAGTACACCTCCAGATAATCTAAGATCTCATTATCTTAAAAAGAAAGAAAAAAAAATGAAATGAGAAGAAAACACAAGTTGAAGAAATTCTGAGACCTAAGAAATCTCAGCAAGGGTTAGGGAAATGAAACCCAAACCTCTCCATATACAGTACGCTTAAGAATACATTGACCAGCTATAAGCAAAAAAATTCCACTTACAAGGACAGGCCACAGTGGAAGAATACCTGGTCCCACCAAATTAACCTCCATTTCCTTTACGCAAGTGCGCAAAGGACAATGTCTGTGCCGAAGTATTATTGTTGCACATGTGACACATAAACGTGTGTAAATGTTCTGCAAACGTAAGGCAAATTTTTGCCTTTCATTAGAAACCATAGAGTGGATTTTTGAAAAGCCGAAATATCAATAGAAAGAAAATGAGTTCAAAAGAGAAAGAGGTTAACGCAGTGCAAGGGTAACCAAGACCTACAGCTTTGACCTCAGAAGCGTCGGAAGAAACGGATGTACAAGATGACAGCGGGGCCTGACTGCCAAAACTGACAGAACAGCACTGCAGGCCCCACAGCCTTCACTGCTCCCCACAATGGATGCAAAGCCAATGCTTCCTATGAACAAAGCAATGTTGTAGAGGTGAAGGAAGCACAAAGTAAATTATAAGAAAGAGGGGGAAAAAAAACACATAACATGATAAAATTTGCCATTTAAAAACAAAAGTACATGCAAAAGTACAATATCTTGTGTGTGTGTGTGTGTGGGGGGGGGTAAACCGCTCTGTGACACCTGATAAATTTGGCAAATGAAAGGTTAATGTGGAAAAATTGGTTTCTTTTTGGTTGATGTAGGTCAGAGCTGGTTGATGAAATGATCTGAAAAGATGTGCAACCCACTGAAGGGGTCCCATGCAGGAAGTGAACGGTTCGATTACAAAAAAGGAAACTTTTCGGGGAGGGGGAAAAAAAAAATCTTTCTGACAAATATAGAAACTTGTCAATCATCTAGAATACATGAATCTCTGAGAAAGGTTCGATGCTTCTGTCAGCCACCAAAAAAACTGCACTATGACTAAGTCTTAAAATGCGTAATGGTTCAACATAAAAAAAAAAAAAGTCCAATATGATAATAGAGTATGTGGCTCCTTTTATAGTATGTATAAAGGCTAAACAATTTTGTATGGGTTTTACCCTGAAATAATTTAATAGGTTAGAATTTGAGAGCAGAGTATGGGGTAAGTCAGGAACATCACGTGGACGCTGGGCTGATGCAATCCCTGCTTGAGATTTCAGCACTGCAGCGCCTCTCCATTCGTACGCAACTGTGTGGCTGGGGACACTCCCGGTGGCAGGTGTGAGAGCTGGGACATCATCTCAGGACGCAAGAGGTAAAGGGGGATAGTACGGCGACCTCAGCACACCAAAACCACAGATCTGCGATACAGTCCGGGGGTTTTTGTCAGACAGGTCTCTCCCAGGCTTCGGGCAAATGCCACACCAGCTGTCTGGTGTCAATGGACACTGCCTTCTGGGACTATTAGACAATCCACTTGTATGACTAAGCCCTTCAGTTCCCCCTCCTCAGAGCTCACACCCAGAAACAAAAGTGTTCAGTATCTATCAGCAACATCCAATACAAGTCCACAAGAGCCACTGTACCTGAACTGTTAAACAACGTAGTCATTGTCACCCATAACCAACTCACCTATGGCTTTCTGTGGAGGTCAGTGACTAAAGTGAATTCTCTGAAACCAGCTAGACTGCAGCCTGCAGGCCCCACCTGCGCCCTGTTTTAGAACCTCAATTTAGAATTAATTTCCCTAGAGCACTAAAGGGTTTTTCCAAAATGAAGAGCCTGATGGCTGCAAGTCACTGCCAAATCTCACCAAACTCATCCTCCTCCTTCAGTGGGCTCATTAATTTAATGCAAGTCAGAAAAAGCATGGACAAGACTGACATTTGAGAACTGCTGATGTAGCATCTGCCCAAAACAAGTTGTTGGTGTGAGGAGACCAAATTAATGCAGAGACCCAAACCGAGTGAACATACCGCAAGATTTCAGACCAACACTTCCAAAACAGTGACTTGGTGCTTCTACACTTATAATCATACAACTTTGTTTGAAAACCAGCTGCACCCCAAGAAGAGATGACTGCAATCTGCCAAAGATGTTTGTAAAAACTATTAGCAAGTCCACACCACTGAAGCAATCGCATCAAAAACTTCAGCGCATCCCACAGCTTTGAAAGACAATGGTTCTGTGCACATTGCTCAGGCAGCAGCTAAAAAGGTCTCAAGTCCGACTCTGAAGGTCCCTTTCTTTCTCCCTCTGTCAGTTCATCTGAAGCTCGAAGCCACCCACCCACTCCTCTTTCCACGTTTTAAAGTCGGTGGTTAAATTACTCACCCGATCAGGGAGACCATCTGTTCCACTATGTGCTTGCTGAACGTTATGATAACAAACAGTTTCTGTTGGAGAAACAGGAGAGGAAAAAAAAAAAAAGGGTCAATTTTTAAATCAAGGGTCAATTAGATAGACAGTGGGTTAATGGCAAGACAAGTAAAGGGATGGCTGCCAATCGCCAATTTGGATCCGCGCTTCGAAGCCAAGCCTGGATCGAGAAATTGACACGGCAGACGCCAGTCATTGAGGAGGGACTGAAAGAAGTTTGAGGTCTGTGGTGTGTGTCTACCACCTCTGTAGGTCATGAAAGAACTGGAGGGGGCAGTTTCTAGTTAAAAAGGTGAAGAGGTTATGGAGGGAGGGGGAAAAAAGATGAAATCATTGCCTGATGGAGTCACGCAAACGTCTCATAGTTGCCCACAAAAGTAAACCATGTTTAAACATATACTTGTTGAGTCTACTTGCCTGAAACTGGATTACTCACAGTATGAGAGTGCAGAAAGGACTGACCTATCAACAACTCATTAATCTTTTAAGTTTTACCTCTTTGCATCTAAAAGAAGGGGCAAGATATCTCATCATACCATTTGTTCCCATACAGCAGGAATTATTCATTTCTTGTTTTACAGGGTACATCCCTCCTGCTTAGTCTGCTGTGAGTGTTGTTTTTTGGGGCTTGCTGCAGCATACTTATCAATACCCAGATCAAATGGAACTGGTGGTCATACTGAGAAGTGGAGAGGATGTAACCCTGTCAACAGTATAAGCACAGGAACTGAGAAAATGAAGTTACCATTCATAAAATAATACAGAATATTAAAAAGAATCCTAGTTTATCAGAGAAAGCTGATTCATCAAGCAAACTTTAGCCCTACTTAATTTTAGGACTCTATAAAATTCTGAATAAACGGCTTGATGTTAGACAAGCTATATGGCTATATGAGACAGCAATATACTCCAGGGAGGTGAGGACAGTATCCATATAAAATAAATAAATAAATAAAAGCCAAGGTTAAATGTATTTAAAAAATGAACAAATTGAACATATAATCGATGACTTAAGATGTTCTAGAACCATAAAGGGCAGCCCAAATTGTTGCTGGCCTCAAGAAGAAGAAATCTTTTAATACGCTTATAACTTTAAAACTGATTAAAAAAAAATTTAAAAAACTGGGTTGAAAAATTAACGTACATCTATCAAATTAAAGTGTACCTTTTTTCTTTTTTTTGTCAGGTTTCAATGTATTTCACAAGCAAGAAATTCACTGAAGGGTGACTCAAGATAGATGTCCAGCTTACATATTAACGTCCTCAATTAAATACTCCTCTTAGCTACGGAACGTGCCCTCGTATTATCCTGAAACCGTTTTAAATATGCTTCATATATAAATTATTAATGTGCGGCTCAACCTGGGTGACACGGTGAGATTTCAGCTTTTAAGAAGAGTGCCAATCGAAGAGCAATGAAACTGGTGTGTCCTTTCACAGTGGATATCACCTTTCTGTTCACACCTGTACCTGTCGCCAAAAACAGATCTGAAAGAGTCCTAAGGAACTGACTTACAAGCTATTATACTTAGAGAAGTGAGAAAATAGAGGGCATTGCTTCACTGTAACAAAGATACGATATACATTCTCCTCCTCCTTCTAACTAACTGAACAAAACCTTTCAGCAGTGTCTCTAAATTTGTCACAATGTATTCACAATACAGGTACCTCATGGGAGGTACAGGGAGACAATATAATCTACAATCCTTTTTATACAAAACAAACCTTTTCCCTTCCACCCTAAACAAAATCATTATGCAATTAAACTAGAAAAGGAGGAAAGAAAAAGGAAAAAAAAAAAAAACAAATACATAAATGAAAATATTCAGGGATTAAAAACTGCAGACAAAACCCACAAAGGATTAAAATGGAATTTCATATACTTATGTGTTGTTTTTTTCTTTGTCTGTCATCCACGATGTCTTGGGCACACCTAGAACCTGTTTTTTACTCTGCAGGTACTGTACAATGGAGCGAAGGCCATTGTTGGGGTCTCAGCTGTTCCCGAGAGCCTTTATTCTCCCACCTGCTCCATCTCCCACCACCACAAGCATAAGGCACTTTAGTATGGTTTAAGACGGTGGCTTCGAATTCAAATTAACATCTCGCGTTGATAAAAACCTCCAAACATTATAGTAACCCACATATCTGGGTGAAAACATTTTAAACTGCATTTAAATTTTCACAGATTTTCTAAGGTACAAATCTTAGATCACCAGAAAGGAAAAGGATGGATGAATACAGTAGATGTTTGTCACAATTCATTGTTCTATGCTACTCATATCTACAAAGGAAAGAAGTCATTTCCTGAAGTGTGAAACGGAGACTCAGATGTTCGTATTTTAACATTTTACCCTTAGACCATAAGATTTGTTTATTTATTTGTTTGTTTTAAATAACCAGTAGCACTCCAAAGCAGAAGATGAGGATCAAATTTAGGTTGTAATGCAAAGGCAGCAGGGCATGTTTATTATATTTGAATTTAATAATATTTCCCAGTGTCCCCCCTACAAACTTATCAAATATTTCACTTTATAAACTGATATATTTTGCAAATGCTTAGAGTCTAATTGTCAGAATATTTCTCCAGCAAACCTTGCCAAGTCTCGCATAGTCTGTTGTCAAAGAGCTGCTTTCACAAAATGGACAGTCAATGGTGCACGTCAACTACACAAAATGGCTCCTCAGGAGGAGATGAAGCTTCCACAGTCTTTTCTTACTATGGTCTATATCAAGATATATTTTTTTAATCTTGAATTAAATAATGCACTGAATATTTTAAACCCTACGACAAAAATTTGTCACCCTTTTCAATTCAGAATGACAAATATTACAATTAGTTATTTTTTTCCTTGCGGAATAAGCGTCAACACCAAATATGTTTTGTTGGGCATAAATTCGAGGAGAAGAAAAAAAATTCAATGCTCCAAAATGATTATCTTACCTGGATATGCATTTTAATAACTGCTTTTCCAATAAGAGTTGCACCAAAGAAGGTCCAAAAAGGCACCAGAAAATGTCCACAAGTTATCCCAGCCAAGTCAAAGAGAGGGTTTGGAATCTGTTGTAGAAAAAAAGAACACTTTTTAAACAATAAAAACAAACAAACAAAAAAGATATTAAATATGTTTTATTTTTGTTTTTATCATCATTATTATTATTCTATTTTATTTATTTATTTTTTACAAATAACTTATTTACACTACCGCATCAGTTTTATCTTCAATTACTGTAACATGCAAAATATAAGACATTTTTACATATTCTAAATATTCCTGTACCGCATTTAAACGCTTTACATTTTCTAATCATAATAAACCCTAGCATGCCTAATATTTACAATTTATTTTGTTTTAATTTAAAAAGAACTTACAGAGGCACAAGCTAGAATCCCAAAAAATCCAACTTTCTGCACCATTTTCTGGATGGCAAGTTTTGCTCTGGTGGCAAAGTCCTGAAAACAAATGAACAGCATTTTTAACACCTAAAATAAAAAACAGCTCCATCATATTTATTTCACAATATTAAATGATGCAAGGCAAGTCAACCGTTTTCAATTACAGAATGAATTGCCACTTTGGAACTAATAGTAACGGAGTTTCCTCACATTGAATTAACTATATGGTACATTTCACACAATATATAACAAAGAGAATTGGTGACAATGTTGCTTGTATAACAGATGAGTGTAAATCATTTTTGTTTTGTACAAAACTAGCAACACTGAATTAAAACTTGAGATCTGTCATCTTCTGAAGTGTTGCAAACTGGAACTTGGTTTGAAATTATTTTATTCTTTTGATAAAAACCCCATCACAAGGTAGCTTCTAGGATCATTGTGCAAAAAGTGAGTTGCATTTTTTTATTCATTTACACAAGAATTTTTGAAGAAACATATACCGTAACTAAAAGTTTAAATCATTTACGTTCTATATTTTTTTCAAAACTGCATTTAAATATTGCTTATTCAAGTTATCAAAAGTACAACATTTTAATCACCCTGAGAAAAAAGGAAAAATTTTCTGCATTTGCACATTTTTAAAAAGTCACTAAGAATAAAATCAGAGGACGACAACATTAATAATAAAAAATATGGTGATAAACATACAAAAAAAGTGATACAGTTCACATTTGATATTCAAAGAAAGATTTCCAGTATTTTCTCCTCCAAATTTTAGAATTCTCAGATTGAATGTTTAAAGTGTAGGCTTTGATTTTACTTTTGCAGAGCTTTAAAACTAAGATCAACAATTTGTTATAATGAAAACGACGTTTTCATCCCCTTTCTTTTACATTTTAAAACCAATTTCAGATCTGTGACATAACCAACCAGCAAGAGAGAAAGACTCTAAATTTTCCTCAACACCTCATGTAGACAAGTAGAAAACATGAAATGTCATACATGTGCTAAAAAAGCAAAGCAAGATACTAAAATCTGGAGCAAAAACATCACTACATAAAAAAAAAATGATCACAAAGTTGAACGTGAAATAAAAAGATGAAAGGAGGATTAAAATGAAAACATTCTGAAAAACATTTTCAACGCATTTTTAAAAAAATGTTTCAAAGGGGGGAACTTTTTTCAAAGGAAGAATTATTTGGACAGGTTTTGCAACATTAAAAAATCTTTTAATAGACTGCCTGATTATCCTCAATCTCCCATGGTCAACTTAAAATATGTGAAAGACTCAGCCATATAAAATGGCCTTAAATGGTAAATACATGAGGCTGCTCTTTCATGGGGGGGAAATAGTTGCTTTGCTATGAGACACACCTCAGCTCTGGAAGCAAGTTTGAACAGCCTTGTATGATAATTTAAACACTTACCAACACAAAGAGTAGCATTTCAAATAAACTTTAAGATCATTTCTGGGCAAACACACACACACACACACACACACACACAAAATTTATCCCAAATTATGTTTATCTTCTCTATGAAACAACCTGTTCATATGACTCTGAGAGCTGTCATTAATGCACAAAGTGTTTTCTTCATTTCTCAGGAATACATGGAGCCCTTCTGACACTTACCCTGTTAAGAAGGTTTTGAAATCCTTTATTCTTGGGTGTGAAGAAAGCAAAACAAGATCACATTCCCCCATCGTTCCAGTTAGTCAGAAACCTTAGTGATTCTTCAAGTTTTCCTGCATCAGTTCTCCATAGAATTTTTTTTTAGGGAAAATTCTGTGCCATTCCTAATCTACCTTTGCTGGGAAGAGGAGGGTTAAGACTTTCTAATGACATTGCAAAATATTGCTGGAGGAATCATCAGGAATGACTACTCCAATACATTCGGGACTCAAAAGCAAAAAAAAAAAGGAACTGCCACATGAATGGAGAAAAAAAAACTGTCCTAATAATTCATCTGTTTTATACTTAAAAGTGGAAAATATTGGACAACAATTAAGCTTTTAGGTAAGTTCTTTTGTCTGACATTTTTGAAATTCATTAATTTAACCAGTTAAAGTAGAATTAAAAGAAGTACAAAACCTAGGATTTCACTGTATTGAAATGAATTCTCTATAGCCAATGGGACAGAGGTACATAAATATTAAAATATTACCAAAACCTTGGCTAGATGAAACAATTTGGTGTGATGGTTTTGGTGAGGAATATTTATTTATAAAGTGAATGCTTGCGATATTCAGTTCAGTCACAGTTTCTGTTTTTATTATATTTGGCTTACATGACTCCTGAGCACTGATTGTATTGAAACAGAAAATGTAAAAGCCAGTAAGATTTAAAAACATTTAAACTGAGATACCTTAAAGCAATGTACTTTAACAAAAACTAAATTATACTATACACCATTCAAACAACTAATACTATGGCATTAGAACAATCTGTAAAAGCATTTTCAGATACACGTACACTTGTTTTTAACATAAAAACCTATTTTTTGTACTCGTGATGATGAATTTAGTTTCATCATTTTCAGATAACTTATACTTTGTTTATCTTCTGGTCTCTTCTGGGCTAATATTTACAAAAAGTAAAGTTTCAAATAATATGGGCCAGAAAAACAGTATGTAAAACATTAGCCATTTCACTACAATTAAATGACATTGTAGTTGTATGTGAAACAGCACCTTTCCTTTGGAAAGCATATTCTGAAAGCAAAAAGCAATCCAAGAGCATTATTAGCATTTAAGACATCTCAGGAGTAAAGTTTCTGTTTCAAGTTCTTTCCGAAAGTAATCCACATGAAAGTGCTTCACTTCTTCAGAACAACTAACATCCAGTGAACTGAACAAACAGGAAACTTTATTATAACACGCAGCAAAATCACCGGCATTCTTAAATGAAATCAAACAAGGAATTTTAAAAATCGTACTTAAAAAAAAAAAAAAAAACTTCAAAGAAACAGTAGGCAATAGTGTGTTTAGTGGTTTCATAGCATGTTCAAACCTAATATGGACATGAAGGGCTCTTGTAAAGATGGCTTTTTTGCAAACAAGCTGCATTAGGGAGACAAAAAATGATGGGCTGTGAAGCAGCGAGGCAGCCGAAAACGTCGGTTCACATTCAAATCGGATGAGAACCAATCAGCTTGCCAGCTGCAACTGTAACTTGGATGTGAGAATTATTTTTTGATCTGGGGCACAATGACAGCAATGCCAGTCTGTGGGTTGGAATGCATGCGGTTTCGAACAGTGAAAGCTGCAGGGGGGGGGGCTGGGTGACTGGAAAAGAAAAAAAAAAAAAAAAAAAGAGTGGGGGGAACCAACAAATCACTGATTTCATTGTAGACGTGGGGGGGGAGGAGAAAAAACCCAACACGGAAAAGAAAGTACAACTTCTTCCTTTCTCATCAGCATTCGCCCATTCACTCAAGACAGGTGCCATTATAAATCTATGTTAAGGAATGCGAGGATCACGGCGCAGGGGGTCGGGTGGGTGGCGGATACGGTAAGATGCCCCCCCATGGATGATGTGAAAAAGCTAATATAGAAATTGAAAAACTAGTGAGGTTCAGCTGACAGCAGTTATTTTATGTGTTTGTGCTCATGGAAATTTACTAACTCCACAGTATGTCAACCCCCTAAAGGCAGGGCTTAAGAGAAGCTGGATTTAGGCGCTCTTGTTGAGAGCCCTGTCATTAAAACCACAGAAGCATGATCATAGTTTAAAAAGGTGCCTGACTATTTTTTCCCCCTAGAAGGCTGACTGCATAAAAAAATAAAATAAAATAAAAGGAACAAATGTGTTTATGAGGGCCACATCTTCTTTACATTCCTCTGTACAATGTTTGTCCTCCATCCAATCACGCTGCCAGGAGAAATGTCTCATTTTTAGAGGTAGCAATACACTTGCGGGAATAAAGCTTTTATAACTGGATGTTCTGTAATTGCTGGACAGACTGCAAATCCAGCAGTTTAAATACCAACCTCACTTCTTTGCCATGGAGATGATGGATTGACACAAATAGACAAAACAACTATGTTGGCTTTTATATATATCCACACACACACACACACACACACACACACACACACACACACACACACTTCTGCATCTATAAAGCTCAGTCTCTGTTTCCCTGTTCTTTATGCACGGCTTTGTTTTTCAAGCCACAGACTTAAAACCTGGCACATAGGTACTTCCCACCCAAAGTGAGGTTTTTGCATGATCAGACACACACACACACACACACACACACACACACACACACACACACAAAGGAGGAGTGACACTTCAGGGAAGGACCCAAATGTGCAACAGGGAGGGATTAGAAATTATACAGTACATTATAGAGAATACACACAGCACAATTAATGTGTTAATAGTGTTAATAATAGCAATACATATTTATTACCTTTCCACTTGAAGTTTTCCAGCAATTCCAACCAGCATGTTACCCTTTTCACCATCTGCCTATTCGACAGCACTAACAAAACTTTTGTACCAAATTCAACCACCTTAAGCATAATAAAGATGGGCGATCCATAAAGTGATATTAAATTTTTACATTTCCACTTTTTGACCCAGGCAGCACCAGGGTCACTGGGCCAGCGCGTGCTTTTGTGTGTATACACACATGGGGGACGAAACACACTCAGCGGTAAGATGAACGTTCAGCGACTTTCTAAGACAAGTGTCTGCTTGCTCTCAGTTCGGCAAGAACATGATACGAGTTTTTGCATTAACAGATGTCCAAGACGCTATTACATACATTTGTAGAATATAAATACGTGTAAAATGACCTCATCGCCGAACCTTTTCTGACAGTTACTTTTTCACTTTTTCCTTTTCCTGTCGGCACAGTCCCACTCTGCCAATGGACCTGGGGTGGGGTTGAGGAGGGGATGCAAACCAACAGGCAACTGGGCAATTTGAACTGTTAGTTAAACCGTTCGTTAAGAAAAACGTGTGCGTGTATCACGAGGCCGACACCCACACAGCGTTTTGTGAATGAAACCCTTTCACAGAGGACGTTTTTTTTTTGGGGTGGGGGGGTGGGGGTTGGGATTGGCAAAAGACGTCGGCATCAAAGTTCATCACATTAACCCTTTGCAGGCCGCGACACTCTCCTCTCATAACAGGAAGCTGGACTGATTGGCCTTCTGATGCAACCGAGGCTGTAGTTCGTCCACAAAGATTCAAATCTACTATTGGGGGGGGGGGTTAGTAGAGAAGCCTCAAGAGTCCACGTTGACAAATTCTTTAACAAGCTGTGGTTAAAGGGAAGCTGGTTTTACTCTGACTCACTCTTTTCAAACAGTTTACTGGAAATAAAGAGGAGGTGGGGGGGAGGGAAGGGAGGGGGAGTTTTCAGAGAAGTCATGTGACCAGCCTGGGCAAACCACAACCCGGCAAGGGTTCACTGGAGTAGGACAGAGAAGTCAGGCACACGCCCAAAGCAGATGGTTCTTATTCGGGTTACAGGAGACCCGATCCTGGGAGTTGGCACTCAAGAATTCACAGACTTTTAACCTCTTTCATGCCGGCACAAATTTGCCCTCACACTTGAGCTGTCCATCCACACACTAGAGCTTACATGATTTTTTTTTGTTTTTTTTTTTGTTTTTAAGGGGGGGGGGGGGACACACCCAAACACAGTCCTTCAACAGATCACTGGATGCCCTTCTATTGAGCCCAATTTGCTTTGTGCACCACCAGATTTGAACAAAGAGGACAGCTGGAGATGAACGCTGAAACTAATCTAAACTTTTAAACTGGCAGCAGAAATAAGAAGCTTAAGCATTACGTTGAGTAAACAGTCGCCGCTCTTGTCATCGCTGCCCTGTACTACAGCACTGAAGGTGTTCCAGACCTTGGCTTGGAGGTCTGCTATGCCAGTCCATAATGGGTGTGCAAAGTGGCTTCAACTCCCTGACCAAACATCATTACCATCAAAAGGAAAAGCAGTCTTGACTTGCAATTTTACATTTAAGACAATCGAAGTCGAAAGGATCCAACAAGAAAGAAAAAAAAAAGCAGGAAAAATCCAAGCAACAGTCCACATTTATACATAGGCACATTGTTCACACCTGTAAGAAACTGTAATCCACAGTGAAAAACCAAAACCAAACTGGTAAAATAATAAAAACCGCTTTATCAACCCAATAAGCACCGCTGCCTTTTTTCTCAAGTCCCCACAAATGGAAGAGACACTACAGATCGTACATATGAACGCAGCAATAGCCTAAGACATGAAACAAGGTCCGGGCTGAGTACATCCCACTGAAGAAGCTTCCACCATCGGTTGCATAGACCAGGAGCAAAGAGGAGAACTTTCCGAGCTGCACGTGCTCTGCAGCACAAGTAACCCGGCACCAGATGCGGGACCGTCCGTTCATCCATACGCACACAGGCAAACAAATCGGAGACCATCACTGAGATGGGAGGGGGAGAGCCAGCAGACAACAGTGCAGTCTCAGTGCTGAGGACACACTGCAAGGAGCACAGAGAGTACTAGAATATTCTGGAACATCCCTCCACCACACTGCTGGAGACACAAATATCAAGGGGAGGAGGAAAAAAGAACACCTCCAGTATATAGGAGCAGTCAAAATGAAGAAAGGAAAATAACAGATTGCGTGAACCACCTAGAATTGGGGATAAGATAAAGCTGCCAGTTCAGATCTCTACAAGGTTTTCCAGACAGAGTCAAGAGCAAGGGGGTCCTTTATACGGGAATCCTCAGAACCCAGTGATGTCAGCGCATAGCATTCAGATGCGAGATGGATCAAACATCTGTTCCTAGGACTAGCTTGCAAAGTTTGCCAATTTCCTCAGTGCCTTATTCACCAGCTACAGGTAGGCCAGGTCGAAATGGCTACTGCCGACACTGCAAAATTTGGGTTTTTGGTAAACATGATCATGTTTACATTTAAATCCTGGCTTCCTCTTAAAAAGCCATGTGCGAGAGTTTGTAAGTAGACACCCAACTATCCGTACTTGCTTTGCAGAGTCTAGTTACAGAGGAGAAACGCTCACAAACCCGAGGCAGAAAAATACGTAACCCTTTCTCCTGGTATGATATCACCGTATTTATCTACACAGTACTTTGGCCCCCACCTTTTCACTGTTTGGAATGTGAAAGATCTGGTTCTAAAAAATAACTTGCATAATCCCAATAAAATCAAAATTCTAAAATGTGAAAGTGAAAATTCGATATCATGGATTAAACTGTTCTGAAACAACAAAGCAGAATTCGTTTTGGTCAAACGGGAAACTTATTATCAAGTTGGCAGTCAAACGTAATGTTTTGGTTAACTGAGTGGAAAAAAACTGTCTACCCTAACTGAGAAAATGCCGAAATAATGACTTGCAATTTAGATAACACAATAATTAAATAAGCTGGCTATTATAGGGTTTGGTATTTTCCTATGTAGTCACTCTTTGTTGGGCTCCTGTATTGTTCTAGGACCGCATGCCACATGGGTCTGTGAGGCCTGTACAATGGAGGTAAGTGACACACGCAGTCCTCACAGCCTTCAAGGTCCCTCTGTGGGAAGTCATTCAGACGAGTTCTGCCCTGTGCATCCTGGAGATTGCGTTGTTTTGGGCGGATGCTTGATATGACACATGTACTTCCACCCTTAACTTACACAAGAGAAGGCAGGGCAAGGAACATCAGGAGTGAGGCTCAGGAAGAGATGAAGAAATAATACCCAGTGGACACTTGTTTATCTGGGCTGTGGGTGGGAACAGGACAGCGTGCTCACCTGCGCAGATTCAGCATGCTCCAGCATCTCTTCAAATTCCTCATAGTCTTCATCGTCAGGTTCAGCCCCCGACAGCCTGGCAGCTCGGGCCATGAAATAGGGAGGCAGTTCCCCAATGGCTGTACCGGCTCCCTGTACAGAACAAACAAAGGGAAGCAACCAAAAACACAGATAATCAGGTGCAATAATAATAATAACAACGGACCAGCATCCAACAACCCCATTGGACTGATGTGGTGTCATTGTTCTCAAATTCCACTGAAACTGACACACACACACACACACACACACACACACACACACACACACACACACACACAATCTGATCGCAACCCACTACAGACACTTCCTCTTCTATACATTTCCTGCAGCAGTGTAATAAATGGAATTAGCAACAGGGGGAAAAGTCCAAAACACATTTTTGCATTCCTGCATTACACTGCCCACAAGGGACTTGCAGAAAACTATAAATGGGCAAAGAGAGAGAACTGTACAAAGTTAGAACAAATTAATGAATTAAATAATGGAAAGACAACTGCGGCAAATTAAAGTGAAGAGCTTTTCACAAAGTTCAGCAATTTCTAGTGAATAAATATGGCAAAGTAAAATCCATCAGCATCTCAAACCAAAACCCGCCAGCCTGCCTCCTTCCTCCTCGGAGAGTTCAAAACAAAGGAAGTTGGTGAGACAACAGGAGGGGTGAACCGGGCAGACCAGGATTTAATACAGAAATGGATCTGAGAAAACCACCAACAACTGGCAAAAAGGCCTCGCTTCCCCTTATGAGTGTGCATTTTCAGGGACTGGGGTGCTTTTGCTGTGTGTGCCCACACCTCCATTTCTACATAATAATTTAAAAAGCACACAAATAAGACCAATGAGCTAAGGAGTCTACAGCTAAAAAGGGCAGGACCAGAACACTTGAGGGAGTACCTCCACAGAGAAAAAACACACTCCCACCAATCTGCTTCCTGAGCTCACCAAACAAACAAAACAAATTGGCTGTTTTGGGGAAATGCCTATTAGGGGTAGTGTTTCAGGGACGGAGAGGAGAGCGTGGGAGGGGTGGGATTAGTACGCACTTCTTCCTCCTGTCAGCACAAGGTGCTTTGATGCATGCGGGCCATTTGCTCACGGTGCGGTCTGTGGCCCTTAATCACAGGGCAGCTGGTCTATTCATTGTGGGAAGAGTATGTGGATGACTGCGAGGGGCAGAACTATGCCACCTGCCCAGTCTGTTGGAACAGGCTGCTCTGTGGTGGTGGGGGGTACAGGTTTGGGGAAAGCTGATCCTCCTGCGGCACCACAGATGGGTCATCTCTCACCGCTGCCCTCTAAACTAAAGTCCTGTCAATTGAGGGCAAAAACAAACAGAACCAAGGGTAGGAAAGGGACAAGGGGTGGGGTTCAACACAGCTTAAGTCTTAAAAGCCTTCTGCTCCACATAAAAACAACAAAGCACCAGTTATTCTTAGCAATCCTAACACAACCATTGTAGATGCTGTGACCTTAGTAGGCGCGGCCTATGCATGTATTTTGCGTCAAGTCGCCAGGATGCCTTCGCCCGCAAGGTGTGCTGAGCCTTTGTGTGGCATACAGCATCCATTTGGTGGAACTTGGGGGTTACACAGTTACAGCGAATACGCACTGGTTATTTGGATCCTTTAATGTGAAGGAAGGGAAATTGTGTGGTCTCTGATATCATGCCCCAACCTCACGCTTCTACCCAGGTGTCCACAAGGGTACAGCTGGCAGGTACCAACTTGTCCAAACACACATCTGTCACAATCCGAGGGGAAGGAGCGCGCGGCCCTGCAGTCACCATAACAGCGGATGCGTTTCAGACTGCACCCGGCCCCAAATCAACAAACACCCGGGGGGGGGGGGGGGGTTGCACTATGCTAAGCAGAGGCAAGAGAGCATTCTACATTACAGTCGTTCATGACATGAACTTGGCACCGTGATGCCTGCCCACCCAGACTGCTGGTCCAAGTAGGATGGCTCTGAGAAATTTGCAAAAAGTGAAGCGCTTCATTCTCAAAGCAAATGTGCACTTCTCAAGTTCACAGTTACAAGGAACACCAGAGGAACAACAACCTGAAACGTGGTGGGGGGGGGGGAAGGCACAGCATGACTAAAAGCGAAAATCAGCTTATTGCGTTTTCTTAGTAGGAAACCGCAGTGGGTTTTTTTTTCTGCATGAGCGACGGCTGGACTTACCATTCACAAACGGTTAAAACAATCTCAGAGCTCATATCATCAAGGAGGATGTGGGTAAGATGTTGACTGTGACTCCTGTGCCCATACAATGAGATTTTATTTATGACTCAAACACATACAATGGCATGGCGCTACAAAGACCTCCCACAACAGACTTCGATGTTCAAATAAAAAAAGCACCTGGTCTGAGTTTTGGCAAATGAAGAGAACTGAAAAGTGATTTTCTTTATTAAAAAAAAAAAAAAAAAAAAAAAAAAAAAAAACTATCATCGATATACCTGCACAAAAATGTAATGTAAAATTTCCCTTTCGTGATCAAGTAAAACCCTATAATAATTTGGACCGTGACATGCAATGATTCAGAATTCAGAATGAATTAACCTCCCATCCTCCTGCTCCCTTTCCAATCACCATCATCAGCTGACAGCGACAAACACGCAGGATTTACCGAAGATGACCAGCTACATATGGGTTCAAATTTCTATTAGCGTTACTAGTATTAGAATTATTAGTAGTAGCAGTGGGGGGAGCTGTGGCACTTCCATAATGCACCGCCACTGCATGTTTGCAATTAGACGCATCTGACCGCTGCAGGAAGTTTGTCGAACCGCTCTGTGTTCACTGTTTGGGAGTTTTGAGGCAGGCAAATCGTCATGCTTTGTAAGTGCTGCCGTTTAAACATGTCGCAAAGACTTAAAACCTTTATTCCCACAGTCCATTAGTATTAGTAGAAAGTTGTGTTTGACATGTGCATATTTTGTTTGTAATAACTGGTCTAGTTCCTACATGTCTAAGAAATAACAACAAATTGAAACATTATTTTTACATATTCTTTTCACAGCTTGAAAACCGACCTAAAATAACCTAAAAAACCCAAAATATTGTTTTTCCATTAACCACGCGATAAGGCAGCTTCACATTTTACACGATTGTGGGTTTTTTTTTGACTCCACTTAACATGCTATGGCGGGGTGGTACTGTACTATATAAAGACTCGCCACATACAGTCAACTCGCTATACACTGCAGTACCTTTATGGTGTGGTTTCAAGGCAGAGACTGCGCTGCGGTTCAGCCCATGGTGTGAACACAGGTTAAATTTGGCCAGAATGCGGTAGGTAAATATGCTTGTACTCACCCACATGCAGGCTTCCAGGCGGACCTTGGAGATGATGGCCCACAAGGAGATGCTGCCCTGCAGTGCCGCCTCGTCCGGGGGGCATATGATCTGGTCAGGGTACGGGGGCTCAGGGAAGTCGACAGAGTTGCATTCATAGGCAGCAAGGGTAACTGAGGCTATATGTGGACCCTGGGAGCGGATAAAAACAAAAGGTCAGGTTTCTCACCTATGACACAAACCTACAGTTTTACCTCCCTGAAAATGCACTTTTTCCATTTCTTTCATATTTCCTTTTCAGGACCACCTAAATATTCACTTTTTCCACCTGTCAACCATTTTAAATTAAAAGTAACATGAATGAAATCACAATTGCGAAAAGAGCCGAAAAAAATTAGTTCAAAGAAGAGTTTTTTTTTCTTTCACAGAAAAAAAAAAAAAAGTTTCACCGACAGACAGAGAGATAGACACACAATTCCCAAGAGTCACTTTGTGCTGGCATGTATTAAAGTATTGATATTTTTACCAGATTATGTAGTGAAAGTTTATGGGGCAGATAGGAGATCAGTGGGTCAGAAAGAGATGTGTTTTGAGATCCATGCTGAATGTTAAGTGTTTCAGCAGTTCTAACTACACGGAATAACTGCAGACAGACACCCCAACAGTAAGTCAATAAATATAAATGCTCTGAAAATCCAGCCATCTGATGTTATCATAAAGCAGAGGAAGCAGCCGCTATTGGACTTCACAACCAAATGTGGGACTCAAAAGTAATACAGTTAATGCAACAACGGTTGTAGGTCCAGTTCTGAGTCACAAATGTCGTAAGTGAAATACTACTTGTATACGCAGAAACAGCAAAGGCACTATTTCCTTATTCAGGAAAAGCGGTAAAACAGACACCTGCATTATATGTGTGCAGCCTACAAGCCAAGGCAGGTCTCACTATACAACCCATTCTCAATTTTCCAAACTATTTGGAGGCAGCAGGTGTCCAATTGTGGCAGAACTCCAGAAAATTTAAAGCGTAACATAAGCGCATTATGTTTTGCCACGGCGCTGTATACGTCACTTTGTAGTGCGGTAAAACTTTTCAAATGCAATAAACATGTAATGTGCCTAACAAAATGGAACAATATAATAATTAAAACATGCATACATACTAAATTGTATGCAAAAAGCAGAAAATAAGGTGCCACCAGGGGACTATGCTTCACCTCCACAGTTTATAAAATCCAAAATCCGTAAAACCGAGGTCCACTAAATCAAGGTTAGGCTGTACTTGTGTATGCACAGGGACACCCACGCCAAATGGAATTTCAGACAAGTCACATCATTCTCTGAAAAACTGCTCATGTTTCCACGCCTTTAATGCCCATCTCCAACAACGAGAAACAGTTTTCTTACACAACCATTACGGAGGACAGTTTTTGATGCTTCCCAATAGGCATTTTTCTACTTTTGGCTCATGTCAAAACATGTCAACCTAGAACATAGAGAATCTGAAATCAGAAAAAAAAAAGCTAAATCTTCACGGTGTTAACTGCTGTGACGGAAAACAGGCAGCACTACCAATTAAAAGGGAAGTGAGACATACATCTGGCGTGCGTCAAATCTCCACCTTACAACGGCAACCCCTAAACATCTGCTAAGCATCCTGGGAATCTTCTGTTCCGACTGCTAACCAGACTTCCCCATAACAAGACATCAAACCCGCACGTGCATTCAGAGCCACGAATGGGAACATCCACCAGTCACAGAGTTGTGTGGCTTTAGTTCTGCACTGGATTTTCAGAAAATGCCTCCCAGCCACATGGATGCCAATTCAAGTTCTCACGAGCAGTCTTGCAGTACCTATCATCAAGGTATTTAAGTGCACCATTAGATGATCCACCCGAATAAACATACATTTGTTAATCTGAATAAACAGCAGCTTAAATGAAGGACCGGCATCCTATCCAGGGTGTCCATAGCAAAGCGCCCAGTGGTTCTGAGATGGGATGGGCTCCGGACTGCCGTGATCCTGGCCAAGGTAAAGCAGTTAAGAGTAATGGATGGAAAGACATAAAGTAAAAAGTTTACATTAACTAAAAAAAAAATTCCCTCATCTAGAAAGGGAAGATGAGGCAATGAAGACGTTAATGTAATACCCTCCTTGACTCACAAGTGGCTTCTGTTTGAATGATGTCGTAAGTCAGTTGCTTTTGTCGAAGTTTCAGATCCCTTTACGCTGTATTATATGACATATAGGCATATATAAACAATTAACACGCATAAATGTTATGTTTTACAATAGGGCTTTGTTACATCTTTTCACCAATTTCACACATTAGTCATGCTAAAACAGTAACACAGCATATTATAAATACAGTACTACATTATATTGCTGCACTATTTTCACTTTCTAAATACATTTTCTTTCTATTTCAACATCACCATAATCCTCACTTTTTTTGCTTGCAAGGCATTATAAATAAAAAGCAAGTTGAACAGAACCACAAACAAAAAGTTATGTAAATAAAACTAGTTGCAAGAAAACGCAATAACTGTTAAACACCCAAATACCGGCTGAAACTCAACATTACAGAACCTCTGGGTCATCATCATGAAATCAAAACTCAAAATACCGTGCCAATGTTTAATAATAATAAAACATTATAATAATAACCAATAGATACAGCAACAACAAAAAATTGTGAAATCCAGCTATGCAGCCTGTTGATGTTTGCTATACAAAACATCTTTTGAGTTAAAAATGTGGTCCTCGTATCACTAACTGTCCCAAGTACACCTCTGAGCAGCAACATGCGCTCCCGGAAGACCTTGGATGGTTAAACCAGTGACCAAAAGGCCATTTTGGAGGAGGGTACCATAGCACATTTTTTGAACAGCTTGTTTTTCTACTTTTCTCTTGTGCTACACATGACCCAGAAGACCGTGTGCACTGTTAAGCAGTGGGTTTTGCATCCCCTAAAGGATCAGTTTAATTGGTACCATTTTTACTGTCTTTATTGCTGCCTCCACTGATGTTGGCATCACTGCAGAGGCAGATACCAGACAACCCAAAACGTGACAAACAGAGCAAACTGAGCCACTCCTGTAAGCATGTTTGAACAACCTGGACTCACAGATCAACGTCACATTTTAGGGAGAGTCCCCCTCTTAAAACCGCCTCCTCAAGACCCATCCTCTCATGTCACATTGGTGAGTCATGCAAGTCCATACGCAGCCGGTGTCTAACCTGTTTTTTTTTTTTTTTTGCCATTTTCGAATATTAAACATGTTCCTTACTGGCAGTGAAAAGACCCAACCTCCATTCACACGGAATGTCACCAGAGGCGGTTGTGTTTGACAGATTGTGGTGACAGTAGAGCTGGCTACACATATCTGAAAGGCAGTTAGTCAAACCTGCAAGTTTCCTGTTTCCAAGGACATCCTCGTGTAGGTAAGGGCTCGCAATCCCTACCACCAACCTCCTGAACAAACTTACCACCTAGTCATATCGATTTTGTATTACGTCTGTCCAATTTTCAACTTCCGTTTGGTGGACAAGTAAAATCTTCATCAAGTGGTGAAGATCACAGAGACCTCTGAAAGGCACGACTGCATCCACCCGTGAACGGTTGCCAATTCCCTCCAGCTAACCTCTTTACTAGTCGAAGAAAATCCCTGGTTTAACACTCAACAGCATACAGTGGATATAAAAAGTGTACACACCCCTGTTAAAATACCAGGTTTTTGTGATGTAAAAAAAAAAATGAGACCACAATAAATTATTTCAAAACTTTTCCCACCTTTAATGTGACCTATAACCTGTACAATTCAACTGAAAAACAAACAAATCTGTCAGGGGAAAAAATACTAAAAATAAAAAAACGTACAATAAGCTCGTTGCATAAGTGTGCACACCCTTAAACTAATACTTTGTTGAAGCACCCTTTGATTCAATTGCAGCTTTCAGTCTTCTTGGGTGCACACCTGCCATCAATTAAAGAGACTCTATTTGGGGTTAATCAAAGTTCAGCTGTCCTAGTAGGATTTTCCTGACATTTACTCAGTTGCATGCTACAGCAAAAGCCATGGTTCGCAGAGAGCTTACACACCATCAAAAGGATCTCATTGTTGAAAGGTATCAGTCAAGAGAAGGGTACAAAAAAATTTCCACAGCATTGGATATACCATGGAACACAGTGAAGACAGTCATCAAAAAGTGGAGAAAATATGGGACAACAGTGACGTTGCCAAGAACTGGATGTCCCTCCAAAATTGATGAAAAGACAAGATGAAAACTGGTCGGGGAGGCTGCCAAGAGACCCACAGCAACACTGAAGGAGCTGCAGGAATTTCTGGCAAGTACCGGTTGTGTACTACATGTGACAACAATCTCCCGTGTTCTCCATATGTCTAGACTATGGGGTAGGGCTGCAAGACTCAGTTGCCTTTTCTTACAAAGAAAAACATCCAGACCAGGCTAAAATTTGCAAAAAAAAATATACCAAGTCTCCCAAAAGCATGTGGGAAAATGTGTTATGGTCTGATGAGACCAAGGTTGAACTTTTTGGCCACAATTCCAAAAGGTACGTTTGGCGCAAAAACAACACTTTGCATCACCATAAGAACACCATACCCACAGTGAAGCATGGTGGTGGCAGTATCATGCTTTGGAGTTGCTTTTCTTCAGCTAGAACTGGGGCTTTAGTCAAGGTGGAGGGAATTATGAACAGTTCCAAATACCAGTCACTTTTGGCCCAAAATCTTCAGGCGTCTGTTAGAAAGCTGAAGATGAAGAGGAATTTCACCTTTCAACAGGACAATGACCCCAAGCATACATCCAAATCAACAAAAGAATGGCTTCACCAAAAGAAAATTAAAGTTTTGGAATGGCCCAGCCAGAGGCCAGACCTAAATCCAATAGAAAACCTATGGGGTGACCTGAAGAGGGCTGTGCACAAGAGATACCCTTGCAATCTGACAGATTTGGAGCACTTTTGCAAGGAAGAGTGGGCAAATATTGCCAAGTCAAGATGTGCCATGCACTCCTATCCAAGAAGACTGAATGCTGTTCAAAAGGTGCTTCAACAAAGTATTAGTTTAAGGGTGTGCACACTTATGCAACCAGCTTATTGTACATTTTTTATTTTTAATATTTTCCCCCCTAACAGATTTATTTGTTTTTCAATAGAATTGGAGAGGTTATAGGTCACATTAAAGGTGGGAAAAGTTTTGAAATGATTTATTGTGGTCTCTCTCTCTCTTTTTTTTTTTACATCACAAAAACCTGGCATTTTAACAGGGGTGTGTACATTTTTTTATATCCACTTACATCTGAACATGCACTAAAGGGGTTCACCTGAAACTTGGAATGTGCTGGTGGGTTGATGATGCAGTTGGACAGACCTGTGACGGTAATGAGACCCATGTCAACATCACAGGTGCCAAGCTGGAAACTAACCACTTTCCCAAGCTGTTCCCCTCAAATATGAACTGAACCTTTCCGACAACTTTTGACTGACACACATACAGAAGAGATGAGGTCAAAAATTAAGTCATTGTTGGGGATGGTTGCATTCCATGTCTGAAATAAATTAGTTAAAATTCTTAAGTGGGAACATGGTTTTGGACCCCCTATGAGCCAGAGGTTTAAGACTTGAAGAGGGTGTAAATAATGGTTTCCACATAGGGGACCGTTTAACCTTCCTATCCTTCCTGGTGGAAAAATTAGTGAATTATGTCAGCAGCTGTAAGCTTCATAAAACAGCATAATTCCTTTTTGACAATAGCCATCTGCACACATACCCTGTCCAAAAAGCCTGGACAATTCTATAATGGAAAGAAAATATCTAGAATTTTTGTGGTAAACCACAAAACCAGGCACACACAGTACATAAAAAAAAAAAATCAACAACATTTTGTATATATTGCTGATACTCCTCAAACATATGGTGTGCCCCTTCTACAATTGGTGTCCAAGTAGGCTCACGTGTCCTGGCGGATCAGCTTAACCCGTGTGCCCACATGAATGCATACTGCACCTCAGACCCCAAACTTTCCCTCCCCCATTCCAATGCCACCACGTCAAATAAATACAGGAAAATTGACATCATTTATTTGGTTTGAGGACAGATTCCCTCCATAGTGTTTCATGTGTTTTCAGCAGAGAGAGTCATGGGATGGGAAAATGTAAGCCGTGTAGAAATGTGGTCAGGTATAAAAGGCAGAAAAGTCCCAAGTGCTCAGATCAGACCAAAATCAGTTAAAATCTGCATCTCACACAAACTGGAACCATACATGTATTAAACACTTAACAGCTTTTACTACTGCAACCAATGCTTGCTGTTAGACAATAAAAAACAAGCAAACATGATATCAACCATCTGTATTTAAGAAAATCTAGTATTTATTTTATTTCACTAGTGTTCATGTCATTACAAATTGGCCAGCATGCAGGATTGAATTGGAGGTTGTGGATATGACAAACTTTTTTTATTTCCAGTCATTTTAACTGTTGTTATATATCATAAAGACAAATAATATGATAGCTGTCCAAGAAGGTCTGGGTCAAATGATGGGGAACAAGGACAATTCGATGGTTCAAGCAGCCCACGTACCAATCGCAGATGGACATGTTCTGATAACACGGATTTGACGTAATGCCACTACAACAGCAAACCCACTGAGACAGGGTACTTGAAATGGATGAGGGAACCATGGATGAGCAAAGGGTTATCCTCCACACTCATAGAAAAGCAACTGGTGACCCAACACCCAAATATTATCAAGCAGTGAGTGGACAGGGCAACATTAATAACTAACTCAAAGAAAACTGCCCAGAAGACGTCGTGCCATGATGAACAAGACCTGCAAACCTGCACCTCAACCTCAATTTAGGTTCTACTGTGTAAAAAATGCTGTATACAGCAGGGTTGTTTTTCCTAGCTGCAACTACTGGCCCTGTAAGTAGAATGCCCAGGAGGGGTGGACAGCCACTGGCATTTAGATACTACAAGGTTTACTTTTCTCTCTCTCTCTCTCTTTTTTGTTTTCCTCTCCGCAGTTACTAGCAGGCTTACTTTATTACTTTTTTAAGCTAGTATAGTTACTCATGCCATTAAATGTATAGGTAATCTTTTATCTATAAGCCTTCTCTATATCTGTTCTCTCTTTTTAACCTGTTGATCAGTGCTCTGGATCACTGTGTGGAAAAAAAAAAATTACTCCAAAAAAAATATAAATTAACCAAGAAGATGCACTCTCCTGCTGTTCTGCACAGGTCTAAACTCCCTCAGCCAGGTCAACACTAAGAATAGTTATGGACAAAGATTCAAAGATGGAACTACCATCATCCACCCCCTGTACATGGATGACATCAAGCTGTATGCCAGGCCTGTATGCCTGATCCACCTGACCAGGATCTACAGTGAGGATATTGAGATGTTACTTGTACTAGAAAAGCGCAGCAGGATGACAGTAAAAAGAGGGAAAGTTTTAAAGACAGAGGGAGCTGAACTACCACAAGGCCACATAACAAACGTGTAGGTCAGCTACGAGTACCTGGAGATCCTTCAATCACACAGAAACCACGGGGCAGAAACTACGGAGGTAGCAACACTCATATACCGCCATAGAGTTAGACAGGACCTAAAGAGTCTGCTGAATGGAAAGAACAAGATCATAGTGATTGACACATATGCCCTGGCCAGCCATCAGATACCCAACTGCCATAGTTAGCTGGCCAAGAGGGGACATAGAGCTGCCAACATCAAGACGTGAAAACTCCTGAGAAAGCACACGTCCTTCTATCCAAAATCCAACACCCAGAGACTGTTCACCAGCTGGATGCCAAGAGCCTAGAATGTCTTACAACTATAATATAAAATATCCACAAGTACATCCCAGCAATGTCCCCTGAAGATGAGCTGCCAGGTGAATGTCTGAAACAGACAAGGGGTGCAGATAACAAGGAAGCGGAAGAAGCGCCACGGCAGGATAAGCCCCTGATCAGAATGCACCACGGACAGATAGCCCAGGTGGCCTACATGAGGAGATCCTACCAACGGCTGGAAAAGGCAGGACTAAAGGAGAACACAGAGGAAGCACAAGAACAAGTTTTCAGCACCAAGTCAATCAGAGCTGGAGATATCAGACAAGATCCCAGGGCCAGATGACGTAGAGAAACCCCATAACTCTGAACTCCTGCTCCAAACCCCATGCACGTGCACTCTCATGCCCAGTGTGTAACACGAGGCTTGGCATGTGAACGTGACACTGGTAGCAGCGCAAACGTGTGAAATATCCTGTGCTGCACATATGGTACAAACATGCAAATTAAAGACAACATCAAAACAGGCAACAGGTGTTCAGAGTATCTTATGCTGGAATCTTGGGTTGATATATATCGGGAGAGTTGTTACATAGGTGTATTTCGGATAGGGTGGGAGCGCCTTTTTTTTACATTTAAAATAATGGGAATAACAAATAATAATAAAACAGGCAGTCAGTAGCAGACATTTCAGTATCCAACAACTTTTCAAAGATCAATTAAGATTTGGATACCAAGGGATTACTGCATTTGGAAAAGTCGGTTGGGGGTTTTAAGATGGACTGAGAATGCATTATCATTCCCCCCTATTCAAAATATAACGGGACCCTGGTATAACAGGTCATTTCAAAATACACAACGTTTTCACGAACATTTTATGTGCGTAAAACAGTTTACCTGTGCTTGTGTACTAAACATAACCACTTTAATGGCAAAACAGTTTGGTGGTTATACGCGTTGCTGCTTTTTACCTTTCCGTTCACCCGGGCCTTTCTGTTCACCCAGGTAACGCAGCTGGAACAACACATTTCATTTCACCCACAAGCAAAAACTTGCAAGTTTCATAAATGCACACCTTGTTCCCCTAAACTAAAAATCGAGGTAAAATTGGTATGCGCGTGGCTAAAAGTGCCAGCCGCCTTGAATGATATCAGTTAAGACTGGCGGGGAGCGATGCATGCAGCCTCCACGTGACCGGCTGGAGAGAGACCAGAGGAAAGGCTGAATGAAAAGGCACGCTCAGCCTTGCTCTGGCACTGCTGCTCACAATGCATTCCCTGCTGGAGTGTTCACAGAGAGCACAAATCAAGCAAGGCCTCCACATTCTGTCAGAACAGTTTGGTTTTGAGCTGGCGTACAACAGTGGGGGCGGAGGCGGTTGGGGGTTATGCTCTAGTGCAGCTGCACTGACCCCATTTCAGCTTTAACTCGGATCCCTTTGAAGAGGATGTGTCAGTTCGCCGGAGTAAAGCTGCAGCGGGTACTTTTAACTGCTCCTTGGCGCTGTGGCCAAACTGTGCTGTTCAAATAAAACCCAGTTCCTTTTGTCAACAAATGACTGAAGCAGCTCATTTCAAAATAAGCGGAACGACAATAATACGGCCCCTGGGGATGAAACCCAGTCTTCGTTTTACTCCGTTCACATATAAATGCCATTCCCCCGACTTCTAAGCACGTGAGTGTCATTCAAGAAATGTTTACGCGGCGTCACCGATGCAACCTGTACGTGAACGAAGCCACGTTTGAGGGAGGCAAGCGCTTTGCGCGCGCTTCCATTGCAGTCGTGCGCCTTTTTTTGCGCGGCTCCAACTCACGGGTTCACCTCACCGCTGTCAGAGGCGGGAGGGCAGTCGGGAAGGCTGTAAAATACAACCGACTGCCCCACAGAGGTAGCGGTTCACAAAGTCCACCCTTTCAAAGATGACCGACGTGTTAAACCTAGCACCGCACAAAATTCAGGAGTCACCTTTAACACAGAAAAAACACCTGCCTCCACCGGTCCCCGCCTCCATACCCCCCTCAAGGTATGATACATCCCGTTCTGCTCAGTTGTGGTTTCACAACTCAGCAGGTAGACTGACGGGGAGGAAGAAGGAAAGGAGGAGAGTAGAAAGAAAAGGAAAAAAAAAAAAACTGTTGAGTCACTCCTACTCTGAACAAAAGGGTCCATAGAACTGAAGGGGGTCCATTGTATTAAGGTAACTAACGGTCAGCCTTGGTGTTGCTGCTGAACATGTGACTCCCACCGCCGACCAACACAAAGTTCAAGCCGCGTAGTGACCAAGACACCAGCGGCCCCTCCCTCGAACCGGAGGGCTGGAAACAACTCCACGAAACGTGCAGTCGCCAGTGACCGAGTTGGCAGGGCTGGGAGGAAGTGGGCTGTGTGGCACGGCAGCCATGATGGCAAAAACCAAAAACCCGGCAGCGACCGGTCGCGCTGTCCAGAACCATGAGCTCCGGCCGCGGCGGCGTGCAACAGTTGCCAATGATTAGAGTCGCGCTAGGGGTAATTACGAGCAGCAAAATTTCATTTCAAAGCCTCTCAAGGGGTAATTTTGCATTCCCTTCAAACAGCCACCATACAATTTTAAAGTCCTGAGAGGGCATTTAACACAACCTTCTGTAGCTTTCTTCTACTTACTTTATTCTCATGGCTATTCTGAGAACAAGCGACAGTAAATCTCCCTGCTCAGACACCGTAGCTACACACACGGCAGGCCTTCATGTAATCACCACCCGGCTGCGAAGATGCCGTTTGGGGAGGTGTGGCGGAACCGGAGCGCAGCCTCCCGCTTTTCTTTTATCATCGAAGTTTGCACGCATTCCTTCCAGTCGTAACGACTTTTTAATACCTTTTTGCTGCCGATCTACAGTAAAGCACAGCAATTCGGCGCTGACCACAATTGCTTAATGATGGCTGAGTCTTAATTTAATACGCAGTGCATGAACACACTTCCTTTAAAACTATTCTGTACTGCCTTCCTTGAAGTTCCCAGCCTGCGGGACACTGGCCTGCCCACCGGATGGTGATGAGGCGCAGTTTTATCAAAGCAGGGTGGGGGGCAGATTAAAAAAAAAAACCAGTAGAGGTTCACTTCAAGTAGGAAGGAAATGCGCCGACTTGTACGGAGACCCACGTGGAGCGCAGCGACAGACACCTCCTCATGGCGGAGGGTGGGAATCGTGCAGCTGTCTCCACTGTACTTCTGGCGCCTCCCTGCGCCCCCCCCGCCTACCCTGTCGGCTGGCTGTGAACGCTGCTCCGAGATGTGATTCAGCAGTTCACCTCTTCGGGGCTCTGGCTTCACCGCCTTCCCTACTGCTCATCACCATGGGCCTCTTTTTTTTTTTTTTTTTTTTTTTAAAGCAAAGAAAAATGCTGGCTGCTGGAGCAGACGCCAAAGAGCAGGAATGCTGAATCACATCTCGGATCATCTCTGTTTTGAGTGCCGCCATCCTGTCTCGCATGCACACACATGCGCGCGCACGTACCCCTTCCCACTGTTATTTGAATTTATGTGCCGCTCTGGTTTTAGGTGGGTGGCAGCCACTCATAGCTGTGTGGGGCCATCTTCAGGAAGACTGTGTGTGTGTCTGTGTGTGTGTGTGTGTGTGTGTGTGTGTGTGTGTGTGTGTGTGTTTCGAAGTTGGGGGCTTCTCAACAGACATTATCACCCCTCCTCAACTGACACCGGACCCCACAGAAACTCTGGGCCACTCTAAGGGTACTCCAGCTTGCCCTGTTAGAACAATGGAACATCTTTCTCCCACAAATGTGGGAAACACCGTGGTGATGGACCTGGTACGGAGGGTGACATCAAAACCATCTTTCACAAGTACCTTATCATGCGGCACCACTGAAAACAGATGCTCAGCCACTCTTTGAAATGTTGAAGATCTAACAGAGATAAAGGGCAGCAGGCAGCACGTACAAAGATCAGGCTGAAGGTTGCTAGGTCCAGTCCACAGAAGGAATCCATTAGGAATCTTGACCAACATACTGTACCTGAACCGCTTGAGTAAAACATCTGACCATGGACATGGCATCTTGAATAAAAGAGTTAGCCAAGCAATCGTTTTAATGAGCCCAATGGTTCATTTGTCACTGAATTAAACAAAGTTATCAGCGGTGCTGTGATATAAATAACAGCTACACCCAAGCAAAAATGCCTCCCCTTTGGAAGACAAGGACTACCGTCAGAGGACAGGAAAAAACCATGCATGCTTGAGGGCTTGACTGGCTCGGAAAAGCTTTTAATGTCGGTCTTTCTGTGCCAGTAGAAGGAGTGAGTTACTGGAGCCAAGCTCAAGCCTGTGGAGAGGTGTTGTCTGTCTCTGTCACACACACACACACACACACACACACACACACACACACACACACACACACACACACACACACACACACACAAACACACTCCCTCTCTCTCTCTCAATCTACTGGCCCTTGCACTAGTTCTAGCCACCAGTTGGCTGCATCCCTTCCCACTTTTATCAAGGAATCTTATGCACTTAAATTAGACAAGCAATTTCCTTGTCCCACAGGTAAAAGTAAAAACCAGGAGCACTCCGACTGTGGTGTGAAAGGCCTAGGCAGTCCCATTATGTACAGTGAATCGGTGCTCAGCTACTTTTGCCAAAAATGTGCTCCAAGTGACCAACAAAGACACAGGCTGGAACAAAAGTTTGCTGTTCATAGGCTGTTGAACTGTCAGTCTGGGAGGACTGAGGTGTGTCAGCAGCGCAAAATGGAATGTCACCTGGGACCAACTGAGAGCCGGTCCAAAGCCGGAGGCCATGTTACACACTACTCTCTTCTTCTTTGTCCCAAGTTTTCAGCTTCTATGTTAAGTGACACCAACTAGTGCCATTCATCCGCTGTAGAATTCACAACTCGCCACAGGGCTCTTCCAAAGCAATCACAATGACACGGGTGGACTTTCGCTCACCATTATGTTCCAAACAACAGCGTTTGCTGCATCCGTCCCTGCACAACAGAGGGGGCACGGACACAGAGGGACTGGAAATAAAGTAGAATGTCGCCATCTACTGAGCAACATGAGCATCACAACACTGCTGGGGAGCAGCAGCAAACTGAAGGGGAAATGGAGCATTATTTTTGAATAATAAAATAACAATCAACACCATAAAAAATCATTTTACCCTTGCTTTAACATTTCAGCAAAAGTCTATTTTCTATTCAGCTCTTGTACATGTTTTCGTGAGATTAGATTTAGTTTTATACTGCTTTCAAATGTTCGAAAATGATTACAAATACAAATGTGTTGGGACAAGCAAACTGATTTAGTGTAGTATACATTTTTGTAACTTCCCTGCGTTTCTCTTTTATTTATCTAGACGCATCCACACAGCAAAATCCGTAATATATAATCTGAAGTGATGAGTCTGAAGATGCATTACAATTCTAGTAACCTAGATTACATCTTCTGAAGTACAAACACACAGGAAGTTGACAATGAACGTGGATGTAATCTATAGTTTTATCTGTAAATGCAAGCTTACACATTAAAAAAAGCTGCTTAGAAATCACTTGGGCTGCAAGGCCGTGCAGTTTGTGTTTCACAAAACATCTGGAACTTCAGACTGGAGATGCATTGGCAAGGGAAGCCTTCTGAGAACAGAGGACAACAGGAGGCTTCCTGAATGACTTGGCTGAAAACCCAGAACAGAACTGTGCGATTTACAAAAGCCGCCAGAGGGCACTGGACACCTGCACACTAAGACAACTGTGCAAATAAAAGTGGAGAGAAATGGCGATATGTTGGCCATAACCACCGTAAACCAAAAACCAACTAATAATGGTCTTAATGGTTTCCAGCATGTTCCTGCTCTAACATCACAACCAGATGGCAGGTATTAAATTTCCTGCTGATAATGTTCTCGGTACAATGTGGACAGTAAAGCGTAACAGATGTTTCGCAGGCCATTATCTCCAGAATGATGGACCAAAGATTGTCAGCAGGACTTCCGACAACATTTTCTCAGGGGCCAGGTGAGGGGACAAGGGGAAAAGGAAGCTTATACCCTCTCGGGGCTATCGTGATGCACACCCAAGTGATGTAAAAGAGAAGCTTAAAACACTCTCACCTTCCTTAGTGTCCTTTTCAAGGGATAAGCAGCTGAGAAAATGAAGGCTTTCCGAGACAGTGCCGGTCTTGCGCCTTCGCGCTTGCTACAGCTACCGCACCGACATCAACGCAGAACCGATACTCCGCAACCCCTCCGCTAAGGACACGCACGAGTGTGTGTTGGGGGGGTGAGCTGTGGTAGGGGCGATGGGGGCAGTGCTGGGCTCTTACCAGGTACAGCAGGAAGGTGTGAAGGCCTGTCCCAAGGCCCACTGAGGACAGGATGCCCAGGCCTACCCAGTAGGCACACCACAGGAACTTCTTCTCCAAGTACTGCACATACTGTGAACAATAAACACATACGTTTACTTAAGGGGGGGGGGGGAAGGCACATTCCAACTCCAGAGCACTTGGACAAGAGCACTACAAAGGGAGTTTTGTGCAGATTTAAGGATGGGAAGGCGTTGGTGCGAGGCGGAGACAGCCGCCGAGCACAGGCTGTGGCACCGGGTGCATACGGGTCATGTTGGGGCAGCCGAGTCTCTTGCGAAACACCACGCCAGGAACAGCCTGTACCCCCCCCACCTCCCTTCTTTCTCCCTCCCTCCCTCTCCGTGCTTTCGCCCCAACTGACACTTCCCCGACTGACATACTCCTATTATAAACATTCAAGGTTTTGATTAGGGGGAACGGTGGTTTGGCTGCATGCTTCGTGCAGCAGGAGGGGTGGTGGTGGGGATGGGGGGGGGGTGAGAAGCAGGCTGTACGCCTTTGTGCTCTCTCCTTAGACGACCCTGGTCTACAGCATCGGCCTGTGACCAATCCTGACGGGAAACAAGTTGAATGTCAGCCCAGGACAATAAAGAGGGGGTGTGCGTGGCAGGGCGGCGTGCGAGCGAGCGCATCGCACTGCCGCCGCGCTTTTCCTCACCTTCTGATGCGCTCCTTCTACGGAGTAGAGGACGGAGAAGAAGGTAAACAGCACTAGAGTAGCAAACACAGCCCCTCTGCGCCGCCAAAGCCTGGAGCCGGTGCAGGAGAGAGAGAGAAGCTTCAGCCAGATCACTAAACACACACCTTCTCTACAAAGCAATGACAGCAGGTTTTGAAGGTTTTCACCAACGAGAGCTTCATGCATGCAGGTCTGTGAAAGTTGTGAGAGGTGAGACATAAAAACATTCAGCAAAAAAAGACAAATGTGGGAAACACTGTGGACCTGACCCAATTATAGAAATGGTGGCAAAGAGGGGGAGGGTGCAGAAGGCAGCTGCTCTGATTAAAAAAGGCCTCGTGTGACCAAGCCGATGAGCCGTTTCACATTTTGGCTTCAAGACTGTTTGACTAAGATTTAAGAAGAAATTCAAAAGTTTATCCAGCAGACATCAGCGCCTGCACCACTAGGGCGAGGTGAGTCAACGCCCTCTTCGAAGTGACGCTCAAGCCGAGAAGTTGCAAGGTGTGACTGAAGGTCAGAGTTTGTGAGTGGGAGATTTTTCTAAATTCAATTAAAACTTTATTCATACCCCTCCAGAATCTAACAGAAGCTGAGAACTTCTCAACACCAGTCTTCCCCTCTAGCATCATTTCTGTCTTCTCCTGGCTGTATAAATGACCAATCACTCTGATGCATTGTGTTTTTGTAAGTTTTATTGCATTAAACACCAAAACACTGATTTTCAAAGAGCGAAATGGAAAAACAAGTCTACAGTCCCTTGCAGAAGTATTCAGACTCTTGACAAAAGTCATACATTTTACTGGATAACAAAATGGTGGTGTAATATTCCTTCCCATGTGAGTTTTGAATTCAAAACGCTGTAAATAATTTTTTTTTTTATAATTCAACATGTTTTATATCACAAAATATTTTTAATGGGGTGGTGAAATATATTCTTTGTAGAAGCAATCAAACCCTTCACCTCAAAGCATGTTTGGCAGCAATTACAGTGCCAAGTATTTTCGGTGGAGTGTCTACCAGGTTCTGACACCTACTTGGTGCAATTTTTGCCCTTTCTTGTTGGCAGATCTAATCATGCCCTCATGTTGCTTGAAGATCACGTGTGAACAAGAGTGTTCAAGTCTTGCCACAGATCCTGAATTAGAGTCAGACCAGGACTTTGACTGGGCCATTCAAGGACACTAACGTTCCTCTTCTGAAGCCACTCCAGGGTAGCTTTGGCCTTGTGTTTGTGATCACTGTCCTGTTGAAAGATGAAATGTCACCCCAGTTTAAGTCTTCAGAAGGCTGCAACAGGTTTTACTCCGATATTTATAGCCCCTGCTGATGAAAAGCAACCCCACAGCATGATGCTGCCACCCCCATGCTTTACTGTAGGGATGGTGTTACCTGGGTGATGAGCTGTGTTGGGTCTGCATGACATAATGCTTTACATGAAGAGCAAAAAGTGTCATTTTTGTTTTATCTGACCAAAGTACCTTTTCCCATTTTTTGCCAGATCACTGCTTTACTGCAAACTCTAGCTGAACGTTGATATGGTTGTTTTTAAGCAAGGGCTTCCTTCTTACAGCCCTGCCAAACAGACCGCTTTTTTACAGCAATCAGGAAATGGTTGACTGGACATTTTCTCTTACTGCGGCCACTGAACTCTGCAGCTCCTTCAAAGTTGATATTGGCCTCAGAGTGGCATCTGTTACCAGTTTCCTTCTTGCCCGAGTGCTCAACTTGGACGGACAGTCTGGGACAGGCAGGGTCTGGGTTATCTGAGGCTTCTTCCATTTTTTTGACGATGAAGTAGACTGTGATCACGAAGATGTTCAGAGCCTTTGACATTTTTTTTACCCTTCTCCATAGCTGCACTTTCTCATGACTTGATCTCTGACTTCCTTTGACAGCTCCTTGGACTTCATGATTTCTTTGCTTTGGATTTCATTACCTGACTGAGGGATTTCACAGATACAAGTGTTTTTATCTTGAAATCTGTGATCATTTATTGTGAACCACCAATATTGAACATTGCCATAGGGCAGTCAATTAAATGGGTGGCTTTTGCACACCTAACTTAATTAAGGCTCCCCACAAAGAAAGAGCTTGAATGCTTATGTAAACAGCACATTTCAGTGTTTTTTTCTTCTTTAAAAATATTTTGTGATCCAAAACTTATGTCAACTTAAAAATTTATTTTGCATATTATCTTAAACCATCACATGGAAAGAAATATTAAAGCATTATTTTGTTACAGAGTAAAAAAGTATTGCTTTCACAGGTCTGCATCTTTTTGCAAGGTACTGTGCATGAAAACTGCACAATAGCATATAAAGAGTTTCTCCTTGGCTACCATGACACTGCTTCTTTTTCTAAGAATCTGTTAAAATTACAGAAAAATCGATAGCAGCACATTCATTTTACAGTGTTACTTCACAGGCTCCTCGGTGCTCTGCTTGAGGTAGGAGCAGTGGAAATGAACCCAAACATTATTATTAACTATACCACTACTTTTTAATAAAGTTTCAAATTACATCAATTAAAGAAATTTTCTTATAATCCTAATATTTCCTTTGAGACTGTTTCTATGACCCTCAGGGTCACCCTTGCATCTGACCACAAGTTTGGGAAACATTGATTTGAATAAATGTTTTGTGGATGGTTGAAGACCAGCTAAAACTGGGCTTTGCACTGCTGAGCTCCTCCAGCTTTACTTACCTCCATGTCCACTCTTTCATGGTGATCAGAGCTTCCAGGAGGAAATACTGTAGGGTAAGGAGGGGCTTCTTCCACAGTACCAGCAGCATACGCTCCTCCCTGTCCCTCTGCTTCCTCTCAGCTGGAGACAAGGAGTCTGTAGACATGACAAGGAGAAGGCTGTTAGGTGAAAAACAAGCACCTTTAAGCAATGACTGCAGTTCACCAGTTACCCAAATGAGTATGTTCAAGTCACAGACTAAATTAAGCACAGGTTTGAAGGGCAAAAATCATTCTTAATATCAACCCGTATCAATTTTATTGGACAAACTCCGCAATGGCGTTCCTTTTAAGTCAGTTCTACAGTTTGCAAGCTCCCTTTCCTTCTTTTCTCTCTTACATGATGTTTTGCTTTACTCTTCTACAAAGTAGAGATAGAAAAGATATGTTTGTTGCTATTGTTGGAGAAGAGAATGCAGGGTGTCTGCAGAAATGAATAAAACCAGTTAGTGGTCCCAGAGTCAGATGGGCACTGAGACCATGGGGCAGGATGCAGTGAATCAGCACAGCAAACCAAAAAAAATTCCATTATGTCAGAAAAAAAGGCCCCTTTTTCACCTCCAACGCATTACCGGCAGCAAAGACAAAGAACATTCTTTTCATCCTGGGACCTGATGCATATCAGACACTTTGAGCCTCCCTCTACCTTAACCCTAACCCCAGACATTTTGAAGTTGGACAACTTGTTAATTTGTTCATCTGATACGCACCTTCTCTGCCAAATCCACTCACCTGCAAACTTTCCATTCTGCTGCTCCTTGGACCCTGCCCGCCTCTGTGGTAGCTCACAGTCAGCTGCATGTTCTGCCATCTCATAGAATAGTTCAAGGACCAGTGGATCTGAAACAGAAGGGGGAGACAGCAGCCATTAGCACTTGGCTCCATTTCCTCCAAAGGGACTGCCACCCTTCCCGTCATTGTGACTTTTTATGAAACCCCACAAAAGAGTGCTTCAACCGCCATCGTCCATCTCCAGTGCAGTTTCTTGCAGGCCACTAGGAATTGCAGTAACCCGTATGTGTCCTCGTAGCATGATCCGGCATTGCCATCCTGACCCTTTCTAGTGTGTCTTGATAACCAATATTGGCATGCAAGTGTTCAGTTCAAAGTCAAAAATAAATACAGTGAGACTAAATAAAATGTACTCAGTGATCCAGTGTCCTTCATAAAGGAGGAGGTAATCCACACAGTGTCAGAGAAGCATTCAAATGGTGCTTTGCTCTGAAGCCTGGGACACAGCTAAGTGAATGTACAGGTTTTAGAATGCGTTCTCAGCAACGCAGGATACGAGAACATCCATCCTAACCTGACAGAAGCCTGTGCAGAAACAGAAAAACTCACCATCTGCTGGAAGTGTCAGCTTAAGAGGGCTATGACTTGGTGTCGTATTCTCATCCTAACCCTTCTGTCAGCTCAAATGATTGTAATGTGCGTGTGCGCACGCGTATGTGAGTACCGTGTGCAGATCACATTTCCTCCAACACACACACACACACACACACACACACACACACATCTCCAAGGCAACATCAGACTTTCACAAAAAGGTCAGAAAGGTCTCCAGCTCACAGTACAGCATTGATTTACACAGTCAAATGGACACCGACACATTATCTCCTAGTAAAACGGTCACACAATCTGAGCAGTGATAAAAGCAGAGCGAGTTTTTCTCCACTCAAGTCTGACTCATAAGAAGAATCCATTGCAGATTACAAGAACTACCTCACGGACGTCATTTACTTGCTTATTTGGTCATACCGGTTTAAAAAAAAAAAATCCAAAGGCCACAAAGTAAAAATCCATATCAAATTCACCTTTTGTAACTGCTCACCAGGCCAGGATTATTTTACCCTGTACCCAGGTTCTGCAGCTCTGCATAAGCATATGAGGACGGTACACCATTATACAGAAAACTGGAATAAAAGACTGTTTCCACTCATTCTTTTTCATTACGGTGAAATAATGTAAACGGGGAAGAAGAGAAGAGCATCTACTGTGAATTCAGACAATAACCACTTCCTCTGAGAAGAGCTTACACTAAAAATAAAGCAGCAAGTCAACCGGCCCATTTGTTCAGCGCCACGCTGTGGCATAACTGTAGGCTTCTGTGAATTGAGCTGATGGCAGTGCTGCTACACTGATGCGCCAAAAGCAAGACCTTGGTGCTTTTCCAAAAACCTGAGGCCAGCATGCAGAGAGCCGCTTTCCTGGCAGCAGAGGACACAGCAAAGCAGCTGGCATGGAGACTGGCCTCAAGTTGCATTTCGGCCGTCACACTTACCCAAACTCTTCAAGCTCCTTCCAAAGAAGCACAACTGTGCAGCAAAGAAAGAGGAGGCCTCGTGGAATTTACGTGGGGAAAGTTTTTTTTGGCTTAAATGCTCAGGCACGCAACCTCAAGCTGACCACAAAGACAAGTTATAGGACCCTATCAGAACAAGAGATGAAAATGCTCTTTGAATTGGAGGGGGGAGGTGCTCAGTACATCTCCAACATGCAGGGGAGTATCAACCAACAAACAGTTTGTCATCACGGCCGTGGATGTTGTGCAAACACAAGCAAAGAAGGAAGAGCAATTTCATCTGAATGCAGAGGTTACTGACACCAATCCACAACGCACACAGCATCCATCCATTATCCTTGACCACTTTACCCTGGCCAGGGTCATAGCAAACATAGAGAAATTTGTCTCTAAACTTACATTTTTTTATTTAACCTACATATTCACAGATATTAACTGATGCATCCAAAAGTAGTTAATCCTTCCACCACACCTTGGTTGGCACAAACCTACAAACTGTACATTTTGCCAGGAGTCCACATGAAGAGGGTTTTGTGTAACCGGTCACTGCTGGGACTGAGCAAGTTACTGCTCTAACTTTCCTGTGGATGTCATGCCCTCAGGTCCAGAAGCAAAACACAGAAACCTCACAGAAACTTTATTCCTAAATACAACAAAGGACAGCAATGTGTGGGATGTTGGATGACAGAGTGTTAAAAACTTTACTTAAAGCTAACATAACTGGGAATGATCAAATGACCAAACAACAGAATAGCATTAAAAAGCCAGAGAGCAACCATCAGTACAGTTACTGCTACCCATTATCAGCAAGCACCGTCTTCCCTCAGTCCCTTAAGAACAAAGTGCAATGACGTTGGGTTACGGTACAGAAGAGATCATTGCATTCAGGTGGATATTAACCCCATTGTGAAAGTCTGACCCTCCAGGCTGACAGCTGAAATTGCAGTGTCAGCTTTGCACAGCCCTTAAGAATAGAGTTTGCAGTGCAAAAAAAACTCAAAACTTCTGTCGGCTCCAAGTTAAGGAAAAGTCAAAGAAAATATTAACTTAACACCAGGGACACCTACCTCATTTCCCTGGACAGTCCACATTTTCAGACGGGAAGAAGGAGCCCAGTAAAAAGGAGCACCATGCGCTTAAATGACAAACAGGAGAGCTACAATCGAAGGCCAACCCTCAACTGAGGCCACTGGGTTTTCGGCACACTTTCCCGTTCACTCCCCTTTATTTACGTTTCTCAGCAACACGAGTTCTTTGGAAAGAGCTGCCTCACTTCAGGAAAAAAAACACCCTCCCCCCTTAAAAGGGGGGAGAAGAAGAAAAAAAAAAAAAAATATTGCACAACTGTGGGCCGTCCAGCAAAACGCTCAAGACTAAGCCAAAAATAAAGTGTTGCGCAATGGTGTGTGTTCACATAACTACATTAGCGATGTTGTTCACAAAAGCATTGGTTACTGCAGCGCAGTATAAACATGGTACAAACACCACAGAGACAAAGCACAAGCAGGTGACTGAGCACAAGCAGCAGAACAAAAATACACACCTGCCTGCCCCAAAATGACCCAAAAATCGCAGCATACATACTGACAAAGTGCACCATCTAATGGGACCCCAAACAGACCCCCAAACACACAGCCGGGTTTCCTGTCAAATAACATGGTTACAGACCCATCGCTCGAACAAGACGTCCGGGCCAAAGACTCGATTTGTGCCAGCGGCGAAGAGCCTCACCTTTTTAATGCAAACTATCGTGGGTCCGGGCGGTTGACGGCAACGTAAGCCTCTGACCTCCCGCGGCAGAGAGCATTAAAACAGCAAAACTAAGCAGCAGGGCTGTGCAAATCAGGTCTGTCTGCAACCAGTGCTTCACTGCAGGTGGATACTATGTAGGGCAGCTGAATGTCAGTGCTTCACCACAGTGTACGTGTGTGTGCCGGTGCAGTTAAACATTTCCAGGTAGGAAATGGACATTCTTCTCCTAATACTTGCTCGACCTCGGGAGAACAAAACAGCTAATTAAGAAGACTAAAAATACGGATGTCCGTCAAGGTCATTCCCAAAAATAAAACTCATTTACAAAAAGTCCTCCTGGATTTCTCTGGTTAAACCGAAGGGAAATGGATAAGAGATGGAGCTGTGTTCAGCACACATTAAATTGGACTGCTGCCTCCGAATCCAAGTTGGAAGCAAAGTCCCCGGAGCCCTAAACTAGTTTGCAAAATTCACTCCTGTGCTCCAGACCCACATTTTCAGCATTCTTCCCCTTTTCGATAAAGTCACTTTCAAACCGTGCTGTGTTTCCTGAGCTTTGGAACAAGTATTGTGACTGGACGGAAGGTGGTGCACATTGACCCATCGTGTGTTTCGTGTTCAAAGGCAGCTGGATGAGGAGAGTTGATCGGGGGTCAAAGAATAACCCCATGGAAGTGACTCACTACACAAACACTGCTGTCCTTTACAAGTGGAATTTCTGAAAGGGACAGATAGTGTTTAGACAACCGTGACAATTTTACTTCATGGTACCGTGGCATGTTAGTGCAGGGCCAGCAGGGGGTGCATTTTGGGCTTTGCAATCTGAAGGTTTCCTGGTTTGAATCCAAATTCTGCTAATAAAAAAACCCAAAACTTATCCCATACTGACACACTACAAAGCACTATCAATACAAGGCAAATACATTTACCAGCAGGTGACAAGGAGTCTGTGAAAATGGATAAATCCGCAGCTTAAATAAATCCACAGTCGCCACGTGGAAAATGGCATCAGCTGAATAAGTTTCAAGTTTCAAGGTTTATTTGTCATGGATGCACTAACAGCAGCATAGCAGTGTTTTCACCATGAAAAGTGTTGCTAGGGTTGAGGAAGTTAATTATTATAACAAAAAAGAATGCAATTGTCCTGTGTGAAAACCATATACCTCTATCCTGGGAAATTACGTTCTACAACCAGCCAAAATGAACACAGTCCCTAAGCTTTTCAAACCTCAGCCAAAACCCTCAAAAATTTGAGTACCAGATGCAGCCAGAATGTGTACGATTATATTAAAGAACAATAAACACACTTTTTATCCGGATATCTCTTCTTCACACTCCAAATCTCATTTGCACTCACTGACATACCATCTCTTTATTTCATTCCAGCTCCTTGTAATGCTCAACATTTCCTTCAGGCTTTAACTGATTTGAGATTAAGGTTTAACCCACTGACTGTCACTTTATCCACTTACGCAATGTATTAATGCAAATTATTACTCCAATTCACCTTGCACAAAGGTAATGATGATAATATTAATAAATCCTAGTCTGGCATTAAAAGACCTTCATTTTTCTGGTGTCAAACCTGTTCTTTAAGCGTTGATGGCTAAACAAAGATGACAACAAACACTGCACTGCAGCTAATGTGGGTCCACGATGACAAAGAACCCGACCGACCAGTATGTGGCAAACTATAACAAAGGATGTACTTTTGCTTACATTTTCCATTGCAGGTTTGAGTATTAATGTTTAAGAATTTATGATTATCATCAATATGGCAATGGCAAGTAACTGCATACGAATCACTAGCATTTGTGGTCCAGACAGCAGACAATCGCAGACAGGAGATTAAAATGAGCAAATTATTATTGTTGAATTATTGGACTCCTTTGTCCAAGCTGACCAAGAGTCAGACAGCAAACTTTACAATCATTTACCTGCTATTGGATCCCTTCACTGCAAGGGCTGTGATCAAGAGTACAATAGGAGATGGGGATTCGAACCCCAGATCCTGCAGATACAGTGTCACCACCCTGAACACCACCAGCTGCTGAAGAGAGAGCAGGGAAAGGAGGCTTTACGACCACACAGCCCGTGTGGAAGGAGCCGGCGGCCCGGAGGGAGGCGCTGCTGCTGCTGCTGCTGCTGCTGCCGCTGCCTCGAACGGTAAGGGTGCGAAGCCGGTGTACAGGAGACCCGGCTGTGACACTGTACTTCTCCGCCATTATCTCACCGAAAACCCGGTTTCGGCCTCAGGTTCAAAGGAACATGACCAGAACAGAGTCTGGCCGGACGGCTAGCTGGGCATGGAGAGCAGCGCTTCACCCCCAATAACACCTGAGGAGTTCCTAGGCTAACAGCACGACCCGGTGCTCACAGTAAGTGAATCCGAAGAGCTACACCAGCTGTGTGTGTGTGAGAGTGTGGGCTCGGAGCGAAAGGACAGCGCTGCCTTACCGTCGCCTTCCCACACCGTATCAATCGGTATCGAGCGAAGCACAGCCGCCGTCGGTATGGTCACCGGAGCAAAGGAAACCGACGTCTGCCAAACTCGTCGCTTCCTGTCCGCCGCCACCGCCGCCTCCTCATTGGTTCGCGGCCACGTGACGCCCGAGTCCAAAATAATGCACGCGTTTGTTTTACTCGACAAAATGTGAATTTCGCGTCGCGACAAATCCAAGTTGCCTTCAAAACTCTCCCACAGTGGCATTTTTCTCGATTTTTTTTCCCCCCGTGGTTGACATTCCTACCGTGTCTGTGTACGTCATCAGTAAGCGACGGCTGCCCTTATTGTAGGCAGAAGCGAAAGAGGAATATCGCGTCACTTGTATTTTCACATTTGGGGACAATAAATATCAATTTAACATTAGAAAGTGGTGTCGCTACGTGGTTTGGTTAACTTGCGTGTTGTTGAAGCGTGTCAAAAGAAAAAGTTTTCAGCTTTTACCGGTGTTGTGCATTCGCACGTGCTGCAGCCGGGTAAGTAATTGACCATAAACTGTTTTCATTTATGTCATTCTGTGAAGTCTGCCAGGATGTATAAAGTGTTATGTTTATAGATTTTAATATTATCCAAGTAGTTATTTCAGTCCTAACCTGTTCCTCTTACTGGGGTAATTTCGACACGTTTAATACACTTCAAGGTGTCGATAGCAAAGAGAAGTGTATTTATTCATCAGTTCTGTTTGTCTTGTTTATTCGCTAAACACTCAATTTTTCAGATCTCTATTGCAGAAATAAAAACAATTTCCGGCTATTGGTTTAAAACGAATGTTTGACGGGTACAACTTGTATGAACTAAGCGTCATGACGATGTCGACTAATCTAATAAGTATAATTTTCTCTAGAAAACTCCAGGTTTGGCCCCAGCTTCACAATGGATTTCACATCCGGTCAGATTTCTTTAGGTGTCATGACAGGGCTGGGCTGCGGACTGTGCCTGGGATGGCTCCTTCGAGGCCGTTTGGTGAAATCCTGCAAAGGTTCCGTCCCGCTGGGGAATGGGGCAGGAGCGGAAGCCAGCACGATGGGTGAAAGCGGAGAGATCAAAATGGTGTTGGTGGTACGGAGCGACTTGAAGATGGGCAAAGGAAAAGTTGCGGCTCAGTGTTCCCATGCCGCTGTGTCTGCCTACAAGCAAGTACAGCGGAGAAACCCTGAGCTTTTGAAGCAGTGGGAGTACTGCGGTCAACCCAAGGTGGTGGTCAAGGCTCCGGATGAAGACAGTCTCCATGAGCTTTTGGCTCACGCTAAAGAGCTTGGGCTAGTAGTCAGTTTGATCCAAGATGCTGGGAGAACTCAAATTGCGCCTGGCTCACGCACAGTCCTGGGCGTAGGCCCTGGTCCTGCTGATCTGGTGGACAGAGTTACCGGACACTTAAAACTTTATTGAAGTGTTTTGAAAACACGCATTTGTTTACATCGATAGCAGGTAGACAGACCAGTTCAGAAACTATTTCTGCTTAAGCCCATGGTGCTGTTCTGCAAAAAAAAAATGTAAGCAAATTTAGCAAAATAGTTTTCCTTCCTACAATGCATCTACACAGCTTTAAAAGGGAAAAACAGGCAGGTCAGGTAGAAATCAGTATGTAAACATGCTGCTTAAAAGGCAGTCCTGGAATTGTCACTTGGTACTTTAAACTATAGCCCTGTGCCAGATAATGAATTTGTAAAAATGACATGTTGAAAAGGTTTATTATGATGGCTGTATGTTGACCATCATAATCCTTTAACACCAAATTGTCATGTAGTAAATTCTTTTTCTTTGCAAAAGCAATGTTTAACTGATTAAATTGCATTAGCCAAGGGGTTTATTTTATTTTTTTGCTTGGAGATACAGTAAATGGAATTTCCTCAGTTAAGCGATCACATAGCATTATTAGTTTTCTTTAGACTATAAATTAGCTTTGTGTTGTTTAAAAAAGAAACGTACTTTAAGGTTTTCAGGTAAATATTTTAATCACAAGTTTAATACAGTTTTTACCCTGCAACAATTCATCTTTGTAAATAAACATCTTTGTTTTTTCCTGCACACCACAGTTCCTATTGGATAGACGGCGGTACCTCGGGTATCCGCAATCATGTCCCAACCGCCACCATCACGTTCGTCCGTCAGTGCGCGGTTGTGCCCTGCTTTTTATTTAACCATTTCAGAGTCCAGCTTCCTCAAGCTTCCCTAAGTAGAAGATTCATGACTTTGTCTATAATGCCACCAAGTGGTTGCCTCTGTACTGAAATTAAATTTATCGGTCATCTTGTGTCCTAAAGTTAAACAGAAAACAGACATTTTTGTTTGTAACAAAGAATTAAGCACTGCCATTACAGTGAATTCGGGTATTTGTACTCGCTGTACCACATACAGCCGTATTTCCTTAGCGGTTTATTGCATTTATATCGGTGTTCACACATATGCTAAAATTGTATCTGTATACATATTTAAATGGGGCAAATATTAACAAGGTACATGGCACATAAACAGGCATTACAGAGGACTTGACAAACAGGAAATCTTTATGTGGGGAAAGACTAATGTCGAAGTCTAACGCATATTCATAAATTATAAGTGCAGATAAAATCTTAGTTATATCTAAAATATAAGATGTAATGATTTATAGTAGACATTTGAACACATACACGTTTTAATAAAGACACCAAGTTACCACAGTCCTGGAAATTTTATTCTCAATTTGATCTGAGGGCAAATTGCAGATGTGTCAGGACAGCACGGTTGTTAGATTTTAAAACTCTCTTCTGTACACTCAAAACAGTGACCTAGTACACCACAATATCCAGCAAACACAAACCTCAGCACAAGGAAGGAGCTAGTAAATACACGTCAGGAGAATTGCATTTTTCCTCCGTTCTCAAAAATGGAATGGTCCCACACGATAGCACTGTATACAGCACAACAAAAGGTCACCTGTTAACACATGGGAGTGAACAAAAAGACGACTTCTACACAGTTAACCGAACAACCTGCATAGGCTGGGAAGATTAGAATTCATTTTTTTTTTTTTTTTTTTTTAAATCATGTCTGTATGCATTTAATTTTTTTTCCTTTTTTTGCACTTTTACAACTACACGGTTGTGTAGGATATATACTATTTAGTGTTTCTAGTTGTAGTCATGGAAGCAACATATTGTAATATTAATATTTGTTTCTTTTTGAATATACAATAATCAAATGCATTTTACAGACAGAACAAGATGCTCACATAATGAAAAGATTCTACATTAATTTCTTCTCACGGGAGTGCAAATCAGATGCTTCACAACAGACCTTGGATTAAGAGGACTTACTCTTTCAGGATGCCCTCAAATATACCTTGACAATTGCCATTTAAAAATAAAAAAAAAAGTCACAAAAAAAAAATCATTCTAGGGTATCTGGAATGTGGGTAAAATTAACCTTTTATCCAAAGTTTCCTTTAAACAAAAATAATCTGTCCTTCATGATGATTTAATGACAATTAAGAGAATAACTGCTTGTTGGGATCTCTTGTGAGCAAATCAAAATAAGCTGGTGGAGAACCAAGGAACAGACGGGTAGGTGACTTCCAGGGGCAGTGCTTTACATGCCATAGCCGAAACCTGGCTGGGGCTGGGGGGGCTGGCCGTAGCCTGCTGGAGCTGTGTAGCCATAACCATAGGCCTGCTGTGGAGGAACAGCCACACTGGGCCCAGCAGTAAGCATCAACTGGGGTGTGCCTTTGGGGGGGGGGGGGGGGGGAAGAGAGAAAGAAAGAAAAAAAAAAAACACTTTATACATTCATTCATTAACAGGAGAGACATACACCATTAGCCACAGTATTTGACCCTGCCTTTTCAAATCAAAATAAGAACGGTCACGTTTTTAAAAATTATTTTGCCTGTATTTGCAGCTGTTAACACTTAAAGGCTCTTAAAAACCTGCAGCGACCCTCCCTCCTTTGTGAAATCACATTTCCTTTAAACACTTTTAATACAAAAAGGTAGCATTAGTACAAGTAACTGTGAAGCATCTAACATTTTGCAAGCATGCTAATGCCAAATTTAGGAAATTTGTACACACGAGCAGCGCCCTCTCACCATAAACAATCGGCTGCGTCTCTGTGGCCTGCTCTTCCTCTTTCCTCAGTGACTCTGAGGCGTCCAGTTTGTCCACCTGGAACAAGCAAAGCCAGGACAATAAATCAGCGCAGGTGCATCCAGTATGAAACGATGACAGAAACTTCCAGTCTCTATTAAAAGTTTGTTCGTCACTAACAAAACAAAAAAAAAAAAAAGGCAGAATGATGGGACCATTCCAGACACGATGGCCAAATTCTTAAGACAAACCCAAAAGGCAATGTCAACTAATGTGTGAGGAAAGCAGCGCTGAAGTGGCTTAAAGATGCCAGCAATCAGGTGAAATTAGAGTTAAAACTTGCACCATCTTGCACTTTTTCATGAACGTCACCACATCACTGCACCTTCCGAAGGCTCTGGCCAGTTACTATGGTTGTGTTCTTATTAAAAGTGCAAACAGAATTTGACAATGGCCCCACCAATCAGCTTTCTTCTTTCTACTGATATTAAGAAACTGTATGCAAAGAACCAAACCCATTTCCTGTACACGTGACAACTTCGCTGTGTTGAATACGGTAAGGTCCTTCACCACTAGAGGCTGTCCCTCACTAATATGAGCACGGTGTCAAATTTGTCACTGCGCATCACCGTCAAAAACACACATTTTGCAGGAGAACCAAAAAAAAATAATAATAAAAAGTTATACCCATGAAGCAACCAATTAATCCAATTTAATGTCTAGGCAAACTCTTAATTTCATACAGAGCAAAAGACCTTCAGGACAAAAGATTTTAAGAGGCACAACATAAATTAACTTGGAAAAAAAGTGTTAGGAAGATGTAATTGGGCTTGAAAGACCAAGATAAATCAAAGTGGTAAAGGCCTCTAGCAGAGAAGCAGAAAGGATCGTATTTTTAAGTTACAGAAATTAAAATTACAGGAGAGGCACATCGTTCAGGTGTGGCTACAATGGGAAGAACTAAGCATTGGGACAGCAAAGTACAAACATTTTTTCATTGCGTACTCATAAAATTTGGATTTAAGATCAAAAGATGGACATGAGGTTAATGAACAGAACGTCAGCTTTTACTGTAGAGTATTTTTCATACAGGTTAAACTGTGTGCATAGTTACCCCAGTTTTAGCTGAGCATAAACACCTTGACAAAGATTTTAAGCAAACTGAAGCTGTATGAAGTTGGACTTGGATGAAACCCTGCACAGACAAGAATGTGCAACCCGTTGCCATCTGTTGAAACCTTCCAATGAAATTCTCTACCTCAGTGGAAGCCTCTTTCTACTGTTTCAGAGCTTTTCTAACTACAATGTCATCAACATGAGGTATGGACTGCAATACAAACTTCCTCCCAATGAGTTTGGAGGCCTTCATGTATATGGGATGGCGAGATGTTTCTGTGCACTTCAGAATTCATTCTAAAGCTACCACCTGTATGTACATCTTCAATAAATGACTTTGTGAGCCAGTTCCAGAGGCTGAAGCCATGCCGCTACCTCGTCCAACTCCATAGGTAAGGCGTGGTATGTTTAGGATCATTCACAGTCCCTCTTTAATACTCTTCCCTTTCCAAAGCTTTGACAAAGGTTTATCTTCTCACCACCGTTTGCACTTCTGTGGAAAAGTCAGTCTGATGAGATTTGCACCTTTTTCTCCTCTCTGGTGAAGGATAAATCCTGATACCTTGCCTGCACCGCTGTGCAGATTGTCGCATTGCTTTATTATTTTACAGTATATTCCTCCACACCTCTAATGATTCTTCTCTTGCCAATTGCTGTGGTCTTCCTTTAAAATTTTCCACTCTTGATTTTGTGACGGCCATCTGTTCTGCAAAGGGTCTGACAGGAATTTGCTTTCATTTCATTTTCCAAAATGTTTGCTTTTCATCAGTCATTTCTCCAGCTTTTATCTTGATTTATCGAAATTACAATCGCAGCTTTTTAATGTGCACTCAAGTGAACGTGGAATGCACCCGAGCCATTCGAAACACCTGTCACATCTGTCCCAGTGTTTACCCCCAACTGAAACTAAGCTGACCAAACATGACTAACAGCATTGTTCCGATATGGTTTTACCTGTATGGAAAACGTCGCTCAGAAATAAATCATAAATCGATCAATAACAGAAATACACAAATCAAAAATAAAAGCTGACATTCTGTAATTCAGTCTCATTTGTTTTTTGACCTGAAATACAAATTTCATAATCATGCAAAAAAAATAAAAAAATAAAAAAAATAAAATAAAATAAAAAAAAAACTTCACTGTCCCAGCACTTACGCTTCTCACTGTATCCTGAACTTCAAACTTTCATAAACCGTAGACACCCCCTTAAGAGTCATAAAAACTGGGTTCAGTTCCATACATACTTTATGATAGGCTAATGAGTATGCTTAGAGTAAAAAGGCTCTTCCCAAATATCTCAACAAGCTGTAGCATCATAGAAAGAAGGGGAGGTGGACATGCCAGTTATGTTACTCCATTGTTAAAATGTGTGCATGGAAGAGAGGCAGAACAACAAAAGCGAGAAGTGAGCGCTAAGGATGGCTTGTACGGGCATTCAAGGTTTCCGAGAAGCAGGCACACAGCTAGCAGCAATGCCTCCTACCCTCTCGAAAGAGTCACCTGCACTTACCAAAGGGCACACGTGCTCATTTCACACAGAGACAAACCTCTGGGCGTGTTGCACTTCCGCTTCCTGCTGTTCTCACACACAACACCACACACGCGCACGATGCTCCTAAGGTCAGTGAAAGACCTGAACTTTTCAGTTTGCATGCTAGAAGATCTTCCCCCAACACAGAAAACAGGCATCCCTGTGCAATTTCTTTTCAAATTCTAAATCTGTTCAGTAGACCTCAAGTCAGTTTGGTTCAGAACCGCAGTACTCGCGAATACCTAAAGGTGTAGATGTTCGGCAGTGATCCTAGCTACATTTTGGCAGTAACTTTACAGTTACAAAAATTCAGTTTTCTGTCAGCAACTACATCGACACCTCCGTGAGTAAGGAAATGGAAGTCCTTAAAGTGACGCTGTTACTACCATTGACCAAATGTTAGCATGGACACATTTTGTAAAATATTTTTTACAAATCCACCACACAAGCAATTGAGAAAAAGTTTAAATGAAGATTCTATGGATGCTTTCACTAGCAGATTCATGGATAAAAAGAAGCTTTCTACCAGGTAACAGATTCAAATGGATCTGTGTAGTTGCTAATAGAGAAATTAACAGAAAATTCTGAAAAGAAGTCATTTCATAAACCTCTCGTACATGCAGTACATTTCCTAAGGTTTATTACAAGAGTTAAGAGCAATCTACAACTGGTTTACAGTCCTTCAAAGGGCAGGCTTGTCTAATCCAGGGACAAGCGGACTTCCTCTACTTGGCCACATTGGATATCTACAGGGTTGTACTTCACACCGAGACTCTGACCCACTTACTCAAATGTCTCAGGTTTCCTGGGCGTCTGGTTCTGTGGTGTCGATAAGGTGAAACAGGACTGGAACCAATGGCAGACTGCTGTTCAGTACATTCACCCCCCCTCCCCGTGCTATCGGTTAATTAGTCACTACCGGCTACAGCAATGAACTTTCTACAGGTCTGGCTACGCTACACTTGGGTTTAGAGAAGACACTGAGGAAGCTGGTCAATGCATCATTTTAAAAGCAGCCGTGTAACATGGGAGGGGGAAAGAAAAAAAAAGAAAGAAAGAAAAAAAAAAAAAAAAAAAAAAAAACTCATGCAAAGTCCTGATGTTTCAGTCCTCCAGACTACAAAAGATGGAAAAATAAGAATCAACTTTTCACCTTTTCCTTAATTGCATCAACCTGAAAGGGAATTCAAGAGGTCCAGCTTAGAAAACCAAACTCCATTTTGCACAGAATTGAGCAAGCAAGAGGAAACACTACTGAATGCAAGAAAAGGGAGAGGCAATCTAGATTCTAGACAAAGAAAAAAAAATACAAAAGGCAAAGAAAGGAAATGCAGCCTCCAAACAATGATTTTAGAATCATCTGGATTTCACCAATAGCCATAGAAAGAAACAGCTATGGATGATTACGGTCCAGATGCACATTATACAGTAGTTACATTAATATTTGTGTGTCACTCTTGCCCACTATTGGCCTGCCTTTAACATTCTTACCCATCAGGCACCTCTGCTGGATATGGCGTGCTTCTATCAATGGTCCTCCTGCACCTCAGACTACATTTGGCCTCTTCCCTTTACAAATAATTGTGGCACTGCTTTAACCACGCAAACTGCATTACCTTAACATATTTAAAGGATGTAATAAATTAAATTGATTATTTTGCTACAGAAAACTGTCACAAAGTAACTTCAAGTAGACAGAAAATCTGTCAATCAAAAACAGGAGACGCACTTCAAATGATGTCAACGTGTTTGTAGTGACACAAACACTGGTGTTAACGCACGCTAGAACAAGCACATTCACTGGCTTGGAGTGAAGTTTACCCACAGGCTGACTTGTCCAGTTTTTATGACACAATTTTCCCTAAAGCACAAACTTTTCAAGAGACCAAATGGTGTAAAGGGAAGTGGGCAGAGAGACCTTTTACAGGAAGATAAAATGGCTATTGGAGCACTGACTGACAGACTTGAATAAATTGCAGAAGACAGACGGTCTCACCTTGGCCAGGTATTCCCTCATGACTTGGATGAAATAAGGCATGGAGAAGTCCATGATATTGTGCCTCCAAGCTGTCTCCAAGACCACGTCAGGCCGCAGAAGGTCATAACATGTGAAGAGGCATGCAGCAAAGCACTCTTTCTTCCCCTCCTCCAGGAACCATTGGAGGAGCTCCTCTGCTAACTCCGTGTCCTTGGACTCAGATGCATATTGCATAGCATCCTGGGTAGACCATTCAAAATTCATGCATATTTTAGACACATTCCCCAACTAGATGGCCACACACATATCACACTTTTAACATGACCCCATGCAAAAAATACCTATCTTTAACAGGCTTCATGAAAATATGTGTGCTATACTTCAGGAAAGCCAAAACCAATATTTAATATTTTAAAAAGTATACCTTGTAGAGCTTGTCCTTCTTGCAAAGCTCCACACTCTGCTTCCAGCGATTATTGCCTTTGAAAAGGTAGGCAGCGATTCTTCTGAACTCAATGAGCTCGTGTTTCTCCAAACGCTGAGCCAGGGAGATGTTATCGAAGTTGTCGTAGGCATCTATGGATGTTCGCAGAGCCTACGGGATTAGAGGCAAGATGTATAGGTTATCTTTAAATACATGGAAAATTTGCAATGCCTCGCCAGTAACCCTTCAGTGTGATCATTTTTCAATTAAGTGGGAACCTGGAGGCTTGGGATTTTTCTTTATGAGCTGAAACTTAAAATTTCAAGGTTGCGCAAAGGGCTTGCAAGTTTTCACACTCAGCCGGCTTGCCTGTGTACCCACAAGGAACAGCCCATATCAAAATGGTTGAGATTTGCTTTGAACAATATAATGACTGCACAATCTCAGATAATGATTTTTTTGCAACCATTTCCAGTTTAGCATATAAATTAATGATGGAGACCAGTAAAAGTTAAAGGTGCTGCTTTAACAAGAACAAGGACACTGGATGAAGATGTGTCAAGTGCTCCAAAATAAATCACACATTGAGTCAAATGGAGCAGGTGCGCACTATAAAACATCAAGTCAATTTGTGCTCATTGTGCTTGTGCTGCTGAAGGGTAAGGTAGCCAACAAAAAAATTGTACAAATATTGTACACTATGTGGTCAACTGTGAAATATGCATGGTGAGTTTTTTTTCCCCTCCACAAAAACAATCGTATGCCTCTTTCATTTTAATCCCTTTCATTTTAATAAACAGCAGAGCAGTGGCACAGCAGGTGACACCAGGACTTCCCAGGTGCTGAGCAGCTTGCTGAGGCTTAGCACAAAAGCCATGCGGGTTGTTCACTACATAATGTTCTTAAAAAGCTGTACATGCCGTTACTGGTGTTATGTCTGCTAGTAAAAACGGTGGTACTGGATCAACTGATTATACAATCGGAAATCGCATGTCTGTATCTGTGCCTCTCCTTCTGTTGGTCAAATGCACTTTTGTTTACAACCACTTGTGTATGCCTTTGGAAAAAAATATCTGATAAATGAATAAATATAAATGTGCAGTGGTTATGAGTCAAATTTGACTCTGCCGCACTGATCAGAACCCTAAAGCACCCTTGAAATTCAGTTTCCCCACAGAGAAGCAGCCCATGGATTCAGACAGGATACCACAAAAATGAATACAAAAAAGGGCAAACAATCCAATTATTTGTGCACTGTGGCTGTGCTTCAACACTAGCTTTCTCTAACCTGATAATCTTCCTCTGTGATGAAAAGGTTGTTAAGTGCTTCGTTGACTGCTTTATTGTTGTGGTTCTGTACAGAGCGCAAGTAAGGTTTCACCAGTGGCAGCTGTTTAACCTGCAAGAGGAAACAAAATGAAATCAATTTATCGACCCATCAATTTCTTTCCATTTTAACACAACAGTACCATGGCCCAAAAATACACTTTAAATACTTGACTCATGACTAATTTAAAGCAACACAAGAGATCCTCAAATAAACAAGTAGATGAGCTCGTGTGGGATCTGAGAGGATGGAGGCACTACCTTGGTGAAGAAGTTGACGGAACGAGAGTGGTCGAGTCGTGGAGACAGAACTATAAGCAGGTCATTCAGCAAGAGAGGCTTGAACTCCAAGTAAAACTGGATCGCTTTATAATACAGCTCCACATTGGCCACCTATGCACAGAGGGGAACAGAGCCATTATTTCAAATAATAAAATTCATATTGTTTATATAAAATATTTTAAGATGTGCACTCATTTAAAATGTGTCTCATTTATTATGAAGAGGTGATTTCATATGCTGGTCTATAATAAACAGCATGACAAAATGGAGAGGGGGGAAAAAAAACCAAAAAAAAAAAAAAAAAAAAAAAAAAAAAAAAAAAAAAAAAAAAAAAACAATGCTCTGCTGTCACACCTTTGTGATGATATCTTTAAACTGCCCTTCCTTCCAAGCATCGGTTGGATGGTTCATCATAGTGATAATAGCGTTGTCATACTCCTCATACTTATCATACAGGAACACCAATTCTGCCCAAAGGTGAGCCTGTTCAGCAGCCCTCAAAACCTGAAATACAACCACGTAAGCAACAAAATGTTAACCACGTAGGCAACAGCTACATTAAGGAAGTAATATTAAAAACAGACTTCCTTTCCTACCAACAGTATGGCATTCAGCTCACCTTTGGAATATTAACACGGGACCAGAAGAGCTCCAGGTGTTCCCTCATTTTCTGTGGCTTAAACTTGGAGTACAGGATTGCCAGCTCAGTAAACATGCCCATGTGAGCTCTCTCCAGCCCCAGGGCAGCCTCAAGCATGGTGATCAACTCCTCAAAGTAGCCACGGTCCTAATGGAAGAAAGCAACAGCTTTCGTCAGTGGACACCTTTGGCTGGAGTGGATAGCAATCTAGAGAAAATGTTCCCCTGGCAAGGCAGAGAGCAGGATTGTTTTACATTACCTGATAATAGTTGATGAGCTCCTCCAGCTCATCAGCGTGAACCACAATGTGAAGGCCGCACATCTGGGCTAAGCGGAACTCCTTCCCGTCCACACAGGCAAAGCATACCTGAAGAGCAGCAAGGCAAGTATTTAGAAAATATATGCGCTGTGCAAAAAAAGGAGCTTCACAGAATGCCATTCAGGTTGCTGAATGGTAGAGCCTAAGAGGTAGAAACAGCTCGGCAGCTTGCCTCCTTCCATGTGCGAGTGCTGTTAGCCTTTCGAGCCCCATCCACAGCAGCCTGGTATTCTCCAAGGTGGACCAGAGTAGAAGCCAATCTTCCAAAGTTGGAAACATTGTTGTACAGTAACTTCGCTGCTTCGTACATTTTCTCATCGTAGCACCGGTCACCAACCTATTGATAAAAGAGATAGAGGCGTTCTGGTTTTGCTTATACTTGTAAATTTGAACGATATGAACATGAACAGATGGACACAAGCAACATACTTGCTGAATGTGAGCGTTGTTGGGTCCATTGATGAATTCTTCAAGCTCAGCCAGGCGGTTGGTTTTGGCCAGAGCGAAGATCAGCTCAGTTTCCACGTAAGACTCACGAGCCTTCTTGCGAGCCATCTGCAGGAACTTCACCAGATCTTCCCAGTTTCCTTGAAGAAGAATCGTCAATATTAAATACTCACAGTACAAGGGAGAGAACCAGAGCTTCAGTGTAAAAATGCAGCTCCAAAGGTAATGCCCTGTCTCTTACCACTATGGTTGGCTGCCTGCACCACCTCCATGTAAGCTGAAGGGTCATCAGCTTTAATGTAGGAGTCAATGGACTCCTTCACCATGCCTTTCTGCAGCTGTGCCTTAGCCAGCTGGCTCCATACAGCTGGTTCATTGCAGCGTTCAGCAAACTCATAGGCCCGATCAAGGTTCCCAATGTGTTCAATCAGAACCTAATGCAATAGGAAATCGACAAATGAATTATTAACACTTTGTCTAAATCAAATTTCACTTTTTGAAAATGTAAATGCAATAATTTTAATCCATATATATCTACAAAGTACAATCCATTTTATTTTTCCATGTTATTACCATTTACTTTCCCCACTTTCTGCTTCAGGCACTACCATGTAACTCAGCTAGTATTAAATATAGAGGGAGTCTAAACTTACTTGTATTGCGGAGGTGTTGACGTCAAACTTCCTGAAAATGGCAAAGGCCTCTTCAAACAGCTCATTGCTAATGGCAATGTTTGCAATGTCTGGGGCATCATAGTTGTCTAGGCGATTGATATACTCCATCACACGAGTCCGGTCAGCTTTGATGGCTGTGAGAATCAGGAGGTTCTGCAAATTTCTGCAAAGAAAATTTGATATTTTTAGTGTTGATGAAATCATGGGGTAACATAAACTACATGACTGTATCAATCACAAAATTTTCAGGACAAACATTGTGTCTACCTGTGCTCACTGAAAACAGAGTTGTCCAAAACAATCTTCTCCAAAAGTTCAATGAGTTCATTGGGAAGATCAGCAGTCATGAAGGCCTTGACTGTGACAGACACCTCTTCTGGGTCTTGTGTTTCTGACAGAGCAGTCTGAACAACCTGTGAATCATCATGTGACGTATGTTTCAGGATGAAGTCTGGATGCTTAAAGCAGCAACAAAATTTAGGTGTTTTTACTATGACTATGGAAAGATACAATGCTGACCTGGTCGATAAGAGGCCTTCTGTAGGGATTGCTCTCCAGCAACACACTAGCCCAAAGCTCAGGGTCCCTACGCCGTACCAGGTAGCGGGACAGACTCTTGAAGAGGGAATTTTCATTGCAGACCTGCATCCAAAACACAAGGCATGAATTAAGCAGCCAAATACTGATTTACAGATAATTTACAGACAGTAATTATGTCAGAGAGATACTTACATGAATGAGCTCCTGGTCGCACTGTCCTCGTTCATAAGCAACACAAGCCAGATGAGGGTCTCTCTTCTCACAGTACTTTCCCACCACACGGCTGTCATAGTATGGGTTCTCTCGCAGGAAGCGCTCTGGGTTGTTGTTGCTGTCAATGTAAATCTTGGCCAAGGCATTGTGAGTGGCTGGCTCCTCACAACCCTCATGGATGCGAGCCTCCAACCAAGGAAGCAGGAGCTTCAACCTGCATACAAGGACCATCAGTATTTTAATATAGCACTCCTCTGTGATTTCACTATAGTATTTCTAATAAGGCATTTTTAATGTCAAACTGGAGGCTACAACAGTTTCAACAGCACATTAAGTATACTGCACAAAGATACTGAATTAATTTTCACTTAGAAAGCAGCTTTAAGTCCACCAGAAGTGCAGTGATTGTACCTGTTCCTCTTCTCAACTTCAGCCACCAATTCATCAGTGGAGAACTGGCCTCGCACCACCAGAATGAGGTTCTTGATAACATCCTCAGAGCAGTCCACATCCAGAAGCCCACCAATCACTACTGGCAATCGGCTGGGGTTAACCTGCAAAGCAGTAACAATACCAACCCATAAAAAGCTTGTCAACATTTCCTGTACCAACGCTAACCAAGAATCCAATAGTTTGTTTGGGAGAGAGAGAGAGAGAGAGAGAGAGAGAGAGAGAGAGAGAACTAGCAGAAAAGTACCTAACCTTCTGCACATAAATTTCGATGTATTTCTGCAGGTTGTTGCGGTACAGGTAGAGAACCAGGTCATGGACAAAGTCGAAGCGGTCACAAACAATGATGAGAGGGAGCTGATCGGTCAGTTTAGCCTCCTGTCAGAGAGGGAAAAGAGGGGGGGGGGGGGGGAGAGAAAGGTCAAATAATTGTACTAAAACTGAAAAATTGAGCTAGAGAAAATATACTGTACTCACAGTCAAACCTGCCAGGTTTTGAGTGACATCTCTAGAAAACTCTGAAGCGGTCTATGTTCTGACCCACCCACTAAAATGTATGATAAAGGATTCAAAGTCCACCAGGCACTGTGTCTCTTTCAAATGAAGTAACTGTTTTTAGATTTTTTTTTTCTGTTTTCCATTTTATCCAAGGAAATATTATGCATTTCAAATCTACAGTGGTCCACTACAGATTTGACTGCAAACTAATGTTTCTTACAATTGTGAATAAAAAGAAAATAAACATGGAAATAAAACTGGTGTGTCATTTCGCAACTGAAACAATTATTCTGCCAAAATGACAATGTGGAAAGGAGGAACAAAAAAAAAAAGGGGAAAAAAAGAAAAGAAAAATGTCAACTGACAAATGAAAGGTGTCACAATTCAAGGATAAAGGATGGTTAATTGTTGCAGAGTACATGTAGAAAGGGAGTAAGAAAATAATACTAAGGATCTACAGGCGTGGTCTTTGCACACATACACAACTTAGACATGGGTTCTTTCCTTACTTCCACACACACGCAACACCAACAACCAGACCACAAACTAAGTTTACATCCTGTGTTTACAAATTCTAGTGCTATACAACTGCCATCAATATTCCTACAGGATTAATACTCTGGGATTGTCCAATGTACATTCCTCAACAGCTAGGGTTGGGTCCACAGTGACTCAGCACCAGTTTTAAGTCAGTGTAATGGGCGATGAGCACTAACTGTAGAATCAGAAAGAGCTTTTTTTCAAGCAGGTAAGGTTCAAAATTGGTCAGATTCAAAGACATACAGTGCCTAGCAAACGTTCTGAAACCCCTTGAAAATTATCAGCATTGTATAGATCACAAATTGCACCCCCCCCCCAATCAGGTTTTTTTTTTATTTTTTTTTTTTATGAAATCACATTGTCTGACACCAAATAGTCAGAGCCAAAATAGGTAATTGGTTTGTAGATATTTTAAGAAAGAACAAAAATAACAAAACTGGAAATATACTGCTTGCATATGTACCGAAACGCTGAGCTTTGGAAATTTCACTTTTACTCAGGTGAGTGACTACTCCCAAATGGGGACAAAATTGTCTCTTAATTGGACATAACTGCTTTCCACCAATGAACCATTAAATTAACAACCATTAAAAAGCCTTGTTTTACAGATCATTGGGGATGCTGTGAACTTGAAATAAAGTTGTGAAGCAACATATTACAGACATACAAATAATGGAAAGGGTACAACATAATTCCAAGTGTCTGAATCTTCATACGAGTCCCAACACTTGGATCAACAATCAATAATTGGAATTTGTATCACACCATTTAGATACTGCCTAGATGAGGCCGCCTCTCAAACCTCAGCATCCAAGTAAGACGTAAACTTGTGAGGAAAGCTACAGACAAACCAACAATCCACTTTGAAGGAGCTGCAGAGGTCAGTGGTTGAAAGAGCACTGCATAAATCTGGTTTCTAAGTGAAGGTGGCAACAAAAAAAGCCCCTATTCAAGAATCTTAAAAGGATGTTTGCCAGAAAGCATATGAATTTAAGATGGGGAAAAATATTTTGTGGTCACACGACACCAAGATTTTGCTTTTGACAAAAATTCAAAGTGTGGCACAAACCTAACACCATCCGTGCCTCAAGAAATACCATCCCTACAGTGAAGTACGGTGGTGCCAGCCTATCATGTAGCGGGGATGTTTCACTAGCAGGGATGAGACATCTTGTCAAAATGTAAGAAATGATGAATGGAGCAAAATACATGAAAACACTACAAGAGAACCTTCTTCAGTCCAGTAAGTAACTGAAGCTTAAAAGTTCACTCACATTTCAGCAGGACAATTATCTCAACCACAAGGCCAAAGCAACATCTGAATGACACAAAAACAAAGACTATCCTACAGCAACCCAAAGTCCCAACCCCAATCACACTGACAATCTGTAGCACAACTCTTAAATTACACTTTCTAATCCAGGCAATGTTTACACAATTGTCAAGGGGTTTAAATACTTTTGTAAAGCACTGTAAATCAGACTGATCATACCAAAAAAAAAAAAAAAAAAAAGTTGTGACCAAGTAAAGGCTACTGCCTGATTTTATTACAATTGCAAATGTACGGTAAATTTCTGCTGTTGCTATAGTCAGTTGCAAATGTGTTTTTTACAAATGGAAAGATTTGACTTTGAAGACTGACAGAATCAATTTTTAGCAGCAATGATAGGGCCCAGTTGCATGGGTGGGTCACAAAGCTCAATCTTGATATGTACATGATATCCTATGGCTTGATACTTTCTGGTATAAATGTATAATGACCACCTACATCATGCTTACTTAAAAAAGCCCACACATTTAAGAGGGTACAAAAAAAAAAAAAACTAAACAGCTGGGTTTGGGGAAGGGTACACTGCGGTGAGGGGGGTTACAAGGCATTGTTATCTCAACATATTCATAGTACAAATCCCAGGTTTAATCCTGTATCTAAGGAGGGATGAAAGTAAATTGGGAGTCCTGTGCTGGGAGATTTACCTGGTACATGTCCTTCCCATTCCAAAGACAAAGGGAAAAGCACAAAAGATAATAACTATCATCAGGAAAGAGTTGATGTACACTTCTTACCAACAGGTGCAGCACCACTGGGAATTATTTGGGATATTGCTACCTCGGCAAAAGTAAATTGGATATCCACATACGACGCATCTGCCAGATTTTTTTTGGATTAATTTTGTAAAATTCCATCACAAAGACACATGTAACCAAGTGACTTGAAAGTTTAAGAAAAACATAGTTTGGAATGAAAGAAATTAACAGTTCACATAGGCATTTGGAAGCTAGGAAAATATTCTGATCCGAGTGCAGAGAACCAAGGCCAGCACACAGTCATACATTATGACCGTACTGGTGGCAAAAAGTGGACACAGTGGGTAATAGCAGGGAAGCACGTTAGAGGAAGAGACAGAAGTATAATGGTGTCAATATGCTTCAACTCAATTGTTGTCAATCAAGGTTACATATTTATACCTCAAGTTACATCCACAATTGTAGTTGGCAAACTCAAGTAGTTCTTAAGCCCAACAACTGCATCACCATGTATAAAAGCTTAACAAAATAGCTTTATACCTTGATCTATTCATGAGTTGTTCTGTTACAAAGAATTTTTGAAATCCCTGCAAGACCTTTGTTTTTAAGTCAACAGTTCATACAATGTATGCAGTCAATTGCAATACATTGCTATCTTGTATTATTAATTAAAAGCAGCATTAGTCTACTTTAACATGAGTGAAAATAAAAAAGTACATCAACAACCTGCTACTCAGTCTGTTGAATTCTGTTTTAAATACAAAACACAGCAACATGTTCTTCCTTCCCACCTGGCAGGAGAGAAATGCAATGGAGGGTAGCCTTGTGCAAATGTAAATGTTTTAAAGTTTAACCTTAAATATGAACAGTGTAACTGATCTGTGTCAGATGGGTATCTGGCCACAAGGAAGAAATCTTTGTCAGCATCTGGTCACTTTCAGTTTGTAATAAAAAAAAAATTTAAAAAAGCTAGGTGAGACATTACTTATTTGCTGTAGTTTTTAAAACCTCATGGATACTAAGAAAATGTTTGGAAAGACACCCCTCTACTGAGGATACCCTGCTTCCCCCCATATTGAGCTTCTACTTTGAATGTAGTTTGCTGTCAGCTAATGCAACAAACAGGCTATTTTCTTTCTGCAACAGGAAAAATTCCAAAAATAAAAAAGAAAAGTTAAAATGAGAAATGTTTGCCTCTTCAAATGTGTTTAACCAATTTGTACAGCTGCTCTAACAGCCTGCTCAACAAATCAATCACCTGTTTTGGCTCATTAGGCTTTTTTGTGACTATAACAGCGTGACCACAAGACAAATGACAGAAAATCTTCAGTTTAATGATCTGTCAACCAATGATCCCATCTCCATTACACAGGTTTTCAATTTTTCTTACCTTCAGGAAGTTCTTCACCCGCTCTGGGTCATAGCAGTTGCTTTCTCGACAGATCCTTTCAACCTCTTTGATCTGGCCTGTCTTACAGGCTGCCTGAATATACTTAAAGTGGACTTCGGGGTCTTGGCTGAAGTTTACAATAGAACCCAGGAAGTAAAACAGACCTGCAACAACAAGATAGGTACTATTAATAAACTTCCTTTTAGCAAACAATTCTATCCTTTAAGAGTTCATTAAAGTTACCCTAAATATATATCAATATGAATTACAATTTGAGAACTAATTTGAGATTCTTTTTAATACTTTAATTTTCTAGTAAATCAAGAACTTTTAAATTCAGTTTAAAGGTTTCAACTAAAAAGCTGCACAAATATTGTTTCATCAGATCAATAAATTTGGGTTTTTTGCCATTAGACAGAGCAGCATCATCCTGAAATAGCAATTTAATGCGCACATTTAATTCATGATTATCAGTACAGAAACACCATTCCAAAACAGCTGCTCTTTGGTGTACAATCATAATAAGCCTGTTTTACAAGAGAACTTTATATAAAGTGTTTTTATTGCTTGAAATCTGAAAGACCATACCCTCAAAGCTCTTGAAAGACTCAAAGAGTTCAGTCAGAGCCTGGGTGGAGAGCTGTTCATGGTACTTGGAGGCCACTTGGACGCAGATCTGCAGGTTCTGCCGGATGTTGGCTGACAACATAGCTCTCAGGCACTCAAGGGAATCTTCCACAGACAATGAGCCAAAGAAGTTCACCAGCCACTGCACACAAAGGCACATACACAGAGTGTAAGAGCCAATAATAGAGGCTGACCATAGCCACACATCTGGGCCCTATCTTTGCTGCAGGCCAGTACCTCTGGGTTTAGCAAGTGGGTGTGGACCACTGCACGCTTTATGTCATACAAGTCGGTGTAATGCTCCAAGGCTCTCTGCAGCAGGCCTGCCTTCTCACACAGCTGGGCGATGTGAGCACGGTCATAGTTAGTGAACATCTGGTTCCCCAGGATGGCATCTGCAACCTGTAACAAAGGAGCTCACATTAGCAAAACTACTGGTGCTGAGGTCCAAGCCATGTTAATGTGACCCGGATGGCCAAGTAATGAGGTGAACGAGGTTACCACAAGAGGTTTATTTTCTGTTAGCAACATGCCAGTGTTCTATTTAGAAGTGCAAAGATTTCAGTAATAACTATTTACAAGCATCAGACTTCTGCTAGAAAACCAAGTCTTGACAACAATACTTATATGCCTGCTTTCATCCACCACACTTTCTCAAAATGAGCAACTTTACACAATAGGCTCCACCTTTAGCCATTCCATTTAGTATTTAAACAAACATCTACTCCCTTTAAAACCAACACAATAACCATAACTCATTTAAAATGCAACATATTATTAATTTATTTTGCACATCTGTTTTTAAGTGAATTCAAATATTTATTTGTACTGTGCATTCTCAAATACACTCTTTCCTGTGTATTTGTAAACTAAAATTCCAGTCATTCTTCCTTGCCACCTGGCAGTCAGCTTCCATTTTACTGCAAGTAAGGAAACTGTTACTCTCAAACAGTTCCATTAACATGCACCATGACCATCTGTTGTATGACAGCAAGACATCACATTGTGTGTGTGTGTGTGTGTGTGTGTGTGTGTGTGTGTATATATATATATTTTCACATATCATCTGTTGCACATTCACAATCTATAGATATTAAAATAGGTAAGATTTTGTCCATGTATGTCCTTATGTTCAAGTCAGACACTGAACCGTACCTGTGGGGCATGCATTAGGTTCATCTCCAGCAGGCGGGTTTGCAGGGGCCCCTCTGACGGCCGGTTGTTTTTAAGAGCATCCAGCAGGAAGGAGGTGCACTGCTGAATCAGGTTGTACTCCATAAAAACATCCACAATCTGAGAAGTGGAAAGAGAAGACTGATGACATCACAGCACCTTAATACTATACATAAATGTTGCAAAGGGTTGATAAAAAGCTCTTGCTAAGCAGCTTTTCATATTTCTATATATGGTTCAATGCAGTGTTTAAGAGCACCTAACAACAGAGTGTTAAATATATAAAAGGCTGGGATAAAAGGAGTACATCCTTCCTCTGACCTGTGTAATGTCAGCAAGCGGCTCTTCATCTTGAACCAACATCTGTGAGAACTGCAGGCCCTGCTCTGGGCTAATGCGCATTACATTCCTCAAGAGGAATATCCAGTCTGGGGTGTAGCCCACCTGTGACACAAATAAGAAAACATTAATTCTCACATCACTACTATTACATTACTATATTTATATATGTTTTCAGAACACAGCTTCCAGAAGATAACTACAACCCTGGTGTTACCAAGTAACTAGGAATTACATAAAAATTCTGTAATTACTGTGAAGACAGACAAGATTAATATTTACAGAACCCACCTTTTTGGCATACAATACAATTTTTGGAAACTGTCCAGTCTCGGCAAAACACTGGATGACTTTGTTTGGGACATTTGCTCTCAAATAGACACTGAGGGCCAGAGTTGGGTCCACAGACTTCACCAGATCCCCCAGTTCCTCTGAACATTCAAGCTATGCAAAGACACACACATACACACACACATGGTTACAAGCTATTGCATTGAGTTTGTAAGAGGTTTCTCAACCCACACAGATCAGTATCACAAAACAATGGAGAAATGGATGTTTGAAGAACAACATGTTCACAGCAAATTCTCCTAAAACTACTTTGTTTCACCGTACCTTCAAACTATGTTACTTTTATTAAATATGCACATAGATTGTCTTGTACCAAAACATAAAACAATTTAATAAAATCTCATACACAGAAATTGTGTCAATACATACTTTGTCCTCTTTCAGCCATTTCTCCAGCAGCTGCTTGCGACCTTGCTGCAGAACAGGCCTGCACAGCTCCAGGGACTCAAACTTGTTGAGCTGGCCCTGGTCCAGTAGGATGCCGAAGTACTGGAGCAGGGGAGAGGTCTGGCCGGGCTGGGCGGGCACACTTTGAAATCGCCGGATGGTGTCTGGGGTGCGCAGGATTCCCTGAGATAAACAAGGGTGGGTCAGGCTTCCTGTGCATTTAAAACACCACTGTTACTGTGACAGACTGAGCACATACAGGAAAAACAAACTGAAGTAAAACACAAACACTACCCAATGCATTCATTCCCAAGGCTCAGTCAGAAATGTTTAGAATAAAATTAATCTAATGGGTTTTGTAATGAAAAAATGCTGACAATTTTACTCAGAAAATGTACACTTTTCCTCCTTTGTACAGCTGGATGTTTCACCAGAATAAGTCACATTAAACATTTTGCCAACAATGATATCACAGGATGAGTCACGACATTCAAAACACCACTTTCCCGACTGCAAGTCCATATTCTTTATCTGGTGCCCAGTGACCATTTATGTAAGGAAAAAGTAATAATAAGAATTAAAAAAAAAAAAAAAAAATCATTAAATTTACAAAGTATTGCAGATACCTTTGGTGCGTTGGCTGCAACCTTGGCCGCCTCGGAATAGTTCCCGCTTGCAAAGAGATTGTTGAACTTGCGGGCGAAGAGCTCCTCAGCACCAGCTAGGTTGTTGCGCACTGCCATCCGCAAGGCCAGGTCAGGGTTTTGCAGCACATTGGTAATGTAGGGGATGATGTTCTCCTCCTCCACACACACAGACAGCACCTGTAGTTCACAGATGAGAATGGTTTGTCAAACACAATATGTGGAGCAGCAAGTAAAAGAAACTTACTTCAGTGTAGAAGTGACAAACCTAAATATAAACAAACTGTCTACCTCCCAACCTCTTACTCCCATTGAGGAATGGTAAGAATATTCATGGAACAAGAATTCATTTCAAGTCAACTCAAAACCAGGTCAAAAGGCTTCCTTCAACTTATTTTGAATTTTCAATCTCATAATAGCGTGCCTTACTGACACAGACTCTTCTTTGGCCCTCATATCGAAAGACAGCAGCAACAGACTCCAAATGCAAGTGATCCACAATCAGTTCTAGAGCCTTTTTAGGTCTCTTGTGCACCAAAAATTACAATGATATACAGTTGGTCAAGAAATAAGTGGGCACCCAACTGTCCAATTATGTTCATGCCTTAAAATGGGGGTACTAAGTATAAAAGGGCTACAATCCCCATAGTTCACCCGATACAGATGTAAATATTCTCAAAACAATGCAGACAGTGTGCATTTAAACCTCATATTCATTGTTTCATTTCAAAACCATAGTGGCAAACAGCCAAAGCAACAAAACTCTCACCGTCCAAATATTTATAGAGTGCACTATACATCTGCCAGCTGGCAACCTGTAAGAAGAGTCCGAGCAAATCAATTATGTACTAGTTTTTATTTTCCATTAAGGACGAATGGGGACAAAACAGGTGTGTGTTTTGTATAGCCCTCAAAAACTGCAGACATTCGCCACCAGCAGACCCCTGCTCCTACGCCTGTCACAGCTGAAAGCTTCCCCAATCCCTAACTAGCTGTGCAAGAGACAACTGCTTTTATATTGTGGGTCACCTGACAATTCCTGTCAGGCTGGTCAATGATAAAGGGGTGGTTATATAAAAAAAAGCAACTTTTTACTGGAAGACAAAACTGCAGCATCTCCACATTGACCTCACAATACATTGACCTCAGAATACCTGCTTTCCTCTCCCCTTAAAGTGACCAAAATATATATATATATATATATATATATATATATATATATGCAAAATTCACCTGTGAATTTAAAATAGTTTTGCTGAGAAAATCAAAATTGGCTCTGAAACTTAAATTGAAGCCTTAAGAATAAATCACAGCAAGTAGTGAAAATCCATGTTTAAATATTAAA